>JARHVA010000465.1:3402500-4057500 GCA_037957365.1 Torreya grandis | reverse complement strand
ACTCCTTAAGCCGACGCCTTCCTTCGCCACTTGGACTCTTTTATCTATTTCTGCACTTGGCTCTTTTGGCTCCTTCGGCCCTCAGGGGCTATCTTCTTGGCCTTGCTGGCTCCTTGGGCTCTTTTTTTAGCGAGTCACTGAGTTCATTCTCAACTTTTGTTTTTTACCAACGTTGTCTTTTCCTAGTTTTGTCTTTTGTTGGCTTATGTCTCTTTGCTCTCTGGGCTCTTTTCTGGTCGGTGCTCAAGAATTTAAAGATCAAACGGCTATTTCTCTGCTGTAAAATTGACGTTCATGGGCCCATCACCATTTGAAAACCAACAGCTAGTCTATTTCCCTGAAATTGATAGCTTCGGAGACATCACCATCCTCAGCAATTCCTTCAGTCCTTTTCTCTTGATCATTCTCAAAGGGAAAGTGTCCCTTTGTTTTGGCCGAGAGTCCCCCGCAAGGGTACCTACCCTTCGGGATCCTTTATCTTGAAATCCTTCAAACAAAATGTCTGAAGGAAGGAATAAATCCTTTGAACAAAATGTCCGAAGGAATTCCTTTAGACATTTTGTCCAAAGGATTTATTCCTTTGCTTTTCGCTTATTTCCTTGGGTCTTTTCACACGACCACTTTCCCTATAGATTTTATCTCAGCCACTTTTCCCGCAAACAAAAAGTTCGCAAGAATTGTTTCGAGCACTTTGCTTTACCCTTTGAAATTTCTTCGAGTTTTCCTCTCGCGGCCTTTTCCCAAATTCCTTCAGACTTTTGTCTAAAGGAATTCCTTCAAATAAAAGTCTGAAAGAAATCACTCTTGCCTCTGTCTTTGCCTTAAGTCCTTTTTTGCGAGATTTTTTTTTGTTCGTAGCCTTTCTAAATTTCTTCGGACTTTTTATTTGAAGGAATTATGTCCTTGTCTTTTCCTTCACCTGCCTTTGAAAAGTGCCCTTCGGGAAATCTGTTTCAATACTGTTGTCGACCAAGTGCCCTTCGCAAGGGTACTTGTCCTTCGAGAGACTCTATTGAACCTTCCCATTGAACCGTTCCTTTGAACCAAGTTGTTGAACCGACTGTTGAACTTTGCTGATGAGCTTTGCCGTTGAACCAAAATGATGAACCAAGCACTTGAACTAAATTGACTGAACCAGACTATTGAACCAAGCACTTGTCCATTTTGCACCTAAGTGTTGGGAACCCATTTATTGCCTGTAGAGTCCGTAGAAAAAGGCCTACAAAGTCTATAGAAATTATTTGTAGAGTTTGTAGAAACTCTCTGCAGAGTCTGTAGAAATGCCTGTAGAGTCTGTAGAAATTCTATGCAGAGTCTGTAGAACCTCTCTTGTAGAGTCCGTAGAAATTTCTAGACTTGTGCAAAATCAAAAAATGAAATTGGCTCAGAATAATAGGGAAAGAAGGGGACCAATTTTTTGGCCCGTTGGACCAAAAATGGTCAACAAATTAGCGACTCCCAGGGGAAGCATGCCTGTGATGCTTACAAACCAGTTACCTTAAAGTCCATTGGGCACATAGTCAAAGCGTAACTTGAAAATTTAGCAATAGCCTGGAGATATCCAAGAATCAATCATGAAGGTTTACCCCAAAAAGAAATGAAAACACACACAAAACTAAGAAAACTACTAACATGAACAAAAGGCACTTAGGGAAAATAGGAAAAAAAACAAGGAAAATATATACATGATGGGACAAGGGTTCAATGGTAATGCTTAAGATGTATCCCATTAACTGGGATATATAATTCTTCACCATACAACCTGGAGAGTTGGAATACATTATGTTGCTTGCACTGAGTGATGACGTATGGACCACTCCATAGGGCATTGAACTTCGCATGCTTTCCAAGCTTAGCTCGGTCTTCATCCCATTTCAAGACGATGTCTCCTTTAGAGAAACCTTTTGATGAAGATTTCTTGTCAAAGTGTCTCTTCATCTGCTATTGGAGGCTAGTCATAAAAGCCATAGCCTGGTCTCTTGTCTCTTGGAGCTCCATCATCTCGCATAGCCTAACCTCCATGCTATTGCCTTCTTCTAATTACAGCTGGTGAGTGAGGTCCAAGGCTGGCAACTCAAGTGAAATGGGAAGCCTAGCTTCCTTTCCATATACGAGCATGTACAATGAATTACCAATTGCCCTCTTTGGGGTGACCCTATCTGCCCACAGGGCTATTTTCAACTTGGCATGCCAAATCCTCTAATTCTCCTCCATTTTTTGCTTGATGATCTTGATCAGATTCTTATTGGTAGATCTAGCTAGCCCATTCCCCTGTGGGTAGTAATTGGATGAAGTGCTAAGATAGATACCATATCTTAGCACCCATTCACTTATTTTAGTTCCCAAAAATGCTAACGTGTTATCTGAGATTATGGTAGCTGAAACCCCAAACCTTGCCACTAGGTCTTCATAAAAATCTAAAACTGTAATTTCATTGGCTTCCTTCAAAGCGACAGCCTCTACCCATCTTGTGAAATAATCTTTGGTAGTCAAGACCCACTTGTGTCCAGCTGTAGAGGGAGGGTTAATCATCCCTATGAAGTCAAGGCCCCATTACATGAATGGTTGCTCTACCTGAATAGGCTGTAAAGGCATGGTAACCAACTATTGCTTCTCATCAAAAAGCGTGCACTTTTGGCACTTTCATACCCAGGGATGGGTGTCCCTGAATAGAGTAGGCCAGAAGTAACCAGCTCTCATTATTTTTTTAGCTGTAGCCCTAGGAGCAAAATGATCGCCTGCTAGCCCATCATGGAACTCAGATAGCACCTTATCGGCCTGACTTGGGTCTATGCACCTTAAAAGGACTCCTCAGAGATCCCTTATGAATAACACTCCATCAATCAGGACATAAGGGAGACACTAGAGTCTGAAATATCTCCTCTTGGTCCTATCAAGGCCTTGTAGGCACTCACCACTGAGAAGGAAAAACCTCAAGTCTGATGTCCAATCCTTCATGATAACTGGTTCTTCTATTGTATCTACATCATGAATTAGTAGACTATCCTCCTTTTGTTGTTTAATGTCTGCAGCAAACTATTCACACAGGCCTCTCCCTCTTACCAACTTGGTGATCTTGATAGCCACGTCATATTCCATCACCTTAGTGATCCACCTCGCTCTTTTTTCATTTAGGTCTCAATTGATCAAGAAATCCTTGATGCCAGGATGTGGAACCATGAGGTGAATTCTGCTATTGGACATCATATGCCTGAATTTATTCAAACTTCGTATGACTGCAAGGACTTGCTTCTCCACATATGTATATTTGACCTAAAAACCCTTTAGGCCTTGGCTAAAAAATGCAATTGGTTGCTTGAGGTTATCACCATTTACTTAGGTAAGCATGATGGAGATTACCTCTTCATTACCGAAGGTGTAGAGGTTGAAATCTTCGGTGAAGTCAGTGTTGATCAAAGTAGGAGCCCGGGCTATGGCCTACTTGATCTCTTTGAAACTGTCCTTTCTTTGTGCTGTCCACGTGAACTCTTACCCTTCCTCAGCATAGAGGTTAATGGCTTGACTACTTCCACAAAATTTGGGATAAATCTCTGGATGAAATTTATTTTTCCGAAGAAGCTTTGCAGGCCTTTCTTGTGCTTAGGCAAGGATAGCTCCAGGATGGAGCGAACTCTCTCTGGATCAATAGTTAAGCCTTCCTTGGAAACAATGTGGCCAAGGAGTTTCCCCTCATGGACAACGAACATGCATTTCCTCAGATTGAGAGAGATACCAAACTCTCTACACCTCTCAAAGATTTGTCTAAGGTGTTTCATGTGTTGGCTCACCTCCTTGGAGAAAATTGTCACATCATCAAGATATACCTATACAATGTTATTTATCAGGCCTCGAAAGGCCATGTCCATGGCTCGTTGGAAGGTGGCACCAGCATTAGATAGTTTGAATGGCATTTTCCTATAAGCAAACATCCCCCATTTAGTAGTGAACGTTGTCTTGTGTTGGTCACAGTCTTGTACCAAAAATGGGTTATATCTTGAATACCCATCCAAGAGGGAGAAATGATTGCTGCCTGTCACCATTTGAAGGATCTGCTCCATGCTTGGGAGAAGATAATGGTCTTTCAAAGAGACTCTATTAAGGTCTCTGAAATCAACGCATAGTCTCATCTCCCCATTCTTATTTTAGACAGGAACAAGATTGGCCAGCCAAGAGGAGTGTTTGATTGGAGATATTATCCTGGACTCAATCAACTTGGTGAGTTCTTTCCACATGAGAGGCTCAATCATTGGGTTGACAAGCCTTTGCTTCTACTTGATTGGCCTGCGCCTTCTTCCAACTCAATGGTATTTTGGGCCAGACTTGGGTCAAAACCCTTCAAATCACTATATTCCTAAGTGAAGACATCAGCAAACTCTTGGCACAACAAGATGAAGGCCTACCTTTCACAGTTCATGCACACTTTCCCAAGTGCAAGGAGCTTATCTTTGAATATTTCAACCTTCTCATGGTGCTCCTCCTTCGTTGCTATGCATGCCTTGTCTCTTTTCAATTGGTCATCTCCCTTGAAGATACTCTCTAGAGTGACCGAACCTTTGGGGAGCTTATTGTTCTTCAGCTGAACAATTTGGTTGCCATATTGCTACTGTAGCTTAACTTGGTTTTTTGTAGCAAACTTGGTTTCTTCTTGCAAGAAGAGTGCTATTTACTGGTCGCTATCAAAGACCTACCAATTCATGATGTTGTCAGGTACAGAGGGCCAAATTGCTACCTTCAAGTGGCGTGAGCTATGGTCTTAGCCTATTTCCCTAGGGATATCAAACTGGGCACCAACTGCTGCTAGCCTATCTGCTTGCTTGTTCTGCTCTCTAGGAATGGAGGTAATATTGAAAGCAAATAAATTTTCCACTAAGTCCCATACCCTATGTTTGTAGGACTTTAGTAAATAATTCTTTGTCAAATTTTGGCCTCTTACCTAATTGACAATCAACTCACTGTCACCAAAAATTTGCAGCTCTTTGATTCCTCTTTTCTTCACCCACTCCAAGCCATGGATGAGGGATTCATAATTTTCAATATTGCTCGTGCAAGAAAATTGGAACTGAAAAGCCAAAAAATATTTCTCCTTTGAAGGAGAAACTAATACCACTCCACCACCAGCTCCCAACTTACTTCTTGAGCCATCAAAGAACAACTGCCATAGACCTGAGCTTTCTTGGCTCGCTTTCATCAAATTTGGTACAAAAGTACCCTCTTCATGTATGCAATAAATTCTAAGGCCTACCTCCTCTATGAATTTTTAAGGATCATGCTCGAAGTTGTCAGTTCCCCATTCATCTAAGAGCACATCTGCAACTCTTTCAAGGGCAGAGGATGGAGATTGATCCACTTAGAACTCTTCTTGGTCGATAATGGTGTAGCTGACATTTACCACCTTGAGTGAGTATGGTTCTAGATGATCTCTATGGAGTGGCTCAGATTCAATCTTACCTTTAGTCCCATACTTGGTTTTAAAAACCAAATAAGACCAGTTCACTGCTAGGTAGCCGCCTATCTTGGATGTGAAATCCCTAGATAAGCAAATAGCAAAGAAAGGAGGGACATCTACCACTAACACACCATGAGGAACTGAGAAGGTCAGGAAAGCATGTAGCATCAAGCTCAAACCTTTCACCTCCCCAACTGTCTTTGCTGGTGTTCCATCCAGCTATAGGACTCCCTTAGTCATTTCTTCGTATTTCAACCCTAGCTTGTCGGCTATGCATTTGGGCATTACTAAGGTGCTTGCTTCACTGTCAATGATGCAATTGTATACCAAAAAATCTCCTATGACCAAGGACAAATAAAAAGGGGGAACCTTTTCTTCTTTCCTGACCTAGCCTGGGGTGGAAAGTTCTCCATTCATCATGAAGACATTATCGGCTTTTGCTAGGACAGCTTGTTCATTCAGCTCATGCAATTCCTTTTGCAACATGTCCTTTTTCCCTGGATTGACAACAAATCCCACAAGGAGATGTTCATGTGTAGCTTCTTCATCTGATCTACCACATTGACTTGAGGGTTGCTTTCCTTCAAATTTTCTTTGGGATTATTTACAGCCTGAGGTGCAGGCTGAGGAGCTGAAGGTACAACTGACGGTCTGAAGTTTGGAACCCTTTAGTTTACATGTGATGAAGAAAGTATCGCTGACATTTGGGTAGCAGCCTGAGCTTCTTCCATTGCTCTCCTTTTAAATCTTATGTTGGCTGCAACACAGTCACCTTGATTTTCTGTAGTACCCACGTAATTGACTGCATAGAACTCACCTTCCAGGTGATTCATGAGAGTAGAATCGGCTGGGTCTGACTGCTGCTCATGCTGGGTTGCATTGAATCCTCAAAACTTGGGAATTGGGTGGCTGCCTGATTGTCTTGTACATTTGTGAAGTGACCCGACATTTCATTTATATAAACAACCTGCTCTTGACCATATCCCATGGTTGAGCAACTGGGTTGTTCTTATACCAAATTGTTTTGAACGGGCACCATGGCCTTGGATGATGAAGGGGCACTTGGATTGTAGCCTTGAAAAGGTCTGGCCTGTGCAACCTGACCCTACCCTTGATTGTAATTTTAGAAAGGGGGTCTATTTGCTTGACCATACTGCTGATATCCTTGGTTTGATCGATTGTTTTGAGCTTGCTGCTTTTTAATAGCCATTAGTTCATTTGTTACATTTTGTAACAAATTTTTGACTTCGTGGAGATCACTGGATGAAGTAGCAGCTAGTTTTTCTATGCTGGGTAGAAGAGCTAAGGTGGGAGCAACGATCTGGATTAGGGGCATCATTTCAGGGAAAAATGGCATATGAGGTCTAGGAGCTATTTTTCTAGCCTATACTAGGCAATTCTCAGCCGTTATAGCTATGTCATAGGTGGCAGGCATCACATGTCCTCCCATGGACTATATCATAACAACGATATCACTATTCAATGCTCTTAAGTAATAAAGGAAAGCATAGCTAGGAGTCAGCTTTACCAGAATGGGGATTCTATCCCATGTCTTCTGAAACTAAGTGTTGAAATCCTGCATGTATTCATGTGGAGCTCTTTTCATTATAGTCAGCTTCTCAGCAAGTGAGAGGTGATCACTCTTCTCCCCAAATTGGTTCGTCAAAAGAGTGACCAATTCATTCCAAGAATCGACTAAATTTATGGGCAAAGTCCCATACCAGTCCATGGCTTTGGCCTTGAGAGACAATGCCAACAATCTGATTGCAATATTCTCCTCAGTGACATTATGAATATTGCAGAGGTTAGCAACATTTCTGATGTGCTCAATAACTGTAATGGGCCCCTCTCCATCAAAGGGAGGCACACTTTTGAGGACTGCTCCTGGAATTGGGTCATAACGTTGGATATTCAAAGGACTCTGACCACAAAAATTCACAAAGGGTAATGCCATAGCTATGACAGGATGTAACCATGGCCTTCTTGCGTAGGTGTTCTTTATAGTAGGTTTGGGAAAGTGGTTTGCTGAATAAGGATGGGTCCTCTCAAACCTCAGTCACATTACTGAGTTCAAAGGAAATTCAATGAATTTGAAAGGGACACCCTTAGCAGTAGACCATGTGGTGATTTTAGGCATAGGAGGTCAGACTGGTCTCTGATCAAAAAATGAAGCTCTCACCAGTGGAGTCGCCAGATGCTGAAAATGGTTGATTTTGCTATAACAGGACCAGCATCAATCCTGAGTCTTTACTAAGTGTAAAAACTTAGTCCCTCTGGGCATGCCAAAAATTGTTGACGCAGTGGGTTGCACCCTGGACAGGAAGTTGAGCTCTTACCTTTCACATGCAACAATGGAAACTCCCCTCTTGCCTGTGGGCAAGGCAAAACTGGGGGGAGAGTCTCTAGATAAGGGCTAAATCCTTTTGATGCATCTGAGTTATTCCAGTAAATTGCTAATACATACATACATACATACATACATACATACATACATACATACATACATACATACATACATATATATATATATATATATATATATATATATATATATAATGGGGGGGTTGAAAAGGGAGAAGGATTACAGGAAAATAGAACCTAATCTAAGAGGGTGATGCACCAAATGATTTTGACCTACTCACACTCACACTCTGAACCATGAGAACACATACATACACTTCAACTAGTAAAAGGACCAGACTGTAGGAAGCTTGATAGGGAGGCTTTAATGGAACACACAAAAAAAGAGACTTACCATAGGCGTTGTGGAAAAAGCACACTCTCTAGTAACCTCCTTCTGCCTCTGCGCTTCAGGTACATCTCTTCTTTTCACCTATAGGAATGACACCTTGTAGATAATAGGTGCGTTGGTGTCAACCCTGTGAAAGCATTAGGAAGCAATGACTGAACACAAGACTAACACTCAGACACACTCAGAGAGATATCTAACTAAAATAGAGGTAAAATGCATTTTTATTGATCCCAGGTGAAAATTACAAGGGCTTCACCTTACAATGTGAAAAAAAGATAGATCTTTAGAAATGAGAAGTTATAATATATATATGGAGAAGAGAGAATAAAAGTGCCTCTTTTGAAAGGACTTTTGGCACCCTTTGACAAGTGGCCCATGTGCGTTTTGAGGGCATTGGGAAGAGGATGCTGCTGAAATATAAATGTTGTGTCAGCTTCGATTCTGAATTCAAGCATTTAAGAACATAGGCTGTGCCATTTGTCCACAAACAAGACTGCTCCTTGAAGGCACCCATGCGGTTTATCTGCTCATAAATGCAAAATGGAGAAAAATGGGTCGCATCGTTCACTGTTTGCGTCCCTTGATGACCACTTGGCAAGCACTGCTCCAACTATTGGAATAAATCCTTGACTCGACGCCTTCCTTTGCCACTTAGACTGTTTTGTCTATTTTTGCACTTGGCTCTTTTGGCTCCTTCGACCCTCGGGGGTTATCTTCTTGGCCTTGCCGGGTCCTTGAGCTCTTTTATTAGCAGGTCGTTGAGTTCATTCTCAACTTTTGTCGTTTCCCAGCATCATCTTTTCCTAGTTTTGTCTTTTGTTGGCTTTTGTCTCTTTGCTCTCTGGGCTCTTTTCTGGTTGGCGCTCAAGAATTTAAAGATCAAATGACTATTTCTCTGCTATAAAATTGACGTTCGCGAGCCCGTCACCATTTGAAAACCAACGGCTAGTCTATTTCCCTGAAATTGATGGCTTCAGAGACGTCACCATCCTTGAGAATTCCTTTGGTCCTTTTCTCTTGATCATTCCTGAAGGGAAAGTGTCCCTTCATTTTGGTGGAGAGTCCCCCACAAGTGTACCTACCCTTCGAGGTCCTTTAGGCTCCTTTGTCTTGAAATCCTTGGGATAAAATGTCTGAAGGATTTATTCTTTTGCTTTTCGCTTATTTCCCTGGGTCTTTTCACACGACCACTTTCCTCGTAGATTTTGTCTCGGCCACTTTTCTCGCAGACAAAAAGTCTGGAAGAATTGTTTCGACCACTTTGCTTTACCCTTTGAAATTTCTTCGGGTTTTCCTCCAGCAGCCTTTTCCTAAATTCCTTTGGACAAAAGTCTAAAAGAAATCACTCTTGCCTCTGTCTCTGCCTTAAGTCCTTTTTCCTGGGATTTTTTTTTGTTCGTAGCCTTTTCGAATTTCTTCAAACTTTTTGTTTGAAGGAATTATGTCCTTGTCTTTTCCTTCGACTGCCTTCAAAAAGTGCCCTTCAAGAAATCTAATTCGGTACTATCACCGACCAAGTGCCCTCTGCAAGGGCACTTGTCCTTAAGGAGACTGTATTGAACCTTCCCATTGAACCGTTCCTTTGAACCAAGTTGTTGAACTGACTGTTGAACTTTGCCATTGAACCAAAACAATGAACCAAGCACTTGAATCAAACTGATTGAACCAGACTATTGAACCAAGCACTTGTCCATTTTGCACCTAATTGTTGGGAACCCATTTATTGCCTACAGAGTCTGTAGAAAAAGGTCTACAGAGTCCGTAGAAACTCTCTACAGAGTCTGTAGAAATGCCTGCAGAGTCCGTAGAAACTCTATGTAGAGTCCGTAGAACCTCTCTTGCAGAGTCTGTAGAAATTTCTAGACTTGTGCAAAATCAAAAAATGAAACTGGCTCAGAACAACAGGGAAAGAAGGGGACCGATTTTTTGGCCTGTAGGACCAAAAATGGTCAACAGTTGTTATTGTTAGTGTGATTCTCTGTTCAAGTTTTTTGTTGCATGCCTTCTATGTTTCTTGATTTTTTTGGGTCTTCTCATTTGGTTTTTTTTTGGCATCATTTCATATCTGAGTAAACATTTACTAGTATGTTAATGAATTGACATAGTTATTGATCACATGTTTTTCATTCACTCTACTCTATTATTCATATATGCAACACATTTCTGTTGGGTTGAGATTTGGATGGAAGACGTGTGGGTCATTACTATGGAAGCCACCACCATTTTTTGCATGATTTGACGGGATTTTCTCCATCATTATGACAAGTTAATTTTGCCCTGTGTGCCATGAACAAACATTCCTGGTTATTTATATTTTTGAATGGCTGTTATGGTTATTGTGCCTTGTATGTTCTTGTTTTCTGCTATGTGGCTTTTATGTTCTTAGTTTTCTTGGTATGCTTTCTTTGTTCATGGTTTTTTGCATGCTTCACATATGACTAAACGTTTACTTCTATGTTAATGAAGTGATGGAACGTCATACCAATAAATTTCTCTCCCTACCTTTTTGGTGGACCTCCTCCACGTAAATAACCATAGAATCTACTCGAAAGTTCTCGACCATGCAGCATTTTGTAAAGGAATTTTAGTCGACATAATGGAGGGATGAAAGCTATTATTATTGTGCCTTCTATGTTCATTATTTTTTTAGTGTGCCTTCATATTTGACTAAACATTTATTGATATGTTAATGGAGCGATAAAATGTAACACAGAGGTGGGTTGCTTGTAATGAACCCACATCTACGTTCTTTTTATTTTTGCATGTCTATTATTGTTATTTTGCCTTCAAATCCCTTGTTAGAAGAAGCTTGTTGGAAGGATGAAACACTACCCAATTTTGAACCCATATCGTCCACATGTTTTCATTCACATCTTGCCCTAAATTTATTGGTATTTTTATGTAAGCCCTAGATGTTTTCTAAATTAATGTCTCTATGTGCTTCATTTCTATGTCATATTTATATTTCTCTACATGAAATGGGTTGGAAGATGCAACATTCACTACTTTGTGGATGTAAGACCCAAATATTTGCATGAACAAACCAGAAACTATTATTGTCACGTGTACCTATCATTTAATGTTGTGTTTTCATGCTCGACTATGAACCCACATTGTCCGCATGTTTTAATTCACATCTTGCTCCAAATTTGTTGGTTTTCATTCATATGTCCCTGTCAATTAATGTTGGTGTGTTATTCATTAACATTTTATAAGTTGCAACTTTTCTTTATTATCAATGTTGTTGGTAAATCACTCAATATTTTATGTTATGTGGATGGAAACCTTGGAATTTATTGATATGCTATTCTACATTAATATTGGTCATTGATATAAAATGATGTGCCATGTTGAAAGATGAGCATGTACACAAGACATAACACTTACTGGTATGTGGATGGAATCCATAACGATTTTCATTCACATACCAATAATATGGTTTCGTCTAAAATAATAATTTTATTAACATACCAGTAGATGTTTTTGTCTATTCGTATTGAATAAGAATTTCATTAACATACCAATAAATGTTTATGTGTTTCAGTCTTAAATAAAAATTTAATCAACATACCAGTAAATGTTGCTATGTTTTTGTTGCATGTTCTTCATATGTTTTCCATTCTATTGACAATGTTGTTGAATAGGTTTTTCATTGTATTATCACAAACAATATCCATGCATTTTTGTTTTAGATAGAAGTTGAATTACTCTGAAGGGTGAATTTTGTTGGGTTTGTTTAATTTGTGAAAAAATTACAAACATTGTGTTTCTTGACACTTGTTATGTTTGCGAAGATTGTGTTATATTTATTATTTTTATATTGTGCTTCTTAACACAACATATGTTTCCAGCATTTGGAAAGCTCATACAATTATTGTTTTTAAAAGTTTTTGAAGTTTGTAAAGCTCATTTTTTATTGATTCTATTGTTTACATGTGTTGTTCATGCTTGTTATCCATGGGTAATGATGACATATTTTAATTTCGCAATTGATAGTGGAGAAGAACAATGGCTAACTCGATTTCAAGTGAAAGTATTTAAACTTTCATTAAGCTTATGATCTATTATTTGCAGACTTAATGGTAGATAACAAGTAAAATTAATTATAGTACATTATCAAACTGAATATATCTACTTTAATTGCATTTATTAATACCTTTCTTTACATTAGAAAAGAAGTTAAATGCATTTCATTACATTGCTTTCAGTATTAAAACAAAACTTAAACCATCTAAGGTGGAAAAGTTGAGTTGTGACCTTCATTCCCTATATTCGGAGATAGGGGAGTTGTTGGTTCTTCAATGGTTGTGTCCTTAATGGGATTTATCGCAATGTCAATGGAAATAAGAGTAATACCACATGAACCAATTGGGGATAAAATGTTTATCATGTCATTCGATCTCTGATGTTGTTCTGGTAGAGGGTTGAATTCTATGTTATAACACCTTCATCTCTCTAATTCTCTCTTGGCCTTCTTGAATTCCTTGTCTCTTTTCTCTTGCTCTCTTTTTCTCCTTTTCTTGCCTCTGTTGTATCGTCTCCTGCTCCTTCATATGCCTTTCTATTGTGTTTTCAAGTTTCTGATTTTTCCTTATTTCCCTCTTGACCTATCTTAAGGCTTCCCTATCATCAGCGTCTTGTTTATTCCTTGCCTTCAATTCTTCATTCTCCTTCTTGCAGGTCTCCTATTCTATCAAAATTTGCTGATACTCGTTTGATGTGAGAATTTGTCATTGTCAGCTTAGCTTGAGTACAATGTTTCCTGGTTTCTTTGTAATCCTTTCCACTGGGAATGTTAGAAATGCTGACATTGGATTTTGATGGTCATTACTTTCTGCTTGCATGCTTCATTGATTTGTTGTTCCTTAATTTCTACAATTTCCTCATCGGCATCTAGATCAATCATTTCATCATCTACACTACATTATCCATTTGGTGCATAGTAATGAATTGCTTATGGTGGAATAGAAGGTGGTGGTGATTGCAATGACATAGAGACATCAGTTTCAATAATTTCACAGTTCATGCCTAGCTTTGTTGTTCCCTCCCTTAGCCAATCCGATGGGCTTACTTGCGTAGGTAGACTTAAACCGTCTTGGTTGAAAGTGAATGTTGCATCCATTTCATTGCAATGGACATTCAAAGCCTCTTCACTGTCAACGCCTCTAATATTTGGATGTGTTGTTTCATGTTCAACACTTTCTGCATTGGCAAAATTTCATACATTTATTGTTTCACCTTTTTCACCTTGAATAACATTACCTTCCTTCAGTTGCTCCATCTTCTTCATTGTAGATTCAATGTCTTCCTTAGAAAGGCCTAACAACCTCGTTATATTTTCTACAACACTTCCTCCTCCTCAACATGGAACACTCTACTCAGTTTCATATCATTAGCTAGTACCTCAAGGTTAAGAGGCCATATACCTCTGTCTAAATCCAGATTTAATATTCTTTTGGGTTAGGACAAGTGCATCCCTGATGCAAAGCACATGCTTGTAAGTTTCTGGCCTTTGCTGAGATGGATGTTTCCTTCATTTAACAAATAAACATTTTGTGCAATCTTAGTGGACAATGTTTTGTTTATTGCATGTAAATTGTGAGTTTTGATAGATTAAGAATGTGGTATCCAGTTAGTTTGAAGATCCACAAAACTGGCTTCTTTCATTTATACTTATTTTTTTTAAATAAATAAGAAGGTTTTGACGGGAACCTACACCCTTCCACAAACCAAACACCAGTCCGGAAAGGTTACCGATCTGATTTATGTGAAAAACATAAAGGATACACCCCTTCTGAGTTTTTTTAAGTTGCATAACATAGATTTTCCCAAGACTCACTAGTCTTGCACACCTTGAACTCTCGAGAATGTCCATTGTCATATAGGCAAACAAAAGACTTAGTTAAAAAATTCACTGCTTCCCTATGCTGCCAAAATGAAATCATAGGACCCTTTAGAGCCGCATACATATTCATTTGATTCTTAAAACTATAACTCCAAATTTGACTCCAAAGAGCACTGAATTACCTTCTTAATGGTTCTGACTCGGTATTAAACTATCCATGAGTCTGTCATATATTCATGTTTCCCAGCAATCTTACCCAAAATTTCAGGTGCGATGAAAGATTCTGAAGCTTCCGTATCAATCAAAGTAGACACTGGTATACCAAAAAGTTTACCCCAAGTCTTAATCAGTGCGGCTAAATGCGAAGCCTGTTGATTGTTTACACTTATGTGAATGTCATGTTAAAACTACTGTTGCTGACCTCATTGAGATGACGGATTCCTAGTTACCTCTAATGGGCAGATCTGGACAATGGTTGGCATAATAATTGCCATCACAATAGTATTATTTTTTTTCCCACGATTTCCTTCTTGATTCTTCTGACAATTCCAGACTTCTGGAGTGCTGGAGTTTTCTTCTGTTGTCCTTTGTTGTTAGCTTTAACTCTTTTCAGGTGTCTAACTATCACTTGAAGGGATATCAACTTTAAATACCTGACCAACTTAGTCTCAAAACATCCAATTTTTGGCCACCAATGCCCTTAGCAGGACCTTATTGGGGTTGGCATCAACTATTACATGAAGGGATATCTGCTTTAAATCCGTGACCAACTTAGTTTTAAAAACATGCAATTTTTTTTTTCGCCCCCAATACATTTAGCATAGCTTTATTGGGGTTGGTTTATTCCCTAATTTTCCTTACGTTCTTCCTCTTCTTTGCCCCTCTCATGTTCAATCTCATCTTGTTCTTGCTCACTTCCCTGTACCCCATATTAACCTCGAATTTTACCCAAAGGGTCATCATGTTGATATTCACTCAATGAAGAAAGTGGATATCTTATTCATACTTATCTCTTGTTCATTTTTTTTTTTTTTTTTTTTTTTGGGTATTATTATTATATAATTTTTTTGGGTAAGTGTTAATATTGTTGTGTCGAGTCTTCATCATGCTGGGACTTAAATAAGAAGATAAGAGGTTTTAGCTTAATGAATACAAAAGGTCACAATTTTGATACTTGACTTTGATACTATAAATGGAACCCTTATTTAATTCTAATGTTGCAACTAATTTTCTTAGATTAACTTTGAATTGTTTCAATTTTCGTAATGATTCCCATACAATCTAATTGTAACTAATTTTCTTGGACTAACTTTGAATTGTTTCAATTTTTGCAATGACTCCCCGAACAATCTAATTTATTGCAATTCAAAATTTAGAGGGCATTTCTTTATCTCCATACGTTTTATTAGATTCTATTAATATATTTTCTGAAATCAGCAAAACAAACAAATTATAGATATTATTCATTGTCACGATAATTTACATTAATAACCCGAAGAGTTAAAAGTATAATCAATACTACAATGTTTACTTTTGAAGTTAACTTGGCCACTTGACCCTTTGCTTTGACTTTATTTTTATTTAAATTAATTGTTAATTTTTTCCAACATTCTTTAAGCCATTAAGGCCATTTTCGAAATAGACTACTTGAAAACATAGATGAGGTCTCGAGGCAACTCTGAAGTAGTGTCCATGGTCGTAACTAATTTGATGGCTTTGCTTCCCCAAAAAAAAATGGAAGTGTTACAAAAACCTTTATTAAAAAGGAACATTGTGGTGGTTTTCTGGAAGATGCTCCAATTTTTGGTAGGAAGTGTAAGGGTTTAGTTTCCATGGCGTCTTTCCCAAAATTGGAGGTGAATTTTTTTAAACTTGTTAAAGTGGTGCCTAATTTGCAAAGAGAGCTCAAGGCAAGGAACAAATTGGCTAGAATGGTGGATGCAATTACACAGATAGATTTGGCACAATTCGTTAAGCCAATTTTCCTACCATCATTTGATGGAGAAATACGCTGCTAAGGCTGCAAGGAAATTGGTTGGGTTGGTTGGAGTTAAAAGGAGTCCTTCTTGAGCCATGGAAAAGTTTACATTGGGGGAGCTTCCACTTCCTCACATGTTAGGGATGGGTGAGAGCCAAACATTGATCTTGTTGATCTAGAATCAAAGATGGAGGATGTCTTTTTATTGGTCCCTATGTTGGCTAATCGGATGGTTCTAGTTGTGTTTGTGATTATATCTGGTTCTCTAGAGTAATGCTAGTTTTTCCTGTTTTTGGTTTTTTTGGACCATATAATCATTTCTTGCTCTTTAATGCTAATTGATATAATTAATTTTAGTTATAGTTTTGTTTGTTAGTTTTTTATTAGGTCAAATTTGGCCTTAGACTTGAATTATGAAGTTTTTTGTAATCTTTTTTATTTTGTATAATTAAAAGGAGAGAAATCTTAATCTTTATTTATTGATTTAATAATAATAGTTCAACATTAAGAAGCAAATCATAATTGTTTTATAATTGTTTTAGATAAGTATAATGAAACTAAATATATATATATTTTTTTTAAATATCGCATATTTCGTTTTTAATTTGATCCAAAACATCAAACTAAAAAAAGGCATGCAATATTTTTAAATGCTTTATTTATTCATATACATTATGAAAATATAAAATCTCTTACAATTAAAATTTCAATCTAATAATGATATAACATTTAAATTTTTATCTTATCCCAATAAAATACAACAATTTTATTTTAAACTACATAAAATAAAATAAAATTTTAGATAAATTGTTCAACATTTTAAAGAATTATAATAACTGAATATTTTTTCTTTGTATATATTTGTGTTTTATTATTACTGACAATTGTAATATCTAAAGGCTAATTTAATTATGCCAAAGGGTAATATGCAGTTTTTTTCGAAATTCTTTCTTATTAGCCAGGACATCTCCATGTCTGCAATGTATTCAATGTCTATCACAAGTGCTACAATGATTATACAATACATGTGACTGCCACAAAAAAATATATTCCACCTTCCAACGGATTAAAGGGTACTATCTTTTAAGAGAAAGGTCCCAATCGTTGTGTATTTTCAATTGTTGAATAGGTCTTTTGTTAACATGTGCTGTATCGATGAAACAATATTGGTATGTATAAATATTAAAGTGCACCAGAAAGTTGAACATGTAGTATCTAATACTTGTTGAACATTTATTTTATAAAATTAAAAGTAACCAATCACATCTTTACAAGTAAAACTCAAGTATTGATACTCTAATGCACAGTTATTGGTACTCTAAAAGTTAAGTTTTGATCATAAGTTTAAAAAATGCATTTTATGACCTCTCATAATAAAATTGATTATATCGTAAAATGTATAATATATTAAAACTTAAAACTTTAATTATAAATAATTAAGACGACATATTAAAATAAATAATTTTTTTGAAATCTAATGTAATGTTATGACACCTTAATTCACTGTCCAAAATTAAACTATAAAGCTACTATAACCTTTCCCTACTTAGTGCAACGTTAATTGCTACCTTTATGTGATAGAAAGCCCAACTTGCAAAATCTCAACGACCCACTTTAAAAGTCTTGTCACTTTCTAGTTTCATGTCTTTTTCTTACAAATCCATTATTCGTGATGATGAATGGCTGGTTAACTAGTCTATTAAGGTATACAAATTAATCACTTGGGACGATGATGGCTTGTTAATTTATCTTTTATAATATGAAATTTGTAGATATTCAGACATAGATTTTTAAAAACGGCCATGCCCAAGTTCTATCCAAAATTGTATATTTTTTTTAATTTTATGTATAAGTTTTTTCATAGAACAATTAAAATTTTGATATTTGTGAAACTTTTAACATGTGTTGGTATGAAATATTATAATAATAGACTTTTTAAAATTTAATGTTAAAAATTGAATTTTATATTTGTTAGATTCATTTGTTATTTAAATTTATGTTTATTTTTTTTATAAATTATATTTTAATAAATAATATGACAACACAATTCACCGTCATCTATATTAATTTAATTATAATAATTTTAATTATATGTTAAGTTTACATTCCTCATTTTTTAAACCACCCAATTTAAGTGAAGAAAACCAATGAGTCTTAACATTTATAGAAAGAATTATGGTCCCACTCAATCCAAGTTAAAGAAAAATTATGGGTCCAATATTCATATAAAGAATCATTGTCACTAATGATCTTTTCAAACAAACGTCTCAAGTGTAACTCACTTGGCCTTAGTAGTTTATAGAGGTAGCATTGGTCGTGCGTTTGACTTTCAACTTAAATTGCGATGGGGGATGAGGCCTAGTGCACATTGTTCGAAAGTTTCTAAGAGAATCCCACCCTGTATTATAGCAGCCGACACTATGTACTGGACCAATCGGCCTCGATTCCCTCAGAGTATATGTATATGTATGTATATGTATATATATATATGTATATATATGTGTATATATATGTGTATATATATGTATATATATATATATATATATGTGTGTGTGTGTGTGTGTGTATATATATATATATATATAGGTATATATATGTATATGTATATATATGTATATATATATATGTATATGTATATATATGTATGTATATATATATGTATATATATGTATATATATATATGTATATATATATATGTATATATATATATGTATATATATATATATGTATATATATATATGTATATATATATATATATGAATACTGAGAGACTTTATAATATTCATGTACTTTTACTTAACATGAGATCGAAAACATGGTGACTGTAAACAACTAAAAATGGACATTTTTTTTAGTTTTATTTTTGAGTGTTGGCTTATTTGTCTATGTACGAATAATTTGCTTTAGATTAGAGATTATTTAAATGATTATTCAATTTTTATGATCTGAAACTCTTTTTCTTAATGTTTATGTTAATCCTTCTAAATGATTTATTAGTTCTCATGTTCTATGTTATGATTGTTCGTATGATCTCAATACTAATTAAGAGCACTTTTACAATTCTAGCACTTAGCTTGTTGTTTCCCTTTTAGCATTGACCCCTTTAACCCATTCTACCTTTCCCATTTCTATTCACTGAAAGTCAACATGTGCCCCAATAGTATCAATTTTTAATTCAAATGCACGTATAAATAGATAAGTGTTGTAGTATATTTGATAATCAAGCAATAAATATAACACATAAAATTGTCTAAACTAGCATTCTATTGTGGAGCACTTTTCACACATAAGCTGAAGTGATTTTTGCTATGCAATTTTTGTTTATTGAAATATTATTCCAAACTAATAGGTTTGATTATTTGAGGGCTAGCTAATTCACAATAGTCACCTAAAACCCTAATACGAACCCTCAAATTTTGTTTTCATTTACACTATAGTTCAAACACATTTAGCTCACAATAGGAAGACTTGAACCGAAAGAGAATAAGTGGAAGCACAAACCAATAAGATCATATTTTAGGTGGTAGTCATTTACCAAGAGCACTTGGTTGGTCCAGGGATCTTGATTTGTTCAATTCCATATTTTAGTGTGACATATGGTATATCTTTGAGCATGCATTTTCAGAGCCATATTGCAATGATAAATTTACGAGAATGCTTAAATAAGATAATAGCCTTTTGTTTCCCTTATTTCCTTACATATCTTATTGAGCATTTAATTAGGTATTATTGTTATTTTTTACATGTTGTGTGATGCTTAATTAGATATCAGTATATTTATGCTCTAGGCATATACATAGTGAAAAAGACTTCGCTATTAGTGTTGATGAATGAGTAGCAATATCATTGTACATGGCATCAACATGGACATTATCACATCCATCCATGTGGTTTACCACTATTATAGACCCAAAAAAAATCTTTAATAATTAATTAAGTCTGTCCATGGTGGCTGACAGAGAAGTTGAAGGCAAGCATGTCTTCGACTATATCACATTGGTACTTTGACATAAGCTTTATAGGAATGATGCTCCATACCTTGTGTTTGCCACATGAATGTTCAATGTGCAATCAAATAATAATACTTTTTCCCTTAAAATGTTGAATAAGGCATCTACATGAGAAGTTGAGAGTAGCTCTTGTTGCATGAGTTTCTGTTTTCAAAAGAAACTTGTGTGCATAGCCTGCCTTGGATTATAGCAGGCCATCATGTTATTCAAGGAGTTTGCATGCATGTTGTAAAGCTTCTAGCTATAAAGGTTAAGGGTGGGTCAAGGACAAGTTTCATGGTCTTCAACAAGACCATAATACCAAGCCTTTGACAATGTCAAATGGGACCAAACCTTGCAGAGTGTCTTCGAGCCATGAAATCATTCCCCTCTCCACCATGGTGTAATGAAAATTCTCTTTTAGCCAACACAGAGGTTGAGGACAGAGCAATGCATGGATTCTATCTACTATCTATCTATCTATTTATCTATCTATCTATCAATCATGGATTGATGTTCATGCTTCCCTCTCTATTAGAAGAAGTTATTCAATGGTCAGGCGTACTCATAAATGTGGTGACTCTAGCTTTATAAGTTCTCTTGGATCCTAAATGCTTAAAATTTTGTTAGAAATGATAGTTTTATATAAAGGGCTAATTGTTTTTTGATGTTTCGGTGCAATTTTTCATAAAGGTTCTCTCTTGTTTTTATACATTTTAAAGGTTATTTTAAACTTTCTAGAAAGCCACGAGTTTCAAGAGATTGATGCTAATGGTGTTGGACATCTTTTACATTTAGACAGTGAAAGGTTGCTATGTTTTAAACTTAACCAACACTTAACAAATTTTGTAAGGTCTACACTCTTCATGAATTACAAAATATATACTAAAAAATGTTAAATATTGAAAAAATTATGATTAGTTCCAAATAAAATAAAATAAATTGTAAGTAGTGTACCGTTGTTGGGTACTTTGGTTTATTCAATTATCTTATTATTGTTGCCCCATTAAATAAGGTCACCATAACGTAACAAAGGTCATTCATTTCTCGCACCTCACTAACACCAAATGTATTAAATAGAATCATCATAACGCAACAAAGGTTATTCATTTCTTGCACCTCATTAACACCAAATGTATTAAATAGAATCACCATAACATAACAAAAATCATTCATTTCTCACACTTCATTAGCATCAAATATATTAAATAGAGTCGCCATAACGCCAACAAAGGTCATTTCATTTCTGGCACCTCAGTGGTACCAAAACAGTGGCACTAAATGTACAAAGGACGACATTTAAAGTGGCCCTTGTGATTTCCAGAGAGGGAATCGAGCCGACGCATGATTTATTTCTAATCGATGTAGAAAAACAAATATGAAATTTGAAACATAAATCTATATTATTTTCAAATGACACTAATAATATTCAAAATCTTTTAGGAAAAACCTTCGTGGGGTGAGGGGGAGATCCTTGCTACTTCACTGGAGGAGATGGGGAAAGGCGAAAACAAAGACCGCAACAATCGAACCTGTCAAACAAAGAAAGTTTTAAATGAATAAAATTGTGCCCTGGTTATAAGCCATTTCAGTTGTGTTGATGGTGTGCTTATATTAAATCACTGAGATTTTGTTATTGAATTCCATTTAAACTTTTTTTTGTGATTTTGAATTCCATTTGAACGTTGAGCAGTCCAACCATGCTTTTGTTATTACTAAACTCTGATCATTTAGTTTGTAAAGCTAATTCCAAACCAAAACATTAAATTATAGTATTTGGCAAAAGCATTTACAAATTTGTAATTTATAAAAAAAATTATTAAACGATAATTTTAAGCTTGCTTGGTATAGAACTAGATTTCCAAACTCAAAATAACAGTATTCATCTTTTCTAAAGCTAAAATAATAATTTGTTTTCCTTTTCATTTTATTAATTGTGTGAAACGTCTTAAATTTTATGATCATTGGCTCTTTCCTGTAATGTCATATTATTTTGATTTAGATGATATTTCGTATCTTCTATATCCACAAAATGAATAATCACTTTTAAGTCTGAGACAAGTTAAATGTCATTTGACAAGTATATTAATGTATAATGAAAACATTTTTTTCCCGTTGACTTTAACCACAATATTTATATGTGTTCCTATATGAGGTTAGGGTATAATGTCCTTTCTTTGAGCTTAAACATGTTCAATCTTTATATAAGAAATAAATGGTCATTACTTATTCAAGTATTTTATCAATATTCATAATGTTATTTATTTTATGTTATTTCATGAATTCGAATATTATATTAATTAGTGTTTATTGTAAAATTACATGTATAAAATATGTCTTATCTCAAAATCAAGTATCAAATAATAAATAATTAATTGCATAATTATAGAAAGGGATAAGTAACTCTTATTTTTATTTTATTGTACAACTGAATGAAAGCTTCTAACTTTATTTTTTTTGTTTCATGTTGTCACGTATCTTTGATTTATATGTTTCAAATTCACACTCTTTAAAATAATATAATTCTACAATACCCTTCTATTATTAATGTTAGCCCTTTTGATTTGTCAGGCCCCACAAACTGCACAAAGAAACATGATTGCGAAGAAGCTTGCTTATGAATCTTGCCTTAAGTACATATATTACATTTGGTAGGAACTCCATAGAGCATCTTCCTTGGTCTTTCATGTCATCTTATAAAACAATGCATGTTCTCATGTAATGATGATAGGTTAAACATTCACAAAACATACATTCTTTCAATTTGGAAGAAAAAAATATTCCAAGCATGCTCTCTCTTTTGGCGTGTTGTGTTGAAATATATAGCAAACCATACCTTAAAACCATAGAGGAGGTCTTAAAGCTATCACTATGGCAACTTAAGTTGTCTACCATAAGTTTTTAACTATAGGCATTTTTTATTGTGGCATTAGCATGCATGAGGCTTATTATATGTTTAAAAAATTCTCCCTCATTACATGCATTCACTCATTTGTTTGGTTGAATGTTGGAAAGAAGGTGCATCTGATTTGTTTTCCACATCATGGCTTGTTGATGCGAATAGTGCATGCCCTTATTTTCTAGAGTCATAACCATTTATTTAAGTTGCAAGATCTTGGTCTTATGATAATCACCGTAAAAATTACAAAAAAAAAAACATGAAGTTTTAATCGTTGATCATGTGTCACCCCACTACTTTTTTGTTCCATCTAAAGATTCAAATTGCTAAGTAAGATTTTATTATTTGATTTTAATACTCTTATAAAATATACAAATCTACATAGGCTAAAATCATAGAGGGAAATAATTGACAATTACAATATCAATTGATAGGATTTGACATTTACAATAATCTCTAGAGTCCAGTCACTAAAACATATTCGCGCCTCAATTGTGTTTATAACTATATGAAAAAAGGTAATACAACACATATATTTAAGGATAAAAACATAAAAAAGAGATACATTGTTAGATATTTCCAATATTAATTGTCTTCACTTTCATCTAACAGATTTTTCCATTGTTGTAATCTATTATGATTTTCAAACCTTCTCACACACTATTAAAAATGCATTTCTTAATCAATTTCAACTAAAAATTATTTTTACCATTCATCAATCGTCAACCATTTCCTTCATGCCACTATAAGCATGCCCATTGCACCTTTGGGAGTGATTGCTAGTTTATATTTATATTACAATTTGGTTTCATCTTGTGGTAAATCCCATGCCTCGTAAAGTTTAATTATTGTTCATACTCTTAAATTTGAATATATTGCTTTGTTTTCTCAACTGTGCTTGATCCCAAACCCCATGTCCTCTCAATTTTTTGAAAAATAAGTAAACCCTAACGTGCTTAGTCTTATGTGTGTTTTACAAAAATGGTGCACAATTTTTCAAAATAATATGCCAATTATGCAAAATAAGGCACAAGAAAAAACATAATAACTATGGTAAATTCAATAAATCACATACGCTTAGGTATTTGAATTGGAATGGATAAAGTGCAATTTCCATTTATATAAGAAAATAAGTGTTAAGAGAGATCTGTATCTAGTGATTGATTAGTCAAATATATTTTTTTTTTGTAAAAGTGTAGAAGGTATCCTAGGAATATGGTGTTGAATAGAACATGTGACCAATTTTGGCACTACCTTAAAGGGCATTGACCAATTTTAGCTATTGAATCTGACAGGGTTCACCAAATGTGGCAGGGGAACAACAAATGGTTGTGTAAGCACCTATGTTCTAAAACATTTTGAGATTCTTTGTCACCAATACAAGTACAATTTTTTTGTCTAATTATAAAATTGATGCTCGTAGTTGTGCAAAAATATTTTCCTTTAAGGTAACCCTAATACAAGCCTACCAACACATCCAACACAAAATTATCAAAATACTGGGACCCATTGAGGGTTTCACCTACCTATCACTTTGTGAGAATCAAGGCTCAATGCATGTTTAGTGTGTGTGAGTGTCCCATCCCAATGAGTTGAAAGAAACTTCCACTCTTTCTCCCTAAAATAATCAAATGTACATAGTATGATACTCAAATCAATCCTTCTTTAAGTAAAAGTATGTAGCCACAAGACTTCAAAAAGTGTATAAAGGGCATAATATGATCATTTTGTGAAATTATTAACAAGTTTAGAAAGGATAGACTCGATATCAACATAATAACTTGATCAATAGGAGATGAATGCTTCATTTTTTTTCAAATTGATTAGGGTAAAAGTGTATATATAGGGATATTTGAATTAAAATTGGCACATATTCATGCATAGACCAACCATGGAAAGGCATGAAAGGATGAAATAAAGGCATGGTGGTAGAGGGTTTTAGAGAAAACTAGACTATAGATTAATTGGATGGATCCTAAGGCAGATAAATGTCAAATCTAAATATTTTCATGAGAAAATGTGGAGGACACAATACTATGAAGGGTATAATGTGAATGGAAAGTGCATTAGTAATACACAAATACGAGTCAATGAACCAAATGTATGAAAAGTGAAACAAAATGATTGCGTAGAGGGTTCTAGAGAAAACTAGACTATAGATTAATTAGGTGGATCCTAAGGCAGATAAATGTCAGATCTAAATATTTTCATGAGAAAATGTGGAGGACACAATACTATGAAGGGTATAATGTGAATGGAAAGTGCAGTAGTAATACACATTTACGAGCAAATGAACCAAATGTATGAAAAGTGAAACAAAATGATTGCAACCACATGACTTATATGAAGGTTTTTTTTAAATAGTGCCCTACTTTGATGTGCATGTGTGTGTACATATCAAAGTAAAAAAACAAATAATACCTAAAAGGATGTGAAGGAAACATTTTGCTCTTGGAATGTTTCACCATGTTCCAATGTTAACATGTCAAATGTAATTACAATAAAACATGAATGCCAACAAGTAGATCAATGTACTGATAAATCATAGTAAAATGTGACTAAACAAAATAAGTGACAAAATGAAATAATAAAAAAGATGAATATAACTATATTTTACCCTAAGTTGGATTAATGATTGTGATTAATTCTAATTAAGATAGAAACTTGAAATGAATTTAGATTTCAAAAAATAACTACGAATAAATATGAATTTAAAGTACTGAAATAGATTTGACAAGTGCCATGTGCTAGATATGGAAACACTAAAGAAATCAAGGTACTTATATTTTCTAGTCCATTGACTGACTGTGGTAGAATTTTGATAGTGGGCAGGGGCTGAAAATAGGCCTAAGAATCCTTAGATCTTGAAATGATTGTACTTTCACACAGGGATGTTAACATCAAGTTCGGGGTAGTTCTATTGATGGTAGTGATTGAGGTGAATGGGACTGTCCAAGGATATTTTGAAGCTCTATGACTATACGATCAACTACATCTATTTGTGATATATCTAAATGTGTGGTCTAGACACCTAACTATGTGCGCATCTCCAAAAATCATTCTCTTTATCCCTACAACCTTAGGTTAATTTATGAGTAATATAAGTTGTTGGTAAGTGTAATGACCTAAGTTGACTCCATTCAGCCATTTAACCCTAAAATATATATTGGGGAATCTAGGGTTAAGAGAGTAGAGATAGCTTGAGGCACAAAGATGGTAGAGTATCTCTAAATTAGACCAATTAATTTTAAAAACTCAAATATACATATACTAAATTTATCATGTTGAGATATGCTAAAAATAGAAAGTATAACTATGCTAGATATTGTAATGATAATGAAAAATAAGATACTTAGCAAGTTCTGATACTAATATTGATCTAGATCTGGAGCAGGCAAAAAATAGAGTTGATCTAAATTATGGATCAATCACCTGATTTTAAAAATCGTGCCTATGTAATCGTGGACACTTGCATCGACCTAGGATGGTTACGTTGATGCTTATATCTAAATTAATCACATGTTTCCAATATAGAATACATGTTGAAATTGGGTGAAACCTTTTGGATTCTTTTAGGTTCTATGTTGCCTTTGCTCTAGAGCATCAGATCTGGGTCATGGACTGCCACTCCTTGTCAAATGAGAAAACCTTAGTTATTCATCTTCATAGTGGATGTGGGAAAAATAGGTTAGTGGGCACATAGTGTCGAGTTGCCTTGTAGACCCCTTTGTCAATTAGCATTGTCTACATAGCCAATACTCTGAAAAGGGTCACAGACTTATGTAGTTCTCCTCTACATGTTGGTTTCTGTGTGTAGCATGTAATATGTGATAAACAAGTACATAAAGTGACCTAGCTTGTAACTTGGGAAATATGGTTCATGGGACGCTCCTTTAATACTTCAAACCTATAGATGTGTTGTCCCTATAACTGATATTTAAATAGATAAAATAGGGAAGCTTTGATCACTTTAATTCTTGATTGAATGCCTCTAGATAGTTGCCTTTTGATTCTAAGTTGCTAGATCTATGCTAGGTGTGGAATGAATAAGCATTGTTCTTATATATACCAATCCATTTGGAGAATATCTCACATTAAATCACTTAGTTTGACCATAGGTATATGTTTCATTTGTAAATTAGATGACTTTAGGGCATTGGGGGAGGACACTTACGTTTGGGTAGGACACTTGTGTCGATGTAGGTGTCTGACTGTGACACAAGTGTTTGAGTAGTTAAAAAAATAGGTACAGGTTTAGAACTTGTATAGATAGATGATAAGTAGGTTTATAACATCATGAACATAATATAAGGCCTAAGTCATCTGAATAAAATTAGTTAGACTAAGAGATAATCAATATGCACAAAAAGATAACGTGTGTGAGCCTTTCAACAATGAAAAAGGTATAGAAACTGAAGATATATATATATATATATATATATATATATATATATATATATATATATATATATATATATATATATATATATATATATATATATATTCCAAGTATACAAGACTAAGGTGTTATATAATTCAGAAATGGTGTTTACATTCCCCCTTTTAATCTAGTAATAAAATTACTAGTTTGAAAGAAAATGAATGTGTACTTGGGTGTGTATAACACACATGTATTCGCACGAGTCCAACTTGAATTTTTTGCTGGTGACTGACTTGCAATCAAGAGCATGTTACATTATACAATCAGTGCATATATTTTTTAATTAAAATCATTTGAAATGAATGAAAGTAAATAGATCAAGGTTTAGGAGTACACTTGTGTAATGATGCAACTACCTTGCCTTTTGGCAATTTGATTTGAAAAGATGTATCATTATGAATCATTAGAGTTATGATTAGGACAAATATAACTCTCTAAAGTGCATATATCAAGATATATAAAGAGATATCAGAGAACACATGCCCCCAACTTTGGATAAAAGGTGAGTTTCCACATGATAATTGAGATTAGCTCAACTGTGCAACCCAATCATACTTAAAACTTGGTGAACATGAGTGAACCAAGTCAACTCACACTATAAAATTGGTGAGGTTAGATGATGTAATCAATCAAATCCAATCCATATGCTTGGAAATATTGAGTGATTTCATCATCTCAACCATACCAAAAGCGAACCAACTACTACAATAGATTGTCTCAATATAGTCTATAAAAGTCCAATATGTTGGGTGATGACAATTTGTATAAGTGTTTGAAATCTGAAATCTGATTTGATTTTACAAATTTTAGGTGATCTTTACATAGCATATTCACCTTAGATATGTCTCATGTTAAAACTGTGTATAAAAATGGTACCAATGTATATAATTATGCCACAAATGTGTATCTAAATCATATAACTTTGCAATTTGGTCATTTTGAAAATTGTGTAATTGTGAAGGACATGTTTCCATAACATGCCCCCACTATAATCTAAAATTCAAAAAACTAGTGTAAGTGTGGATAACATGTTTCTATAACATGCCCCCAATATTTATCTAGAACCGAGACTAGTATGAGTGTGGAGAAAATGTTTCCACAATATACCCACATTGTACATCTAAAACTGAGACTAGTATGAGTGTGGAGAATATGTTTCCAAAGTATGCCCCCACTATATATCTGAATCGATGAAGAATGTGGAAACCATGCCTCTATGGCATGCCCCCACTAATATGACCACCCTTTTGAGGTGAGGAGAAGTGTCATACCCCATTTTTATATGCATGTAATAATTACTTACTCATGTCAACATGGGATGCCACGTAAATTTATCTGGGTAAATTTATGATGTTTATTTACTATTTGAGTGCTTGTATCCATTATGGAATCAAATACCTATATTTTTTATATGTTTATTATTATGCATTATACTATTATGAGATTTAAAATGGTTAATGATATGCACATGGATCTAACATAAATTTGACATTGAGTTACACAGGGCAAGCCAAAAGGTTTTCAAGTGACGCAAGAATGTGTTAATGCTTTAACATTATCGTATTTGCATAGTAAATATATATTTAGATTTATTAACTATTAACGAGTCTTGTCTTAGTGTACATTTTTAGCGTAGTTTGTTTTGACCCTATAGAAAAAGAGGGTATCATCGAGGAGATTTGGAATAGATAAGGTGTAGGGAAATTAGAAAGAGGACGTGTTGATCAAATGAACTGAGTATGCCACAAGACTTCCATGGATGGGCTAGTTGTGGTTCTTACCTTTTGACTAACCCTCTTTTGATATGCTAGCTTTGTTTAATCAACCGAATTAGGATGAATGTATGCATGAACCTTAATATGTTAAATTAAATATGATTGCCCTTTCTTTAATAATTGAAGGACTATTTTATGGATGCATGACTAATGAGGTGTTCACCTTATCTTTAGTCCATAAATAATTGTTTGAAAATAATAAAAACAATAATAATATAAAAAATTATATGATAGCTTTTTTAGGTTTGAAAGGACTCCAACTTAGTCTTGGACATGCATGACCAATTAGAAGGAAGCATTAAATGATTTTGGTTGAAAATATTTTACCACATGGTAGAAAAATAAATGTTATCAAAAAGAACTTTAAACATTTATTTTTCTTTCAAATCAAACATGTAATCTTCACCAAATACGCCACCCTTGGGGGACAAAAAGAAAGTTGGTATTAAATTCCAATATTGACTAAAATTAATAGTTTTATCTTTCTGCAATCACTCTCACCCATTGTACCATATAGGGGAATAGTGAAACGGATGAGGTAAATAGTTAAGTGGGTGAAAATAATTAAATGCTTAAATCTATTTGTTGGAGCCTTTAAATGAAATAGAGGGGAGGATTGTTTTGGATCAAAGGATTTTAGTCGGAGAGAAGCTTGGGGGAAAGAGGAAGACAAGGAGAAGAAGGGGAACAAATTCTAGGACATTCATGCTGGTGAGGAGGAACTTTGAGCAAAAGAGAAGTAAAAGAAGAGACTTCGAAGAACTGTCTACTTTCATATTAGCATTAGAACCAAGTACTCTGTGTGGCACTAGTTTTTTCTTAAGGAACTCAAATTCAATATGTCTCCATATTTTCTCTAAATTGTCCAAACTGTAGGATGTACTGATGGTAATAGATTAATGAATTGCTGCATCTATGGATGTTTTACCTGTATGGTTTGATACTTACCATAGAATTATGAATGTCATTTGAATCTGCATGTTCTTACATGACGTTTACATTAGTATAGGATTGCTAATGGATAGAACTTTATCCTTTCCCCACGGATTCCAATGCCACAAATAAGTGTCAATAGAGAAATGGATAATAAGTGAATAAATAAATTATGACTATTTACTAGGGATTAACTTGATAACGACACAAATTATGTTTTATCATTTTAGACTATTTGACCAGTAAAGAAAAAAGGTGCAATAACTAGCTGATTAGAAATCATGTTTAGTAAGATCTTTGACTATCTTAGATAGAAAGGCATTTAATTTTATTAAATTTGAATATCATTTGCATAAGTGGCAGCACTTAAATATGAACATATGTGTCTTGAAACTCAATAATAGCCCAACCATAGGTTGTCTTTACTAGATATATATCAATTGGCTCAAATACACGTACAAGAGATTTATCCCTATCAAAAAGAAGAAAATCATACATGGATAGTATCAGGGTATAGTTAAATGAAAACCAAACATTGATAATAAGCAAATAATAAAAGCTTGTAAATAAAAATAAAATAAAATATATACGCAGTCTAAGAGCATCCGGTAAGCAACCTACCATTGTCAAAGCTCAATAAGACTAATCCAACTAGAAATAAGGTGATATGGGTGAAAACCATGTATAGGATCACCATTTTTTTCCTTCTAACTACTTACAACTGTAAAAGAATACCTTAAACTTGTTGTTATTACCTATCAAAATAAGTCATTGCATCTGCTTTTGGGACTGCATAATAATTGGAGGCGACTTTGGACTTGCTGGAAACTTTTGATCATCTAAAGTGAGTTTTTCTACAAGCGCTAGACTACTTCCAACGAATTTTGATACCCAACTATGGTGCCATTGTTTTAGTTTCTAGGCTTACCTTTATACTCTTAGTTCTTTGCCTAGTCAATAGTCTAAACCATATTATCTTTATATATCAAAACATCTGTTAAATTGACAGACCCAGGGGTGTTAAAAAAAGGATTATCTACCTAGTAAGGACAATTGTAGCACCTTTCATATAGGTAAGCAATAAAACTATTTTTAATTCATAATATTTGTTGTACTTTTGGTAGCATGTGTTTATCCAATTTGATTGAACTTGGCATCTCAGTTTCATGTAGTGATTGGTGTCTCACTTTACCTAGCATCATATTTTGGAGTATTTATAACTTTGGCGTCTTGTTTTCAAGTTGTAGCATGGTGGTAGGTAGTTATAAATTAGCGTCATATAACTACATTGTAATTGGACCCATTATAATCCAAACATCTTCCCATTTGGACCATTTCCTCAAGTGGTTTTTAACTTTGTAGCTTTATGTCTCATTAGAGAGGCTAAGCGTATGTATTATTATTATTATTTTTCTTAAATTTATTAAGTCACCTTTTTCTAGTGGGGCTCTTCCTAATTTTTCAACGCCTCATTAAGCAGGGTAAATGTGAATGAAGAGGTACATTGAGTTTCAAGACAAACATAAATAGATAAATAAATGTATAAGGGATATAAACGGTTTATGCATATATAGTTGATTAATATAACACATTATTACGAATTTGATTATATATATATATATATATATATATATATATATATATATATATATATATATATAATCTATTTATGTTTGTCTTGAAACTCAATGTACCTCTTCATTCACATTTACCCTGCTTAATGAGGCGTTGAAAAATTAGGAAGAGCCCCACTAGAAAAAGGTGACTTAATAAATTTAAGAAAAATAATAATAATAATACATACGCTTAGCCTCTCTAATGAGACATAAAGCTACAAAGTTAAAAACTATATATATATATATATATATATATATATATATATATATATATATATATATATATATATATATAATCGTAGAATGTTGTCATTATGAATTTAACGATAGCATTTTTGATATGACAATTATCATGGTAGGTAACTTTCTGTAATATGAAATTATTAAGATAATAAATAAATGAAAGAAATATTTTAATAACGTCCACAAAACTCATCAGTCAATAAGTCTTACCAAGGATATGGTTTCACTATAACATGGTATTGTAATACATGATTTATTAAGGAATCTGGTAAATTGGTAATTCTTTTTATGATAATTCTCCATTTATCATTTATAAAGACAAATAAGTTGATATTTTAGGTTCTCATAAGAAATTGGAGATATTTCATTTGGTTATTATAAACACTAAATACATAAACCTAAAGAGTTATATACAATAATTTATGAAAGGCGACTAAGCCTAGCTTGAGTAAGAAATGACTCTTTACCTTTACATAAGAGTCCCATTATTAATAATTAAGATTCATCGGTGTTACACTTACTAAGAATTGAAAAATCCTATAAGTATAATTAATGCAAACATTTCTCAAATAGTATACATTAATAAAAATAAGTTAACATCCTTATAATGTATATTAAGTTAATGCATTAATGTAAATGATTTCGCACCAAATTCATGGTGAAGGACATCCAATAGCTTTAATATTATTTGGAATGTAAGGTTAAATTAAAATGAAGGATAACCCTATCATTTATAATAACTCGATAAAAATACCTTTACCTTTAATGGAATTAGATAATAATTTTTGACAACATCGGATATAGGTGAATATGGATAAATATTCATACCTAGTCTGTACTGTGTTCATATTTAGATTATAGTCAATAAAGCACATAAAAGAGTAAATAGGAAGGATGGATGGAAGTTTTTGGTTAGAAATGTCAATGACCCTTCTGAACAACAAAACTTACTATTTTAGGAATCAAGGTTAACAAAGTAGGTTTTGAATAGATATCTTATATATAAAACTAATAATTCATCAATAAACAAATAAGATGATGATTACCTAGGTGGTATGGGACACCCATGTAAGGCATCATCTCGTAAGCACATTATTAAGAAAAAAATGAGTAAAAGAGAATATCTAGACACATTAACTATGAGATGTCTAGGTTGGTAAGACCTTGGGATAAAACTAGTGGATGTGAGACATGTGGTCTAAGATATGGGAGGGTATTCTAGATAGACCCACACAGTAACTCAGTAATCTAATGAGTTAAGACTCAACAGGGGGTACTTGGTGAATCTAAAACTTATGACCGTAAGTAGTGTATATAGGTAGTGTATGTTATCACTTAGATTTGTACCCTTTGAGGAGATGTCTCAATTCTCCTCATCCAAGTGGCACAATTGAAACACCTCTAGGCTGTGGGTAGCCTAAGAATGAGGCAAATCTCTGATAGAGATAACTCACTTGATGTATCACTTTTAGATCACTACTACACCTATGTTTGCAAGGAAAAGGGAGAGAAAATTGAAAGTAAATTATCCTAAAGGTGGTGATACACCAAATTAATTGATAACTACCAACCATCTACATGTCACACATGAGACCAAGAGACTAACTATACATACACTTCTCTAATTTGAATCTTCTCACATAAGTATCTCATTATGAGGTTGTGATGAATGTTTAGGCTAAGAGGACTAGATAAGAGGCCTAAAATGGCACTAGTGAATAGACTAACTCACTCAACCTTGAAATTTCATAGAACACTTCACATGACCTACAAGAAGAAGCTTTCAAGTTGCAAATAAGTGAGAGAATGAGACAACAATGCTAAGGAAACAACAATCATCACTAAGCTAGATCAAAAATTCAAGTGAACACACTATGATTAGTTATAAAAGAGGTAAAATTAGGAGTCTTTGTTTATCCATGGTACGCAAATGAGCAGGGCTTCACCATACTCAAGAGGAACATCCTTACAATAGCCAAAATGGCTAGTTCTTATAGAACTTGAGAGAGAGAGAAGAGAAGAAAGAAATCCAAAGGTCACAAGGACAACTGTCAAGATAATAAAAGGAGTTACATGTGCATGAGAATATAATTTGAAACTGATCATGCAAAGTTACAAAGTATAAGTTTCAATCCAAGGCATGAAACTCTTGAAATGTGGCATGAAGTTCATTCTGTTGGCTCAAAAAATTGTCTTCATCATTCACCCCTTTTGACACATCCCAAAACTAACTAGGGATAGGTCTAATGATTGGATCAAGAGTGAAGGGTTTCATACATGCTTCTCCATGCATTGGTTGCATTCTTAATCATTTGGATCCCTCTGAAAGTGAGCCATCACTGCTTGTAGTCAAAGAAACTCCTTTTTTAGTCACCCCTCACACTTGGCCTCAGAATTGAATTTATTTTTCATTGAAAATATATATAATGGTGTTAATGACATGTTTCAAGGCCATTCATGGCCTTAGAGGCATCAAGCACACCTTAAAATTAACCTACTTGAAGTTTTTCACCCTTCTCACTATCATGTTCACTATGCTAGTTCTGACTAACTAAAATGGAGCTACTTATAGGAAAATTTTGGAGTTTTTTAAGAATTAAATGGACATGGGGAGTTTTCTTAAGTCTCAAGCTTTCCTCCCATTTTATTGGCATCTTCAGGCTCTCTCTAGAACCTACAAAACACAAAATTATAAAAAATACCCTATTTTGTATCCATCTATAAAATTATATATAGTCTAAAAGGATGGATAGTATATTGAGAGAGTCCCCTACCACATCCAATCATAATTCTAGGTAAAATATCCCATTTTGGTGCACTAACTACTCCATCTTCTCAAACTGGTCACTAACAAGGGTTTTGGTGAGTTTAGGCCTGTTTTACCCTCTTAAGCTTTGTTCATAAATATTTGATGTTCAAATATTAATTAATTGACAAAAAAAAATTCATGACATCATCCAACTCATCATAACCCCTTGAGTCTCCATGCAAAGTGTGTAAGAAGATATGAGTAACCAAACTTCTCTTGTCAGGGTTTTTTCTCCACTTTCCATAGGTCTGAGTTGTCTTAAAGCCCAAAAATGGTTTATTCATGGATTTATCTATAATATTAAGGATTTTAAACATCTAAAATTACCCTATGAACATTATCCAATAGGTTATAATTCCTAACTAAGGATGGAAATGAAGTTGACCCCTCATTTGGATTTTAGGCCTAAAAATGCCTAACAAGGTTCTTTGCATACTTGAGGGTTTAGAGCACCCTTCTAAATTTCATCATTTTTTGTAAGGTATATCATTTTTTTTAGGTGTGTTCCAAATTTAAACATCTCCTTTCAAATTTAACTTATCTCTTGGTCCACTCTTTTATCCTTATTCTCCAAGACTGTAGGATTTATGCACAAAGGGAGTGCCCTCTGTCTGAGATAAAATAGAGGGCACTTACCCTATTTCATCAAACCAAGTGAATGTTTTAGGAGATTATTAAAGTAATACATATTATATGTATAATTTTTTTTCCCCTTTATTAGATCAATAGACCCCTTAACTCCTTCAAATTCTAAGACATACTATGAGAAAAGGGACTATGTGAAGGGTTTTAAGATGTGGACTATGTGATGCATCTGTAGAGCTCTATCTCTCTTTTTTTCCACTCTTAAGAGCCTATATATATCATCATTATCATAATGAATGTGATCCATGTTTTATCATTTCTTTAAACTCTTACATACTCCTCCTCACACCTTGCTTAGTCAAGATTGAGTACAATTCCTGACTATATTTCTTGTTTTGGAGGGTAACTGTAGGTAGTCCTATATGTTTAAGCTTGAGTAAAATGTATAAAAACCTCCTTATATTCCTTTATGGTCATTTTATATTTGTTTTGATCCATTTGTTTCATTCTTGGGCTATACCTACATCAATAACTTAATCCTTTTGCTCTCTGCCCCTCATAGTCAACTACAGTTGGCTATGTAGGGTCCTGTAGGTGTACTTTATCCCTAAATATTATGTCATATAACCTTTAGGAACCATATAAGGATTTAGGAAGCATCTTTTAGCTGATATGTATCTCTATATTCATAGGTTTCTATGTTCAATATCTTACTATGCACTTGTAGGACTTCACAATCCATTATACATCAATCATCTAGGCGAGAAACACCTGTAGATGTATATAGGGCCCAAAACATAGAACTCAAAATCTTTAAATGACCTTTAGGTCATGAATTATCTCTTCACCATCTAAAACCATTTCAACATGATGGCATGGTCTAATACTACACCCCTCGGTGAATAGGTCTTTTTATAACTCAAATCATGTAGATGATACTATTTTAGTTCTATGCATAAAAGTATAACTTTGGGAATTTCAAAAACCATCCTCCTTAAGTCATCCACCTTCCAAATTTTGCATAACTCTTGTCCTATGTGGGGGGCTACAAGGCATAGTCATCAGGATGCATCAAATTCATTGGTAACCTTGTTGTATGCTATCAAGCAAATTGTGAAGTGCTTTATTTTGATGTTTTAGGGATTTGATCCCTAAATCTACAGTCATTGCCTTTGGAAGGTTTATCATAGTTTGCCTACCACCTTAGTAACACTCATAATTCTATTATGATCTCTTCAACATAATAGGATCCCAATAAGAGTTCCAACTCATGTTTCAACACTTTAGTATGACACCACAATTCTCTGTGATACCACTTGTAGGTGGACATTCTGATGCATAGGTAGATAATGTTAATATTTTTCAAACAACACATGATATGTGGTCATTTGATCACTCCTAGTCCCTTCCAATTTCTTCAAATTATTGTTTAAAACCTTGAAGAGTTAGATACCACTCAAGTATGTTGGTTCTAATATGTCATCGTCCTGTAGGGCACCCAAAGGTGAATGCAATAGCAGACAAGAGCATTGGGGAGGATGTATGGACTATGAACATGTAACATGACCTTACCACCATTTTAAAATCTCATATATATTCCTTCATATTATGAAAACTTAAAATAAGTCCAAAAATACTCTTTCCAATGTGAATATAACTCTTGAGAGCACCTGTAGGTGTGTATACATGGATGACTGTGTATATATGTTACACATGATCACAATAGTACCTTATTTCATACACCATATGGTGGGATTAGTTCCTTATTCATGTTTCAATGAGAGGCTAAACCTCTTCAACCTATCTATGACTCCATGAATGTGATAAAGATCCTAACACAGTCCACTTAGTTGACTGTGCATGATAGTCATGGAGCAAACTGACTGCATCTCACTTGTGACTACAACTCTATGGAATATTGCTTTTTATAATGAGGTTGAAAGGTTAAGGGAACAATAGGGAATTGAAAACATGGTAATAAACCTATTTCATCTCCTAGAATCACTACCAAAGCATGAAGATCCTAAAAATGGTGGAACCCTGCATGTTATCTTCTAATGAGACCAATCTACAAACTTGATATGATTTGCCTATAAAAATACCTTAAAAAACTAAAACAATAATGAATATAATTTGATTATAGATTCAATATCATCTGGAATCAACATCACCAACTGAATTTTATGGACTTGTCCAAATTAGAGCAAAACCTTTAGGGTGCAGGAAATAACGAGTAGAAAAATACAATCAACTTGTTAGAGATGATTCATAAATCACAATAGAAAAATCTTTAAAACTTGTTATGAAAATGAAGCTCTCTGAGTGTAATATCATCCCCCAAAGGTGTTTGTTCTAAAACCTCCTCAACTGGTTGTACCGACCATAAACCTGCTAACCACTTTCGTGTGTCTAGAAAGGAGATGAAAGAGTAGAATGATTTTAGCTCAAATTTGGCACTTAAAGAGTATATAAAGCATGTAAATGAGTTTTTGGAAGCTTAATATTCATCTCATAACATTATCTCACATGTCACACTCCCTTATGGGTCATACAAGTGCCAAACTCTTCTTTTTTCTAAGAAAACTACTTTTTCTTCTGAAGAACCTACCACTTTTTAGTTATAAATAGTTTATTGAGGTATAATAGGACACATTAAACATTAAATCACCTTTTAACACTTTCAAATTTCTCAAGGAGGTTGTACAACTCATATAATGCTCTATATTGACCCCCAAAATGACTCTTAAGACTCAAAAGATTATGACCAAGGCTAGATACACATAAAATCACACCAAATGAGCTATGACATACTTCATGACATTATAATGGGCCCATAAAAACATCTAAAGATCATTTTTTTACCTATAAGGGTCCCAATTTGACTTGCAGGGTCAAATTAGATCAACAGTGTACATTGGGAATATTTTAAATCCAATCTTGGTTCATTATCACACTCACAAGAAGCTACATGGAGTAGCTACAGTGTTGGAAAGTTACACAATGGTCTCTTTCTTGGTTTTCAAACCCTTATCTATCGTACTCGTGAAGGGTAGGGCCACTCTCAGTGGATGAGAGGTGTGTGGGGGATCTTGAAAGGTTATGTGGTTGGAGGAATAACTCTCTTATAAGATACTCTTCCTCTCTGCAATGACATGGTATACTGCTGGTCTATGATAATTCCTCTACTTACTCAATTGGAAAAAGAAACATATGTTGAAAAAAATTATTATTGTACTTACTGATGTAAACTATTATTGCATGTTTATCATAATTGAATTTTTTAAGGCCGTTTGAAATTAGAATTTAGTCCTAGTTGTATACAAGTTTCAATCAAATTCAAATCATATATGTATGTTTTTATATCACTGTAAATTTGAAATGATAATTGGGTATTCATGTTAAGTAGAAAGAATAGAAAGATTATAATCTAATATTGTAATGTATAGTTAAATGTCACAGTCAAAGCGACAGGGAATGATTATAATTCATGGAATAGATGGTTTAAATAAGTCTTTATCTTTACTATTTATGTTTGAGATGTTGACATTATGATGTGAATTACATTTAATTTTTTGTTAAATATATAGTATGTGAGTATCTGTTTTCCTTTAATAAAACATGTAAACTAAATTGTAATACACATTTGATTAATGAAGTTATTTGTAAATGCATGAAATTAATTATGGAATAATGTTTTCAAAATAGATTTATTTTCTAAATTAATCATTATGAGTTATTCCTTCATTATTCAATAGAATTAAGAATGTATGTATGGATTAGTTTACATGATATAACCTTTGGTTATGAAGTTAATTTATTAAAAAAATGATTACTAGTTTAACTTTACCCTAAAGGGGATGTCACATCATCGTATTAGACCCTAGGTTCAACACTCAGGCCTATTAGGCTTGCTACATTTCTAAGTTATAATTCTTTGACCCTTCTAGGTTATTATATCCTAAACATGTAACCATGAGGGAAGTGATCAAAATGGAGAATAATTTCAAGCTAAGCTTGGCCCTTTAGCTATGGAAATTGCTACTCAAGAAAGGATGGGTATCTTAGAACAACAAGTACATGACCTTACACATGGAGAGGGTCATGAGGAAAACATAGGAAATCAAAACAGTGGCAAAGATGACCAAAAAATTATTGAGTAAAATCAGGAAAATCTAGATGGGAATATTTGTAATGAGCCCCCACCAAAGCAGGGTTGATTTGAAACTGAGTTGGCAAGAGACTTAAAGCAGATAACCCCACCTAAGTATAATAGGGAGTACTTAGGGATGGAACAAAAAATTGGCTTATTAAAATGGAGAAGTATTTTGAAATTCAAAACTTTTATGAGGAAACCAAAGTTGTTTGGGGAGCCTACCAACTCTTGGGTAAATCATTGACTTGGTGGGAAAACTTGAAGGTTGAAATAAAATTGTTTGCAGAGACCACCACATGGGAGTAATTTGCATCTTACATCGGAAAAATATGGTTGCCACAGTTGTAATTTGTAGTAAAGATGACATAATTTTAGAATCTTCAACAAAGAGATATGTTAGTCACTACTTATTAAGATAAGTTCACTGGACTCTTGAATTTTTTTACGGTTAAAAGTCATTTTATCATGATAACCCTAAATTAGGGTTTTTAAGATTTTTAGATAGGCCAAGAGCAATAATAATTTCTCTCATAGTGTTCTAGAGGCTTTCAAGACCCCAAATTTAGTGTGGAGGTCTATGCTAACACCCTTCAACTTCCCCAAGTCCAAAATTTACAATTTAATCCTTATCAATGCAATACAAACAAAATAACTCAGATTGTATTAAATGCAAAATAGGTATTTAATGGGGTTTAGAGGCAAACTAAGCCTATCTCCTTCCAAGAACATCAAATACACTTTAAAATTAATTGAAATAAATATTTAAGGATTCAAAATACAATATTCAATGACAAAATACCACTTTGTTCAAACCATTCAAGAAGAAAATTAGAAAATATAGTCTTGTTTTACCCAAAAAAATAGTCCTCCTTCAATATTATTCTCCAACCTCCTTAATTAGTGATTTAATCAACTTCTCTAAATTTATCCTCATTAATGGCTATTTTTAGTCTCCTTTCTTCTTGGTTTGACCTCTTCGCATCCTAATGACATACTTTTCTTCAAATTTTCCACCTATGTTGGGATTTCTTCTTCAAGATGATGAGGTGGAGTTTTACATTTACATAGGTGAAAAACATGTTTAAAATATTGTAAATGGTCTCCTAAAACCTTTACATGAGGTTAGTGCCCTTTAGAATTAGTGAGTCATTGATTGGGACCTTGGAGGATAACAAGTAGTAGTTGATGTAGATGTAGATAATAAGTAGGAGTTGATACAGATGTAGATAAAAAGTAGATGTGAATCAAACATCCTTGAAGGATCCTACTAAAAGATTAATAGAACAAAAATTAGCCATTAATAATTTGACGAGATTGATTAGGTGACATCAAAAAGTAAAAGTGTGAGTAAGCAGGAGTATGGGCCTAAAAATCATCACATAAGGATTAAAGTGTAGATGATTGCTATTAAGAATTGTCACAAGCCCTTTACAACATAATTTGAATTTTCAAACATAGTATCTTGGAGGGAAACTATTTACAATGATAAATTGACCTTCTCCAAGACAAATGAAGTATTCCAAGGCTTCTTATTGATCATCTAAACCCTCCTAGACCTCCTAACAACTATGATCAAGTACAACTTATAATATTTACATCCTTAAAATTGATCACAAGTCCACTTACATCACAAGTCCAAATTGATATGTAATGAAATGTAAATGAAACAAGTAAATAGTAAATATCACATGTAAATGTAAAATATACATAATGATGAAGCACCAAACTTAGAGCAAAATGTGGATTTTTTAAAGCCCCATATGAAATAATAATGATCACTAAACAATAATATGTGTAAACATTAAATGATCAAAATAGAAATTATGCATAGGTAAAGTAACCCAATTTGTCGAATAGTATATATGTGTATATACAAAGTTCTATGTCATAATTCAACATAAACAATAGGACATATATCAAGAAAAAATGTAGACCATGACATGTACATATACAAAATGTACCATATAGGCATACAATGTGAGCCATATCAACATACAAAATTGAATTTTGCCTACACCGGGATCCCTAACACAACAACTAGCTTTCCTACTCCTCATTGCCTCCAAAAAAATTACAGTTTATTGCCATAGATGTAGAGCCATGGTTATTGGATGCCTCAATATGAGTGGAGCCCCTCCTATTAGCATGTGAGTCATCAAATATTTGATCCACAACCTTTGAAAATTATCATGTCTGCATAACATATGAAATATAAAATATAATGCATTAAAATTATATATTGAAAATGATTCTAGACTCACTGTATTCCATATAAATGGTTGTCTAGGGATACAAGACCATGTTTACAACCATGATGGAGAATCCTATGTATAATACATATATTGTTATATCTAGATATATATACATTTATGTAAATCTGGCATAGATTATCAATACCTAAAATTAAAAGACAATTTTACTATGTGTTCTCACCAGTCTTCATCCCTGAATCATGACCTGTTGCAGAGATAGTGGATCCTTAGATGTAACCCCAACATCAGGAAACCTTCTTTCATCCATAAGGGGTTCCCATAGCATCTTTCATCATCTGTAAAACCAATAAATGAATAATGTATGAATCCAATGAGCATGATAAAAAATCTATGACTATAATATATATCTTAAAACATAGTTTTTCATTCAAGGGATAATAAATAGACATGAATAAATTTGTCATTTGAAAATTTCTAAACCTGAGTATAGGGTGCATCAGTGTTAATTACGACCTCTACAATAGAGTCAAGGCATACTAAGCTACCCAAAATATCTCTAATCATCTATATAAGCAATAAATAAAAAGTGCAGTCAAATAAATTAGTCAATTAAGTAAACACATACTAGAAAATAAACTTAATATTCTTTTACAAACATAAAAAAATTAAAATTAAAGTTAAACCATGTATCAAATACAGTTGGTGAAGTAGACAACTCCTCCACAATAGGCTAATGTGTCCTAAGAGAAGTTTGTGAAGGTACTACAATTGACAATGTCTAACATGCTATTGTCATGCACTACTAAATCATCTACATGTGATGTATGCTCTAGCATGTTAGTCTCTAGAGGTCCTGAAACAACTACAGAAGGAATACACTCAAGAATCTTGGTGTCATAAGGTACTGAAGGAATTGTAGATGAAATATAATGAGAAGTACCAGTGTCCTGAGATGTTGAAGTAACTATATATGACATAAAGTATTGGGTACTACTATGCCATACAAAGGTAGGTCTAGTCTCTATAACTATAGTTTGTGTATGTCACAATTGAATAGGAGGTAGCATAAACTTCCTCCCACATGATGTGCAATGATACACAATAATTGTAGCATGAGTAGAAGGCAGAGGGGCATTAGCACTAATACCAATACCACCAAAACCACTAGCACCACTACCACTACCACCAATACCATTATCACCAACACCACTAGCACCAATACCATTATTATACATCTCACCACCTGTAGGCTAAACAGGCATCTTCAATGCATGCATATCATGGTCAATCAAAACTTGTGTCAAACTCATAACCACCTCAAGAGTGTTCATCTGTAAGGTACAATGCAAAATTATAGGGATAAAAGCATGTGTTTTTATCCTTCTATTTCTCTGAACTCAATTAGGATGGTTTTGGTCTCGCCTAACACCAGGTCTATAATATGAAGACCCACCTCCCCTACCTTGGGAGGCCTTCATGTCAAAATAATATAGAATTTCTAGAGGCACAAGCTCACAATAATTTTTTCTCAAAAAGTATAATGAACCTCATTATTATTGTTTGGAGGATCATCAAACACCATCTACCACCTATCCCAAAAGTTACTTTTTATCCCCTCATGAATAGACCAATCAATACTAATATGTTTGCAATTCACCAATGGTAGTTGGTTAGTTCTAGGCTTAAAAAATAAAGCACACACATCTTCTTCTTCTTCTTCTTCTTTTCTTAACATCTTCACATGACAATTTATCGAAATAAAATTATTTCAGGACCTCTCTTTGATGCAACATTGCATCAAGTTGCAAAATTACATTTCCCATTTCATTAAAAATAGTCTCTAGTGTATTGGCAAGTGAATTTTGTGAACTATCATTTGAGGAGTGATGCAAACCATTGACAATTATTTGTAATTGTTGACATTTTGCATTGTATTATTCATACAATTCAACTTCTTCTTGTGCAAAATCAAATTATTCAGGGTGTTATTCTACATTTTCTTCACACTATGGGTCCATCATTCAATTATGTATCTAGAATTATAGAAATACATATTGTTTTAGTCAATGCAAGAGAATATAATGCAAATATAATTTTAAAACCCTATGTGTATAAATAAATATAAATACAAAAGGAAAAATTTAAATTTAAAAATAGACATACATGAGATAGCAACTAAAATGTAGAATCATGTTGGTGGGATGCAAATCTAAAGAATGCATGTGGTTTATAAGAAAATGGAGAGAAGGGAAATGCAAAAAACTCCTCCAAACCTAGAAAATTTTCCACGGGTTTTAGAAAATATAGTCTTGAATGGGAAAAAAAAGAAGGGCATACGCCCATATAGCTGTGTAAAGGGTATACACATTTTGCAAAGCTCAAAGGGTGTATGCCCTTTTCGAAGGGCATACATTATTTTCAAAGGGTGTATGCCCTTTAGGCTTGGGGACAAGCCTGAGACTCAAATTTAAAAAAAATGTGTATGCCCTTTGCAAAGAAAAATTGCAAAGTTGGGGGATGTCACCTAATTTATCCCCAAACTTTGTGCATGACCCCCAAGTGGATTACAATGGTGGTCTTTGATCAAATACATTGTTACATGTGTGGGACTATAAGAACATATATGTGGCTCATCTCATAGTTAATTTTATGGCATATTGGGCACATCCTCGAACACATGCAAAGGGATGGCATAGTAGTCCACATCCTTTAGTCATAGAACGATGGATTTTCAGATTATTTTGGATAGGTTGATTGGTGATTATAATATCTAGAGGCCCTATATATATTTTGTTGGGTCACTGAGGACCTTGTAGAGTTATGGTGGATTCATGTAATGTTTTATCTCCACAATTAATTTCCAAGACTTTATGAGTGATTCTGGTATGAACATGTTACTAGATAGATTGGGATTATGCAGGACTTCCCTAAGTAATTATTTCATGGATGCACATTCATAGAGTAGGTTGTCATTCAAGAGAGAAATATCATCCTATATATATTGGGAATAGATCCAACACTAGCAAGGGAATTATATACCTCAATTAAGATTAAAGCTAGTGATGATGCAATATCTACTATCAAGTACACCTAGTAGCGAGCCCATTTACGTTGGCCTATTTTAGTTCCTATTGTATTGGATATAGTGGATGCAAATCCAAGTGTACAACTTGATGTAGATATGGGTGAGCAAAGGGAGGAGGATTATGCATTAGATTATATGTTATAATAATTTTGATATAGCTCACTTACCATCTTATAATGCTTTGTAAATGTTATGTATTTTGTATGAGATGAGTTTGAGATTACTATTATTGATGGGTATATTTGGGTTCTAACCTAACATAAACGTGATGATGTAATTCATGGTTTATTTCTTGAGAGATTCGATGCCATCATTATCATAGGTGCACATTTCTTTACCATGTGGCATATTCCAATGTTGCCTATATTTTTGATACTGGTGTATGTGATGAGATTAAGATAGAGGTTAATAAGTTGATAGGTTAGTTACAACACAACATATTACCCCACATGTTTAGAGTTTGGATGTGGGATAGACTATCTTTTTAGAGTAAGTTTCAATACATGGTGAACATGCCAAACTAGTGGTAGATCATGTGACCCTATAGGTGAGATTAGATATATATGAGGATCAAGATAGGCAGAGTAGATCTCAATCATGATCACACCAGGTTGGTAGTCGAACTACTTATTTGAGAGTTCCTAGATATAGGGATGAGGATGTTGATATTGATATTGATATATAGATCGAGTGGAAAAAATGTGCCCATCATTGAGTTATTTGTACTTGAGAGATTGTATTTGATATTCTTATAATATATATTTTTATTGAATTTTAATTCAATATTGGATATATTTTTTCATATGTGTCATGGATATCTATATATTTGATAACATACAATGCTCATTGGTGTTTGACCATTTGTATGTTTTATTAGCATCTTGAGAAAGGATATTACGATGAGTACTTTTAAAAATGATGTGACATGTGAATAATAAAGGATTTAAGTGAAAGAATTATTCTAATTATAGTTATCTAATAATTTCATTGTATTCTAAAATATTGATGGGGATGAATTGATCTCACCAACCATGCATATAAAATAAATCATCTTCACTTATTGAATTGTATGGATGTTTGCTTGGTGTTGAACTCATGTGAACACTTATAATTGCATATGATATATATGTTAGATTTTATTGAGAAGATGCATTAATCGATGATTGTTCCATAATAACAAGTGGGTTTTATTTATTTTTATACTCTTTATGTGTAGTAAGAGTACTTAATACTCACTTAATTTCTTCATTTATATATTGATTACTTTTATTTGACACCCATAGTTGTGTACTTTGAGATGTAACTATACCCTTAGTAGGATATTGCTTTTTCGATGTTTATCCTCTATGAAATGTGAGTAAATAACTTTATAAATTGAATGAAATAGTATTTTTGACACTATTCATTGTTTCTTCCATTTGTTCTAACCATGATTTTTTGAATATTGCACTTATTTTTGTAATGGTAGGCTTCACAAAAGGTAATGTCTCCACTATCTTAGGCCCCAAAAAAAATTGATATCATTATGTGTCCTAATGACCCCTCATGTGTGCTTACATGTTGCAATTCAATTCGATCATGCCTAATTCCTTAAGAAAATAGATTGTGCATGTATTGTATTGTATCTTATTATTAACAACTATCCATTTCCTATATTCACTTTCTATAAGAACTTGATTTTAGGTTCATATGGTAATGTATGACCTATAGAAATTTCCTATAATACATCAACCTTCCTAGATTGTGAAATAGATGAAGATGGAGAAACTAACCCTGGAGGAGTGTTGTTAGATTTTTCAAATGTAGTGACACCCTTATCCAGAAGTTCTTCAATTCTTTTTTGCAATGCACAACAATTGTTATCTCTATGCCCATTTATGTGATGATAGTTACAAAATAAAATTACTCACACTCATGTTAAATGATGTGTTGTGTGATATTGATTATACATTAATGTGATTAACTTTTTATTAAAAATTATTCATAAAATAACACTTGGTTTATCCTTGAGTCTTGGAAATCATATGGGTTGATAGATAATAGAAGGGGTAGGACTTATGAAATTTGTTTACTTGTGAATTGTCTTATATGTAGTTTCATGGAATTTGTTTTCATATGAATTATGTTATATGTAGTTTATTTATTAGATGGAGAATAACTTTGAATACTTGAGATTGTTGACTTTTGAGAACTTTTAGAGTCAAAATCACAAGTGCATGCATATAAAATATCAATCTCATAAGTGAAGACATCCATGTAAAGTCACTCAAAATAAAAATAGGTATGATGAAGTGTTTTTTCCGTAAGTGGAGGTAAAATATATTTACTAAAGATTAATTGATTTTCCAAATTGGTTGGTTGATATATTAAGCAATTTAATGTATTTTTTAATCTTAAAATGTATTATTTTATGGGTTCATCATGACCTTGTTAAAAGTTTTGGAGATGTTATAATGTCAATATAGGACCTATTTTATTGTTGAAATGAAATAACAAAGCCTCTTCTACTTTTAAGAAGAAAGCTATAGACCCACCAGGTAACTCGTATAACCAATCTAAGTCTTTACCTTTTAAACTTTGATGAAAGGATTTTAGTATTACTATCACATGAATGTTCTCCAAGATAAGATACAAAGTGTGCAAGTTGGGTGTGCGGAACTCCATATCCATAAATAAGTGAAATGCAGGCATAGTAAATCATTGAGGATAAGGAATATTGATTATCCTTTACAATATAAGTTGACCTAATATAACATTATTATTAAATTTAACTTTATATTTCATAGATGCTTAGGATAAGGTAGTATCTTATTTTTGGATTTCACACATTTCATGCATCATGGAAACTATATGGCTAATAAGCATGGTTATAGATTGGAAAGTTTCATTTGTATGTTTCTGTTCTCCATCTATCTCTAATAGTTATAATATATTCATTACAAGTATGACTATCATTACATTGCTTAGAGATATCATCATTTTTTATATCAATAGAATAATCGTTCCAAGTCATTTTATTAGAAACATCATTATAGAGTATAAAACCATGAGGTATAGAAACATCGTGAATAGTATGAGAAACAACATGTGCAACATATGTTCATTGTCTTATTGTATCCAAAATAGCATGGATATTTCTTAGTCATAAGCTTAATCGTATCAATAAATATGTTTGTTGATTCCATTTTATTATGTCCTTATTCGTATTTATGACTATTAGAAAGATATATGAAAGGGGAAGGAGAGAAAACGATATTATATGTGATTTATAACATTAATATGACCTAATTATCCTTTATTACCATTGTATAAGGATACATAATTAGCATACGAATACTCAATATCATTATTCATTTGATCATATTCATCGTCCACATATTCATGATCATCATCCACATAATCATGATTATCTACATCATCATTTTTCCATTCATTGATATAATTATAAGGTACAACATGTGTAAAAAACCAAGGATTATATAAGATGAGATATAACATGGTTCTAAGGATGTATGTGTATGGAAATTTTTCCAAACCCTAAGAATATAATAAATACAATCACAAGTCATAACTTGCTAGTAGGGAAATGTGAAGCATAAGATGCACACATTTTTGTAATATAAATAGGTGAAAAGTTTACAACATGGTGTATTTTGTATAAAATATGCTCTCATGTAGGATAATTAAGCACATGGAAGTTGAACGGTTCCTTTGATCCTGAAAATGAAAGGTCATGAAGATAAAGATTCATAGTCTCTTTACAACATTAAATATACTTTGCCTTTGTAAAATAAAAGGTTAGAATGTGGTAAAAATAAATAGATGGTACTCTTTGATTTAGTATTTTTTTGTCAAGTTTCATTTCAAAAAATATAAATGTTACTTGAATTGATCGCATCTTCCTTATGATGAGTGTATTCTTGCTTACCGTTTATCTCATAATTATTTAAATGGTAAAATGTTAATAAGTGCACATATATTAATAATGAACAAGAAGAAACCTTTGTATAATTATATACAATGAATTTAGCCTTAATATATCTACAAATTCCTATAATACTTTAGAGTCCTATCACAACCTTTGCAAACTATAACAACTATCATGTCTTGATAAGTGATTCCAAGGACTGTTGCTAACAATGGTTCCATCATCGAGACCTGAATATGTAAAAATTGTTACATAGTCAAAGGGATCTTGAAAATTGGATATACATAAGGATACATAAGTTTTTAGAAAAATAATCCATAATAATATGAGTTTCTATAGAGAAGGTCATATTTAAGCACATCCATAGAGAAATTTACTATATATTTTGGTGTGAGTTGTCTGAGTTTCATTAGTATGGTTGTCTAGACTTAAATAATACTATTTTAGACCAAAAAATAAAACATTTTGTGTGGAACAAAGAAAATCTAGAAATATTGCATGATCTAGACACTAAATAGACCTACGTGATTGATCATTGGGTGAAGACTATAAATGACGAGCATGTTACAAAATTTGTTGTTTAAGGGTATATTGCATTTGAAGTTGTATATGACTTATTTTTTAGAGGGATCATAGGTATATTTTTGAAGATTATCCATGTTTTTTTGAAGATGATAGTTTTGGAAAGGCTATGGTACCAATTTTAGCTGACATGGAGTAGTTACTAAGGGAACTGTGGGGATGTGAACTAGAAGGAGTTGAATGAATAATAATTGAATCAAGGAACCTGAATCAAAACTTGGAGTATGGATAACAATCATGATATAATAACTATAGGGCTTCCAAGAGATTTGTGATAACATAAAAAGATATAAAAAGTAAAATCTAATGGAATGCGAAGGGCCAGAGGTAGCTGCAAGTAGAAGTAGAAGGGAAGTTGTGAGGAAAATTAGAGGAAGTAGACATATGGAAGAACAGTTTGAAGCTAGAAGTTAAAGAGCACTGGAAGAAAAGAAAGGTAATGTAGTAGTTTTAGAGAGTGTAAAAATTATCTAGGAATTGGAAATTGACTCAAAAAGAGAGGAAGGAACAGAACAAATAAATAGTGAATAGTTTACAAAAGGGCAGTTAGAACAACTTAGCAATAACTTTAAAGAGCAGATATGGAGGCAACAATTATATGTAGAATGAGAATGGTAGTCTTTCCAAGAAGTGATGATGAAGTGAAAATTCAGGTCAAGTTCAGGAATGGGTATGATAAGTACTCTAAACATGATTCATTCACTCTAAGGAGACGCACCCCCTATTCGTATTTTAATATTTGAGAATATTAGTCCAAAAGTAGCCACAACTAATAATTGGTTTGAAGAAGCTGTAGAAAAATTAGGCAAGCATAAGAAGGAATTTATATGTGAATTTAATATGACTGTTGAATCCAAGACTCTTAGTACGCCAAGCACATTCATAATAAGTGTACAAACACTAATGAAATCATTGTCAATAAAACTAGTTGTATCTATCATAGTCACAAAAAATCCATCATTTCTTATAGGAGTTTTTGTTTCTTTGATGTAATATGATGGGTCAACTAAATCAAAGCAACATTTATTGCCCTAAAAAATGAAGTGACAAGTTAAGAGTGTGATGGATGACGTAGATAAAAAGTGAAACTTCACAGGATCCTTGATTGGTCGAGCTTTAGAGTTCATATTTAAAAATAATAATGCAACCATGACTATTCCATATGCCAATGAAAAATGGATAGGATAATTAAAAATGTATAATTGTGCAAGTTAGAGAATTCAAGATTTGAAGGAGATAAAAAAAAATAGGGAGAATTAGTATGGGATTATGATCATCAGGTTTTACATGTGATGAGCAGGGTGAATTTTAAATTCTAAGATTCATATAAATCCACTTAGTTTTTATAAGACTCTGAATCAAGATTTAGTTTGTCATATCCCAAGCTCAATTTACTAAGATCCGTTGTGACCAAAGATGAGCATATAGAATACTCCAGAGAATACCCTCCTAACATTATAAAAAATGAATATAAGTTAGATGTAAATATTGGGTAGGATGGATGAACTTTAGGAAGGGAATAACCAACATTGGTTATATGTTTCATTGAATGTTGATAGGAAGGGCATCACCATAATGAATGTTTAAAGATCAAAATAACATTCTATGAATTATGTCACATTATAGGTCATGCAACTACGAAGTGTCATTTATTACAAAATTATGTGCAATAGTCACACATCATATTTTACACTTTATATAAATCTCATAATCATGACGAAAATAATTGCATTAATATACAAGAACTAAAATAAGACATTACTCATAATGTTTTCATAGTTTTTAGGCAGTAATCTCTAGTTTCAAAATCAAATATGCCAATAGAAAGAGGATGGGCTCCCTTAGTAGTTTGGCCTATTCCTGTGTGGAATCTTCCATCACCTCAATATCATATAGGGTGGATGCCTTAGTCTCCACAAGGGTGGACTCCTCTTTTTCCTCAGTAACAACCATGGTGGACACCTCCTTCTTTACATACCAAAAAGGATGGGATCTTGTTTCACCACAACAATAACCTAATTAGGCACCTCTTTCACCTCAAAAACAATAAAAGGATATTATAATAAATAACAAGGATGGGGATATCCTCAATTAAAAGGAGTTATCAAGGTGGTAATTAAAATTGAAGGTAAATGAATAGACAACCAAGGCATCCTATTACTTGTTACCTATATGGAGAAATGAATCATATCACATGAAATTATCCCTCCAATCCACATAGGGAAACTTTTTTTGTATATTTTAGGATCACAAGAAAACTTAATACTAAAGATTACCCTATTTTGGAGAAGTAAAGGAAGGAAAAATAGTGTAAAATGTGAACATGATATAGTCTCATTATAAGAATCATGATTTTTCCCAAGATGTTACTAGAAATCAGCATAAAGAACAAGGTCTTCCACCTCCAAGGATGCCCAATGAAAATAATATTAGAAAATTATGAGACGAAAAGTATCTAGACCCTGTGAGAGAGAAAGTTATGATGAATGAAGCAACCTAGATATTATAGTCAATCTAGAATCAAAATGCCATTGGAAGAGATCCTATGACAATATATGCTCAAATATATGGATAGACTCTCTTAATATTGAGACAAGATGGAGTAGTCAAAACTCTAATAAATTTGTCAAAACTAGTAAGTAATCTATGAAATGGATACATTTCCCAAAACATTATAAACTTATTATATAATTTGTTATATTTCACACAAAGAGGATAATAGAGAGCATAACAATTGGTTTGGTATGTCAATACTAAGAAGCCATGGGATGTAGATGCCAGAATGGGTATTGAACTTGTAGGATATGAAATTCTCGTTGTTGTTTTTTATTTTGGTAGCACTATAGACATTATTTTAAGATTGACTTGGGAAGTTAAACAATGTTAAGGGCAGATTACGCTCAAATTGAACTTTTTGGGAGACTTGAATATATAGATATAAATGCGGTTGATTTAAATATGCATAGATAATTTTAAGTAAATGACTTGAAGATAAATGAGACTCATAATCCTACTCTTATTATAAAAAAATGGGCCTATGATGGTCACATGACCATCAACACAGTAAACAACCAGTTGGAAGCACATAAGGATGACATTATTATTGTCATACCATTAAATAAATCAGAGTGCAAGCCATACATGATCCTAAAGGAACCATATTCACCATATGCATAAAGGGATGGTAGTTGTTTCAAAGTTAAATACATAGCCAAAACTAGAAGTTGTGTGAAGTAGAGAGTTCAATTACTTTTACAACCTATGCAAGAGATATCAGAGTTGCAAAAACTGTGACAAGCTTAGACCTGAGTTTAGATGCTTAAGACCTATTCACAATTCCAATTAGAAGAATGTAAGTCTATTTTTATGCATTCTACTTCTAGTTCAGATATCGATCATATCTATCAGCTAACACTTAATGATAGAGATTATATTGATCCTACTAATGAAGGCAATTTTCCAATAGAATCAATTTCCTCAATATGTGGAGATTCAGATGCTCATGCTATAAATTGGGTGTTTGGAGATAAAAAAATTAAGATCCATGCAAATGGTGTTTGCTATAGAAAGACATTTTTATAAATATCTTACTATAGAGGATCTAGCATGGTTCCTTCACATGATGGAAAATCATGTTGCAGACATAGACTTGCGAGATAGTGCATTGAATTACACATTGAAAGGGGTTACTATGAGTTGGTGGGTTTTTCATAGATCTAAAAAACTTCATTATGAAAAACTATGTGAAATTATACGAGGAATATTTTAAGTTGTAACTTATATCTTAGAAAAGTGTCCATTTTTTTATAAGTGCCAATGTCTTAAAATACATGTTCACAAATGCATCAAAGTATGGACATCATAGTAAATTGAGCCAAGGTATTAGGTACAAGATTTTCAAATTACCTTAGATCCTTTGTCAAAGGCTTGGTAAATACATCAAGAATGTATATGGGAGACATAAAACTAGCCACAAATTCAACAAGACTTCACTCAAATATTTACTTGAAGATGAAAATCCAATGGTACATCAGGCTCTACAGAAATTGAAAATTTTATTGTGTCATAGGTAAGGAGAAGATATACCTACTACATTGGTGAAGAAAGATAAAGAGTAATTTGTGTTAAAATATTGTAGTATAATTTGGAAGAGTGCAAAGGACTCTAATCACAATGAAAGCAAGAAAGATTTTGATTTAAATGGATTTTTCAAAACTGAAAGGGACACAGGCATACCTAAGATGAAAAGTGCAAAGAAAATAGAAGAGGATTAGCTACAAAATCTCAATATTTTAGAGTAATAAGGAAAAATTAAATTAATGGATTCCATTTAGATGGAATCAATAAAAAGAGCTAAAATTTTTGGTACAGATAAAATACCAAAGTTAGTAACCATTGGTGACTATTGGATAAAACAATAGATTACACATGTGATTTTATTGATGTGAGATTATAAAGATGTGTTTCCCATAAAGTTATCAAAATTTAAGGTTGTATACCCTTACTTGGGTGAGATTCATATTGAGTTAAAGGAGTGCACATGCCCTTTCAAAAATTGAACTTATAGGTTGAATCCTAATATGAAAATGAATGTAAAACAGAAATAGATTGGATGGAAGAAAATGGAATCATATATCTAGTTGAGAAATTAGAATGGGTTAGTCCCATGGCAGTACAACCTAAAAATATAGGTGAAATATAAGTCTATAGGGATTACTAAGCATTTAAAAATGCATATGTCAATGATCTATTACCAATTCCTCTCACATATGAAGTACTTGAATGTATTGTAGGTCGTGAAGTCTACTTCTTTATAGATGGGTTTGATGGATAACATCATATCCATATCACAACAAAATATCAAACAATAAAATATTCACAAGAAAATGGGGATCATTTTATTATAAGGTAATGTCGTTTGGCCTGAAGAATACACCTCCATTTTTCTCTAGAGCAGCTGTTATTGCTTTTAGAGACTTCATTCATGACTTCATATATGTCTATCTAGATGATTGGGTAGTTTCCTTTTTATTTAAGGAACATATATCAAAGTTGTGATTGATGTTAGAAAGATGTCAAGCTTTGTGAATCACACTAAATATAAATAAATGCATGTTATTCACACTATTTGGTGTATTATTGGAACATGTTGTAGCTATAGTGGGACCCAAACCTCCCACCATCCAAATAGAGATGAGATCATTCCTAGGTCACACTAGGAATTATCATAAATTCAATCACATGTATGCAACCATTTTAACACCATTTGAGAAGCCGTTATTCAAATAAAACAAATTTTAATGGTATTATAAATGCCAAATAACCTTCATTGTTAAAGTAAAAGTTGGTTACAACACCCATTTTAGTCTTCCCGTACTAGAAAAAACCATTCCATGTTCATGTTCATGTATTAAGGAAAACATTTGGATCAATGTTAGCACAATTGAGATGAAGGGATAGATCATCCAATTCACTTTTCAAGTTTAAAATTATCAACAACTAATAGAAGATTTGGTGATGGTTTTTTTACTTTAGAAGTTCTAACACTACTTATTGGCTCCCCCATTCAAGTTTTTCATTGATCGCCAAGCCTTGCGATAATTGGTTAATTAACCAATGTTGGGAAGAATTATTTTATGTGGTTAATACTTTTCCAAGAATTCTAGTTAAAATTTAATGTAAAACTTGGCAAGGAAAATGTGGGTCTAGACCACCTTTTTTGTATTCAAATAGGGGAAGAACCCAAATAATTGCATTATGAATCTCCAAATGCACATCTTTTCAAAGTGACTGAGATTCTAAAATAGTTGGAGGATATCATAAAATTTATTGAGCATGGTGTATTCCCTCTGAATTAATAGAACATGGTAAAAAGAGCTATTTTCATGGGATTTTCCATTTATAATTATAAATGGGTTGCTCTATAAGCTAGGAAAGGATGATGTTCTACACAATGTGGCCCTGGAACATGAAAAACCACCAGTTTTAAAAGAATCACATCTAGGAGTAGTTAGAGGACATTTTATAGGGTGAGTTGACTATGAGAAAAATACTCCAAAGTGGGTCATGGTGGCCAACTTTATTTTAATATGCTCATATGTTTGTGAAACATTGTGATGTTTACCAAAGGGTAGGAAAACCCAATTAGCAGGATGAGTTGCCATTAAATCATATTTTGGATATGAAACCATTTTAACAATGGGGTATTAATTTCATGGGGCCTATCTATCCTACATCTAAGTGATCTAATGCTAAATATATTATCACTATAACATATAACTTCACCAAACGGGTCAAAACAATTGTGACTCTAAGTTGTAGTGTAAAAGATGCTACAAAAAAATGTATGGAAACATTATGCCAAGGTTTAGATGCCCTTAAAAAATGATAAGCGAGAGGTGTACCCACTTTATACATAATAATATTAAAACCTTAATAGATGATTTTATGATTTTGCATCATAAAAACATAACATAACATCCTCAAACAAATGGACAAGTAGAAGAATGCAATAAGGTTCTATAGAAGATGTTGATCAAGATCTATAATGTTCATAGATATTATTGGGATGATCACATACCAGCGATCTTATGGGGATATAGATAAAGCTATAAATGTATGACTAGGTACACAACATTCCAACTCATGTATGAAATAAAAGTTGTGATGCCCATGGAGTACATAGTTCCAAGGCTACGAATCACAATGATAATGTAGTTATAGCATAAGGAATCACTACAAGAATTATTGTTAGAACTAACTCAGATGGAGGAAATAATGAAGTTGGAAAATTAGACTTAGGAAGTCCATAAAGAAAGTCAAAAGGCATGGCATGATCACAACCTGTGATCTAAGGAGTTCCAACTAGAATAAATGGTCATTTTATATGACAATAGATTCAAAACATACCTAGGAAAATTATGCATCAGATGGAAAGGCCTTTACATCATTCATCAAATGTCACAACAAGACAATATAATACTCAGGGATATCTAAGGAACTATATTTCTAAAAATAATAAAAGGTTTTAGGCTCAAAACCTACAACTGATGATCTCAAAGCATCATGTTGTCAACAAGTTTTTTAGCTTTAGGTTGTAATCACGAGAATGTGTTATCATCTCTGTCATAGGAAAATATCATGAGATAGTAAAATCAAGCTTTTAATGCAATAGTTTGAAGTGAAACAGGATCGAGTTAATGAAAAAGATTTGTACTAGTTTTGCAAAAGTTCTAAATCCAAGAATAAGATGTCAATAAACAAAGAAAAAGTGGTAATGAGTGGATAACTACTAATGGTACAAAGTAGTTAATGTTAAAATAAAATGAATATCTTGGCAGTCCTTAAAAGGATAGATCACCTACAAGGTAGTTAATTTTTAAAAGGGAAAAGTATTGATGAATGAAATGGTAGTGCATCACATCATGGAATTCAAATAAAGAAACTTTGCATATAGCCATCAAAATGACAAACATGAAATCAAAATGAATATTTAAATTTAAGGTAAGCATGTGGAGGCATGAAAGGTAGATCGATAAATGGATGCACGCAATGTAAAAAAATTGGGAATAAATTTCTATACAAGGATAAAAATGTAAGCCATACTTTGAAAACTTGAGTGAATAAGAATGTTATTGCAATCTAACTAGAATTATATGCATTCATGAAAATTTTATTTAAAATCAATCACAACACATTCTACAGAATACAAAATGGTCATGCATGAGATTCTTGTGCCATTTTCAAAGCTCAAAAGGAAGATATGGAAATCATATTAACCCTACAACAAGTAAAATGGAGTAATGTTAATCCCTTCAATTTTGTTCTATGTGGTACATAAAGAGTGGTTTTCTCAACCACAAGCAATTACCTAAAAAGAAGGAGTGCTTGTTATACCTAATAGACTATGAGGGTTAGGTTCCAAGTAGTTGGTAAGGCTACCTATTTTTTAATAGCATGAAGAACTAAAGATGACTCTTCAAAATAGATAAAATAAGGGATCCATCCATTTATCCAAAAAAGTAACAATTCATATTGATGCTAATACTATTGTGAAAGCTATCAGACTACCAATAAGGGGGAAGCCTCTAGAAGCCAACAAATTAAATAACCCCCATTCACTTATAAATTTGAGAGCTCCATGCTTAGACAACTAAAGGGGTGCCCATAGATCAGGTCACTAAATTATTAGTTTATGTCCTCACAGAATGCATCATGCATTGCTATTGGCAGAAAACTAAAGGTGTGAGGTAGGTCACAAAGAGTGTATTGGTGAGGTTGGTGGAGGATTTCAACTAACCTGGATTCTTCATATCATAAATTATAAAAAACATTTAGAAGCTCATCACATGAACTACTTAGTCTTTTCAGTACCAATTTTTGGTACTCTTGTTATGTTTCTCCCAATGGAGTCCAAATTAGGATCCATGAGTTGTAGAAACTGCTCATCCTTCCTCTCCCTTTATTCAATAATATCAACATGAGTCAATAAAAAGTGGCAAGGTATAAAAAATAGTTGCAAGGAGTGTCCAACTGCTGCAATCCATGCCACCTATAGTAAAACAACCATAGTCTTAGTCACAAGTAGAAATGTAAGAGCAACGGTAACCAAAGACAAGGGTATAAGTGCAAGTTGACCCATAGGATAAATCGTAGGCCTCATCATCACAATTATCTCTATCCAAGCATAAGGCACTAACTCCTCAACCTTCACCGCCTACCAAACAGACTCAAAAAATAGCTTTGAAGCTTAACAACACACACATCCCAAGAATCACAACAAAGTTTGATCTACATCTATTAGAGTTGCAACCAAATAGGTATATAAGGTGTTTCTTGAAGATATCAATTTCGATAATTATGACAAAGAAGGAGAAGATATTAATCTTTTAGAAATCAGTTTGCATGTGTCATGTGCAAAATGATAGCCCTTGCATGTTATTTGTGAAAATTCCTCCACTTCAAGAGTCCATTATAGTGGACATAGTAAGATAAGAGGAGGAAGCCAAGTGTAGAGTGAAAGGTCTATTTCAATAAGGTACATTGGATTTTGTAGCAACAACACAAGAAGCTATAGCTAGATAAGGATTGAGCATAATGGAACAACTCACAAAAAGGGCCCTGGGAAAACAAAAAGTCTGTGGGAAACTTTTTTGGTGGAAATTAGTGTAGAAGAAAATAGCCTTTTTAAACCTTTAGTACGAAAACCTCACATGCCTAAAAATATCTGATCTCACCTAACCATTTCAAATCAGATGGAGACATTAATTAGTTAGAGGGAACAATAGGGGAAACACAACCAGAAGTGACAGATGTCGAGACTCATAATATCAAATAGCGAAATAACATTTAGGTACCTTCATCTACATGCCCAAATACCAAATGGGACCATCATCTTCTCCACCAATATCACCCCCACTTTCATTGTGTTCTCCCACACATGCACAAGGAACTCCTATTTTTGACATTGTTAAGTCCTTGGATTAAGGTGTTCAACAAGAAAAATCACAATGAGATCAACCTCCCATGTAAGATCACCTAAATCAACCACAAACATAGACTCAAGTAGAATAGCATCCAAGTCATGATATTGCCAAGGCCAAAATGGAGGAAGAGAAAGTGGTTGCAAAGAAGGCTCATAAAGACCAAGATGTCTTACTCTAGTAGGAAAAAAAGGAATAAGAAAAAGTTATGAAATATGAGCAACAAAATAAGGCCAAGGCTAATGGTAACTAAAGAGGCCAAGTATAAACACATAATATTACACAAATAAGAGGATCAAATGAAGGTCACATAGGAGAAAGCAGAAAAATATGTAATTTAATAAGTTATGAAATCCAAATAGGACCATGAGAAAAAAAAATTAAGATGATGTTTCCCAAAATAACCAGCTAACTATGGAGCATGTCTAAATGACAACAGGTCAAGCAAGTTCAAAAAAATAACAAGGAGTTAGAGCAACACATGTTGTAGCGACTAAACCACAAAGGCAACCATCTAAAACTTCTATGGGTTTGAGGTCAGCACAAGGAGAAGCCAAGAAGGAAGCCTAACAATAAAATGGGCAATCTATAAAATTATAGAGGATGGATATCAAAACACCAACATTGTGATGCATTGGGTTTACTCTTCCACTCACACAAATAAGGCAAAAACCAATGATCTATGGGTCTTCTGTGACCCAACTAGGCCTAACTACTTCATGCCAAGAAGTTACTTTTGATGTTTCAAAAATTTATGGAACGTAGATTAAAGGCATAATTACATTTCAAATATATATGACATATAAAACACAACCAAGATTGAGGAAAAAAATACTTAGTTGTGCATTGAGAATGCTGAGCTGCAAGAATGATTTTTCAAAGCATGCAAGATAAATTATGACACTTGCCTAACATTGGTTAAATAGATTTTGGGTGACCAAGTCATGTCGGAAGAGAAGTAATTCATTCCTCTTCTCACCATGATAACTCAGGATTGGGTTGTAATATAATAACTATAGGACATCAAAGCTCAAATCCCAAAATTACACACCAAAAAGAAGCAATATTTGAGTTGCTAGAGGAATACGAGTAGGTTTTAGATGCCATTATTCTTCAAACTAAACAACTTTCTAAGAAGATCTTCGATTGGAAGGACCATTTTCAATATGCATGGAAAGACATTATGCTAGATCTCTCCCAAGCATACAAATCAAAGGCAATAATGGAGACCCAAGCATCACCAACCAATATGGGCAATGCTTTAAGAAAATCTCTGGCATTGAGAGATAATTTCATGACCAAAATGCGCTCTTCAGAGTTGGAGATGTTGTATAACACATTTGTAGGCATGCAAACATAAAGGTATGCTAATAGAATTGAAAAAATCATGCAAGACATACAATATAAATTTATGCAACATATGTCAGTTATGGATATTATAGTTGATGATGATGTCCAAAAAATCATGCAAAGCCAAGCTCTCCTTTGCACACTAATTAGCATGGTCAAGGACGTCTTGGCAGATTGAAAAACTTGTAAGATTTGACTAATCTAGACAATTCCATCCAAAAAATTATCAATAAACCATAATACATCCCACCCGCTAACCTCATAAAGCTCGTCCACAAGAAAACTAATCCTCAGGTAATGTATCCTACTCACCAACTGCTTGGTACAACATTAGTTTATGTGTCCTCATCGGTAACTTCATTGACAAATGTCAAATGTTTCTAGGCTGACCCATCTACAACGTCACAAGTTATGCCTCCTTCGTCATAGTAAGGTATTACAGTCTTGTAATTTTGATCAAATTTTGAAGGTGAAATTTTTTTTAGGAAAGAAATTATCACAAAATTCTGTACCTATTTTAAAACTTGAGAACTTACATAAATATGTTGTATTGCATTAGTTTTATCGTATATGTAGCGGGGGATAATTTGTCTTGCAGTGCTTGTTTGTCATTTCACTCATTGAAATTGTGTGTCAATTATTGCATTTTGATTATTTCCAATGTAATTTTTATATTGCATTTTTATTGTTTCTAAAGTAATTTTAATATTGCATTATACTTCACTCTTAATCATAAAATGTTTATTCAATGATATTTGTTATGGTGACATGTGGATCAACTCAATTTATAAGATCAATTTTAAACAAAAATAAAATTTGAAAAAATTCAATGCTAGTTTTATCTGCCTTCAAAATGTATTTCTATAAGATTTCAATCTAAACTTCAATGGTTTAAAAGGGTAAATCATAATGTTCAAATAATATATGTTAAAAATATTTTTATATTCAAAATATGTTCAAACTATTAGTTCAATTTAATATGATTATGATAAAGTTATTTACATTTTTTTGATGAAATATATTTATATATAAATTTACTAAAATAATATACAAATAATTTACAAAAAAATCGGTGGTATGAAAGCACGCTATGAAGTCACACTCGGTATAGCCTAGAAACCAAAAACTAAAGCACCATAAACTATTAGGCTCCTCCTAGGAACAAGTCATAAAGTCATCATAAAAAGTATTAAGCAGCTAGAGCAAGGCCAGAAGGCAGAGGATCCATATCATTAGGACCCCATCTCAAGCTTGGCAAGTCATTTCCATCTGGAATTAGCTCCCAACTAGTATCTTGAGCAGTGTCCTTCTCATCTTCTTCTTCCTATGTCTGAGTGGGTGAAATGGTCAGAGAGAGCTTGGGGAACTTATCCAACACATCTGACCAACCTCTAGGAGGTGCCTCCAAGCATCTTAGCATAGAGGAGGAGGAGGAGCATCTTGACCATCCTGCCCAGTAGGGGAAGGAGGCGAAGGCTGCCACCCTTGCTACTGCCCAGGAGGGGTCATGCACTAGTATGGGGTGCTATTATGAGAGCGACACCGAGATAAACTACGTCAGTGCCCACCATAAGGTGGAAAAGTAATTTTATCCTCCAATATGTGTTCCCTAGGTGGAGATGGGAGAACTTGACCCATGGCACAAGGAACATCTCCCTAATGGGAGAGAAGATCTTAAAGGTGACCAAGCTTTATGGTAACTTTGTTTTCTTGAACTTGAATCTGCATAAAAACATTAGAAATGATAGAAGACTTGTTCAAAGTAGAAACATTACAATCTAAAGAAGTATTATTAAATACAACATTATTTATTTCTTTTTATAGCCAAAAGAGAATCTGCACTGTGAAAGTATGCTTGACTTGGGTATATTTAAAGGGCAACACGAGTTTATCTCTAAGGAGGATATGCTACCAATGAAATAATTTGGGATGGAAGGGCCTGAAGAGGTAATGAATCCATGTCCAGACCCTTTGAGCTATGGAGCAGTACCAAAAAAGATGAAGGAGCATCTCTAGATGGCCACAAAAAGGCCAAGTGGGGAAGGAAACTCCTAATTAGATGAGTCTTCTGCCAATATGTAAGCCCTGGTGTAATATACACCAAGTAAAATGAGCATGCTTAGGATCCACACAATCCTCCCAAATAGTGCTAAAGCAAAAGCCCCACATACTAACAGAAGAATACAGACCCCAACGGGAATTAAGTTATCCACCATAGGCAAGTGGGGAGTAAGCCATCCATAGCCAAGCTAGGGGGTGTAGTTGTAAAATAGGGTTATAACATACCACTTCTCGTCCTTCCACCAAGGATAAGTGGGGTGAATAGAAATTTTGTGGAGCATGGTGGGTGACATAACGTTAAGTATCTCTTGGTAGGATTCTTGATCAGAATTAGCTAACCAGAATCTGGTTTTCACCTCTTCCCAAGATAACCAAGAGTGAGATCACCTGTAATAAATATATTGGACAGTATGAATGCCTCTATGAAACAACTTGAGAGAATTGATCCAAAGGACCTCAACCAGAGGAACTTCATTGAAATTAATAACAAATGACCACCATAACAAGTGGGTGTTAATAGACAACCCATCTCGGAACCTTGAGCCATTCTAGAAAAGCCATGGTTTGATCTTTTTCCATGCCTTCCAGATGCTTTTTGCCACAAATAACCCTATGATTTGAATGAGAGATTTAATGATAATCAAATTGGAGAAGTCGAGCCCTTTCCAGGCTATTTTTCTCTTAGGCAAGCCGAAAGATATGCAGTATCAGAACAACACCATCCAAGCTTCTTTACCCTCAATGGCCCACACAATCTTTTTAGCACATAAAGTAGATCCTAATCAAGCTACGTCAATGAGCCTCATACCTCCAGCATCTCATGTGAAGTAGTAGTATTCTCAGGCCACCCTTTGGAATCCGTTACCATGAGAAGAATTGGCCCAAATAAAATCCTTGAGCAATTTCTCTAGCTTTTGGTATGATTTCTTAGAAGGCACCCAACGTGAAGAGTAATAAACATGGGTGGTCACAAGCACTTTTGAGTAGATCTAAAAAAATTTTGCTAATGAAAGGGGCTTGGTCACCCAGTATTCTAGTTTCTTAGCAACTCTGTCAACATTATATTGCCACAAGGGTGGTAAGGAATCAAAAACAAATCGGATGCCAAGAAATTTGAATATTTCATCATGTTGGATCCATGCCTTACCATATTTAACAGTCCACACCGATAGAGGGAGGTATGATTGTCTATAACAATGAGTTTTTTGCCATTGGATGTTGGAACTAGAGGCCAGGTAGAAGGTGTTGGGAGTGTGCAAAGCATTATCCACATTGGCCTCATCCTCAATGAGAGTAAGGAAAGAATCATCTGCAAAGTGACTAGTAAGAAATTGAATATATTTTTGTGGATTTACTACATCTAGAGGGAGAAAATTTCCTTTAACAAGGCCCCTAGATTGGGCATTTCTAAGAAAATATCCAAAACCCTCAACTGCAATCACATACAGGGCAGGAACCAAAGCACACCCTTGGCGAATAGAGTGGAACAAACCAAATTGCTCAAAGGTGACTCTATTAATGGAGAGAATGACTAAGGCCTCTACAAATAGCATCTAGATGGTTTGAATGAAGTTGGGCCCGAAGCCTAGGGATCTAAGCATGGCCAAAATGAACATCCACTCGATATAGTCATAAGCTTTTTCAAAGTCAATTTTAATGTGCATAACTTGTTGCTTAGACCTTCTAACCCAGTTCATATGTTCCCAGACTACTATGATGTTATATGATATATATATATATACTTCTGATGAATCGTATTTTTCAGTGCAAATAATGTGTAGTAACAGATTATGCAATCAGAGTGCTAGAGCCTTGGCATTGATTTTATAGGAAACATTCAGGAGGGTGATGGGCCACCAATTATAGATCAACTCAATATCCCCCTGCTTATATATTAATATAATGTTTCCTTTATTTATATTCTTTCCTAGAGAATGAGTACGAAAGGCCTCTTGATAAACATTATGAAAATAATTGCCCATAACATCCCAAAGTGTTTTATAGAATTCATAAGGGAAACCATCAATGCCTAAAGTTTTGTCATTTTCCAGGTGAAACACTACCTCATGCAGATCATCCATAGTGAGGAGCCTATTTCAAGCCACCTATTGGGCGGGAGTGAGTTTGCAAGGCACCAATGCAATACATTGTTGAATGGAAATTTCATGCTCTGAAGAGGAAGCTTGAGCTTTGAACACTTGTTAACAGTGGTGAACAAAATCTTGAACAATATGTGAAGTCTTTTAGAGTTTGTTACCAGCCTCAGAGATGCCCTAGATTTGATGCTTCAAGTTCTTGGCTCACAACATTTGAAAAAAATCCTTTGAAGCTTTGTCCCCTATCTTGAGCTAGTGGATCTTGGCTTTGACTTGAGATCCCTAGGCATTGTAGTTGTCTACTATCTGGATGCAATGTCGCAAAAAATGATACTCTAACTTACAAGAACTCATTGAAGGGATCCTTTTCCAATGCTAAAGCCATGTAGATAAGCTCTGAGAATTAGAAGAGTAAGAGTGTCTCCAAATTTTAGCAAGTTAGCAACCATATATTCACAAAAAGTGAGAGGTCCTTTTGATGACATCATCCCACCAATGAATCCAACCAAATTATTGCAATGGATGTGGATCCAAATTCCATACTTTATGAATGTGTGCCACCGTGGGCCCATGCTTGAGCAGAGGAATGCTAAGAAAAAATTATGTTTTGTGGACTTTGGGTTTCATGAATTGCCATGTCACTTAGAACCGAATAGGGGAGTGGTCGAAAAGCCCATAATCTAGCAGTGCTTGCACTAGGGGAAAAAACTAATATTAAAGGAGAAGTACAGTTGGGTGGACATCATTGCCGTATCTAGGTGCTTCAAAATTTGAGTGGGTCCCTCTTTGAGATTACTCTAGGTATACCATACTTTGTCTGTAGGCCAACAAATTAAATTAGGGTCATAAAATCCCCATTTAGTGCACATATAATACCATGCCTCCCTTTCGCCAACTACCCAACACATTGGTAAGTGGCCCATTTTGTTTTCGAGAGAGACCACCATATTAAAGTCACCACACAAGACCCAATGGGCATTGGAGAGATCATCTGCAATCTATTGCCATAAATGGGTGTGCTCAATACCATCATTTGAGGCATAAATATTAATAAAACCAAAAGAGTGGATTTCACTTCTAAAAAGGGCCCATACTAATTGGTTGGTGGGGTCTACACTAGATAGCACTAAGTGCAGCCACTACCTTGGAGAAATGAATGTGATCACCCCTCCATGTCCTGCCTCATGATTGCTATGCAAAATAATCCTATCATACCAGATGGAATTACTGACAAACATCAATAATAAATCTACCACCTTGACTTCTTGTAGACAAAGAATGTCCATCTTGAGAAACTTCCTTCTAAAATCATGCACAATAAACTTGTATTTTGGGTCTATAAGACCTCGAACATTCCATGAAAAGCAATTCATAAATGACGGATGTCAAGGGATATGTCTTCAAATTCTAGACATTTTAAGGCATCATACTAATTCGATAGAAAATGCCCACTGTTGGCATTTAAAAAATCATCAAATTGCTTTCTCACAGTAGGGTCACCCTGATACTCTCCTTCCTTCACCTCATCGCTCCTTCGAAAAGAGCTATGAGAGTGTTTAGACACATCCTATCGAGCAGGAAGTATAAGAGTGGTTGTCTATGAGTCTAAAATTTTGGAAGAACTGGGCAAAGGAGCCTCGAGACCCTAGGACAAAACATTAGCAGCCAGAGGGGTGTTAAAGACCTTGGATTTTTTAAATATTTTTAGGGCTTCAATCTGGGAAGGTTCTTTCTCAGCAGGATCATGCTCCTGCAAGCCATTACTTGATGATGGCTTACCTCCTTTGGGAGTAGCACTTGAACTCCCAACTTTGGTATGTTGTTCTTCTTTCCTACCTTAGTCCATCCATCCTCAATTGGATTTTTTCTAGCTTCTAAAGAGGGATTGGGGGAAGAGGATGAGTGGTTAGACACATTATTGTGGGCCAATTGGAGGGGATAGTCTTGAATCTTATGGTATATAGCTTAGGAATGAAAGTAAGTGTTAGGCAATTTGATAGAAAGGACTCACTTTGAGTGTCTCACATCCCCAACTTGAATTTCCATAAATTCTTTGAGGTCTCAGGAAAGGTCTACTTCTACATAAACCCACTTTTTGCGGTCTAGCAGAGAAGAACCAGTTTTGCTCATGGTAGACAACCTGACCTATAGAGGAAGTTATCTAGTGAATAAAATGCCAGCAGGGGAGCGGAAGGCCAGGAAATTCCAACCAAAATTGGGACTCTAAGAGTAGTGTGCTATGAGATAACAAAGTCTCATGTCCAGGGGGAGAGAACCATGAGCAAGTTCTTGGCATACCAAGTGGCAGACCTATGGAGGATTCCTCCTACATGGGAAGGGTCGATAAATCAAAACAAAAAAAACCATTGGTAATATTTTGGATGCTCTCCATCTTAAAGCCATGAGCTGCCCAATGATTTTGCACCCAAGACCTAAGCATACTTTCAGAGGGAATTCTCCTAACAAAATATCCTATCATACAAAATTGCTCTAACCATTGACACGTATAATTAAATTCAAAAATAGGGAATATAACATCAGGTTTTGAAACATTACCTTGTGGTAAACTTTCGGTATAGACTTCCTCGGGTGCTTACAGGGGGCCATTGCTCGACGCTCCACCGTTCTTCTCCATAGCTGAAACAGTCGGGATAGAATGGGGAGAAGTCATTATAAAGGCTAGCCTTGCCCGAAGGCAAGAAACCCTAAAAGATAATAAATGTAAGCCTTGCAAGCAACTTAGAGGCTGTGGTATGACATAAGATGGACATATAGAAAATCAAGCGCTAATTCAATGACGTGCATGGAGGAAACCCTAGCAAAGCAAAAAACCCCTCAACAACCAGGGTCTTAAACTGATAAAGTCATATTTTGAATTAAATTTCTTTTGAAGTCTTTGTTGATTTGTTTGGTAGTTCAAGAGACTTTAATGTGAGTCATATATATTTTGGTGAGGTCAAGATTTTAAGTCTTAATAAGAATCAATGGCAGTTCGCAGTTCATGGTAGGCAATCTTGCAATTAGTTTTTTTGTTCAGTCAAGATTTGAATGATAGCTCACAGTTCGCGGTAGTTGAAAGAAAGGAAATTCAATGCTAAAATTTTTCTAATCCATGATAATTTTGGAAAAGAGGTTTGGAAACAATGTTTAGAAATATTTTAATAGCCAACATCAGTACATAACATGTTGTAGGATTTAATACAACATCTACTTGGCACGCTTGGTATATATTCGACATGGTTGATCCTATAAAATTCACAAGCAGAGCATTTACTAAATCTGATAATGATCTTTAATGATCCAAACCTCAAACTAGACATAGCCTAACAACAATTCAAACTAACAAGGAACATCAACAACCAAAAAATAAATAAAATTAGAAAATAAAAATTTGGGCACTAAATGTGCCACACTAGAGCAATATTTGTCTGATCTAAATGCACCATTTGTACAGCCTTGAGATTGGAATGCATTCGTATTGATTATATCACACACAAACTACCAAAACAAAGAATACGCCATGTTTATTTGGTTGTTACAATAGTGAATTGAAAGTGTTATTCACAGTTTTATTACATCTAATATCTTTCACTTTTTATCAACTGTGTTGGATTAATTTGGTTTTTTTTTTTTCCAAGTTGGAGCTATTTTTATATCAGGAAATGAATAAAAATTGAGAGATGAGTTTAATGAAAAACAGGATTTGTTATGTGAATGACAAAACAAAAGAACACAGGTGACCTTAGGTATTGTTCAATGTCGTTAATATTTTAAATCCAAATCTTTGGACTCCAGGCAAGATATATCTTTGAGGGAATAAGACAAAGAAGAAATAGGAAAATCATTGTACCTTCTACTGATATATTTTTTTTTCTTAGAAAATATATAAAACGTTGTTCCTCTGAAGATATTAATTTTCATCATGAAGAAACCATATATTAATTTTTATTAAGAGAAGTTTATGACATGCAGTATGCAGTCCTGAAAGATTCAAGATCAAACTACAGGCAAGAGCTTATTTTTTTTCTACCATTTCACATCTCAAGAGCATGATCATAAGAAATTGGTTTCTGTTCATTTGAGTGTGAAGGCTTCTATGATTTTCAAAATGCATGTTCATTTCATTTTATAGCAAGTTGAAAGATTTATATCAATATCCAAAATTTTACCTAGTTCTATTGAAACACCTCAGGCTTTGATTTATTGGACTTTAAATAACAAATTTATGTTCAAGTTTTTCATGCTAAAATTCCTCTCATTGTGCAAAAAAAATCCATATAACCACCTTAAAATCTTCGTGATGTTAAAATTGACGGCCAAGTGACCACCAATGTAAACCAAAATTAACACAATATGACTGCCATTTGGACGTCATTTTAATTTGGTACAAAAAGGTGCGAAAATGGTTATTTCCAAACAAATGAATAATGTTGTATCTTGATAAGGGTTTCATCTTGCAAGTTCTATAATCAAAATGATTTTGGGAGAAGGTTTTAGGCTGAATAATTTGTGTTAAAATGGGTATAGTCATATGATGGACTTCCTGCATTTGTTCATATTCGAGAGAGAATAGTTTATTGAGATCGTATTCATGAAGTGTTTACAAGTGGTTTGAAAATAATTTGAAAAGATTTATACATATAGTGAGATCCAATTGGGAAAGAATGATATTTTTTAAAAGATTTGAGAATTAGGGTTTTCATTGAGAAGTAATATTTATGTCTTCTTTTGGTTTGTGATAGACCCTTTCAAGGTTGTTTGAATGTACCAACAGAGATCTGATTTCATACACTAAGAAGTGGATTTTAAGATCCAGTTTGAGGTGAATTTGTTTGTTCATTCAGCTTTATAGAAAATATTAAATGTTTTGACTAAAAAATGATTATAATGTGTTCAAACTAGACTTGGTTATAGAATAAACATATTTGAGTAGGTTTGATGGTCATGGTAAAATAATTTTCAAAGTGATGTTGAACAATTTATTATATTAAATAATTATTTGTGATAATTTACTCATATAGTTTAACGATTCATTGAGTTGTTTGTAAGTTAAGTTGGGCCCCTATCTAAGAGACATGTTGTTCATTATTAAAATATTATCCTCTGAAATCTTAAAGTCGCTTAATATAACTTATTATTAAACCATAAACATGTCATTAAATTTGGTTTAATTTGATCTACTTAAATATCAGTCACAATGGCTTAATTTAACAAATTGTTCAAAAATATTTACTTCTTAAAAAGTAACAAATTCCTGTAATAAGTTTATTAAAAATCCTGAAGGAGAAGATATGAAGAAAGAAACTCTTACACATGTACTTAGAACTCTAATTTTAGTTCCATACTATATTTTATTTATGTCAAGAATATATGAGATGAAGTATGACTTGCAAGAAGATCGAACAACATATTTGTTGACAATGAAGTGATTTCGTTTTGTACATCAAGTATATTCAAGTTTATTCTTTATTTATTAATTTATTATCTGAAAATGTCCAAGAGTTGTAATCATTTGGTGACTATATAATATCTCAATGATATGCGTGGAATCTAATTTGACTTCAGTTGAATAATGATGAATACTTCATGCTAGGGTGATAGATTGTCAAGTCTTGTAAAGCTACAACATGTTAATTTCTCTGATCTTGTAATCAATCATGAAACATCTTTGGTTTCTCAAGAAATTTATGTTTTCATTATAACTCAATTCATCTTATGCAGTTCAACTATTAGTTAGTTTCATTTTCTATCTTAGCTTAGTTTGTAATTGTCTATATTTTTGTTTAGTTTTCTTTAGATATAGTTTTCCATACAACAATATTTTGTAGTTTAGTTCTAACTTTATTCTAGTTTAGTGTAATATTTGCTTTCTTTTATTCTTGTCTTGTAGTTTTAAACCTTTTTTTTCTCTCTACTTTGTCTAATCTTTGATAAATATCATATACCTACTTTTAATCTTAGTTTAATTTCTTAGTGTTCTTTCTACTTTATTTGCTCTTTTTCCCCATGCTCATTCACTTTCTTTCTTTCATCTTTACAGTGTAAACGTACATACGCGATACATTTTATTTGACAAATTTGAATATTTTGTCTTTCGAGAGATTGGCTAGTCTATAAGATTTATTCTATTGGATATGTCAGATAAAAGTTCTAAATTTGTTTTGAGATTGATTAAATAATACATTTATTAGCATATTTGATTATATTTTATCAATAAACATCTTTCTTCTAAATAGTTTTTGAGTTTTGATTGATTTTATGAAATGATCATATGTTTGATTTAGAATTATCCCTAAAAGTTAAAAGACCCCTTTGCACACTTTAGAACTGATTCTCAACTATAGGTCCCTTATGATTAATTGGTTTGATTCGACTTTGACCTTTGTGATAGGTAAACAAGTTGATTCATCGACATGGCAATTTTTACCATTAACAAATTAAACAATTCTGCTAGGGACATTTAAATCAAATTTATTTCTTAAACTATTATTCATTTTTTTCGTTAATTATTTTAAATCGTAGTCCATTATTGTAATTGATAGCCAATTTTTGATCTCCATAGTTACCTAGCTAATCATTTGTCACCTAGATTTTGATTCTTGTTTTAATGACTTGATTATGCAACATTCTTAATTAGTTATAGTCAAAATGGATGAGTTCACTCGAATAAAGTCTAGATTAAAATCTAACAATATGGTTTATGCTCTGTTGGCAAGAAAATAATCTATCGAGGAATATTTTATGCGCTTTCTTTAAAAATTAAATGAAATCCCTATTTCTTTTAGAACAAGTGGTGACCTTTTCTTTCTCTATTAGAAAAATAATCCTCCAAATAGTTATAATAAAATTATTCATAAAATTAGTATTATTGACTTCAGTTCATCCTTGAGATTTGCCCACATTTAAAGACAAAATTAAAAAAAATTTAAACTTTGTTCACTTGACCATGATATGTTCAAAAGCAAAATATTTTTTGCTTTAATGTTTGATTTTTAACATAAAATTTGCTAAAAAAATTTCTATATTTTTTGTCTATGACAAAATCAAGGTGTTTAATACCAAATATGTCTCTCAAAATTCATATTATAGTTTAGATTCTTCATCAAAATCTCTTGATTTAGAACAAAATCTTGATTTTTCATCAAATATAGAATTTGTTCATTCTCATTATGATCCTATATTTGAAACTAATGCATTTGATCTGTCTAATCAGTTATCTAATAGAACTATTTCTAATCTATTTGTTGATAATAGCCATTTATTAGTAAAAAATACTCCTGATTTTCTTCCAAATGTGGATATAGAAGAAATTGATGATTATTTAAAAAATATTAAACTGAAAGATACAGATTTAGATATGGAAAATTCTTTGGAGTTAAAATTTATTTGATTTTTCAATAATTTTTTTTTTGTGTATGACTTTATTGTTGTTTATAACAATCTCAAATCTAATTCAAAATTTTATAATAATTTTCCTCTCACTTATGATTTAAAATCTTCAAGATGAAAAAGTTGATCCTTATAATGTTGAATTAAGTGCCATAGCCAAAAAAAAAATGATTTTAAAGATCTTAACATTGTGGATGCTAGGATGAATAATCGATTAACAAAAATTGACTATGAAAGACTCAAATTTCTAGATCATGATGTGAAATCAAGAGGTGAGTATAACACATTTTATTATTATTCTATTCTTGAATCAGAATCGAATGATAAGATAAAGAATATTGATTATGAATGTTTCAAATTATGTGACCTTATACATTCTGAAACAACAATTCCAATTAAAAATGTGAAAACTGAAAAATAATCAAAATTATTTTTTAGAGATCAATTTGGAAAATTCATTTCAAAAAATAAATCCTTTCATTGATCCAAATTCTCATTATCCTAAATTTAAAATATTCATCTCTTTTCGAATCAAACAGATAACCTTTCAAATACATTACAAGATTAAGAATTCACTAAAACTTCACATAGTGATGATTCAAGTACCTTTATTTTATTTATGCGAGGGTATATGATGTGTTTATTCTGATGTTTTGTTGCTTTAAAATTATATACATTAACACATGATAAATATATATGTGCTGAAAGTAATGTCTTACATTATAATTGTATTGAAAGAGATTGAATATCATTTATTATTTTACCTCTCTTGTGGATTAAGCCTTATTTCCTTAATTTTGTTATCTTTCAACATCGGTTTATCTTTTGTTTTGTCTCGTAGTTGATTTTTTTAAATGTTGGATAGTTGTTTTGTTTTTGTTTTTCCCTTTGTATATATTTTATCATTTTTGGTTTCTTTTTCTTCTCATGTTTTTCTTCATTTCTCTTCTTTTGAGTTGTTGTTATGACTAATAATTTGAATTAGAGACATGAAGTATTTGTCACATTGTTTAGGAAGAATGATTTTGCATACAATTATAAGATCTTATCTTTATCAAATGATTAAATTTATTAATTTATTTGAATTAATCATCTTATAATGTAATAATAATGGGAATTGTGTTGTTAAAGTATCACTTGATTTCAATATATATGTCATAGGTTGTTGCAATAATATTCATCCAACCCAAACTCCCTCATTAATTATTTATCATTTTTTATGCCACACCATCCCTATTTGTGAAATTCATTAAAAGGGGTTCACACTAAATTACTTAAGAAAAAATTTACTTAGATTGCACTCTTAAGTTTTTAAAATTTTAAAATTTTATTTTACAACCTAACTTTAAATTTGAAACTGGCCTGTAAAGTCACCCGTGTTATCATGAAGTTTTGTACATATTCAAAAATTTGAAAACTTAGATAAATCTATTGTACCATGCTAGTTTTGTCATATATGTGACGAGGGATAATTTTTCTTGCAGCACTTATTTTTTGGTTCACTTGTTGATATTGTGTGTCAATCATGACATTTTTATTATTTTTAATACAATTATTCGATTGCATTATACAACTTTCCATCAGAATAATATTTAATTCAGTGATATTTGTTTTGCTGACATATGGATTAATTTAATTTACATGATTAGTTTAAAAAAAACTCGACAAAATGGATTAGTTAAATTTACATAATTAGTTTTAAATAAAAATGTCCAAGTGATACAAATTCTTGGGATATTTAAGTAGTGTTGTATTTGAAAACATTTTTGTAAAATTAGTTTTGCACAAATTTTAGTTTGTGAGGTTAGGTTGTATTTCTTACAGCGTACAAATATTTTAATATCCAACATCAGTACAAAACATGTTGTATTATTAGTTCCCAAGGGAAGGACTATACCATCATTTTGATTTAACTTACAATTAATCTTTGTTTCACTATCCAGTGATAATGCATTGTTTTACATGCTCACAAAGATGTGAACAATTAACAAATGTGAGATGTAAGTTATTCAACTAAGATATAAAATAATATTATTTAATATAATTTGATTGGACCCAAAAAAATTACAAAGTTATGGCAACTTCACTTCAACACAATTGAGGTAGTGGCTGCAATAAAAATGAGATGTCAGTTTAGTTAGTGCCAATTATATTTTTTAAGTAGGATCATTTGACAACTCAACTAGTATGGTCCTTTTGTTGTAGAATCAAGTAATATGTTGGGCCTCTAGATTAATTTGCATTGCAATTTCTAAAGATTAAACATTATCCTTTTTTATTGCCTTTAATTGCTACTTGAAAACCATGGGTGTCCAAATCTAGTTTCAGTACTCATATGACCTACCGTCATTGCTTTTGCTGGTGTAAATCTTTCGCTACCAATTTTGTAGATGCATCGTGATGCCTGGGCCAAAAACATCAACTATACTAGTAGAATGCAGTGATTTCAAGACATTTATTGCATTCTTGCACCATTTTTGTATCGTAATATTATTTTAGCTACATGATGGAGGAGGTTCCTCTTTTGCGGTAGCCCTCAAAGTGTGGCAAAATTATGAGGTCAAGTGTTCACATGATGTTACAATTTAAAAGATTTTTCTATATTTTATTTTGTACTCATAAAATCATAAGCATTCAAAAATAAAATTAGAAATAAAAATTAGCTTATAACCTTTTTATTTAGCAATAAAATGGATTATTATTCATTGTACATTCATATCTTCTAGGGATATTCTAAATAGAATGAGGGCGATGTTCATAACAAGATTAAAAAAAAGGTTTTTATCTGTGCTATTTTAGTGATTTGGTTAATTGATTTATTAAATTTTAAAATTTATTTTTTACTTTTCAAAAATTATCGATCAGGTTTTATATTTTTAATCAGTAAATACTCAATATAATGTTTTTACTAACAAATTATCCTATTATATATATATATATATATATACATATATATATACATATATATATACATATATATATACATATATATATACATATATATATATATATGTATATATATATATGTATATATATATATGTATATATATATATATTTGTATATGTATATATATATATACATATACATATACATATATATATGTATATATATATATATATATATATATATATATACATATATATATATATATATATATATATATATATATTTATTTTTTGAAGATGAATATATTTGATTAATATTTTACACTTCTTGTGGCTATCAGAGTTTATTGCAGCATTGGGGTTTCTTCAGGATGTATGCATTTGTCTAATGTTTTACACTTTATATGACTAGTAGGTTTATCTAGCCATCTAATTTGCAAACAATATCACTTTTTTAGAATTTTTATTGGTACATGTTTGATATTACTATTTCTTGCTTACAAAATAGATTATAACTCATTTGTTAGTTTCAAGATGGTGGCAATATGGCTAGTAGGGTGTATGTGGTCATTGGGGTTTCTGATGGTGCCTTATAATTGTTTTTTAATTACAACTTGCTTTTGGTTTACAGAATTAGAGATTCTAGAGGAATTGTGTTTGTTTAGTACAAATATGTAGATGAGGCTCAGAAGACTATCAAGCATCTTGATAGTATGACGATATTTCTAGGAATGATACTTACTTTTGCTTCCATGTATTTGACTCGAATTAATGGTTTTCTCCTCTAGTTGACATTTTTTTATAAAGGTTGCAAGGTTAAGATATGCATTTCACCATGCTTGGCACCTATGGCATGTATTTCGAGATACTTTGTAATTTATCTCCCATAAGATTATTTGTGTTTGTTTGGTACAAATATGTAGATGTAGCTCAAAAGGTTGTCGAACATCTTGATGGTGTGATGATATTTCTCAGAATGATACTTACTTTTGATTCCATGCATTTGAATCAAATCAATGGTTTTCTACTCTTGCTGCCAATTTTATTATTATTATTATTATTATTATTATTATTATTATTATTATTATTATTATTATTATTATTATTATTATTATTATTATTATTATTATTATTATTATTATCATTATTATTATTATTATTATTATTATTATTGCAAGGGTTGTAAGGCTAAGATGTGCATTTCACCATGTTTGTAACTTGTGTCGTGCATTTCCAGATACTCTATAATTGATCTACTACAATAGTTTTTATGTTGAATGTTATTACACATATATATGTTATGAAACTCTACACTCCCCTGCCTCACCCGAATAAATGCAACTGGTTACTGCAAATTTTATAGATTGTATACAAAACATTACATTATATATTAAATATTTTTAGTCTGCGGCTTTGATTGTGCCTTTCCATGGCATTAGACTCTATTCTCCATTGGTTCACATTCTTCCTTGTAGACACCTCTACTCTAGGATCAGTCCCTAGGGTTTGGGAAATTATTTTTCATACTTATGTAAACATTGGGATTTACATCCTTCCCACCTACTTATCTCAATCCTCAAGCCTTTGGTAAATTTTATTCACTAAAGTCCACATGTAGTAACCCTGTGGTATTAACCCTCTTGTCATTTTCTTTTTCCATTACATCTAATATTTGTGTCCTTAGTGGGTTGGAGGAATGAGACTGACAGTGTCATTTATAGAAATGATGGGTTATTATATGATAATGATTCCTTAAGTATTAAATAATTGATGATCCTTTGCCTTAACCAAAATAATCTTAACTTTCATTTCTGGATTAATTTTATATCAAGTATCAAATTGCAAGAACAAACTTTAAAATGAAATTAAAATATAATCCATAATGACAATCATACCATGATCTAAATTTGTTATCAAGAATGGGTTATAAGAGACATGTATTCTCTCAAGTATCTTTATATTCCAAATTCCTCTTCTCATGCACTCAACATTACTTAATTTTGAAACAAGTGATTTAATCTAAAATAGAGATTCTAGCAAGTGATTTTATATCCCCATTTTGATTGTGTTACAAACCCTGATGAAATTAATCATACAGTTATGAAGGTTATCACAAAGAAAAATAGCAATATTCTAGAATATCTAAATTGCTCAGGAGAGGAGGGTGATCTGATGTGCCCATACACCAAAAACAATATTTCATATTCCAGCTCATACTTCCTCCCTTGGTGGTAATTTTGGTGCCCTATCTATGGTAATACATCATAGGAATCAAAATCCCTACCTTGAATAATTCAAATTCAAATGTTACACTTGTAAGAGGTATCTAGTGTGATTCTTTCTCTACGCTTATTTTTATGACTACAGTTGTTATATCACTAAAGATTGCATTTCCTAATTTGAATCTTGGGTTTAGGCTACCTTGTATGAGACTGGTTAGGGGCTTAAGGCTTGGGAAAAGTTGGGTTTGCCTTGTTTCATGTGTCAAGCCATTGGCTACATTTACAATCACCCACAAGATAAGAATGAAGGGAAACCCTTCTATGGCATGGACTATTGGGTCCAATCCCAAACATAAAAGTAGTGCCAAGATTGGTAGGGAGGGAGTTGAGGCCCACAACAATGGGGATGTGTATATTATGCACTTATATAAAAGAGATGAATCTCTGGGTGAGATGAATCTCTACTCAAAGATTTGCAATGAAAACACTTGGTGTAATCAAGAAGGGTGTCCAAATGTAGAAAAGAGCTTCCTTGTCTAAGTATGGCAAGAATTATAGTAAGAATAATTTTCTTTATGTAAGAATATTGTCATCTAGCTGATCCAGTTCTCTATTCAACGGAGATTAGTCTATATTTATAATTACCACCAAATCATGTTGCTTTCTATGTTTGTTTTTACCCCTATTTTAACATGAACAAAGTATAAATATCAAGGCCACTGACCATGAAAGGTATCACCCGTGTATGGGTTGGGGAGACTACTTCCTTATAATAGTTGTATTGTTAGGACTATAAAGCCCCAATTTGGTAATTGACATATCTCTTTATTATCTAAACTCATCTCAAGTGGATCAATATGGTTTATTTATTACATTTATCTACCTTGCTACTAGCCTAGAGAAGTTGTTACCATTATTGTGGTATCTTCCTAATGGGAATAAGTTTGATCGTATGACTACTAGAATCATTGTTATCCCTCTTGTAATTATATGGGATCCTAGACTCTCTACTTGATAGTCTTTCCAAGATGTTATCCAAGATAAAGTAGTAGGCATGTTTATTGGGCATGAAACCTTATGTGGCCTTCAGTGAGTTGTCATTATAACCTAGGAAAATAATTGCCATGTTGTATGAGATATTTTTTTTACTAGGCTCTAATAAATATAAATTTTGTGACCATGTCTTGTGGACTTTGTGATAAGGACCCTAGAAAGGATATGATGCCCCTAGGTTGTTTAAGTATGGTTTATCATGATTTATAGACCTTCTAGTTTATGTTCCATCAGAGTAGTTTGGTTCAAGAAGACTAGATCACTCATGTTGATATATCTCTATGTCTGGACAAGATATGTACTTGTAAGATGGTCACACATTTGCATATAGTGCCCTCAAGATATAACACCCTTTGGATTGACAGTTGTAGGAGTATTAGCCACTAATTTTGCATGCAATCTATCATTTGATGTAAACATTTGTGCCTCATCTTTGATGATATCACTGTCAGTTGATTTGGAATTAGTTGATTGAGTCTTGAAATGAACTCTAGTTAAATAAAAACTAAATGATATTGATATTATTATCCTATTCATTGACTATAAAAGGGGCCATGGTAGGATTTCCACAGAGTTTGATCTATTCCCCATCCAGATTGACCATCAGACCTTCATCTTGTGGTCAATGTAATTCACATTAAGTAAGTGTGATGAGTAAAACTTATTCTTGTTAAAGACCATAAATAACCACTGCATCATCTAGATGCTAGAAGCATAAGGAAAGTGTTTCTGCATTGATAAATATAACAATTTGTTTTTATTCTCTTAGTTGATAAACTATTGACGAGCATGCATATGGTAAAACTCAGATACATCATGAAATTTATTGAGTTGGATGGGTTAGCTAACAACTTCCCCTACATTCTTCTGATTTGATAGCTTCTTATTCTATAAAAAACCATTCTAGGAACTAAATGCAAAAATCTAAAACCAAGGAATGATAAATTTGAGTATTTATATCACATAGAAAATGACAAATATAATATAATCATATTGCAGGATAAGTAATAGGTTAAATTTTAAGATCTTGATACAAAATTCCAAATCCCTCACTAGCAATTACTTAAAACCTCCTTCTATAATATTCAGTACTATGGGTTTTAGACTAAAGATTATGTTCATTCTCATTACTTGGTCTAGGATGATTCATGAGGTGACTCATGGATTGAATTTGGAACGATGCCTGCGTCCTCAGACTGTAACACTGATTTAACTTACTTTTGTAGCAATAAACTATCATTGCATCTACCAAGAGTGGAACTGATGACCTCATATTATCCATGTACCACATGCATTTACACCGTTATCCCCTTATAATAATAGCTCCAATAGTTCAAACTCCCTATAAAGACTTGGCACTTTGTGCCCTTGTTTAATACACCATTTATTTGGCACACTCAACATATATTCAACGTGGTTGATCCTATTAAATTGATAATAATTATAACATTTTCTAAATTTGAGAATGATCTTTAGTGGTAACATTGGTAATGTTGCCCAATTCTGGCCCACATACCAAGCTTTTGCTTAGATAGAGAAGCTGAGCAGAGTTCCTAACCCATAAATGATCAAAATATGGCAAAAGCAAGCTTTGGATAACTAGATCATCATCACACGTCATAAAGAAATGAACAAACCAGTTTACTTGTGCATTTTATAAGTATGCTTAAGAGGCCTATCAAAGCTAAAGGATTGCATGGATATGAGGTTCTTCATGCCTTCAATATTGTATGTAAATTTTATGACTTGTTTGTCTCAAGATATGAGCATTCAAAGTTGAACAAGTAGAGTGGAGATGTGCATGAAGATGCCAAGTTAAAGCCTTAGGAAATAACCACTGGGTTTTAAATATTTCAAGATATCTCTAGGGTGAATGTGCAAATGAAAGTGGAAAAATCTCAAGAGCAGAATCTAGATCCAACAACATTTGGATGAAGCTCGAGACAATGAGTTTAGGCAGATCAATGAAACATGTTCACTCATGATCTGATGATGAGTGATGGGTCAAAATATCAATGGATCTTAAAATTAAATGCATGGGTGACAAGTGTCTTAAACACATTAAACTAACAAAAGATCTATGTCTCATGTTCATTTGTACAGAGAAAGATCAACAGTGCAAGCAAGGTCAATAAGTCAATAGAGCTCAAATCAAGTGTGAGGCCATCAAATGTCTAGATTTGATTGTCATGAATCAATAAGTCGATGGCCAATGAACAAAGGTGAGCCTAGGAGACTTCTAGTGAAGGTTGACAAAGTTGTTTTCGACTTAGGCAAGTAAATACATAAGAGTCGAGTTCGAAGATGAACCAGGTTGAACTAGAATGGATATTTCATGGATTGAGCATCACCATTAGAGATCCATGGAGGAAGAATAGGTCTTTTAGACCTAATACAGACAAAAGGGTGGCAATTATTATTGAAGTGAGATTAAAAAACTGACAAGCTTCATTTCATCGACATTAAGATTATAAAAAAACCAATAATTGGGATTAGTTTTCATCTATAGTAGACTTGGGTTCAGATTTCAAATTAAGGGTAGATATTTGTGATTATGAGAAGCCATCTTATCCTTTGACATAGCTATAGCCTCAACAAATGGGTACGTGCAACTGCTTAAAGTAGACTTAGTCATGGCTATGTCAGGATTCAAGATGTGAGGATTTTGTCATCATAATGAAACCAAATGGAAGATGGTGTGGAAGATCAAAGCAAAGGGATCTTGTGGTTGGAGAAGAAGTTAGAGCATTCATTTCTATTTTAGGGCCTTTAAATATTTTCTTCAACAACAAGATCATGACTCATCATCCTCAATAGATTATTGTCTTGTAGTGCATTTATCAATCAATGAGAAGAGTTTGAAGACTATTGGAGCAAATGAAGGCTAATTTGTCGATGAAGGATCAGTCTTGATTGGATTAAAATGTGGTAAAGATTTCAATAAAGGTGGTGACAACTCATTGATTGATATATGATTGCATGATTTTCCTCTCTTTCTTTCCCTTTCCCTATATTACCCTTTTCTTTACCATTTTGTAAGCTCTCTCTGATTTTGGATTCTTAAAAAAACCATTTGATTTTGAAGAGCAGGTGACTCTCTAAAATATTACAAGATATTCTCCTCTTTATTAGGATAAACCATGTCAAGTATTTGTAAGAACTACCTCTTGATGCAATAAAAAACTTTATTTACCTATCTCTTGCCTTGGATCAATGTTTAGTGAGTTGTGCATGATAACATAGTGAAGGAGAATCTTCCTCATCCATTGTCCTCCTTTCTGACCTCCTTTAGGGTGTTTTTAAGCTGTTTGTAGGTCTAGATTAGTTTTTTGTCTGAACCTAGTCCATGAAACACTTATGCACTAAGCTAGATTATGAGGTTGTGTGAGCTAGCATTGTCTTCTACAGATCTAGTGTGAGTTTAAGCTTATGGGAGTTTCCCATTTTTATTTAGTGCATCACCTTTTAGCCTTCTTAGGAGCCCTTTTCCCCTTTCTAACCCTTTTCCCTATGAAAACATTAGTTTAGGTGCTTCATTAGAAGGAAGGTGACCTTCTCCATAGGTTCAGCCCTATCTAGGTTACCCACAGCTTGGGGTTATTCCAATATTGTGACTAGGAGTGGGGGAGACCCAATAACTCCTCCACAAGGATGCAATCTCAAGTCATAATAGTTTTTGGCATGCCTGATGAGATTTACTACATTATTCACTGGTGAAAAGTTTTGATGTTCTCTTCATCTAATTAGCCTTTGGAGGTAAGTGTTTAAACATCAATGGTGACTCTGAGCATTCATCAACTATTTTAAGCAGCCAAGGTGCCTAGTCATCATTATTCAGTATGTATCATCACTATTTTGATAGATATGCTTATTCTCTACCTCAATATCCTTCATATCATATTATAAATATTTATGGCTTCACCCCAAGTGGTTCTCAAGATTCAGTGCATCAGCCTTCTCAGGCTCAAGATGTCCCTAGTCATTCCCCAGATCGATCCATTTCAAGTTGGAAGCAAATGCTCTTAGGCTATCAAAGGTACATGATATACCTTAATACACAAAGGGTAAATGGTCAAGATATACCTAATCATATTATTCATGACATGAGAAATGCATTATATCTAATGAAGAAAGAATGTGCACCTATTGAGGGAGAAAATTAAAAAAACCTCTCAAATGAGATAATGGATATAAGTGGTTACATTCAAAGCATCTAGGATAAGCTAATATGCCTTGAATAAAAATAGGTCCAACTCTATCAACCTTATGTATCTTCATATACACCACCTCAACCCTCATGTATGCCACCCATTATTCCCTAAGATACCATTCCAAGTGACCTTTCATGTGTTTCTCAAACCTTCCCTTCTTGGAATTCAATCCAAGAGAGCCTTCAAAGAAAGGAGACTATTATGGAGTAGCCTATTGTTGAGACCCAAATTTCCACTTATCTTCCTCAAGAATCCTCTTGTAGTTCATACCATCCCTCTTGTGCTCCTTATCTTCATGAAGCCCCTAACCAACTTCAAGAGAAGCTACTTTAAGAGAATATAGATAGGCAAATCAAAGAGTTAGAGTTGAAGATGAAGAAAGAGGAAGAGAGTCAAAATCAAGAAGAGGCAATTGGTTTTTACACATTCCCCTCATGAAAGTCAATTCAGAAAGGTTTCTAAAAAAAATATGTGTTAGTTAAAGCAACCCAACCACTAATTCAAGAGCCAACAAAGAGACCCTTCAAAGTCCCTAGCTGGAAGGATGCTCTCATAAGCTATAAAAAAGGTGGACTTCTTCACCCTCCCACCATCTCCCTCTTAGAGAAATAACCTATTCTATAAATGATAGAGGAGGAGCTTGCAGTCATAGGTTAACCTAAAGAGGATAATGCAAGTGTCTATGATGAGGAGATAATGATAGGTAACCCACTTCATTTAGAAAGGGAAGAATCAGGTTTGGACCAATATTTTTGGCTTGGCTTTGACACTAATGAACTAGATCCTGAGAGGACAATCTTCAAGTTGAAAATAGAGCAAACCTTAAATGGATTATCAAAGGTCCATTCTACATAGATGAAAAAGAGGATCAAAACCAGGAACTAGAGGTTGGTTCACTTCAGGATGAGTTGTCAAATGAAAGTAGCCCTAATAGATTGGAGCTAAAAGAAGGTAAATCAAACCTTGAGAAAGACAAATGTATCTTTTTGGACCTTGGTTGGTCAAATCAACCCTCATTTGAAGTTGAAAAATAAGATGAAATCTTGAGTGAGGTTGATGAAGAAGACATCTCAAGTGCTTAGGTAATGGAGTTTGATGAGCTACCACTTTATGTAATGGAGGAGGACCTTGAGTGTGAACAAAGCTTTCAATATGAGCATGTGCTTCAAGATTAAGATCCTAATCAAATAAAAATCAAATGGCATACAACAACAAGTGAAAGGGAGTTAGAGGACTTGTTGAATGTCTTAGGAGGAGGTTTTATTCCTCTCCAAGGAGACTATGATCTGATTGTGCCTGAGAGCATAATGATGGAGCAATAATGTGCAAGAGTGAGGTAAAATCTAATTGCTCAACATTTTTATTAACAAGAGGATGTGTTATCAAGTACCTAGCTTGATCTAAAGATGACAAGGAGGAACCATCACTTGTTGTGATTAATTCAGAGCACAAATTTGAGCATCAAAAAGAGCCAAATCAACTTGTCTATCCACTCCAAGATGCTTGTATGTCTAATCAATCAGATTGGGTAGGTGAGTTTGTTTTTGTTTTTATTCTTAGAGAAGTATATCACCAATATGTTAAATATCCATTCCTTCTCCATGTTTGGTTGGTTGCACTCAAACCTGTAAATCATATTAGATTAGTAAGAAAGGACAGTTATTTTATACAACCAATCAATGGTTTTGTATAGGTTCCATTCTAATTGGTTAGTTTAGGGTAGGTAGATTTTATGTTTTCCTCTAAGTGCCCTATGCACATTTCTTTTAGTTCTATGTTTCCCTTTCATAAGTTCCTTGGGCACAGTTATTTTATGTTTGGTCTTTATTATTTCAAGAGGAGTTATCCAGAGGGGTAGCCTTGTATCATTTCCTATTAGCTGGGAACAAAGAGAGGAGACTCCATGCCCAATGGATCAGATAAGGCAACTAGTCTAGGTTCTCAAGAATATTAGGCATGCTTCCTTGTGAGTCACCAAAGATGTTGGCTAATTTTGGCCCACATACCAAGCTTCTACCTGGATAGAGAAGTTGAGTAGAGTTTTTGACCCATAAATGATCAAAAGATGGCAAAATTAAGCTTTGAAGAGCCAGACTATCATCGATTGTCACAAAAAAATGAATAGACCATTTTTCTTATGCATTTTATAAGTATGCTCAAGAGGCTTCTCAAATCCAAAGGATTGCATGGATATGAATCTCTTCATGCCTTGAACATTCTCTACAAATTTTATGACTTGATGAGTTTTTTTGTCTCAAGACATCAACGTTTAAAGTTGAACAAGTAGTGTGGAAATGTGCATGGGGACGTCAAGTTAAAGCCTCGAGAAATAACCATTAGGTTTAAAAAATTTCAAAGGATCTCTAGGATGAATGCCCAAATGACAAGTGGTGTAATCTTAGGATTAGAATCTAGATCCAACTGCACATGAATGAAGCTTGAGTTAGTGGGTTCAGGCAGATCAATAAAGTGAATTCACTCATATAAAGCAGATCTGATGATGAGTGGTGGGTCAAAAGGGTAGCAGATCCTAAAAGCAAATGCATGAGTGAGAAGTGTCTTAAGTACGTTAAACTAGTATAATATCTATGGCTCGTATTGATTTGAACAAATAAAGATTAACGGGATGATCAAGTTCAGTAAGTCAATAGAACACAGATCAAGCATGAGGCCACCAAGTGTCTAAATTTGATAGTCTTGAATCAATAAGTCAACGGCTAATGAACAAAGGCAAGCCCAAGAGACTTTCAATGGAGGTTGATGAAATTATTTTTGACCCAAATAAGTAAATGCATAAGAGCTAAGTGTGAAGATGATCCAGGTTGAACTACAATGGATATTTCAAGGATCAAGCATCACCATTAGATCTCTATGAAGGTAGAATATGTCTTTTAGACCTAATACAAACAAAAGGGTGGTAGTTATTATCGAAGCAAGATCAAACACCTAGTGAGCTTCATTTCATCAACATTAAGACTATTGTAAAACCAATAATTGGGATTGGTTTTCATCTATAGTAGACCTAGGTTTAGATTTGAAAGTAAGGGTAGATATTTGTGATTATGAGAAGGCATATCATCCTTTGATATAGCTATAGCCTCAACAAACATGTACTTGTATTCGCTTAAAACAAACTTAATCATGGCTATGTCAGGATTCAAGATATAGAGATTATGTCATCACAATGAAACCAAGTGGAAGATGGCATGGAAGATCAAAGCAAAGGGATCTGATGGTTAAAGAAAGTAGTTGGAGCATTCATTTCTATTTTAGAGCCTTTAAATATTTTCTCCAATAACAAGATCATGACTCATCATCCTTAACATATTCTTGTCTTCTAGTGCATTTCTCTGGTCAATGAAAAGAGTTTGAAGACTATTGGAGCAAATGAAGATTAATTTGTTAATGAAGGATCAGTCCTGATTGGATTAAAATGTGGCATAAATTTTTAAGAAAGGTGGTGATAGCTCATTGATTGATTTCTGGATGCATGTTCTTCCTCTATTTCTTTTTTTTTCCATTTTGTAAGCTCTCTATGATTTTGTATTCCCATAAGGAATCTTTGATTTTAAAAATCAAGAGACTCTCTGAGATATTTCAAGATATTCTCTTATTGATTAAGCTAAACCCTGTCAAATATTTGTAAGAACTACCTCTTGATGCAATAAAAGACTTTATTTACCTATATCTTGCCTTGGATCAATGTTTAATGAGTTGTGCATGATGGCATAGTGAAGGAGAATCTTCCTCATCCATTATCCTCCTTTATGACCTCTAAGGTGTTTTCAAGTTGTTTGCAGGTCTGGATTAGTGTTCTTCCTGAACAAAATCCATGAAACACTTATGTACTGATCTAGATTATGAGGTTGTGTGAGCTAGCATTGTATTCTAAAAATCTAGTGTGGGATCAAGCTTATGGGAGTTTCCCATTTTTATTTGGTGCATCACCTTTTAGCCATCTTATGAGCCATTTTACCCTTTCTAACCCTTTTCCTTGTGACAACATTAGTTTAGGTTATTCATCAGAAGAAAGCCAACCTTCTTCAAAGGTTCAACCCCATCATAGGTTACCCATAGTTTGGGGCTAACCTAATATTGTGATTGGGAGTGGGAGGGCCTGAATAACTCTTCCACAAGGGTTCAACCTCAAGTCATAGCAAGTAGTATATTAGTGATGATAGTTTTAGAATGGTTTAAAATAATTTGTAATCAACTCATCAAACTTTGCAAAGAAGACACATAAATAATGATATTAATTATTTTGACAGTCATCCTCAAAAAATAAGACTCTTTACACTAAATGTGCCATACTTGTGTAGTATTTTCTTGCTCTAAATATGTCATTTTTACAACCTTTAGATTGTGATACATTTGTATTGATTATGTCATACATAAAACTACCAAATCAAAGACATTAATGGTTATTATACAAAACATGTTAACACTATATATGTCATGTTTATTTGGAAGTTACAACAATGAATTGAAAGTGTTATTCACATTTTTCATGCACATAATCTCTTTCACCTTTTCTCATTTGTGTTGGATTAATTTTTTTATTTTTTCCAAGTTGGAGCTATTTTTAAATTGGATGATGAATAAAATTATAGAGATGAGTTTAATGAAAAAGATGATTTGTTTTATGAATGATATAACAAAATAACACAGGTGATCTCAAGTAATGTTCACTATCCTTAATCAATATTTTAAATCCAAATCTTTAGACTACAAGCAAGATATACTTTTGATTGAGCAAGACAAGAAGAGATAAGAAAAGCAGTATAGCTTCTACTGATAATACTTTTCTCTTAGAAAAGATCTAAATGTTGTTCATTCAAAGATATTTGTTTTCAGCATGAATAAACCATATAATAATTTAAATAAGATAATTTTATGACATGCAGTATGTACTCTTGAAATATTCAAAATCAAATTACAAGTAAGATCTTTTGTTCTATCATTTCACATATCTAGAGCATGATGACAAGAAATTGTGTGAAGGATTACATATGTTCAACCCTAAATTAAGATGGGTCAATATAGTATAGGGTTAAAAATATATAAATAAATAAGCATAAGGGTGATAAGCATATCTATAGTAAACCAATAAAATGGTTTTTATTCATTTAAGTGTGAATGATTCTATGTGTTTAACCCTAAATTGAGATGAGTTAATATAGTATAGGGTTAAGAATATATAAGTAAATAATCACAAGAGTGATAAATAGATCTATAGTAGAGAAATTAATTTGTAAACTCAAATAAATAATATTTTGTAACATCACCACTGGGATCTACCTAGAAACACATGATTTTTAAAAAAATTTATACACATATACTTAAAATAGATTACACCAGGAAAGTCTAGTCAAAGATCCTATAAAATGCTCTAAGTGTGATAATTTTAAATGAAGTATATTACATCATACATCACTGATCACTAACATCATAAGAAACCCACCATAAGACAAATATAGAAAGTAATTACAATTAATCAGCCATGACTGATACATGCCTACAACCATTATTGTCAATGCTGAATAAGTAATTATAGCTCATCATGATAATGTTTCAATAATAAATATAATACAATTACAATATACATATATAAGATACATGGCTCGATAAAGCACAAGTTCCCCAGACTCTAGTATCTGTGATAATCTCAAGTGTCATCTCAAAAGTAGTATTGAAGTGGGAAAGGAGAGTATCATCCAAGTGCTTTTTCACATAAACCACAGACCAACGATCCCGTACACTAATCCCATCAGGGAATGGCCCTCCCTTCATAGATGAGTAGACAGTGATGGCACGAAAATTCAAAAAGACAAGCTAGTACCTGTGTGCTATATGATTTATAAAACTAAACATGCAGTGTTTAATAGAAACTTGTTCTATTGCAAGATATTGCACAAACATGTAAATCATACTCATGAAATGACAATGTCTCACTAAACATTAACTAGCCAAAGTTTATAATAATAAATAATGATGTAAGGATCAGTTAATTTTATACACACCACTTGATTGGATTACCTTCATTTGGCATTATGATGCTAGTAAACTAGTGAAATTTTACTCACTACTTACTACTAATGCGAGATGTGACTGACATAGTATAACTAAGAGATTCATATGGACTACTATTATGAATTCAAAGAGCCGAATTCAAAAACAAGTAGTGCATAGAGAATTTCAATATCACAAATAATAATATTCTGCTCTATTTCTCATTAATCTGAATCTATGATAAAACATCTGAGACATAAAACATATTTATAAGAATATTATTCCTATAATTCTCCCCTATTTTCTCTCATTTGAATCCTATAATTAAGCAAAACTATTATGATATATTATTATAACCTATTAACAATATATCTTAACAATAATATAGTATTACTGTATTAACCATACGGTTACACACTAACTGTTACTATTTACCTTTTGGTAAATATAAAACGTACCATTTATCTCTCGATAAATACACATATTCACTAATGTAAAATCTATATTTCCTAACATTCCTCCCCATAGTTATTACATGGTGCAAAAACATTCACACTCTTATTTGCAGTATGCTTACCCACTATAGCATGCCCTATTTGACTCATGACCTTGATACAAAGAGAGCCTCACTCCTCCCATGGTTTTACAAGTTTACCACAAACCTTAACATGAAAAGGAACAACATCTAACTCCTAGAATTGACATGAACATAACTATATGTCACTGCATACTCATAGGTCAGCATATTATTGATGCAATCTTGATGCACATGACCACTATATGAGAAGGAATACATCTCACATTTAATTTATGTGACTGCAATAGACGTGTCACTGAGGGTCATATCCATAAAGAAGTAAGTTAGTTGTGCGATCTCTGTAGTAGTTGCTCTCTTAATTATTGCTAAAACACTATTCACCTCTTGTGGTTTTCTAGATCTCTACCACAAACCCTTTCAAGATCCATGAACTAACTTAAATTGGTGCTTTCTATCATTTCAAAAAAAATCGCATCAGGGAATCATGTTTGAAATTTGCACACAAATTATATTACATGAATAGGCATATTCTTTTGTCCTTATTTTGAAATCACATAGTGAAAATAAAAAATTACACAACACAAAATGTCACCATATTATTAGGGTGGTCCCATCATTAATGGCTGATGAGAAGTCGTTAAAAGACCTTCTTCCATGTATCCTCCAACCTCTAGTTGATGATGTTGTTTAATCAACTGATGATTTTTTTTTAAAATAATGTCTGTACTGACGTGTTGTCAGATGTTGCCATTTTCTTGGTCGAGCATCCTCTAGTTCGGCATCTCCTTCATATCCTATTCTAAATTTTTTTCAGCTTTTGATGTCTTGGTATTGATAGTTTGGATGTTGGTTTCGATCGATAATGCATCCATAAGGAAAAATTGTTTTACAATGACCCATTTTAAAATATTTTATCATTTTTGACACATTTGACTCAAGACATCAGGTTCGCCCGATAATGTGTCCTTTACAAGGATGGATTTTTTGACTTGAATTTTTTGACATGTTAAAATGACATTAATGACTTATTATTTTTTTTGACTTATGACACCACTTTATTTGGATAACACTATTATTTGAACAACAAACTTTCTATCCTAGATATTCTATAATGACATAATAACTATAGACCACTAAATGACTTACATAAGTCTCTTGAATCACAAATTAAAACTCTATACAACTCAAAACTTATTACAAACTGAAAAAATTTAAATAATTAGACTTAAAACTAATAAACATAAAATAAAACCTTGTTGATTGTTGAAACCGCGTGGGAAGAATTTTACCTCAGCAAAAACAATGATGCAATAAGTATCTCGACGCATGCAAACTTGTCACTTTGTGAATATTTAATGCATCAATAACTCAACTGAAACTAAATGGGGACTTTTCACCATGTATATTCACCATTATAGAGATTGTATAGATCATTGTCTACATACATAAATTTTTGGATGAGATGGTTGCATACATGAATATGGTAGTTACATTGTAGACTCTTATAGATTATGTATGATGAAGAGCTAGTTGTTATTATGTAAGTTGGTGGGATTTGATGGAATCGTCCATAAAATTATCCAATGCTATCAAAGATTCACATGAAACTGAATGCAACCAGATAATTTCCAAGGCGGAAGATAGAATAAGCAACTTCAAAAGTGAACACTTAGATCTGGAGTTTAATTTAATGCAACTATAAATAATGTGGTCGATAAGTATCACTTTAGATCTAGCAGAGGCCGTAACACTCACAAGTAGATGATGAAAATTCAATCGATACATGAGTATTGATGTAATATATTTTGATTGAATTGAACTCTCCACATGTATATGCCAATCAATATTAAAATAGCAATGCAAAAATTTGTTATCTGATCTACGCATTTAAATATTTCTCCTTCACAGTGTTTGAACATTGATGAGTCTTCTTCCATGTGTCAAGACTAAAATTAGAATATGCTAGAGCAATACATAAATAATAAATAAATAAAACCTAAACTACCCACAAATTCAGAGTAGAAGAATTTACATGGGATGGGGTAATATAGAAGAACTAACACTACCCCTTTCTCACATCAAAAATCCATTTTCACACAATCCTCTCACTATCCATGCTCTGATACCGCTGTTATGAATTCAAAGAGCTAAATTTAGAAACAAGCAGTGCACAGAGAATTTCAATTCAACAAACAATAATTTTTTGCTCTATTTCTCATTAATATGAATCTATGATAAAACATCTAGGACATTACACATATTTATAGGAATATTATTCCTACAACTTCTCCCCTATTTCTCTCACTCAAATCCTATAATTAAGCAAACTTATTATGATATATTGTTATAACCTATTAACAATATATCTTAACAATAATATAATCTAATTAGTACAATCTTATCATATTAATCAGATGGTTACACACTAACTAATTACTATTTACCTTTCGATAAATATCAAACTTACTATTTACCTCTTAGTAAATACTCAGATTCACTAATGTAAAAACTAGATTTCCTAACATTCACCCCCATAGTTTTTACATGGTGCAAAAACATTCACACTCTTATCTACAATATGCTCACGCACTGTAGCATGCCCTATTTGGCTCATGACCTTGATACAAAGAGAGCCTCACACCTCCCATGGTTTTACAGGTTTACCCCAAACCTTAACATGAACATGAACATCATCTACCTCCAAGAATTGACATGAAAAAAACTATATGCCATCATATATTCATAGGTTTGCATATTACTAACACAATTTTGCTGCACATGACCACTATATGCGAAGGAATAGATCTCACATTTAATTTATGTGACCACAATAGATGTGTCACTGAGGGTCATCTCCATAAATAAGTAAAGTATTCACTTGATCTCTGTAGTAGCTATTCACCTAAATGTTGTCAAAACATTGTTCACCTCCTGTGGTTTTCTGAATCTCTACCACAAATCCTTTCAAGATCTATGAACTAACTTACATTGGTATTTTTTGTCTTTTCACAATTTTTTCACATCAAGGAATCATGTTTCGAATTTGCACACAAATTACATTACATGAATAGGCATATTATTTTGTTCTTATTTTAAAATCGCATAACAAAAATGAAAAATTACACCACATAAAATGTCACCATATCATTGGTGTGGCCCCGTCGTCGACAACTAGTTAGATGTCATTGAAAGACCTCCTTCCTCTGTGTATCCTCCAACCTCCAATTGATGAAGTTGTTGAATCAGCTGATGAAAATTTATTTTATAAATACTATCTATATTGACGTGCTATCAGACTTTGCCTTTTCTTGATTGAGCGTCCTACATTTCGACATCTCCTTCATATCTTGTTTTAAAATTCTTTTGAATTATGATGTCTTGGTATTATATAGTTTGGATGTCAATTTTCACCAATAATGCATCTGTAAGGCAAAATTGTTTTACAATTTTTTTAACAATGACCCATTTTAAAATATTTTATCATTTTTGACACATTTGACTAAAGACCTCAAGTTCGCTCGATGATATGTCCTTTACAAGGATGGATTTTTTAACTTGACTTTTTTGACATATTAAAATGACATAAATGACTTATTATTATTTTTGACTCATGACACTACTTTATTTATATAACACTATTATTTGAACAAAAAACTTTCTATCTTAAATAAGCTATAATGGCTTAATAACTATAGACCACTAAATGACTTACACAAGTCTTTTGACTCACAAATTAAAAATCTATATGACTCAAAACTTATTACAAATTGACAAAATTTAAATTGTAAGACTTAAAACTAATAAACATAAAATAAAACCTTGTTCACTATTGAAACGGTGTGGGAAGAATTTTACCTCAAAAAAAATAATGATACAAGAAGTATCTCGATGCATGCAAGCTTGTCACTTTGTGAAGATTTAATGCATCCATAACTATAGTCATACAAATGTAAAAATTGGTAACTTGAGCATGACTAAGGACACCTAACCCATAGGTCCCTCTTGATTGCTTTCATGACCCTTGTAGGCTTATTTTCATTTATTATTAGTCATCTGTAGCCTTCCAGACTTGACCCTAGTTGATTCAAGACCCTCTTTTCATGACCAATCCATCCCCCCAAGTCCCATCTGTCTAGGACAATAGCATCCAACTAGGATAGGAGCACTGATACCACTGATATCTACTTTCAGTGTTGTTGTCGAAGCTCAATTTTGTCCTCAATAGTCAATTTCTTCTAGTTCCTCATCCTTCTCTTTATTGGCCTAATGCGAGCAAATTTAATCCATGACCAATAAATCCCAATAAAATCCCATTCAAAGATCATTTGGAGAGGGTTGGCAAATATCACTCAAGCAAGTAAGAATACAAGCAAGACCACTCAAGCAATCTTCCTTATTCTTTGCATATAACCAGTCTATACACTTTCCAACCAATTCAAGTATTTACACCAGCCCCTAGTCATCTCAAGCACACCTAGTTTTTGCATTTCTTACATTTTTATTTACTATTACACCAAACACTCTTAAAGGGAGAATTGCATATGGCTTGATCCCTCCTCAGAGTATTGGTATGTTGGCAGTGTACCCACACATAGGGTGTGAATCACGTCTAGTGCATCTTACACACACTAAACCATTTTCCCTAGCTACCAAAGTTTATATTCAAGTGCATAGAAGACACATACATATAAAATGAACTCTATAAGGATTTTTATCAACAATGAGGCTCTAAAATTTGGTACACAAGCTCACACTGACCAGGTGAACAAAACCCAGAAAGCTTAGATCTTCAGGACAAAAGCATCAGGGAAGGACTACGATGTCGATGCCACTCGTGTGCACTTTCGATGCTCTTATCCATTAAGAAAATTAAATACATAATTTTTTTTGTGATATTGTCTCAAGCCTGCACACAAATTTTTGGACCCTGTCTCAGTTAGATCAACACAAAATAAGATAAGTTTAATTTTCTCTCTCTCACTACTATTTTTAAAAAAGCTATAATTATAAATAAATTTCACAAATCAGTAGTTTTAATTTGGAATATTATTTACTAATTTTCTCTTACCGAGACCCTTTTATTATTTAAAAATTAAACACTAATTTCCCCAAAAAGAATAAAATATATGGTGAACCCGACTTACTTTGAATTGCTCATAAAAACCCTAGGGTAAATTCTTAGCTGATTTTTCCCATAAATTTTTGAATTTTTTTTTAATATTTTAAGCAAAAATTCATCCCAAATTTTAAAATTTAGTAGTAAATTTTAAATAATTTTATTTCAAACCCTAGTTACATCAACTGACTCCTAGTAATTTTCCAATCATTTTCTAAATTTTTAGTTGCATATTAAATTCAGAAAATCACTTCAAATTTTAAAAATTCATAGTAATTTTTAAAATATATATTCAAAACCCTAGTTGCATCTACTATGTCCTATTAAATCACTACTTTTTCAATTAATTTCTACTTTTTTAGTTGCATATTTTATTTAGAAGTTCACTTTCAATTTCAAAATTCCATAGTATATTTTTAAAATAATTATATATCAAACCCTAGTTGCATATACTAAGTCCCATTACTTCTTGAGATATCACTTTACATGTTTGTGAGCTTCGTATCCTTTTTATGAAATTTCTAGTTAACTATTTTTAGAATTTTACATTTTCTATATTCAATATTTTCTTTATATCACAATTTGTCTATCACAAATTTTCACAAAAAATTCAATCAACTTTTAATTTATTTTCCTACCTTACCAATGGTCCAATATACCGATTTTGACGAAACTGATAAAAGGGAACTCCAAAAACTATTAACTAAACACCTTGACATGCAAGATGACATGCTTAAAATACTACAAGAAGAACAACAAATAATTAATAATGGTCAATCTTCTCAAACCACAGAGCAACCAATTGTAAATGACACTATAAGGGCAACTATGTCTCAACAACCCCCTATAACAACCCAACCTACCTCTATGCCACCAGTTACAACTAGTACATCCCTATCTCCTATATGGTAGCCCTTGTGTAAGAGATAAGATCTCTTCAATCTAAGGTGATATATATTGAGCAAGGTATCACTCGACATACACATACTTTGGATTCTTTTGCTCTTTTACATCAACCATTGGCATGTCACATTGCTTCTACACCCTTGTCACAAGGTTTTGTTCAACCCAAGCTTACTCTATATGATGACAAGGGTGATCCAAAGACACATTTGAGAGATTTTCACATAGCATGCTTGGACTATGTACCTAATGATTGGCTACTTACAAGTTATTTCCATGAAGCCTAAAGGATTATGCTTTACAATGGTTCTATAGTTTACCGAATCAGTCGATTAATGCATTCAATCCTTTAGCTGATATGTTCCTAGCTCATTTTAGAATTAACATTGGTGACAAGGTTTCATATGCTCAAGTTGCACAACAGAAACAAAGGTCAAATGAGCATCTCATTAATTATGTTCTTTGATATAAGACTATCTTGGCTAAGATGACTAGCCCCATGGTTGATCAAGAGTTATAGGATCTCTTCAAACACAGTCTTCTACTAGCTTTGTACAAATCAATTATGTTGAATTTTTTTTCTTACTTCGCTGAATTGTGTCACACACTAAAGGAAAGAGAAGTCAAGTTAATTTTAATGGGCAAACTCAAATACAAAAGTATCTCAGACACAATAAATAAGAGTAACAACAAAGTCCCACACAAATTAAAGGTCAATGATAATAAGAGTCGAATCAACCTATAGTTAATGTAGCTTCAGAGCCCCCTCAATGAGTGGTTTTAATAGCACCTCCTCAACATATATTTACCAATCTAACAGTTTCTCCAGTCAGAGTTTTACAACAACTATTAGATGGTAACATCATATCTCTCCCTCTTATTTGGGAAGTTAACCCAACAAAGCCTCTTCCATAGGGATATGATCAGCATGCATTTTGCAAGTTTCACATGGCACTAGGCCATACAACATATAGATGCATCAGTTTAAGACACAAGATACAAGATTTAATAGATGGTAGTTATATTGATCTTGGCACTTCAGTTGAGCCTCCTCAAGCAAAGTAAACATAGGATAAAGCATTGTAAATCTTTTTAGATCCTTTTCCACAAAATTTCAAACAGGGGATAAGGGACACATTTAGGGTTCACCATGCATATCATTCACATCCACTACTAGATAGATATAGGGCAACTTCAGTTGAGACACATCCTTTGAGCAAAATGATTGGTGTATACAATTTTAGAGTTATAGCTAGACCTTTCATCTCCTTCTCAGAGCAGGAGATCATCGAGGATGATTCAGATTATCATGCACTCTTTATCATAGGTTACATTCATAATCATCCTATTCATAGTGTTCATATTGATAATGGATATAGTGTAAACATGTGCACTGTGATATTACTACAACATTTAGGATATTCAAAATAAGATATTACCTCGATAGACACAATTATTAATGGATTTAGTAGGCACATGTAAAGTTCATTGGGTGAGATTGTACTTCCTTTATAGGTTGGTCCAACACACATGGCCACACCATTCACTATTGTTCCTAGTGTAGGGGTTTTTGACATATTATTTGGTCAATAGTGGATTTAAAAACTTTGAGTAGTACCTTTTATAGTTCACATATGCATAAAATTAATTCACACTAATCAAGTTGTTATAGTTGGTGGAGTTCCATATGAGTTACCACTCCCCACTTTAGAATCATATTCTATTTTGTAGTCACCATTTTCAGTTCTGCCACTAGTTATAGTTCTTCCTCTAGTTCTTATTCAGACACAATTGAGGCATCTATCACCAACATGGAGAGTCCATACACCTCCACAGCTTTAGGATTCTAGATAGCTTCTAGCTATAGTGTTCACACCCTAGGTAGTATCATTGAGATCTCATGCATATACTCACAAATCACATGTTTAGAGAGATTTTTATACTACCAGATGGGTCCTTAAGAACCCTATAGTTTCATCCACTTCTCAGAGTCACTAGAGAACTGTACACTCAGTTTCTACTTTAGATATTTCATAGCATTTATAGCATATACAGATCTTAGAACCATAGTCTCAACATTTCCATTGTGTTCCATGATCACACATAATTCCTCTCCTTGATACAACAAACCATGATAGAGAGTCTCTTATGAGACTCATTAGTTAGTATCATCCTTTCCTAGCTTACCTATACATAGTTTCTTATGCTCACTTGTACATAGCTTTAAAAACTTTCAAAAAAAATCCAAAAAAACATCCACATATGTCAAAAACACCAAATTTTTTTTGATTGTATGCATCATCCATGCTTTATATTGTTAATACTATGCTATGACTTACATTTGTTGTTTCATGCTATTGTATGTCGATTTATCTACATTACCATGCTTCACTTAATCTTCTTTAAGTGTGTGTAGTGACATCCAGCTACTTGATTACTTCACTCTACCTATTGAGGAGGTATCTTACTTATCTATTCGAGACACACATCGATATACATACCCATTGGAGGCATCTTCTATATGACTACACAATCCATGTTATTTCATTCCTACACCACACACTCTAAGTTATCATGTTGATGTACATTATCTACTAGCTTACATAGATTACTTTATCAACATATCATTATCATCTAGCACTTATGTATTTATTAGCATATACCTAGTCTTGTACTAATATGTCTTGCATATATTCACTTCTTGTGTTGATTAGTTAGATGCATTTGTAATTCTAGTTTCTTATATGCTTTCTGTTTTGGCTTAGCATTAGCTTGATTTGATTGCATTTCTTAGTTTCTATTTGTATTTGGTATGTGCCTTCGGACATTTGCCAATATTCTTTGCTTTATTAATATGTGTGCCTTAGGACATTTGCCAATGTCCTTTGCCTATACTTCTCTATGTGATTGTGGCTTTCACACTAATTTTCTTATGTCAATTGTCTATGTATGTGGCATTTGAACATGCCTTGTATTCTTATTTTCTAGTTTGAGTAACATGTGCCTATGTCTCTTATTTGTGTGGCCCCTTGGCCACCCTTGTATGCTTTTGACTTCTTACTTTGTGTATTTGTTGCTTGATTACTTTTGATTGTTTACAATGTCACAATCCAAATTATGCATTATCTTGCTTCTTAGATGCCATGATGGACATCATGTTCCATCCCTCCTTAATAAATAACAACTAACATTTCTAGTTTTAATTCAATTCTAGTACATTTCACATGTTATTACATTGTTATATCTATATAGGCATACCCCTGTTGATCTAACAATCTCTCAATACAAACCATGTTATACCTTGATATATCTTATCAATTATAATTTGTATATCATATATTTTACAACATAACACACTTATAAGGCTCTTTCATCACAGGATAGTCATTGTAGGGTATCCATTCCTACCCTTAGAAGAGGGAGAAACAAATAGGGGTTTTTGTTATAGAGATCAAAGCTCCTATTGGTCAAAAAAATCTAGTTTCAGAACATCTAAAATAGTAACCAAACATCAAACCAGTCAGAGCAGACTAGGCAGATAGTCAAGAATCTAGAATAGTCATCAGATTTGGGTCAAGATAATAGTGTTGAGACTGGACTATAGCATCGATGGCACTGTTGTCCATTTCCAGCACTCCTATCTAAATAGTATAAAAACTAGATTTTCTAGAAGCAGGCAAAAAGGTAAGTTCAATTGCAATTTTGTCAACTATAGTTCAAACCAAAATCAATAGTTTTAGAATAGTTTTCTCAGAGGATCTAGATTTAGAGGGCATCATACGCAACATGATGGATATCACTTCAAGTTTTAGATAGGTTAGTTAGTATGACTTCAAGATTAGAATCCATCTTTTAGACACCAGTGATTGGGGGCAATGTGTGTGGCATATTTGTTTTCATTCTTTTTGAGTTCAACATTACCCAAGCATTCTCAACAGTTACATGCCTCACTCTATCTATAGGTGTTTGGTATCATTTTTGGTTTGGCTTTCATACAAACTTGACTTTCAAGTTCTTGAGGTCTCGAGTGGCTTCCACATAAGCTAGATTCTTAGTTTCAGAGTGGCTTTCATACAAGCTTAATATCCATCTTTTAGAATGGCCAAGAGTGGCCTAGTTTTTAGCATATATTCATCTATCCATGATAACATTATCAGATCATAGTACATTCATGAGCTTCAGGATCCATCTCATATGACACACATTCTATATCGATATCAATTTATAGCTTCACTTCATGAGGCAACGATGGAGCCAAAGGTCTAGCTAGCCTTTGTATTCTTGAGCCACCTATTCAAAGGGATTAAACACATATTCCAAATATCAATCAACACATGTAAGATCATCTAGCTTCACTTAAAAGGCAATGATGGATCCAAATTTTTAGCTAGCCTTTATATTCTTGAGCCACCTATTCAGAGGGATTGGATACATAATCAAAACATCGATCAACACATGCAATATCATCTAGCTTCACTTAGTAGGTGATGATGGAGCCAAAGGGCTAGCCTTTACATTCTTGAGCCACTCTCAGAGAATTGATCACTCAGATCCATTTTTTATTTGCTCTTGGTTGATCACACATCTAGTATTACTCATCATCACTCAGTATCACAATAGATTTACACTTCATAGCATGCTCTCTATGCACACCCAACATCACACAACTTCATAGGCTTAACCCTTGCAGGTAAGTTCAAGTACACTTTCTATTTTTATTTTATCCTATTATTTCACTTTGTTGCATTAGTAAAATAAAGAAGTGGGAAATTTAGTCATATAAAATGCAAAAATTGGTAAGTTAAACATGACTAATGACACCCAACCCATAGATTACTCTTGCTTGCTCTCATGACCCTCATAGACTTATTTTCACTAATTCATAATCATTCATAGCCTTCCAAACTTGACCCTAGCTGATCCAAGACCCTCTTTTCATGACCAATCCATCCCCCCAAGTCTCATCTATCTATGGCCCCAATGATCAATTTCTTTTGGTTCTTTATCGTTCTCCTTATCGACCTAACACAAGCAAATTCAATCCATGACCAGTAGATCCTTATTAAAGCCTATTAAAAGATCATTTGGAGAGCGTTGGTAAATATTACTCAAGCAAGCAAGAATATAAGCAAGACCACTCAATCAATCTTTCCTATTCTATGCATACAACTAGTCTACACACTTTCAAGCCAATTCAAGTCTTTACACCAGCCCCTAGTCATCTCAAGCACAAATAATTTTTGTATTTTTTGTATTTTCATTCACTATTGCATCAAACACTCTTAAAAGAAGAACTACTTATGTCTTGATCCCTCCTCAAAATATTGGTATGTAGGCAACATGCCCCTACACGGAGTGTGAAGCACGTCCAGTGCATCTTACATACACTAACACCTTTTCTCTATTTGCTAAATCTTCTATTCAAGTGCATAAAAGACATATACATAGAAAATCAAATCTATAAGGAGTTTTTTTGATAGAAAGACTCCAAATTTTAGTACGTAGGCTCACACTGACTAGGTGAACAAAACCCATAAAGCTTAGATCTTCAAGACAATAGCATCAAGGAAGGACTACAGTGTTGGTGCCACTCGTGTCCACTTTCGATGCTCCTATCTAATTAGAAAATAAAAGTCAAAATCCTATTTGTGATAGTGTCTCAGGCCTACACACAAATTTTTAGACCCTATCTCAGTTGAATCAGCACAAAATAAGATAAGTTTAATTTTCTCTCTCATTACTATTTTTAGAAAAGCTATAATTACAAATAAATTTCACAAATCAGTAGCTTTAATTTGAAATATTATTTACTAATTTTATCTTACTCAGAACCTTTTATTATTTAGAAATTAAACACTAATTTCCCCAAAAATAATAAAATAATAACTCTACTGCAACTAAATGGGGACTTGTCACATGTATATTCACTGTGATAGATACTATATAGCTCACTGTCTACATGCACAAATAATTAGATGAGATGGTTACATGTATGAATATGGTAGTTACATTGTAGACTCTCATAGATTGTGTATGATGAAGAGCTGGTTGTTACTATGTAATTTGATGGAACCATCCATAGAATTATCCAATGCTATCAAAGATTCACATGAAACTAAATGCAACCAAATAATTTCCAAGGTGGAAGATAGAAGTAGCCTCAAAAGTGAACTCTTAGATCTGGAGTTTAATTTGATGCAACTGTAAACAATGTGGCTGATATGTATCACTTCAGATCTGGCAAAGGCCGTAACACTCACAAATGGATGATGAAAAGTCAATAGATGCACGAGTATTGATGTAATATATTTTTATTGAATCAAACTCTTCACATGTATATACCAATCAATATTAAAATAGCAATGCAAAAACTTGTTATCTAATCTGTGCACTTAAATATTTCTCCTTCATAGTTCTTAAACACTGATGAATCTTCTTCTATGTGTCGAGATTGAAATCAGAATATGCTAGAACAATACACGAATAAAAAATAAATAAAACTTAAACTACCCACAAATTCAGAGTAGAAGAATTTACATGGGACGGGGCAATACAAAAGAACTAACATTGCCCCTTTCTCATATCAAAAATCCATTTTCGCACAATCCTCTCATTATCTCTGCTCTGATACCATTGTTATGAATTTAAAAAACTAAATTTAGAAATAAACAATGCATAGAGAATTTCAATTTTACAAACAATAATATTCATCTTTATTTCTCATTAATCTGAATCTATGATAAAACATCCAAGACATTACACATATTTATAGGAATATAATTCCTATAACTTATCTCCTATTTTCTCTCATCTAAATCCTATAATTAAGCAAACCTATTATGATATATTGTTATAACCTATTAACAATATATCTTAACAATAATATAATCTAATTAATATAATCTTACCGTATTAACCATACGATTGCACACTAACTAATTACTATTTACCTTTCGATAAATATTAAACTTACTATTTACCTCTCGATAAATACTTAGATTCACTAATGTAAAAGCTAGATTTCCTAACAACTACATCCTATTAACAATATTATCACATAATATGCCTAGTACAGGATAATCTAACAACATACATTTATTCCATCAAACATATGAATGAATTTCACAGATATATCTATCCCATAATAAAAATATTAAGCAAACAAGTTCAGATTATACTACCTGAGTATAATATATATTAGGCTGCACACTCTATGTTTCATAAGCAGACACAATATAATATTCTCTACTAACTGTCATAAGGCATGTCATTCTTAGAAATATTCAACATACAAACATTTAGTCCATCAAATGTATGAATGAATCTAGACATATTAATTATTGTTTGTACCACCTAGGGATAACATACGTTTAGACTAGTTTTTAAATAAAATACTTTCTATGACATCCCATAATATCATAGTTCATTGCACATCAGCACGCCACTTAGTCATGAATAATCAGGTTTATAATTTTAAAAATCAAATATCTATAATCTAAAATATTAGATAAAGAAGTATAGTTTATATCAACCAAGTATATCCTATGTTTAAACTACATACTAGCAATCAAAAGAAATATAATTTATAGGCACACATCATGATGCATTAATAAATGTTACACACACACACACACACACACACACACACACACACACTTGTTCCTTTAGATCTACTCACAATATGTATTGATCACCAGTTTTTATTAATCAACATCTATGTGTACACATCAGAGGATCAATACTCAAAATTATGTTAATACATCTATTAATGTTTATAATAAAAAGAATGAAATAATAGATTATGATAGTAGAAAGTATATCTTCACATACATTTAAGTATGCAATATAAATACATAACATCAATGGGTGTGTTAGGTCATATATCTAAGCTTATAACTAATTGGATGGTTATATTGAGTCATAAAGTGTCCAAAAGAATAAAACTATAACCATATGAAAGCAATCCCTAGAAACAAAATTAAGTTATTTAAATGAAATTCTATGGTGTATCTTGGTTATGGGTTATCTAACTCTTCGAAAATAGCATGACTAATTGTTATATATATATATATATGGTATATTTTGGTTATGGGTTATCTAACTCCTTGAAAATAGCATAACTGATTGTTATATATATATAACAATCAATCATGTTATTTTCAAAGAGTTAAATAACCCATAACATATATATATATATATATATATATATATATATATATATATATATATATATATATATAAGTTATGCTATTTTCAAGGAGTTAGATAACCCATAACCAAGATATACCATATATATATATATATATATATATATATATATATATATATATTTTGCATACTTAAATTTATATGAAGATATACTTCTTATTATCATAATCTGTTATTTAACTCTCTTTTTTATAGATATTATTAGATGTATTAACATAGTTTTGAGTACTGATCATTTGATGCTTACATATAGATGTTGATTAATGTTATCTTTCAACAACATATTTTGATTCTACAACAATATATTTTGATGTTATCTTGTAGCAACATACTTTGATCCTACATCAACATATTTTGATGTTATCCTACAGTAACATACTTTGATCCTACAACAACATATTTTGATCTTACATATTAATGATGTCATCAATATAATCTTATATTGTGATGATTATTCAGTTCAAATTTACATGTATATATATTTTTCATGTAGAAAAAATATTGTTAATGTCCTATTTTGATGGTTAAAAGGCTCATAGGTACATGAGCTAGGCTAGCGATAGAATTCGATAGTTGGAGTAATAATGGTGGAGGCAGTGAGTAATTATATAACAGCAACACTAGATAAGAAATATAAAGGTAATGAGCCATCTAGTCCTTGAGCAGTTGCAACATGCCTAATATTCCTCTTTTTGTCTTATTTTATTTATTTAATCTTGATTGATATCTCATCTTTTTATTTGTTTGACTATTGTTGTGTCTGCATTTAGTTTGTATTTTTTAATTTTTATTTTATTTGATTGGTGTCTTTTATGTGTTGGCTTAGTGATGAGCTATTTTTTTCTCAACTATCATTTTTTTTTATTTTGGCTGCTAAGGGGCCCAATACTTTAATATCACATCTAACTTGCTAACTCATTACCCACTATGGATTATATTGTGATTAAAATTGTTTAATATAACTCTTTTGCCTTGGTTTTATTATCAAGAGACCCTGAACAAGTTGATGCCACGTAATATAATGAATTGAAACTTCATAATGGTCTCAATTTAATAACTCTATGGGCAAAAAGTAACCCATGATTAAATAAATTTTGGTTAGACCATGATAGCCATAAAGGGGGTTGTGGACTTTGATCAAGCATTATAGTTAAAATAAAATAAAGCATATCTATTTATGAATAAATAGATAAAGGAAAGCAAAAATAAAAATAAAAGTTTAATGCTTAGGGCTAATTATGACCGTAGAGGTTGACTCTTCCCCCCAAAAAAGAGGGTAATCGATTGTTTTCTTGGGAGAAATGTCATTTTTAATGCATTGGCTTACGAGTAAAAATCTTAGAGGAAAATGGTGTCCATGGAGAGTAATAGTGGCTCAAAATTCATCCTAGTAGGTTTTAATAGCTTGAAATTTTTTGTGTCTAGACAGAAAAAAATAAAAAGAGAGCAAGTCATGGAAAAGAAGGGACGGAGCTGGCAAAAGTTGCATTTTTGTGAAGGATAACCAAGGATAATTTCATTTTCTTCTTTTTAAAGTAGATTGTGCCAAATAAGTGATGTTTTTTTTAAATTTTTTACTGGAGTTTGTCTTTCATGGTTGTGTAGGGTTGGATTGGTTCTTTATACTAGTTTATTTATTTTATAAAATGCTTACTGGTTCAAGAGGAAGTCATGACACTTCCCCATGAACCTGTAAGTCTCCTCAACTAGTCAAAATCTTACAAAACTATTTAGTTTTAGATTAAAATTAATTTAATATTGATATTTCATACATAATTGTGGGTTAAAAAATTTACCTGGTGTACAAGACTTAAAAATTAGATTTATTATTGAAATGTCTTAGTGAATAAGGTATTAAAATCTTAACTACTCATTTTATTCATGACTGGAAGTGTTGCCTTAAAAATGGCGTGTTGGATTTTTTTTATTGTATTATAGTTATCTAATGGGCATATGGGTATTTTTTTTATGTTGTATTATTTTACAGCTGATGAGTTTTTATTATTTCTATTTTTATTTGATCATGCTAGTCTTTATTGGCAATCTATAAAAATATGGCATGATAGTCAAGTTATATATTTTTATTTTGGCTTATTTTGCCTAGATTTTGGTGCATTTTGAAGTATTGGGGTAAAGCTATTGATGTCCTTATTTTACTTCTTGCATTTTTCTTACTTGAGTTAAAATATGATTGAGCCCTTTACTTTGCTCTTAGAAAAAAATACAAATCTAGGTGTTTTGTTTTATGATTGGGTGCTTGATAGATTTGACAGATCCCTTTTTGTAAGAGAAATTTGTGAAGTTTTTGATGTAGTCTTGTTGGCTTTATTGGTACATAATGTTAAGGTTATCATATTTGATAATGTTTTATAACTATTGCAAATTTCTCAGTGATAGCTAAAAACATCTTGCTCACACCTTCACACAAAGCTCTAATCCCTGACTCTATCACTCAGCTGATGGTTGGAGTGGTGAGGGCCACCGATTGGGGGGCTCATAGGATAGGTTGGCACAGTGTGTGGATCATTTGGTGGTTTTTATTTCATTATGGAGCTACATGATGTGTTTGGCACTAGTCTTACTCAATTTTAATGATTAAATAATTTTTTTAACATGTTTTTAAAACTACTCTTCCTATGTATTATTGATGCAATAACTTCTTGCAATGTAAAAGAGTATGTTATATTTTTTTGTATAAACCCAAAATTGATGTAGTTGCTGCTCATAACTTATAGAGTGATATCAAAAATGATTTCTAGGTTTTATTTTCTTATATTTAATCTTAGAAATGCATATATGATTTTTTTTTTTTGAGTATTAAGAAATAAAGTCAAGTTTTAATACGACTATATTTTGTTATTTAAAAGAAAAATATCCTACAGTAATTAACTGCTCTTCCTATAACATAATCTTGAGAGTTATTATTTTTATTTGTTAATCATGTAGCATCTACTTAGAATAAAAGTTGTTATTAAATCTAGTAAGCTACAACCAAGTTAAAATTAACTTGAGCTGGTTATTAGCTGGATGTATGAATATATGGGTTGCTGGAATATAGTTTCTGAGTTATATAAATTATTAATTAATTTATTTATATGGCTGTAGTCAGAGTTATATTTATTTTTATATGACTGTAATAAGTGATTATTGGTGTTATTTACACTATCGTTGATATTGGCAAGTAGTCCTATGGAGTAGACACAATGTAATGATATTGTCATCATACATAATTATCTTAAGAAGAATTTGGAATGTTGGTATTGCAAGCTCAATTGGTGTCAAGCATGTAGATATTTCAAGTTTGGATTTTCTTTAAATGATTAAGATGTGAGTATATAATTAAATCATATTTCAACTTGTATCTAACATTAAGTGTAAAAATTAAATATGGTGCAATGATCCTTAAATTTACGAGATCGTGGTATAAAGATTTGTATAGGATAGTACCATTGCATATATCTTATATGTATAAAGTTTAATGAGAAACGATATCCTTGGAAGCTTATATATTCTTATAAATTGATGTAAGCATGTTTTGTCTTAATTGTTTCAATTATGATTAAGCCCTGAATTTGTTGGTACAATGATTCTTTTGCATTATGAGTCTTGGATTTTACAAGAAATATTGCATGTTCTAATTATTTGAATATTAAAATAGTGTATGAAAGAAATTAGAAAACCTTTATAATCATTATCTTCACCTTTAATAGTGTTCACATGGTTTAATAACTGATACATAATGCTCTTTTTAATTATCTGAATGAGGCAAGAATTATTGTGCCTAAATCTATAACCTGATTTACGCAAGTGTAAGTCTCTTACATAAGGTAAAGACATCTAAATGGTCATATTGGGATGGTGTCTACTCCTATTTAGTTCAGGGCTTATAATTATGGATTTCATGACTATACACCTTGAATTGCATGCATTTATTAGAGCAATAATCTTCCTCAAAGAATCTTCTAGGGGTAATCACCCTAATTAAGAAAATTGTAAATGTGTAATTCTGATTATGGGTTGTGGGTGCATTATACAATCCCAACTGCATGTAGTGAACTATATTCACAATTCTATTTGTACTTTTAATGAAGAGACACTCAATTTTTTTTGGATCATTTCACTTATATATACACCCTTGTACATATTAACTATATTTGTACTATGTATTACATATAAGTACTCATCAATATAAAAATATTATAATCATCAACAATCATCTAAAACTCTCATTATCTTAAATAGTTTGCAAATATACTATACCCTATGATAATCCATATTATCATAGTTTAGTGTTTTTAAGCACAACTACTAATTACCACAATCGATTATAATAAACTAGTATAAATCAATGGAAGCACAAGCTTTTGTTCAAACATGTAGATATAATGAAGAAAGTCTCAGTTTACACAAACATAAAATATTTCATTCTAGCATTTGATATACTCTCAGGGGTTGTATGCATGCATAAATAAGATTCTATTATACATAAATCTATAATATAATTTTAAACCACCAATGGAACTATAATTAGAAGAATATACCCTTACGTTTAAGTATAAGTTATTAGACATATGTATACATATATTCTTCTTAAGCATAACATTGATAATTCATAGCTTATTATAATGTTATATCCACACCACATGTTTTGTTTCTTAAACTAGTCATATCATATCATAAAATGTATCATAAAATAATGAAAGACTACATTGAGATATTTATACTTCACATGTCTTATTAAAAGCTATTTTAAGATTTTTGATACATCATAACTGCATATAAATGCCTACAGTCATTAATATTTTTAAATAAGGTTTTCATGAGGTTTTCCAACAATCATTATACTGAGTAGATTAGCTATCATTTTTAAGTCTTATACTTTTGAGAATATTAATAACCAACTCTTCTTAGTCAGTTTTGAGGGTTTTTTTTTTTTTGACAAATCACGACTTAGTTTTAACTACCAAACACCTCAAATCTCTTATATTTGGTTAAGCATATTATCCTACCTCTTACTATAAGATCTAATCCGATGATCCCTTTTTGCATAAGTTCTATCCATACCTATATATACTCATGAATAAATCCATTCACATGGACACACACCCCAAAGTACATTTATAAGCTTTATATATATGATTAAGAGTATCTACATTCTCAATAACATTCTTCCAATTAACTCCTTAATACATAACATATTAACAATATGTAAATATACAACTTATAGATTCAATTATATGATATGCCTTAATTTTTATGCTCGTATTGATATGTCTCCCACCAAACTTGACTAATATGTAGACTCTTTTAGAGGATTCTCCAATTCGTTCCATCAACTCCATACAATATTGATCAATATAATCATTCTTAGATTTTATATAACATGTGAAAATATTAGAATTCATAAACTATAAATTAATTCAGAATTAATATTTAATAACACTTACATATGACCGATTGTCATATAACATATATGACATAATATTAATGCAAGTATTTAATAAGATAACTCATTAATTCAAACATGATATAATAATTATGTTTAGTGAGACAATATAATAATTACGTATTTTAATAATTATTTAAACACAACTTACTAGCTCACTAATGCAAATATCGACATAATATTAATGCAAATAACATAGCTCATTAATATATCAGATCGCCCAACATGGTATAAGCACTATACAATAAGATATACCAAATCTGATTTTTATTATATTTAAGATTGATATAAGTCCTTTGATGAGTCACTGTAACAATATTTAAGATTTAGATATATATAATATCTGAATATGAATATATATATATATATATATAAAGAAAACCAAGGATCTGCACATAGACAAGCCATCAACAACAAAATTAGAACTTCCATATTAAGAACTATGAAAATCTGAATCAAAATCTTACATTATATAGAACACTATTCAAAACTTATATAACAATATTCAAAACTATGCTTCAAACATATTATATTCTTATAATACCATGTTGCTGACTATTTGAACATAATATAATATTGATTCAAATATATAGTGCTATTTTATCTTAAATCATTATTTAATCAAATATATTAAGTCACTATATATCTTGAGTCACTGCATATCTTGAGTTGTTGCATATCTAAACTCGTGCTATGAAATTTATCTTAAATAGTTATTATACTAGTTATATCTTAAGATCTAAATACGATACGTCTGATCATAAAGGAGTTCATATTACAATGAACTCATGTTTGATCTTAAGATTATACAAAATATATTGTTGTAATATATTACTAGGTATATATAGGTAATTAAGTTCGTTGTAATTACAAATTCCACAAGCTCACTGATAATATAATGAATATTATATATAATGATAGACACACAACATGATATATACACATAACAAGAGATGTGTGTGTGTGTGTGTGTTTGCATAATCTCAACAAACATATGAGAGTTCATTCATACAATTTACATAATCATACAGAACATAAATACATCACTTACCTCTCAATTCTGACCCAAAATTACTTGGTATTGAAAAGATCTTCTTCCTTACACAACTCTCACCTTCTTTTCTTCTCTTCCAATCACCTTCACACTCTGTTGCACCTCCTCTCCCTAAATATGTCCCTCCCTTGGTCTACGCCTCTCTCCTCTTTATTTTTGTTTCCTTTCATGGAAAAAGAGGGTGAAGCTTTGTTTTTTTGTTTTCCTTTGTTTTTATTTTTATCAATATTTTTCTTGTTTTTATTTTTCTAATTTTAAATATTTATCTTTTTTATTTATTTATTTATTACTATTTTTTATTTTATTTTATTTTTTCCTCCAAAACATTAATTTTCATAAATTATTTCTTTTTATTTTTAATTATAATAATTAGTATATTCACTAATTAAATTAGCATCTCTAAATGTCGTAAGGGTTTAAGGATAAATCAATCAATAAATCCAAATTTAAATTTAATTATGAAAATCACATCTCTAACATCATTTAATGATCACACACTAAATGAGGCAAAATAAGTTTTTTAAAACCATTAACTATGCTAGCAAACCACATATAAATGACTATCTAATGCAAATGACATCAAAACACATTATGCTAACCACTTTATTATGCATCTAACATGTGCTAGCTAATGTGGTGTGTGCAGGGTTCTAGTCGGTTTCTCAATCATCCTTCGACATCTCGATCTACATCACCTTCTCCAATGATGCTCTCCCTTTGACATGCTCTAAGGGATTAGTTATCCTTCATCAATCTCATAACAAATAGGTAGTTAGACCATAACAATATCATATATGTTCATCATAAAATATAACTGAAATAATAAATCAACATGATCATAAGGTAAAAATATACTTACAACTATCTTATAGCTATGTAATCATGTAACTTAAGCAACATCCAACTGTCTCATAATAGCATATATCTCAAAGCTTATTTAAAAATAACAAATCAAAAATTTCAACTATAAATATCCACAAATAATCAAGTAATTTATTTGGTGAGGAATTGAGATGTGACAATTTTGAATTTAAATGTTGAGATATACTAAAAATAGAAAGTAAATTTACTGATTGATATTATAATAAATTAGAAACAAGAGTACTTAGTTGGTTTATTGTATGCATGTAGATATGAGATGGATTAGGATGGAAGTAGATTGGATTTAGATTCTAAATCAATTATCAGTTTCTAGAAATTTGCATTATGTGGCCTTAAATGCTTGCATCGGACCTAAACACTTGCATCAATGCTAGTATCTAGATTAGACATAGGTGCCAAGTATAAAATATTGATTGGATAGGAGTGATACCACTTGGAATCTTTTGGGTTTTCTATCGCCTTTACTCTAGTGTATTCAAATATTGCATACAAGTTGTTCTTTATCAAATAATTAAAATCCTAACTTCCTCACCCTTGAAGTGACTATGGGAAAATGGGTTAGTGGGCACATGGTATTAAGATAAATCAAGGAACCCTCTATCCATGGGTGTTGTCTACATATCCAATAGTCTAAAGAGGGCCGCAGACTTATTGTAGTTCTCCACTATGTGTTGGTTTATGTGTGCATAATAATGTAATGCATGATAAACAAATACATAAAGTGACCTAGCTTATAACTTGGTAAATATGACGCATGGAATGATCCTTCAATATTTAAAATCTATAGATGGTTGTCCCTATGATTGATTTGAAATAGGAAAGAATAAATAACCTTTACTCAGTTGAATGTTTGATTAAATGCTTTTGGTAAGTTGTCTTGTGAGTTGCTAGGTCTATGTTAGGTGATGAATGAATGAGGGTTCATCTTATATATCTACCAATCCATTTAATAAATGTCTTACATTAAAACACCAAGACGACCATAAGGACATGTTACAATTGAAATTTTGATGACTTTAGGGCACTGGACACTTAGTTTGGCATATGACACTAATATCGATGTAAGCATCTCACTGGGACACAAGTGTTTAGGAAGCTAAAAAATAGGTACAAGTCTAAAACTTGTAACATATGATAATAAGTGGGTTTATAACATTATATATAGTACATAAGGCCTGGTCACTAAATGACATATGGTCGAATCAAGAGATGAGCAATAGGCACAAGAGATAAAGGATGTGAGCCTTTCAACAATAGGAAGGTATAAGAACTAAAGGGTACAACCATGAGAAGTACTTACCAAGTATATAAGATTGAGATAATATATAATTCAGATTTAATGTCTACACTATGATTTTCAAAATGCATGTTCATTTCATTTTATAGCAAGTTGAAAGATTTATATCAAGATTCAAAGAGTTTACTTAGTTCTATTGAAACACCACAAGGTTTTGATTTATTGGACTTTAAACAACAAGTTTTTGATCAATTTTTTCATGTTGAAATTTCTCTCACATGCAAAAAAAATCCATTTAGCCACCTAAAAAAAATCATAATGTTAAAATTGATGACCAAGTGACCACCATTGTAGACCAAAACTAACACAATATGATGGTCATTTGGACGTCAATTTTAAATTAGTCCAAAACGGTACAAAATGGTTGTTTTCAACCAAATGAAGGATGTTGTGTTTTGATATAGGTTTCATCTTACATGTTCTATAGTCAAAATTAGTTTTGAGTAAAGGTTTTAAGCTAAATAAATTGTGTTAAACATGGGTATGGTCATATGGTAGACTTCATGCATTTGTTCATATTTAGGAGATAATAATTTATTGAGATCAAATTTATGAAGTGTTTGAAAGTGGTCTAATAATATTTTGAAAATTTATGTGCATATAGTGAGATTAGATTTGGAAAGATAAGATTTATGTCATATAGTTGCATTTTTAAAAAGATATGAGAATTAGGGTTTTCATTCAAAAGTAATATTGATGTCTTCTTTTGGTTTGTGATAAATCCATTCAAGGTTATTTGAATGCACCAACAGAGATTTGATTTCATACACTAATTAGTGGATTCCAAGATGCAATTTGAGTTGAAGTTCTTTGTTTGTTAAGTCTTATAGAAAATATTGAATGCTTTGATTAAAAGAATGGTTCGAATGTGTTCATATCATACTTGGTTATGGAATAAACAAATTTGATTAGGTTTGATGGTCATGGTAAAATAGTTGGCAGAGTGATTTTGAATGATTTATTACATTAAATGCTCATTTGTGTTAATTTACTCACATGTTAACTTGTTTAACAATTTATTGAGTTGTTTGTAAGTTATGTTGGGCCCCCACCCATTAAACATGTTGTTCATTATTAAAATATTATCCTTGAGAGTCTTAAAGTTACAATGTAACTTATTATTAAACCATAAATATGTCAATAAATATGGTATAATTTGATCTACTTAATATAAGTCATGTTGGAAAAATTGTCATTGATGTCAAAAGTCTAGTAATATAGCATTTAATGTCTAAAGGTGCTTTTAATGTTCATATATTAGCTAATGTGTGTTAATATTAATGAATATATTTTTGGTTGAATAAAGACAAAAGAGGGAAATGATGCATTTTCCCATGAAGGGTCACCTTGAGGAATTCAAAGAGTCACCAGATAAAGACAAAAGAGGGAAATGATGCATTTTCCTATGAAGGGTCACCTTGAGGAATTTGAAGGGTCATGCAAGACAAAAGAGGTTCCATGAGGAAGTCAAAGAGTCACCAAGTAAAAACAAAAGAGGAAAAGGACACATTTTCCCATGAAGGGTTACCTTGAGGAATTCAAAGAGTCACCAGATAAAGACAAAAGAGGGAAATGATGCATTTTCCTATAAATGGTCACCTTGAGGAATTTGAAGGGTCATGTAAGACAAGTTTGGTGCCATTTTCTATGTGAATTGAAAAGTCTCAAAGGGTGAATGCCAAAGGTCATTTGGAAGGTTATAAAAGGAGGCTTGGGAAGCCATTTTGATGTATGGAAGCGAATGATTTTATCTAGCTAAGAAAAGTAGAGGAGAGTAGAGAAAAGAGAAGAGATATATTAGTGTGCTATCATTTGTTGAGAAAGCAAAATTTAGATATAGTGGTGTTTTATACACAAGAGGGGTTGGTGCTCTTGCAAGTTGGTCCCTGCGAACTTTGTAACTTGAGTTGGTGTTCATTTATATACTTGAGATTGTTCTCCATGGTTTTTCCCACTTTGGATTTACACGTAAAATCTGGTGTCTCTCCTTTCTCTTATGTGGTGCATGTTATTGCTTTCAATTTTATTTCATATCATGAATGTGTGACTAAGTGGTTAAAGTATAGGAATTTGATTAAGTAAAAGATATATGATATACTGTGAATCAGTATATCCCATGCTTAACAAGTTGTAATGACTTAAATTAATTTAAAAAGTTGTTAAAAAATAATAACTTCTTAAAACATAACTAATTCCTTTAATAAGCTTATAAAAAGACCCAAAGGAGAAGATATGAAGGGAGGAATTATTACATAGGTACCTAGAACTCTAAGTTTAATTTCATACTGTGTTTTCTTTCTACCATGATCTTTGAGATGAAGTAGGACTTGCAAGAAGATCAAACAATATATTTGTTGATGGTGAAGTGATTTAACATGTTAGATCAGGGATACCAAGATTAAAATATCACATCAGGGTTATTAAAGTACACTAGGGATCTCACTGGTCAATAATAGTGTTGAGTTTTCATTTGATAGTTTATTGTTTATTTATAAACTGATTATCTAAAAATGGCCATGATTTGTAATCATTTGGTGACTACAAAATAACTCAATCATATGTGTCGAATCTAATTTAAATTCACTTGAATATTGATGAATACTTCATACTTGTATGATAGATTGTCGAGTCTGGTAAAGCTGTGGCATGTTAATTTCTCAGATCTTGTAATCAATCATGAAACATATTTGATTTCTCAATAAACTTCTATTTTCATTACAATTGTAGTCACCTTGCATAAATTAGTTATTAGTTAGTTTAATTTTCTCTCTCTTAGTTAGTTTGCAGTTGTCTTTCTTTTTATTTAGTTTTCCTTTTAGCAACCATTTGTAGTTTAGTTTTAAATTTCTTATAGATTAGTGTAATATTTGCTTTCTTTTATTTTTGTCTCATAGCTTTAAATACTTTTTTATGTTTTCTCTAACTTGTCCAATCTTTGATTTGTATCATATAATTGCTTTTAATCTTAGTTTGATTTCTTGTTGTTTTTTCTTCTTTGTTCATTATCTTTCTTTTTCTTTCTCGTTCTCTTTTTTTTTATCCTTAGTATGAAAATATGTATGAGATGCATTTTATCTGACAAATCTAAATATTTTATCCTTTCATAGATAGGTTAGACTATAGGATTTATTTTTTAAGATAGGTCAAATAACAGTTCTAACTCTGATTTGAGATTGTTTAAATAGTACATTGAAATAATTATTAGCATATTTGATCAGAGTTTGTTAATAAACATATTTATTCTAGACATCATCAATAATAGTGTTGAATTTTCAATTGATTTTATGAAATGGTTATAAGATTTATTTAGATTTATCACTAAATGTTTTAATCCCCAGAACTTAAAAGACCTCTTTTCACGCTTTATGATTGATTCTCAGCCATATGCCCCTTATGATTAAACTGATATGATTCCATCTTGACCTCAATGATAGGTGAATGGGTTGATTCATTTACATGACAATTTTCACTATCAATAAAATCTTTGAAAATAGGGTCAAAAGGTTGAAAACCCATAAAGAGTGATTTCCTAGTTATGCCAGTCTATTGAAAACTCACAAAGGTGGTAGATTGGTGGGTTACTTAGTATAAAAGTTGAAAGGGTGGCTAAGTAGTACACAAGAAATTAAAACTGATAAACGACACTTCAATCAAAATTATAACCATTGCTTCTTAACCAACACATCACCTAAGCTCAAGGAAACTCCACCTAGCTTTAATCAGTGATACTCTGCTAACATCTTTGTCTCAAGATGAGACAAATATTAAAGACTAGTAAAGTTTTAGTAGGGTTATGTGAAGCATAATTCCCCCTTTTTTTTTAATATATATAGGCGACAAGTGTATGACATATTGTATTTTGTATATAATATGGTCTCATGCAGGATAATGAAGCACGTGGAAGTTAAACAATTCCCTTGATCCTGAAAATGAAAAGTCACGAAGACAAAGAGTCATAGTCTCTTCACAACATTATATATAATCTAATTTTGTAAAATAAAAAGGTTAGAATGTGATAGAGATCATTATATGGTAATCTTTGATTCAGTAATCTATTTTCAAGTTTTGATTGTATGTATATAAATCTTACTTGAATTGATCACATCTTCCTTGCGAATGAATCTATTCTTGCTTATTATTTATATCAAAATTATTTTAATGGTAAAATGTTAATAAGTGAAAATATGTTAATGGAGAACAAGAAGAAAGACATGTGCATTGCATTTAGCCTTAACATGTCTATAAATTCATGTAATACTTCAGAGTCATGTCACAACCTTCGCAGACTAAAATGACTAGCATGTCTTGAAGAGTGATTCCAGGGACTACTAATGACATAAACCTAATATAATGGCAAACATATAAATCATAGGGTTTTAAAATGTTATGTGCACCAATAATTGAAACATTGATGTCAAAGGACACATATTAAGGACACATCAAAAATCAAATTTGAAAATCAAATCTTCAGAGAGGATAAATCTAAAACCCTAAGAAAAATTAAAACCCAAAGGTAGAGAAAAACCTAGGGTTTTTTTTTGTGGTCAACTAAATGATTAGGTTTACCGAAAAAATAATTATGAGAGATATTTGTGTCATAAAATAATATTAAACCATGCTTTAATCAAATTATGTAAAATATGAAAGTAAAGTACTAATTTGAATCAAAATTGATATTATAGATACTACTATATTTTGATTTAGAATTGACAAAGCAAAAGGGGAGGAGTGTACTTAATTGATTCTAATATATTATTGCTCTCTAAAGGTGTTGCTATACCTCTAAATTATTTTTACCTAAGTCGTCAACTACTTTTAAAAACATCTTTAGATGTTGCCAATGTACTTTGCCCCTTGTGGTAGTCGACATTGTCTAGTGGTTATTGATAGTGTCTTTGTGCACTTTTTGGGTCTATAACTCCCTAGATACATGTCTTTGCACGTGTAAATTTTCATGTGTGTGTTCTTGTAAATACTTCTTGTGTGTGCGCTTGCCTTTGATCCTTTACACTGATCTTTGTTTTCCTCTCCCTTATGTCTAAATGTTGATTGTACTTTTAATCATGAGATGAATTGAAAAAGGGATTAGCTCTTAGGTTGGACTGACCCCAACCACTCCTCTTTGAGTGATTGAGCATTGCCTATGTTCCAATACTCTGAAGAGGGCTCAAACCACATTTAATTTTCCCACTTATATGTGTATGCTAAGTCATGTGAATACAAGTATAAATGCCATTTTTCTAAGGTCCTCCTTTGGTATAAGCATAAAATTGATATACACAATAAAATTTATTCCTTTAAAAACTTCTAAAAATGTGCTTTAGTATACTATAACTCGGCTATTGTTTATCTTGCTCTGTGAAAGCCTTTTCTTTCAATGAATGCCTATCCTTAGATTGTTATTAAGGACTTCATATATGTAGTGCTCTCAAGTTTAAATTAGGGAACTATTAGCACTCAAAAGCCAATCCAACGAGACTGAAAAAGAAGCAACATGAAGGCTATCCAACTCCCAACTCCAAAGAGATGCACAAATCACACTAGGATAGTTTCAGAAACCTAAGACCTGCTGGTAACTAACACAGTCTAAGTTTATTAAAATTATCCTGAGCATATAAAAAAGAGCATATACAAAGAAGACCAAACCAAGGATACATATGATAGACCAAAAATCATAGAGAAAGATCATGCAGAAGAGCATGCGACCAAGCCAAATAGCAAGAGAGCAAAAGATCAAGACAAAAGCAACAATAAGTATCCAATTTGTAATGAGAGTCCATATGTGTAAAGTCACATGAAAAACATTGTGCAAACAAGGCTTATACTAAATTTAGTTGCTTACAAGTAAAAATAATGCAAGGTGGATGAAAATCTCTATATGCACTAAAAACATATGTAGGAATATAGATTTGTGGGATTGAAAGAACACTAGGTTCCTAGGTGGGTTACTTGTCACCTATGTGGTGTTGTATGAGTGTGAGTTTTGGGCTAATGGCAATTCAGGTTTGACATGGAGGCAAATAAAAGGATCTAGAAGTACCTAATTTGAAACAACTTTAAAATCAAGGCTTTTAGTCTCCTATGAAATACTCCTTGCATAAGCATGTAATTTCCTATTAGAGGTAATTGTTATGACCAGATTAATATGCTCTTTGAAAAAAATAGAAAACATGGAGATCGATAGGTGGCCTATCACTATAAGGAAAGAAGAGTTACATTGGAGAAAGAGCACATTGATGAAACAAAACCAAATATAAATGAGTAGATGGGATATTTGCTTAATGAAATGCCCAAACCTTAACAAAGAAATAAAAACTATGTTAATGAAAATATTAGAATAGTAATGTTGAAAAAGAAAGTAGTCAAGAAACAATAACACTATCTTATAGAATTCAATCGGACCTATAAGCATCATAAAAAAGTATATATAAGGGTTGAAATTAAATAGAGGAAGTAGATACTCATAGCTCAAAATAAGACACACTTAAATGTGAGATAAGTAGATGGATGACACCTAAGGAAGAATGCGGGAAGGATATGTATTTTCTAAAAACACGGGTACAATAGAAGCATAGAAGTATTTCATCTTTGAATATCCAGTCTATGAGGACATTCATATATATATATGGGCATGAGGGCAAGTCTCTATGTTGTAGGAGCCCATCTATATTCATTTAGTTCTATCTATATAGAATAGACTCTATAGACAAGCGGAGGGTAGCGTAGGTCGAGTTGAGATATAAAATATAAGTCGAGGAATTATAGAAACTAGACTGTAGAGATTTACGATCCCCCTTTATTTTTGTATATTCAATGAGGAGAGGAGGTCCGCCCTACCCCACACTCTATATTGCAATTGATTGATAGTTCTAGTTCACCTCACCACCCAACCCCCCTCGCTGCCCAATTAAGAACATATACACATTGAAAGTTAACTCCATGTTAAAATTATTTGAAGAAACAAGGATAAAAATATCTAGAAAGCTACAATTAATTAGAAACAAAAGAACCTTCTTCAAAAAATAATTAATGATAAAACCTTAAGACTCTATGATCTAATTAAAATCATTTTATTTCATACTCCCCATTTATCACAAGCTTTTATCATAATTTGTGGTCCATAAACCCTTAAGTCTCCACGATGTAATTAAAATCATTTTATTAGTCCCTGATGTGTAGGTACTATAGGAATTGTTTGAACAAATAATTTTCTTATTGTAACCAATGAAAAACTTTGAAATAACATAATACTTTATGCATTTCAAAGTTTAACACTAAATATTAAGGAATATTTCACTACATGTTCTCATGGAATATTTCATTTATAGCAATATTATAATTAAAAACTTATTTCAAAAATGACACTTGGAGTACAACACAACAAACATTTATGAAATTATATAATTAAAAGATAAGTGTACATATATCCCAATAACATTGATATTTAATCCATAATTTATGCAAATTGTTGAAACAAATGTCCGCAAAAATAATTTAATTAATCATTAGATTATTAATATTATAAATCCCTAGAAATAAAATATATTGAATATTCAGATGACCCCAACTAGTTTGACTAAAGTTTGATTGTAAACCTAATGCATGGAGTGGGCGCAGTGGATGCATATCTTAGTGCATGCATAATAAGTGTAAATTAAACAATAAACACATGCATGAATAATCACTAATATGCAAAGTTAATAAAAAAACTTTTGTTGCCACCTCACTAGTTCAATACATGCCCTATATTATCTACCATAAGGTTAAGGTCTTTCCTCCTTTAAAGGAAAGGAAAACATTCTTCTTTTCTTTATAGCCTCCACGTGGCCAAGACACAAAGTGAATTATTTCCAAGGATTGTTATAATATAAATAACTTTTCTGAAACATTAAAATGTTTAAACATTGCATATCAAATGCAATTATTCAAATTTTGGCCCCAACGAGAGTAAATTATATTATGTAAATGTATATTGTTTAGTATTATGAATTTATTTGTAATTTTATAATTATATTTATATTAGGACCACATTCAATAATGATGTTATACTTAAAGTTGGAGGCTTATTTTTATATTAAATAGGTTTAATCGAAAGCATAAATGAATATAAATTATGCTCGTATAAGTTTTGAAGTGAGGCCTTGACCTTTCATTGACAATATTTAACTAGCATGCTCTTCACTTCCATTTCCTTGGCCTTTTTTATTACAAATTAAATATTTTGTGATAAACTTAATCACTCGTTTTAATAAATTGTAAAATGTTTAGTCATTATTTTTTTTTTCTCTTTTATTTTTGGTCGTCTCATGTGTTTAATTAGTACAGGATCATCTTTAACCATTAATTATTATCACTACTCAAGTTATAGATAATCTTCTTGCTTATATAGTATAGGTGATCGTGTATAATTCTCAACCATGTGAAATATGAAACCACCTTTAGTAAGAATTATATAGTGTTGCTTTAGCGAACAAAGGGAAAAAAGTACTAATCAAATTCAAATTACAATAATAAGTAATACAATATGAAATTTGTAAATTTTCAAGTTCAAATTATTGAAGCAAGCATACACTGCACCATATTTAACATCACATCAACTTTGTTCGGACCATACCATGAAAAGCATGTGAGAAAACAAAGACATATTCATTTGCTATTGATATTACTATGCATTATTAGTTATATGGCAATGACATCTAAAATAAAATTAAAGAAGTATTCCCTGAGGCTCACCTATGTCACATGTCTAGCGGCATAAATACAATTGGACTACATTCAAATATTCGATTTAGGTAGTGAAGCATAGACTACAACATACTCAAGCACATGATCCATAACAATCAAATGGTCCGTTATCCATCCCCTCATCTTGTGACATGTGCAATCGTTAAAGGAATTTCATTACTTTTAACTACCACAATCTACATGGCTCGACAAAATACAATGCGGCCCCTACCCTGACCAAATATGTTCATATGAGGCATGTGGGCATTGCTGATGATATACATGTATTTGTATGCCCATTATTAATTAGCTTATCAAGAATCACGACTCTAAAATATTGGTTGGATGTATTGTTCCAAGATTTGTAGTCGAGGGTGTGTTGGATGCAAGATAAAAAATTAGTAAATATCTATCAACCTAAACTCAAATTTAATGAGCATTGTCATCCATAATTCATTCATTACACATGATTTAGTAGCTATATTTAAAAATCAATCTATTTTCCTTGTTAGTGAAATAAAGTATATATTATATTGATGCTATTTTAATTTTAATTACTTTAAAGATAATTATTCATGAAACATTCTTTTTACCTCGATTTCCATCCATCTAATCTTTTTATATTTATTTATATAACATCAATTTTCGATACAAATCCAACCATAAATAATTTTCAATACAATAAAAGGGACTAACCCTATAGGATCCTTGTTTCATACCTCCCCATTTACCACGAGCTTTTGATTTGTAATTTTATTTTTTATTTATTTTTAATTAATGATACATAAACACAGCTACATAACAAACCCTTCACCCCCGTGTTTTCATATTTCTGATTGCAGCGGAACTTTATAGCCTATATCAATGCCATACAAGGCTGCTGAATCCACGTTGGCTTGCGCTTTTGCCTTGAAAATACCCATTTCATATTTTTTCCGACAAAATCTTTCTCCTTCAATAACATGACTAATCTGAAAGGCAGTTCAGTTGCCTCCATGGTTAAAACTTGAAACAACCACTGAATATATGTTTTATCAGGCCTCATCATCTTTCACACGAAGCCTTCACCAGTTTTCAAAAATGAAGAGAACAAGGAATATGGGTATGAATGACAAGGTTGTGGAAAACAGAGGGGCAGTAATCTCATCATCAACAACAGAAACACCCTTTAACTTCACCACCAGAAAGAGGTCTGTGAAAAGCACTAATGCCCACAAAACTAAGAGGGTCCTCATCGATGAATTTGAAAAGGAATATACTATTGGCACTACTGCCTGCAGGTCGTCATCATCATTGCATGGACAGTGTATTGACACCCACAAGAGAACTGTATGCAAAAATGATGCTACAACAGTTTCTTGTTGGAAGAGCCTCAATGTGGGCACGAAGGAACTATGCCTGGATCTCACATTTCCCACTGGTCAGACCTTCAGATGGAAGCAAACAGGCCCATCAGAGTATACAGGGGTTATTGGGGTTTGCTTAGTCACACTCAGACAGATTAAAGATGAGGTTGAGTATTTAATTCATAGTCCAGGACAGCACTCAGAAGAAGAAGAAAGAGCATTCCTGAATGATTATTTGAATCTAGACATTTCATTGATGGGTATGTGGAATCGATTTGTAGAAGTGGATTCAAGGTTCGCAGCATTGGCTCCTTACATGGGTGGTGCTCGTTTACTCAGACAGGATCCTGTGGAATGCCTATTCCAGTTCATTTGCTCTTCAAATAATAATATTCAGAGAATTACACAGATGGTAGGGTATCTTTCCAGTTTTGGACCTTATTTGGGCACTGTTGAAGGGACTGATTTTCATGAATTTCCTTCTTTGAGAGAATTATCATCAATCACAGAAGGCCAACTTCGGACGGCTGCATTTGGTTACAGGTATGCGTACTATCTACTTGGGAATCGCTAAAAAATAGGTTTATCCTATTGTTTTGGTCCTTGTTTCTTTTTGCAATGACTGTAATCCTTCATGCCTTAAGCTCAAACTTTTAAAAGCAAGCAGCTAGGCATTTTATTTGGTCAAAGAAAGAAACAATGATAAGCTGAGCACACTGTAGTAATGCTGCCCCAGTTTCCCATGGTTCCCTTATTTGAGCTAGACTTTTATGTAGCTTGAACTTTTGTGAATTGAACTTGATGTCCCACTGTTCACAGGGATGGGTTGATCCCTCCTGGGAATATGTCTGATTTCCAGTTCAATGGGATCGCCTGGCCTCTCATGTGCATCCCTTGCCGGAGAATTATTCTGCAGCCAAGGTTTGAACTTGGTCGTCCTAATAAGCAAGGATAACGCATTTGAGTCCCCAGCCTCACCAGCTCAAAATCATTGAACCTGACAACAATTTTTTGGCACTTAAAGACTTAATGCACTTCATCTGACCTGATAGTTTCAATCTTCATATATTTTTCTCTTATGTTGCACTCATGAGTAGAAACCATAGTCACCACATTCGAATGCGTGTTCGATCACCGAAGAAAAAATTCGGAACTAAAAATTTTGAGATAAAGTTCGTGATTAAATTTGGCTGATAGAAATATACTTATTTTTTAAAATACACCAACCCACCATTAAAAAAAGATAACATTTCGTATAAATAAACATGTCAAAATAACTTTCAAGTTTCCACCAAGTATCTCATTAAAGTTATTAATGTTTTGTTCAAGATGATTTAATGATAATCTGCTTTCCTAAACTCCACATTGACTCAAAACAAAAGCATACAAGAAAAATCAGACTCAGGTTTTTCATGTCATTTTCAAATAGAACAGAATCTGTCCAAAATTTCTGACTCTTAAATTGATTGAAATAAACAAACTATGAAAAGTTTGTTGGATACCGAATACTGAATTTAATTACGAATTTGAATGAATTTAATCCCAAATTTAATCATGAATTTGAATGAATTTCAAAGATTTTCTTGTTGTTCGGCGAATTTCAAACTTCTACAATTAAATTTGGGGAATGCGGTTACTATGGTAAAAACTAGTTGATGGAGAATTTTGTCCCTTCTAGCAATGGATTAGAGGCACAGCCTTAGGTCGCACTCATGAGTAAAAACTATTAGAGGGAGACTTCTGTCGCTTCTAGCAATGGATTAGAAGAACAGCTTGCTACTCCATGGCTTTTCCCTGTTGCATTTGTGAAATATTTATGGTTGGGTTTGTCTTTAATGCATTCAAGGAATTTGCACATGAATAGTTATTCCTGTTATTATTGGACTTATGCCAATTAGTTGATAGGACCTAAGTTCCCCAAAGCTCTGACACAACTTGTCAAAATTAAGAGCACGCATGATTACCATTGTATAAGCAACTTAAGAATGCGGAAATAACCAGAAGAACGAATAACTATCAATGAGAAAACACACAGAATATGAGAGGCAACACACAATTGTATTCAACTCATTACAAAGGAAATTACAATAAAGAGATCACACTCTTCTTCCACCTCTGTGAGGCTTCCTCCTCAAGGGCTCAAAGTAATCTTCCCACCTGAGTAATCTTCTCTCATAGGTCACAACACACAGCTAACACAAGCTGCTGTTCACCTCATTGTACGCCTGTACAATCAAGTACGAATCGGTACTCCAAGTAGATCTCACCATGATCCTGCTCCTGATGTATTGCTGTCACCTTGATCTTGCTCCCCCGCCGATCCTCTTCTGACCCTCGCATACACACATCCCTGCAGACCAACCTGATCTTACTTATCACATGTAGATCTTCCACCATGATCCTGCAACACCCTGCATATCAAATCTGATCTTACATACATGGGGAATCCTACTTGATTCCACCATGGGAAGAACTCTCCAAGTTCTACATAGCTCTTCTACAAGTTCTCCACTTAACAATACAGCCCATGAGTCTATTATATAGATCTCATGCATACAATAATTAGACTTGCGGCTCAAGACTTCGAACTCGTCTTCATCATGCAAACTGCCCGTTCACTTAACTGACTGTTCGTCAATAGCAGTTCTGGAACCGCACAGGCGATCGACGTCGGTCCTTGTCTGACTGGAGGTGACCGACGCCGGCCGATTCCTGCCGATGTCGGTTTCCTTCGCACTGCCCCCTGACCGACGTCGGTTGTGGCCTGCCGACGCCGGCGACTGTCATGCTCAGAAACCTCTCGTTTGCATTAAGGTAAAGCTTTTAGCTCCACACCCTAACAATCTCCCACTTGGAGATAAACAGCTGCACCTGTATCTAAACCAGTACTCTGTCTAATCTGCACCTTGGCTTGTATTCCTCTTCAAGCTCCCACTTGAAGACTACCCACCACACTCCTTGTGGTGTTAATCCTGTGCCTGAATTTCTTCATTCTCAGCTTACCTTCTTCTGCCATTGCTATACTCCCACTCAAACAGAAACCCTTGTGAATAACCTGTAATCAACAAACCACTAACCAGATCTGGCCATCTGTTAGTCAAACTCGCTCTGAGAACATCCAACCTCGCTCTGATACCATTTGATGGTATCAGACTCTTGAACCTACAATCAAGCTCTAATACCATTTGATAGGACCTAAGTTCCCCAAAGCTCTGACACAACTTGTCAGAATTAAGAGCACACATGATTACCATTGTATAAGCAACTTAAGATTGCGGAAATAACCAGAAGAACGAATAACTATCAATGAAAAAACACACAGAATATGAGAGGCAACACACAATTGTATTCAACTCATTACAAAGGAAATCACAATAAAGAGATCACACTCTTCTTCCACCTCTGTGAGGCTTCCTCCTCAAGGGCTCAAAGAAATCTTCCCATCTGAGTAATCTTCTCTCATAGGTCACAACACACAGCTAACACAAGCTGCTGTTCACCTCATTGTATGCCTGTACAATCGAGTACGAACCGGTACTCCAAGTAGATCTCACCATGATCCTGCTCCTGATGTATTGCTGTCACCTTGATCTTGCTCCCCCGCCGATCCTCTTCTGACGCTCGCATACACACATCCCTGCAGACCAACCTGATCTTACTTATCACATGTAGATCTTCCACCATGATCCTGCAACACTCTGCATATCAAACCTAATTTTACATACATGGGGAATCCTACTTGATTCCACCATGGAAAGAACTCTCCAAGTTTTACATATCTCTTCTACAAGTTCTCCACTTAACAATACAGCCCATGAGTCTATTATATAGATCTCATGCATACAATAATTAGACTTGCGACTCAAGACTTCGAACTCGTCTTCATCATGCAAACTGCCCGTTCACTTAACTGACTGTTCGTCAACAGCAGTTCTGGAACCGCCACAGGTGACCGACGTCGGTCCCTGTCTGACTGGAGGTGACCGACGCCGGCCGATCCCTGCCGATGTCAGTTTCCTTCGCACTGCCCCCTGACCGACATCGGTTGTGGCCTGCCGACGCCGGCGACTGTCATGCTCAGAAACCTCCCATTTGCATTAAGGTGAAGCTTTTAGCTCCACACCCTAACATTAGTGACTAAAAGCAGTCAGTGAGGCTGGATTTATATAGGGTATAACACACCGTGCTAGGTTCAAAGACATTTTTTTGTCTAAATAGTATATAAAAGGTTGAGCAGAATATAATACAACCATGAGCTACTCGATATCTATTGAACAAAAGAACATCAGGCTATAGAATTGTAAGCAGTTGAAGGACCCATCCATCCACATCAACTATTATTAGTATATAACTTTCTGAAGGGTGCCATACAACTAAGAATATGCTCACATCGGGTTCTATAAAAAATATTAGGTTGAAGTCTAATAATAACTCTTAAAAAGCTAAAGAACAAGTATTTTTCTTCTCATCCGTGTCATCACTTCTGCTATGGAACTAAAAATGCTTGTGACAAGGCCTTGGTTGGAGAATCTTAGCTATATGCTACTCTTCATATGTCTAGAGAGTAGTGACAGAAGTTTTTCTTGCAGCACAACCTTTTTGGTACAGTTTCCTCCCAGAAAATTTCTAATATGTTTTCATTCTCATCCTACTCACTCTATATATCTGGTCATCCAAGTGTAATGCTCTCTGTCGAGTGGTTTGCATTTATTTGTCCAAACTTGTAGATCTCTCCCTTCTCTCTTTTATCCTAAGCAAATGCCTGGCCAAATAGGCTTCACAGTGCGAAGCTTCTGTATCTTTTTAAATTTTATCAGTCTGGAGTACAGAATAATTGTTTACTACATTTACCCTTCAATGATGGACTGGGTCATTTGTTGCCATTAAAATTACATAAACTTCGAAGAACATTCTAACAACATAACTTCAGGTTTACGTGCTGCATCTAATAATGTGTTACTTTTTCCAACAAGTTTGATGATATCATGTAGTCTTATTAAGTAAAGAATGGATTGTCGTCAAAAACCCTGGGAAAGTCTTCACTGTGTTATCATTGGACCTTTAAATTTCTTATCTGCTGTAAAGAAAAACTGTATTTGTTTGTTGGCGTCAGAACCTATTACTTATGGCATTTCTTTCCTCTAGACAGCTTTCCAAATGCCTTACCGAAATCAGATAAAAAATTATATTTCCAAAACTTTAAGACCGTTGATGAACTAAAGCCACTGCAAATCATAAGAACGTTCCACTAGTATATAACAGGAATATGATTAATGTGAATTATCATGTGAAGCCATGGTGTAAACCTAAGACCCTTATCAAAACTTATGGTAAAGATGGAATTAGAGACAATATAATAAATAATGGGCATTGCCTTTGAAAATTTCACTTCGAGAACTGTGGAATCTCCTCATTACTCTCTCTGCTCTGTTCTGCTGTAGGAGATGTATGAAAAGTTGTGTAATGTGTAGTAAAATTGTCTCGTAGAAGAAGAAACAATTTCTATGAAGAATTTGAATAGCCATTAAACAAATGTCTCATTCTGACAGTTATCAATAATGCCATACCACACAATGAGAAAGTTGCTGGCTGTATAGGTTGCCGATGATATTTTGCGGGAGATCGTTGCCTCTACACATGTAGCACTCTTTTAGTGCAATTTGACGACACATTCCTATCAAGGTGCAATTCTATGAATTTTTCATTTGGGCAAAATATTTACTGATTCCTCCAAGTCATCATTGCTCTCCCAAAGTCATACATCCATAAGCGTGAGTGCACTTTTTGCAGATATTTTACTTCTTTTTAGTTATAACTTATTAATTGAATTTTCTTCGTACCATGAACTAACGATAATACTAGGACTTTGTCACAGTAATTTGAGTGGGCATCCCCCTTGAGGATGGAAGTCTATGAACTTACCTACAGGCTACACTAGATTGTACAATACAAATGCTTAATATTGCAACAAAAACTCATTGGATTGTATAAAATTGGAGCAACTCCATACTCATCAGCCTTAGTTAATGGCCCTAGAGTGATAAATCCTTGCTAGCAAGGCACCAATTTTTGTTTGGGCTGGTGGTTAGTGCCTCAACCTGGAGTTGTTGGTTGTTGCCTCAACTCATTTTACAATGTTTGTAACGTTGCTTGGTACCTCTGCAAAGATGTTGGTTGATGCGTCAACTTTGCGTGTCTCATAGTTGGTGCCTTAATTTGCTTCAGGGAAATGAGAAATTATAGATTAGAATAGAATATTTTTGTTTACTCCCATGGGAGATTCTGTAGGATGTATGATGTATCCTATCAATTCTAATTTTTTAAAGTTCTAAAACATCCATAATACAACTCCCTTCTTGTTAGTTGGCAAATTCGAGAAGCTATGTAAACTATTCAAGTCTTCATGCGTTACCGAGGGTTTCTGTCTTCCTTGCTTGTACATAGAACAGTGCATCCATCACATGCTTCTCATGCTTAATTTCTCCATGTTTAAAGCATAGACAATTTTCTCTATTTGTGGCAGAGTTGGTTGGAGTGATAAGTTAGTGATCCTGTTTCCCAATAGGATGACAATGATGAGCATCTAAGGGCAGTAGTTATGATCATAGTTGCAAGAATCTACTCTTACTCCTTAGCAGGATATGAATTTTCGAGTCTTAAAAAGAGTCCAGTCGAATCCTTGGCCAAGTTTGCATGTGGGATTCGCCGGTGGGCCCGCAGAGTGTCACTGTTTATAAGTCACAAAAGGGCAAGATTAAAAACCCCAATTTTTTACTTTGCAACTTCAGAGTGATAGCTTATTTTCTGTAGCTGGCAGTTGTGTTGTATAAGGGCACTTATCATCCTGCCAAACTCAAGCTTTTGGATGATTTATTCAGATTTCTGGTGGTGTGATCTAGTTTTGTAGCAGTCCAGTTTTCTTCATAATCTCAGCACTGGGGAGAATTTCAAGCATTCTGAAGAGGTTTTTTCCTCCATCATTAATACCAATCTTGGACTGAAAATAACTCTTTTTTGTGAAATTTTCTATCATTTACGCAATTTTTGTTTGCCAAGTATGAGTCTATCTCCCACTCTTCCCCTTGCCAAGTCCTAGCCGAGTCCAAGTCTGGCTGTTATGGTTATGAGGAACGTGGCTGATTTAGTGATGATTGTATCTCTTTGCCTTACTTTGGCAGTTTGGTAGGAAACTGTTCATGTATCATCCGAATTTTTGAGTCAGTGCATTTTATGCTAATAAACTAGGGAGAGATGTCTCGTTTCTATGGGTTTATGCAGGTACAGTGAGGGTGTTCTCTTATAAAAATCTTATTTCCAAATCAACAGTTTCTACTTTCTTGAGCTAAGGTCTGCTGATGAGTAGTTTACCCTGACTGTTTCGTCCTTGAACTAAAACTACTTTTCACCTGCGCACTGCTAATTTTAACCTCAATGATGTTGCCAAAATCTTTGACCAGCAAGTGCAACATACCTATCATCCTTGTGCAGTTCGTGTATGGGTTATGTCCATCTTGCTTTGTAGTAAGACTTTCTTTTTCATTTTCATTACTTACTTTTAGGTCTCTTTCAACAAGAGGAGGAAATCCTATTTGTGCCATTCTGGCATTCTAGCCTACGTGAATAACTAGATGCTAAGGCCTAATTATCTGCATCGAACCTGTTAATATGACAATTTCCAGCTAGAAGAGTTCTCTAAACACCAGGCATCTGTTTAATTAAAAGATGACCATCATCATAAGGGAAGAATGGTGTCAACTGCCAAGTATGAATAGAACATAAGATATATACCTCATAGCTAGTTAGGGTCATCCATGTTGTCCCATTTCCTTTGAACAAGTAGTACTATGTCTCTGGATGAGTCAATTTTCATTTGTCTAAGCCCATTCAATAGATTACTACTGAGAACCTAAGAGCAATTTTACAGCGTATACATTATCTTTAATTTTTTCTGGGTCATACGACCAGCACCCCTGAAATGTGCAAAGTTGTTTCCAGCAGAAAGAAAATTGGGGTTGGTTGATGTAAACGGCATGGTCTTGTATTTGTTGTTTATAATGTGTTCTGATGTTGGTTTTATTTGTGGTTCCATCACTACAAACTTTCATACAAAGGGTGAAGTCTTGAGGAAAAGATTTTGAATCTAAGCAGAAGACTTATTGATAATTTGATACCATAAGGGGAGGGCAAGCTTATTGAAGAAGAACAAAGGAAATTTCATGAAGGATGACTCAGAAGTACATAGAATTCAATTCAGATCTGGAATCATGATTTGAACTGCAGACATGGAGAAATTCATTCGAGGGTAGAAAACAGAAAAAAAACTATTCAAGGAAAAACAATCATAGCTTGAATGCAACCCTGAAATTGTTTAAAAAGAAGTAATGACCATTTTGGTCCTGTAGGCCAAAAATCGGTCTCCCTTTTCTTTCCTTGTTCTGATTAGTCAGTCTCTAATGTCTTTACCTTACTGCAATTGTTGTTTTTCCCTTTATAATAGGCCTGTTCTACGAAAGAGCCGAGTGATTTGAGTCCTGCAGGTTTTCGGGTTGATCTGGGGCTTATTTCGCTTCAGCAAATTACCTTGGACAAGTCTTTTCTAGCAAAGGAATGGACCAGTTTCAAAAGAATGCAAGTCTTCTACAAAAAACTCCGAAGGTCAAGTGCCCTTGCGGAGGGCAGGAAGGTGACACATGGGACCATTCAAGCAAGCTCCGAAGGACAACTTTGGACCCAAGGTGCCCTTGCGGAGGGTAGAGAACACATTTGAAAGAGATCAAGGTCGAAAGCCAAAAGGGAAGTTCCTTCGGAAAAGTGACAAGGCAAAACCAAGGATTTCTTCGGACTTTTTGTCCGAAGAAAATCCATGTAGAAGACAAAGGTAAACTCCTTCAAACAAAATGCCCGAAGGAATTCCTTCGAACATTTTGTCTGAAGAAATTTACAAAGAGAAGGCCAAGACATTGAAGGCACATTTCATTCGGGCAAAATGTCCGAAGGAATTTGAAAGACAACGGGGCCCTAAGGAACCCGAAATGGCAGGTGCCCTTGCAGAGGGCTCTTAGCTATCGAAAGGACCTTCTCCTCTTTTCCGAAGGGTCACCTTCCCTTTGGGAAGGTTCATTTTGCAAAAAGCCGAAGGAATTACTAAAGTGATGACGGCCGAAGGAATTACTAAAGTGATGACGGGCACGAGCACGTCAACTTTAACATGGTGAACTAGCCATTAAGGGTTCAAATGCCCGGTGACGGGCGCGCGAACGTCAAATTCAAGGCAGCAAAAGAGTCGTTAGTTTTCAAGCGATGATGGGCCTGCGGACGTCAATTTTACGGTGATAAGATAGCCATTGATTTTCAAATGTTTAAGGACGAGCCCGCGCATGAAATGGGTTAACAGTTGAAGATAAGGCTAAAGGAGATTTCTTTCGGACAAGATGTCCGAAAGAATTCCAGAATGCCTAAGCATCATTGAAAGCAAATGGTAAAGCTCGAAGGAAGGCAGAATTCCTTCGGACAAGTGTCTGACGGATTTCCTTCGGATGTTTTGTCCGAGGAAATTTGAAGGCTAGGAGACCCGAAGATAGACTCAGCGACCCGCTAGGAAAGGAGCCAGGAGGAGACAAACAATAGCCCTGAGAGCTGAGTTGCCAGGGAAAGACAATAAGTAGCGCAGGAAGAATAGAGCAGTCCAGGGGGCACAAGAAGCGTCGGTAGAAGTTATTGCCGCAGATGAAATAGTCTCCACCAAGCAGTCATCAAAGGGAGCGCAAGCATTCAATAGAGCAGCCCGTTTTTCTTCATTTAGCATTAATGAGCAGACAGTTGCATAAGCTTCACAGAGAGGCGGCCTTGTCATTCAGAAAACAAAGCGACCCATGCTTTAGCAGGACCATTTAATACGGTTTGAGCAACAAAGTCAATACCTGTGACATTTACAACATGGTTCTTTCAGGCCATTTATGGAAGGATGACATCAGCATGAACGAATTCCTCTTTCCTAGGTGTTCAATACAGTATGGGCTGCCTGTTCTTGAAGGGACCAATAGTCTTTCCCTTAATGCTATATATTGTAACCTCTCAGCTTGAAAAGGGGATCTCTCACTTGTGTAAGGCAAAGCCCTGTCAAATTTTACCTTTGAATCAAAAAGAGCTTGTTTTACCTCCATCTAATGTGTTATACTTCTAAATATGTCTGTGTATCGATTTTGTGTTTAGTCATTTCATCTTGATGCTTTCATATATCGACACCAACATATCTAGTATATCCCAGACCATTTATGCAGGTTAACAGAAAGCGCCCAAGTTGGAGCATAGAGACAGAAGAGCAATTATCTGACAGTGTGCTTCTGCAGCACCTATGGTAGGTTCTTTTTCTTTGTATCTCCATTAAGCCCCTTGTAAAGCGCCCGCGCACTTTGGTCTTTTGCTCAAATAAAGTGTTTGTTTCACTCTTTTGGTGTAAAGTGTTGATATAAGCTGAGTAGATCGGATCATTTGGTGCATCACCGTTTTAGATAGGTTCTACTTTTGTTATATCTTTCTCTCTTTTCACCCCACCCCATCATTGACAGTAGTAGTTAAGGACCTCAAAGATGTATCATGGGGAGCTAGCCCATATCTAGAGATTCATTCCTCAATTTTGCCAAGCCCACAGCAAGAGGAATGTCTCCATTGTGCCGCGTGGAGGAGAGAAGTTGAGCCTTCTTTCTAAGGGTGCAATCCACGGCATCAACAGGAAGCAACAAGTTGAGAGCGGCACTGATCTGTTGCTGGTAAAATTTCTCAAATTAACAAAAATAATATTAGGACTAGTTAATACAAAAGATTATGTGCCGATAAGAGAGCCCAGCGATTGCATTCTCAGCCTATCCTATAGAAATGATATATATCAGCGTACCCAATACTGGATCAGAAATTAGCAGTGACAATCTTGAGAACCCTAAAATTAACTTCCATAGAAAACTTCAGAGAATTTACACAAATCGTTATAGTAAATCTCACGTAAGCAAATCCCAAGACTTTACAAGATACCAGTGAGCAGCTATGGCCCTGGAAAAAATAAGCCTACAGAGTCTGCTAGAGAAACGCTAATGCAGACCTCACCTCAATGGTTCACACATTCTCCTCAAGTACAAAATGAGAATGTGAAGCTATTGTTGTAGCTACACAATTCAAACAGAAGCCCAAGTGCCTAAACTTACAGCTTAGGAAAGCTGATAAGTAGAGCCAATTCAAAATATTAGACAATAAAAGTGGTAGAAGGTCCAACTTATGCCTTATCAAACTATTGCGATAAATATGTGAGCATTAGAAAGCAAGTTGCATTTTTTGAAGAATTTGATAAGAGTGGTGGCAAAATAATGCCAAACGCTGCATTCATAGGTTGCAGTGTTCAATATTTTGTGTAGGCCGAGACAGGAGGCATTACAATCATTTGGAATTGCAGAAATGATTGCACCTAGGTATTGTTATGGGCATATAACAACTGGTTTTTTGAATTGACAGCCTAATGTAATTGAAAATTGGGCGAATATAGAAGCGGCTGTGTTGCAGTTACATCAACAATACATACTATAAGTTGATAATATTGTGTGGCTGTTGTAAGGAGTCTCACTGTAGCTTTTTAAGAAGCATCTTCACCCCAAGCAAGAACATAGAATGTTACACCTCACAACTGTACAGACCATTCTCATGGAATTTATAGCACAAAGTTCAGATGTTATGGGCAATGCAGATTTGTATCAATTGTTTGTCAGTTGCTAACACAACGCTTGTAGCAAATCAAGCAAAGGGAGTAGTCAGAAGAACCATATTCCATACATTGACTTAGATGCCAAACATGCCAGAAACCACATAATATTTGGCCTTAACATGTGGATCAAAACAATCGACAAGCTTTTCTTAATTTTTTATCTAAAAGGTCAGACTTATAAAATATTTAGTTCACTTTTTTTCCCATCCTTGTGCTTCTGACTCTGACAGAGGGTAGAGCCATGTTCTACATCAGCTCCCTCCCTTCTCTTGGCTCTAATGGAAATTTTGACAAGGGACCTTTATTTCACAGAATTGTTTCTCATTATATCGCTTTTGTATATACTGACTTGTCTAGGGCTTACCTGTTTGTGTCTAGTTCCCCTCATATTTGTTGTTTTTGCTTTTGCTTCCTATTTTTAGTTTTAGGTTCTCTATTATTGGCGTTTGTAGGTCCTTTATCACTGTTGATAGCTATTGTAACTCTATATACTTTTGAGTCCCATTGACATATTTTGGTTATTTGTGGACATTGGGAATAATCTGTTTCCTTCTTTATAACTGTTCATATCTTTGTTCTTCCCAATCATTTACATTGGAATGTTATGAAACCAGAACCAAATATCTCAATCAGCATCCGGTCTTTTTAACTTTCATCAGCCCATGCTCTTCAGGGGTTCTTGCTTCCCCCACATGGCTCTTTGTATTGGTACCTTAATCACATGGGTTGGGACTTTACTAGTTTGGGTTTACCTCTAGTTTATTTTCACTTCTCTAATTCTTCTCTTTTTTATTTAGTCTGTCATTAATCCTAGGGTATTTTCACCCTAGCACTTTCTATTGTAATTGGATGTATTTTCGAGTTTCATTGACCTCGTTTTTCGTGGACATCTATATAATTTATTTCTTTCTTTCAATCTATGTCCAGATATTTATGACAAAGTAAGGATTTGCCGCTTTTGTCTGTGTGTAATGTACCTAATAACCAAGTTTTATCATAGCATTCCTTGATACGATTTATTTATTGAAGTCTGACCTCATCATCTACTGATTGCATTTTTATAAATATGCTGTAGTGACTTTATTTTGTCTTGTTTTAGTACATGGATCATGCGAGTCTCTTGCGTTATCATAGATTGTCTCTTGTTATTTGGTAATAGCTTTTTTTTGGTATGACACAGGGCTAAGTATATAGTTGAAGCAGTCAAAGCTCTCAAGTCCAAATGTGGCGGAGGCAAGGAGTGGCTTCTGTCTCTGCGGAATTCACCTCTTGAAGAGTCTATGGAGGCTCTCTGTACCCTGCCAGGAATAGGCCCAAAAGTAGCATCTTGTATTGCTCTTTTTTCTCTAGATCAACATCATGCCATTCCTGTTGATACACATGTATGGCAGGTAAGTGTTCATTATTTAAGAAAATTCATTTCATAACAGGTCTGCTATGTTTTGGCTGAGAGAGATAACAGTATAAGTCCTAATATCTTGATGTGTGCTTACTTCCCATGCCCGAATGCATCAGATTGCCATGCAATACATCACTCCTGAACTATCAGGTGAGCGCTTGACCCCAAAGCTGTCCCAGAAGGTCTCTGAAGCATTTGTGCAGAAGTTTGGTAAGTATGCAGGGTGGGCCCAAACTGTACTCTTCATTTCGGAGCTATCTTCTCAGCAAGCTATCCTACCACAACATCTGCGTACTGTTAAGGAGCCAAAAGTCAAGACCAAACAGAAAAAACGTGCTGTCAAAAACATAGATGAGTGATGGGCAAAAAATTGAAGAGGTGCATCCTTTCTGACACGGGCACTATACCGTGGTATCATAGCATGGCTAAAGCTTTTCCGAGTATTGTGGACGCCTTACAAAGATGATTTGAGGCACTTTATTTCTCCCAGGGGAATCATTGAAATTGCTAGAAATTGAAAAGGCCTATTTGGCTGCAAAAGTAATTCAGTAGTCCACTAATTTTCTTATACAATTGGAAAATGATTTCCCCTTGATGTTCTTCATTTTATTAAATTGTTATTTGTTTTAATATTTATTAAAGAATGTTTTCTTCAATCGACTCATGTAGGTGAGCAAAGATAAATCTACATGTGGGTAGATAAATGGGTAAATAACCATTATACAAAACTTATATGTTTAGTTTTCACGGTGTTATTGGATCTTCCATCCTACGACCCACTCTTGAACCTAGTTCTTTCTAGATAGGGGGCTTCCTTGAGCTTTGCTTCAAATTATGTCCCATAAATTTCCCAAGAGGACACACAGGGGTTTCTGTTTAAACATTCTTAAACAAAGGGCCTATTCAATAAGATCATATAAGCATACTTATGAAACAAACGATTAAAGAAATAAAAAAATGAAAGGGAAGTCTGATAGCCTCATCAGTTGATCTTAATTCTGCTAACTATGATCCAAATATAGATCCTAATTCGCTAGTCATGTGTACTAGTTGTACCCACTATGCGTAATTGTATGTAATTCATACTTGTAAGAGTAAGACATTTCTTATTCAAAACATAGATCAAATATGCTTTAGTGGCAACATCCGGGGGTGATCTAGACATGTTCATGGTGGTGACTCAGTAAGATGCAAACGCTTGAAATGGAGGGGGTTTCATCACATTGCAGAACCACCACTATTTATAGGGTGGCGGTTGCATAACTGGTCCAACAGTTTCGAAATTGCCGGTTTGCATACACTGATAGTTTCGCCACCATACAAAACACTAGAATTTGAATGGTTGAAAACATTTTTTCTTCCCATGGCAGTTTAGTTAAGTTTCTTGGTGGGCTCTAAGATTGAGAGAGCATAAATACAAGTTTGGAAGTTGGATTCACATTTCCTGTTGTAAGTTTCAGTCTTTGTTCTTGTTATCTCATTGTTTCATAACCGTAGATGAGTGGTTCAGTTGTGTGGAAATACAAAGAAGTGTATGATAAGTGCAAAGCATCCTTGTGTACAAGTTTTGGATAGTGTTAGTGAAATTCTTTTCCATGAAGGCCATGATTGGTAGTACCTTGTACATTTCTTACATTACATAGTGAAAGAGAAGTGCAATTACCACACCCATTGGAGTTTTTTCTACATTGGGTTTCTTCAAGATAACTCGTGTTTGTTTTGTGCTTTGTTCATTCTTATGATTCATGTTCATGCACAATAGGTTGTACATTTCATTTCCAACACTAGTCATCTCTGCATTTACAAGATTAATAGCTTGGAACAACAATATAACCATTTGTTATTAAGCTAAGAGTAATAAGGTTCATGTTAATGAAGCTTAGAGTGGATTCTCCACCTAGTTTACGAATCAAATTGGTACCAGAGTTGGTTTAGTATCAATCCTTTATGTGGGGTTGATTACATTACAAGTTTATGCACATCACAAGAGCAAGTAGTGCTAGTTGGCAAGGTATCCTAGTTCCCTCTGAAGCAAATATTTCCACAAGGAAATGGAAACAAGAGATCAAAAGTGTCACGGGGCCAGCTCTCTGGAGCTGGGCGGCCGTGCGACACTGCTTGTCTTAACCCTAATCCTTCATTGTGATGGGACTCTACAAGAAGTACAGACTACGCCTTCAGTGTTTACCTACACAAGTAACCCACAAACACAGTGGACAACAACTTGTATAAAGAAAAGATTAGCAATGGAAAGAAAAACACACAATTGCAAAGATCGGGAAATCGACTCAACACACATGAGCATTCACACAATGCAAGAAAACTGGGAGTAATGTGTATTTTATTAACTCTTCAGGGCAATCTGGTCCAAAGTACAATAAACGGGCCAACTAGCCAACATTAACTCCTCGCCAATTCTTGCACTCTTCTGCATACTAAACCCAACACCCCTTTCATCTTCCCAATCCCACTCATCTGCACCATCTTCACCACGCACGTCTACAACGGATCCGACACAAAAGAACTCCAAGATGGGGAAAAATTGTCACCATACCCAACTTGGGTAAACCCTATCTTAGCACAACACGGATGACTTGTAACTACTCTAAGCCTACTTGAACCCTCAGAGGTCTGGAGGCCAAGTTTCCAAGGCTAAACTGGTTGACTTCCAATTGTAGGATCCGTGAGTCCGTGAGCACGCCTCCCACAATAGTTAACCCCAGCAAGTTACAACGACCACCTCCGAACCCAAGCTTCACCTAGCATTGAGCTCCCCTAAGCACACACATAGTTTGCTCACACCATTCATCCGGATCCTCCTTCTGAACTGCAAACACCCCCTGTCGCTTTGGACCATCTCACTTGTAGTGATTCCCACCACACGTCCAACACCTCAAACGGAACTGCTTCCCGATTGACTCTCCAACTAGTGACTTCTCCTTGCCACCCATGGAAGTGCTCCAAGACTTACAAGATCCCTCTAACAACTCCGGGGTAGCCTTCCTTCCCTAGTCATCCACTGGCTTCTCTGAAGACTTACTCAACCCCTTACCAACGCCTCCCCACATGGATGCACAAGGGCCCAAGGTGTTTCTGGATGAATAACCCTCTCTACAATCCAAGAGACGGTCTGCTACAACAATTTCTTCACTAACATCAGACACTTCATGGTGACGGAGCTCCACCTGATCCCATGACTGAAGACCATGAGTAAACTGAAACAACTTATCCACCTCTGACATGTCGGTGGCCTCCAACAAAAGGCTTTGGAAAGAATGGATATACTCTCCCATCTCCCCCACTTGCTTCAACTGACTCAACTTGGTCCTAGCCAACCATGCTGCATTCCCAGGTCGAAACTGATCCCTAAGGGCTTCCTTCAGATCCTCCCAAGTGTCCAACCTCCTTGTCGAACTCCTTGATACAATGTCATTAGCCAAGGTTCTATACCAAACCTTTGTCGTACTCGTGAGGTACCTTGCTGCAGCGTGCACCTCCTGTGCGCCTAACAGACCCCCTAACCCTATCAGGAACTCCTCCATGTCTGAGAAGAAACTATCAAGAAGATGGTCATCTCTCTCACCATCATAACACTCTAGTTCCTTCAACTTGGGGATCTTCATGACTGAAGAACTGAACTTTGATGCTTTCACCAAACCCGATACCGCTGGTCGGTACAAAGCCACTTCATCATATAATTCCATCTGGAACACCAAGCTCTTCTCCAACCTCCCAGTAAGTTCCACAATCGTCTGCCCCATGGCATTCACCTTCTCCTCAAGCTTGTTGAATCTCATACCCACACGGTCCCCCATCAATTGGAACTGGGCACCAACTCGCTCAACAAGGCATTCACCCACTGTAGCAACTCTCGACTTACCACCCTGGAAACTGCCACCACCTTCACCTTTGACCTGACCCTGCTCTCGACCCCTGTTGGCCGCTTTCTTGAGCAACATCCTGGACAAATCCCCTGCCATATCGACTCAGACACAACCAGACACAACACTGGACTGACTCGACAAGGGAAGGCACAACAATGTTTAACTTAGGCAAACACAATCCCACAAAACACAAACCATGTGCTCTAATACCAACTGTCACGGGGCCAGCTCTTCGGAGCTGGGTGGCCATGCGACATTGCTTGTCCTAACCCGAATCCCTCATTGCGATGGGACTCTATAAGAACTATGGACTACGCCTTCAATGTTTACTTGCACAAGTAACCCACAAACATAGTGGACAACAACTTGTATAAAGAAGAGATTAGCAGCGAAAATAAAAACACACATTTCCAAATATCGGGAAATCAACTCAACATACATGAGCATTCACACAATGCAAGAAAATTGGGAGTAATGTGTATTTTATTAACTCTTCAGGGCAATCCGGTCCAAAGTACAATAAACAGGGCAACTAGCCAACATACACAACAACCACCGAGTCAGGCTCAGTCAATAATGCTTGGAACCACTCGAATGATTACAATGAACAATTCCCTCCCAAGGTCTGATTACTCTCTGCCTAGGACAACCCAGCCCCTGCTTCACGGAATCTGAGACCAACAAAATTGCTCACAAACACCTGCATGATGCTTGCATGGACACGTGCCCACAGTCCACATAAACTTGGGACTGACACACCAGCTTCACAATGATTCGCTTTTCACCACTTTGACAGTTCATACTTGCATTCACCCAAATCACTGTGCAAAAAAAGCTCACCATTCGTTTGATCAAGGCAGACCAACTCCGTGAATGTAGTTAGGGATGTTGAAGCAACACATCCCTCATAAAAAGTATGACCCATACTTATGAAGAAGATGCCCAAACAACAAGAGTGACTTTGCAAGCTTGAAGGAGTAGCAACTATCATTTCTCTTTCTGTGAACAAACTCGACCGCTTGGAGTCCATCATAGGGATTCTTATAGAGAAGCTTGGTGTTTCCATGAAGACATTGAAAGCAAGGAGGACACTCTCAAGACTCATGCAAAGGAGGAAGAGCAGAGCCATACCAACCAAGCTTCACCTCCATTTATGGCTAAGGCAAAGGTCAAAATTCAATTGTGTGATGGAGACGTAAATGCGAAGAGGCCATGATTGGCAATACCTTGTACATTTCTTACATTGCATAGTGGAAGGGAAGTGCAATTACCTCATCCACTACATTTTTTCCCATGCAAGGTTTATCCAAGATAACTCGTGCTTGTTTTGTGCTTTGTTCATTCTTATGTTTCATGTTCATATGCAATATGTTGTACATTTCATTTCCAATACTTGTTATCTCTACATTTGCAAGGTTACTAGCTCGAAACAATCATATAACCATTTTTTATTAAGCTAGGAGTAATAGGGTCCGTGTTAATGAAGCTTATAGTGAAATCTTCACCTAGTTTACGGATCATATTGGTATCGGAATGGTTTAGTATCAGTGCTTTATGTGGTGTTGACTACTTTACAAGTTTATATCTGTCACTAGAGCAAGTAGTGCTAGTGGTCAAGGCCCTTTGAAGCAAATATTTCCACAAGGAAGTGGAAACAAGAGACGAAAAGTATGGCCCATGTTGATGAAAAATATGCCCAAATAGTAGAAGAGCGATTGCGCAAGCTTGAAGGAGCAACTAGCATTTCAGTTTCTTTGAGCAAGCCTGGCCGGTTGAAGTCCATTATAAGGATTCTTATGGAAAAGCTTGGTGTTTCCACGGAGACATTGAAAGAAAGAAATGATGATGTTCTCGAGACTCATGAGAAGACAGAAGAGCAACCCCATACCAACTAAGCTCCATCTCCATTTAAGGCTGAGGCGAAGATCAAAATTCAATTGTATGATGGGGACGTAAATGTGGAGAAGCTAGACCATTGGCTAGTTCAACTTGAGATATATTTCAACTCACATCAAATTAATAAAAGCCAACTAATTTTCTTTACAAAGTTAAAGTTAACCAAATATGTTTTAGCTTGGTTTGAAAGCTATGTTCATTCTTTAGTTGTTAAGAAGCTTCCTCCTATTACTAAGTGGGATGATTTTAAGATGTTAATCAAGAAATAATACTATTATCATATTTTTTATGAGGAAGAGAGATCCGCAAATTGGTAATATCCTAGGCAAAAGCAAGGCCACGTGTGCAAGATTAGACGAATGAGTTCCGCAAGAAGGCTGTCCAAATGGGCAAAGATGTAGTGGACTGCGACCTCTTGATGAAGTATGTGGGTGGACTTCATAGCCATTTAAGGAGATTAGTCCTCTTGGCCAAGCTTAGAGATGGAGATGAGACTTGTTATCAAACTCACTACTTGGAGATGGACAAGAAGAAGGCTCCATCTACCTCTCCAAACACTTCCAAGCAAAGAGGCAACTCAAAGCAAAAGGGTAAAGTAAAGGGAAAAATAAGCATGTTCTACTTTCATTTCTATGAATGGTACTAAAAGACATTGTGTGAAATGTGATGTTGATAATCATTATGAGGATCAATGTTATACTTATTTTAACCCAAATATGCAATGTAATCCCAAACATGTTAAATCAATGTAATTCAACACTAAATAATGTCATATAACAATTTCAAAGTGTCTACATAATTCTTCACTTTAGTGTGTGTGTGTGTGTATGCGTGTGCGCATGCACACACATGTGCGCATGCATATACATTAATGTAAAATAAATAAGTGAACATGGAAGGGATCAATGAAGAAGTTACAACCAAAACTTGTAAGTTATGCTTCAATTTAATAACAAATATGAAAATGAATTCAAAGTATAAAAGATGGGATGATTTACCTTATACATATTCCAACTTTAGCAATTTGTAAAATAGGAAAACAATGTCTTTTTGCTATCTGCATGAAAGTTTTGACTACCACCGAGTGTCTATGATTGATCATCAATGCTCCTTTGTCTAGCGCACAAATTTTTAGTGTACTTGCACACATAAAAATAAAAGAGTAGATCAATGTCTATATAAATTAATAATAAACTAATCAATGAAATAACATATAAATAAAATAAATTGTAGGAATAAATACACGTATTGGTATATGAATTGTGTTGTCGTATATGAAAAATAGTGAACTGTTGTGGGTCCTTCTAACTCTACCATGGGGGAAAATATCTCTATGGTGGGTCCTACTCACCCTAGCATGGGGATAAATAAGTGAAACATGGTTCCTACTAACCTTGTCATGGGGTAAAATAGGAATTTTACAGCTGAAGAAGCAAATTTATTGTAACCTCGAAACCTTTTGTCACCTTGGAACCCCTTGTAAACTCAGAATTTCTTGTATCATGTGACTTAAAAATAGAATAATATCATATTCATCTCTTTTGAGGTGAGGGATGTTCCTAATATCAGTGATCTTAAAATAAAAAGATTACATGTACCATGTATAAAAAATATAAAAGCATATAGTGTAATAATTATTAGAGTGCATTTATAACAAATTTGATATATAAACATGGTAAGATATTTTCGTGAAATCTCATAAACACTATGTAACACAACAATAATATGTCGAAGTAGAAGAAATATAAGTAAAGGAAAAGAGTGAAAATAATATCTTGATGTAATATTATGCCCCAATATAGACATGATATAACATTGAAAGTACAAACAATAATATGCCCAAATCTAAAAAAGATGTATGGTAAAATACTACCCTCATGTAAGCAATGTATAATCTATAGGTCCACATGGGCGTATCGTGCCCCAAATGAGAAATGTATAAGCAATGAAGCACAATAATAGCATGCCCCTATATAGAAAATCGATATAAGTGTACTAAAGGATTACCCCCTATGTGGAAAATATGTAATGAATAAATCACAAATAATAGTATGCCCTTGCATAGAAGATCAATGTAGGTGCACTAAAATATTTCCCCCTATATGGGCACAATATAATTAATAAACAATAGCGTAAGAAATGCTAGAAAAGATATAATTGATAAAGTGCATGAGTAATGTGTCAATATCATGCCCCTTTGTGCGAAATATATGATCAATCTAAGCACAATAATGACATGTCTCAATACGAACAAATTATAGACAATATAAATATTTGTATATCATGCCTCCTTGTAGGAAATATATAATAAATGAAACACTAGTGTAGTATAAGATATGTCCCTTAATGGGCATTATATAATCAAAATAGAAGAGCACATATGTGTCCTTTCTCTAAATAAATACACGATATGTGTTAAGGAAATGTATGCAAGGACATAAAACTTTGTAATGATATGGATCATGGTGAATAAAGGATCTGGGGACATGTGGCGATCAAATCAACAAAGTGTAAATAAAAATCAAGTGTTTACATGAAAATTAAAGTATGTGAAAAAGTCATATAAATTCCCAAAAGGAAATATAGAAGTAGCAAGCTAAGCCAAGTGGCCAATAAAATTTGTGAAAAGCTATTAAATCTAAATAATGGATTGGTCAATAAAATAGTAGTCAAAGCAATGTAAAATCAAATGGAAGACAAAATGCCACTCCAATGCCCCCATAGCCAACTGTGAATCCATATATATATATATTGATTGTGAGCCTCATATCTACCATGTGAAACATTATCAAAATTAGTGTCCAATGAAATGGTATGTAATATTTAGTTCAAATTGTCTTGGAATCATACTATGTAATGCTTGTTTCTTTTCCATCGTTGATGTATGTATTTGATCTTCATGCAATTCTTTGGAGGTAGCCATTTGAGTTCATGTTGATGTTTTCTTTTAGATATCATATGGATAGGGATATATTAACATTTATGACTTGGTATTTTAATTGTTATATCTCTAACTTCAATATGACCATGGTCAATAAGGTCCCAAATTTTATTCTTCAAAGAAAAGCATTGGTTTTTTTAAAGATATTTAATTTTATGATATTCACAATAATTTTATGTGTTTTGGTATGTAGTAAATATTTTATGTTACAGTCAAGTAAATAATTCCAAATTGCATGTGGACTATCAATACATGTAGTAAATAATTATTATTCCTTGTGATAAGGAACATGGTTCATTCATGGTTGCCTATATTATTGATTAATTTCTTATGATCATTTATATGTAAAACTAAATTGTTTGTATGATAGTAAGTCGATAGATCCACATTAGTTCCAAAATATTATTGAATGGACTTGTTGTTAGACAAAGCATTCAAGGAGATATTCTTAGGTGAAGCAGCCTCATCAATTGATTATGAATGTCTAAGTTATATAGTCATGAATTTATTCGATTATTATGTATGATTCTTGTTAGATTTATAAAATCGAGTCAACATACATTTGTCTTTCATAACATTCTCATAATTATAAGCTCTTATGTATCCATGATTCACTTGTAAAGCTATATCTTTTATTCTAGAATCTTCGTTATATCTAATTCTTTTTTTTATTTGGAGTAACAGGGTATGTAACGCCTTGCTCATGTTTACGTAAACCATGGCCTTTATTTCCCCTTTTTTGTGCACACATATTGACTCCAAATCTATATTGTTTCAAAGATGCTTGGGTAAGTCTATGAGATTTTTTTGGTTTATTAGTATTATAATAGTTATCATTCATAGGCCTTTTGCCTTTATCATCATAAGATGGTGTATCAATAGGCATAGATGATTGAATATGTCTACCATAGTCTTGTAGGGTAAGATAAAGTTGACCAACATCCAAGGTATGCCTGTCATCTTTATATTCCCCAAGGCCAATCAAAGTAAAGTTTAACTTGGATAATATCTATTCATCTATGATATTAACTTTATAATCATCCTCCTTGTTGTCATCTTGAGTTTTAATATAATTACCAAATTGAAATGTTTGTACTTGGTCTATGGGAATAACTTGCTTTGGTGTCATCATGGATGGATACAATGTATTAAGATGTTGAATGATTCTCTTCACAAGTTTTACCATTCTGAAAAAGCATAAAGTCACATCATCCATAGGATAGGTTTTTACGAGCCCCTCAAGAAAACAATTTAACAATTTATGTAATGTATATGGGACTACATGCATGACATGAATCCATGGCTTTCCAATTAAAATATTATAGCTCACATCATTAGATATTTCTTGACATTCAATAGGTATGTTTTGTGGTCTAAAAATTATGTTTAATGTAATTGCTCTAAGATCTTTTCATTTTTGATTCTCAAAGCCTTTTATAATCATATCATATTTTATAAGAGCATGTCTTTTGATTCCCAATGCACTAAGAAAGGCCTCGCTATAATTTTTTAACCCCAAACAATTATCCACAAGGACCCTTTTAATTCCTTTATTGTTGATGTTAACTTGAATATACAAAGGTAAATGTTGATCCACAATGAAATTCTACAATTTCAAGCCTTGACATTCTAGAGCCACAAACTAAAGGGTAGGGCAAGAATTCATACATGCCATTAAAAGCTCCTAAATAATATGAGACATATCCACAATTAGGATTAGCACGACTATGGACATGGTGTTTCCTTTGTTGTATGACAAGGTGCACCTAATGGATTAGAATATGCAAAACATAAATCTATAAATGGTCAAAAAATGAGATATGGATAGTATCAAATTTGAAATGGCCAAACAAAGAGATCTTGATAATATCAACAAGCAATTGGTTGTTCTCACAAACTTTGTTAGAAAGTAGTTAGTTTCAAAATTAACTCCACAACCCAAGGGTGGACTTACAAGACAACCCAATCCTAATCCAAATGTTGCATAACCTTTACCTATGGCTAATACTAATTAAGGGTCTTGGAACCTGTTATTAGAGGTGGACATGCATAAGTTTAATGGCAAGGATCCACTTACTTGGATCAATGAAATGGATATTTTTTTATGTACATTAGATCTAGTGGGGCAATAAAGTTACAATGGATCCTCTATATTTGGAACCTAAGTAATTCATATAGTATCGATGGTTGTGTGTTTAAAAGAAGAATAAGACTCAATGTTACTAGGTCAATTTTTACTAAGGAGCAACAAATGCACTATAATATAGTGTGACAAAGAATTACTTCAAGATCTAGGGATAAATATAAAAAATAGGGTCAGTTAGGGATTATATTTTTCAATTCCAAAATGTATCCTTGTAAGTGGATATGATTACAAATGAGAGCTTGAACGAATTATTTATTGGCAAACTCAAGGACCACATTCAACATGAGGTATGCATTTTTAATCCACTTAATGTATCTCATTATTTTATCATAGAAAATATTTCAAAGGAATGATTCTTGTCTAACAAGAGACAAACCTTCACTAGCAACAAAGATTGTCGCTCTTGCACCATTATTTCATTAGGCTACTAGGCTAACTCCTCAAAATTTTGAAGAAAAAATGCAAAAGGATTATGTTTTAATTGTGATATCAAATAATATCTAGTACATAAATGTGCCAAAAATAAGTTCTTTTAAATTGAGGATGTTAGTGAATAAGAAGAGACATTAGATGTTGTTGATGAGATAGAGGAGGCGTTAGGATATCTCCAACCAACTATTTTTTTCCATGCAATTATAGTTATTAACACCCCACAAACCTCAAGGTAGTGGGTATCCTAAAAAAATATAAGTTGAAAATAGTAATAGACTCAAGAAATACTCATAACTTCATCAAAAGTAAGTTGGAGAAATGCTTGAACTATTTCATTTACCTCCCTCTAGAATTTTAGGTCATCATTATGGATGGGAGTACATTCACTTGTTTAGGGAAATTCCATAGTATTAAACTCACTATGGGAGATTACCTACTAGATTTCCCTATATTTTCTATTTCCATGGGAAGAGTAGACATTGTTTTGGGTATTCAAGGGCTCACTACCTTAGGGAAGATTGAGATGGACTTCTAGGAGTTGTTCATGTGTTTTCATTGAAAGGGTATAACTTTTGAACTACGAGGGTTAGGTGAAATGTGTCCACAAGTGCTAAAATCCTATTAGATGCTTAAAAGGGGTCTACACCACCATATATATAGGCAATTTTATATGGGCACTCAATAGTTTTTGGGGATATGAAAAAAATATTACCTCCCAAAAGAGATCATGATCATGTCATTCAAATACCACCAGGAAACTAGCCACCCAATATTAAACCTTACAAATATCCATATGTGCAAAAAATTAAGATTGAGAAGATGGTACTAGAGATGTTTGAATCAATTATAATTTGTCATAATCAAAGTGTTTATTCCTCTCTAGTAGTGATGGTACGTAAGAAGGATGACACCTGACACATGTATCGAGACTAAAAATAACATAATAAGTACACCATCAAAGATAGGTTCCCAATTTCAGTTATTGATGATTTGTTAGATGAGTTACATGATGATGTCTATTTTACCAAAATCAATCTCCATTCTATGTGTCATCAAATCAAAATCATGGATGATATTTATAAGGTAGCTTACAAATCCTAGGAGGGCCACTATGATTTTTTGGTGATGCCTTTTTGCCTCACAAATGCATCGTTTGCATTCAAATTTTGTGTTTTACTTGTTTTGTGATTAGTTTGATCTAAATGAAGTAAATCTATGAATATTATGATTATGTAAAATAGGGAAATAATCATAAAAATCAAAATGTGAAAGGTTAGATTGACATTGCACTTAGATAATTGGATATTTACAAGGCACTAAGGGGAGAGAGATGCTTAGCTTATTTTGATGTTCAATGGTTCATTGTGGTCATCATTATCCCTAAAAATACCCCATATCTTTCCTATAACTACTTAGATTAAGGAATAAAAGATAAAACCATGCACATATGTTGTTGGTGAAACTCTGACCCCTACAGTGACAAGTACTATCTAAGCCATACTAGTGGTGTCCCTATTGATTGTGCAGGTTTATGACGCCTTAGGCTAGTGCACTTGCACTTATAGATTCCTCATGAGTGTGTGATCACATTTGATCCTATGTGTTGATCCCAAATTTATTTCTCATTCTTTTGAAATCCTAAGCAAGAATCTAATAACTTGTTATCATTAACCTACATTATATATTTGGATAAAGTTTACAAAAGCCAATTAGAAAGTATGATTGTAAAATTGAATACAGTATAAATCACTCGATATTATAAACTTTTTTTATATATTCATAGTCCACAAAATATATATGTATAAGTAAGAATCTCCTATAAACAAGGAGTCTTCCTTGATCCCTACAAACACTCCCTAATCCCTATCTTCACTCAACCACCCTAGAATCTCTCTAAGATATATATAGATATGTGTGTGTGTGTGTGTGTACATATATAGATGTACACACACACACACACACACACACACACACACACACACACACATAAGTGAATAATCATGTACATCATTCTAACAATTAATCTCACATATAATAATTATCTCACACAAATATTTTTAATGTGCATACTAATTTTCCTATCATTCCACCCCTTAGTACTTACATAGGCATATGTGTTTTACAAGACTATATGAAGGTAGAGAGGGAATAAGCAGTCATCTACGTCTCATCAACCATTCACTGATGGGAACACATCAACCTGATTAGTGTGAGAACTACGAACACGAACCATCTGCCTCTCATCAACTATTCAATGATGGGAATACATCAACTTGATCAATGTGGGAACTACGAATAATAATTCTACATTTGTTCAACCTTCACTCCTATATCTACAAAACACACTAGTTCTCAATGGAGTAAAACATTATGAGTATAAGAATTGTACCACTTATTTTCACACAAACAAGAATAGAAAAAGAAACACTTGTGTCACTATAAAAAAATCTACCCCATCACTAGTGGCTAACGGGAGGTGTTGAATGGGCTTCTTCTTCTAATGCCTCCAACCTCCAATTTTATGTTACCTACTTAACAAATTTTGCATTGAGGTTCAGATTAAAGTTCCAATTGCATGTCATTTTTTATTTTAAAACTCCCCCACCACAATTTTAACATATTTCCATTACACATGGACGTCACATTCATCTGAAAATGTGTTTGTTACAAAGAGATGGATGTTTGACTTTGACTTTTTTGACATACAAAAATGATATATTGGTCTTGACTCACTAATAAACTCCATATTTGAAATAACTATAGACAACAGACTTTATAAACTAGATTTGTATTAAAAAATTATTACAAATCTAAATATTCTAGATATTAGACTCAATTTTTTTTTATGAAACCTTGCTTTTTACACGAATTAAGTGTAAAAAATACTTCTTCGGCTTAATGCCAAGCACTGAGGGGTATTCATTCTACCAAATTTACCATAAGCACGATCTCGATCTCATCTCTTCTAGTATCTCCTGAAATTTGTACCTTAGTGAATGACTAGACAACACATTTTATACCATCATCTTCACCATTGAACTACAACCCACTTGATTAAACTCAATTAAAACTCACAAATTCAAAATCTTTTATTCTTAATAACTTAACCCAACTCTATCAATAAAGAAAACATAAATCTAAGCCATGTAATAAACAACACCTCTAAACACTACAAGACTCAAATATAATAAATAGATACCACTAAAAGCTAAAATATAACTAATAAACTTTCCTAAAAGATAATAATAATAATATAGTTTTTAAGGTTCACGATGTCAAGGAGCATCTTGATTATGGTATGGTATGCAAGGAACTTACAGCTTATGGGACCACTTCGTACTTCTATCGTGGAGAAGCACCCTTACTTTCAGCGTATGAGACCACCTCGTACTCTTATCATGGAGAGGGACTTTACTCTACTATGAATACGAGGCATACAATTCTTACCCCCCTCAGGGTTTGAACCTATAACCTCCCTTCCAGGGGCACATATTCTTCACCATTAAACCAACTCAAGGGAAATATCTTGAGTTTTAAACTGGATACATTGCATGTACGAATTTATGACACTACATGAACGGATAGTGCAGAGTTCACAAAAAAATAAGTGGATGCAGGTAGATTATGGCACAACTGTTTAGTTTTCAGACCGGTCACCTACAATATAGAGATGTGTGTTAATTTCTATAACCCAGCAATAGATTAATTCCACAATAAATTCATAGACATAAATCTGATTTATTACGATTAATACAACTGGGTTAATTAACAACTAATAACAACAGAAGCAAAAATAACAATAAGCCATACAAAAAAAAAAAAAGACAATAACACAAATATACCCAGGAAACCCCAATGCGGGGAAAAACCTGCAAATGTTGGATCTTCTATTTAGCCTAACAACAAACTTCTCTTTTGCAAAAATACAATGTATTAGTTTGTTATAGCAATCTTACTTTTATAGAGAACCTAGCTGCTTTACTTAGCGTGCAAGAAAAATAAGCTTTCCTTAGCATGCAAGAAAAAGAAGATTTCCTTAGCATGCAAGAAAAAGAAGCTTTCCTTGCTTTCTTTGGCTTTTTTATTTTTACACATAAAATCACACTAGGATTTATCTCATCCTTACAAACTCAAAAACATTCTAGAAACTATTGTTGCTGAAAATCCAACTCGAATTGTTTTAAAGCATATCTAATCTTGAGTTGCTTTAAAACAATTCCACATTCCACCTTTTGAGCTACAAAAATCAACACTCCCTCTTAGCGAGGAAGGTGTTCCGCACCACACCCAACTTGTCCCTGAAGAATTCAAACTTGCTCTTCATCAAGGCCTTCGTCAGAATATTTGCAATTTGTTCATTCGTAGGAATGTAATTGAGCTTCACTATCCCCTTCTCCACACAATCTCTGATGAAGTGATACTTGATCTCAATGTGCTTTGACTTTCACGAGGGTAATAACTGCTCCAGCTTGCTGAAAACTCCATTCCAACTCCACTAGAACCTCCCTCTGCTTCAGACTGCCAAGTAACCCACGGTCTTCTCCCCAACGAATTATGCAGGAAAACGGGCCGGCTACAAAACAGAGACTCCAACTGAATCTCTGGCAACTTCGGCACATAGACAAAGCTTGTCTACACAAGCTACACCATACTGATACAACTTTGCAAGATCAATCCAGATCTTGCCAAACCCCAAACACTGGGGTGGAGGAAAACGGCTCCTAATGACCCACCTCTTCAAGACTCTGCAACTCCAGCAGCCTAAGTGACCCCATCAAACTTTCCTCCAACAGTACTGAAACTCTCAACCAAGAGTATAATAGGCAGAAGACAACTCTTCAGGTCAAACACCCTAGGCCCATCTATAGGAACGAAATTCTTCCATGAACTCTCCTCTGAAACCAACGTGATGCAACATGACCAATTATCTTCCCACTGTGACACAACAAAGTGATGCTTCCTTGGGTATACGCCATGGCTGTGAAGAAACTACTCCACTTCAACGGGAAGAAGAAACATACTGCCCCTCCATCATCCCAACTACCACCAAGCAATGCAAAATCCACTGACTCCTCACCAATTTCTTGCACTCTTCTGCGTACTTGACCCAACACCACTTTCATCTTCCCCATCCCACTCCTCTGCACAATCTTCACCCTGCACATCTGCAACGGATTGAGCACAAAGAACTCTGAGATGTAGGAAAATTGTCACTTTACCCAACCTTAGGTAAAACCCTGCCTCAACACAACACGGATGGCTTGTAATTGCTCGAGCCTACTCAAACCTCCAGAGGACTGGAGGCCAAGTTTACACGGCTACATTGATTGACTTCCAACTGTAGAACGCTCGAGTCCACGAGCCCACTATCCACAATAATCAACCCAGCACGTTACACCACTGCCATCTCCAAACTCAAGCTTTCCTTCAGCGTTGAGCTCTCGTAAGCACACTTCCTATCTGCTCACACCAGTTCATCCAGACTCCCCCTTCTGAACTTAAACACCAGCCTATCGATTCAGACAATCTCACTTGTAGTGATTGCCACCACACATATAGCGCTTCAAATGGGACAGTTTCCCCCTTGATCGTCCACCCTGTGACTTCATCTCGCCACTCGTGGAAGTGCTCCAAGACTTACAAGATCCCTCTGACAGCACCGAAGTAATCTTCCTTCCCTGGTCACCCACTGGCTTCCCCAAAGACGTACTCCACCCTATACCAACGCCACCCCTGCTAGGTGCGCAAGGGCCCCAGGTGTTTCTGGATGAATAACCATCTCTATAATCTAGGAGACGGTCTGCTATAGCAATCGCTTTGCTAAAATTGGACACTTCTTGGTGACAGAGCTCTATTCTTTCATTCAGCAACCCCACCCTCGTATAGCCTGCACTTCTCCATGGCGCGCCTGACAGCACTCCACATTGGCCTACCACACATCTGTGGGTGGCTGAGTAGCTTCTTCTGGCCGCCTAGTGTCGCTACAATGTGATTGTATATCTTCGTGTCACCGAACGTTGAGGCGCTTGCCGTGGCTGCTTCCAGCCCGTTTATGGCCTGTGCCATAGCTACCGCATTCGCTGTGTAATTTTGCGCGCGTCCCTTGGCCCATTTATGCCCGATGGAGTGTTCTTTCGCCCGTTCATCTGTCCCAGCCTGCGGCTTGCACCTATTGTTTGCCTCTTCCCACTTAGCATATGCCTCTCCGCTCAAATATTTTACTCCCTTTGACCAGTGTCGTCTGCCAACTTGATATGGCTAGGTCGGGCTTAGCCTCCCACACCTTCTTAGACACTATTGCTAGCAGTCGTCTTTCAACCGTCCTGCATAGTGCTATTGTGGCTTTCTGTGGTACCTTCGCAGCCTTTTTAACTTCATGTGAATCTAAGGCAACATGATCATTTGTTGGTGGAGTCACTTCTATGCTAGCATAGATCCACAGCCTGTTCTCCTTGAGAACATATGTAATCCGAACCTTCCACTGCAAGAAGTTAGACACACCCTCGAGCCTGTCCTCGTATCGAACGCCAGTTGCCATAGCCACAAAAAGAATTGAGGATGAAAGAACTAATTTTTTTTTGTAATCTGCGTTACAAATCTTGGTTTCATATTCAAAGTTTAGAGCTTTGATACCATGTTAATTTCTATAACCCAGCAACAGATTAATTCCACAATAAATTCACAGACATAAATCTGATTTAGTACGATTAATACAACTGGGTTAATTAACAACTAATAACAGCGGAAGCAAAAATAAAAATAAGCCAATACAAAAAAAAAAAAAGACAATAACACAGATATACCCAGGAAACCCCAATGCGGGGAAAAACCTGCAAATGTTGGATCTTCTATTCAAGCCTAACTGCAAACTTCTCTTTTGCAAAAATACAATGTATTAGTTTGCTACAACGATCTTACTTTTATAGAGAGCCTAGCTGCTTTACTTAGCGTGCAAGAAAAAGAAGTTTTCCTTAGCATGCAAGAAAAAAAAGCTTTCCTTAGCATGCAAGAAAAAAAAGCTTTTCTTGCTTTATTTGGCTTTTCTATTTTTACACATAAAATCACACTAGGATTTATCTCATCCTTACAAACTCAAAAACATTCTAGAAACTACTGTTGCTGAAAATCCAACTTGAATTGTTTTAAAGCATATCTAATCTTGAGTTGCTTTAAAACAATTCCACATTCCACCTTTTGAGCTACAAAAATCAACAATGTGAAGAGAAGTCTGTAGGCTGAGCTGGTGGATAACTTGTCATCCTCGAGTTCAAGCAAGGATCGTGTCAAACGGGTCTGCGAGAGTTCCGAAGAGATAGTTGTGAATGCAGATCCGTAGTTCAACAATATTCATGTTGTCAAAATGAGCAAATCACCGTCCAAATTCCATTCACATACATTAATCCAAATTCAATCTCTAAGGCCGATGATCTATTAGTTTTGAAGTGAACAAGAGGATATGCTTCTCTCTGTTCTCCATGCAGTTGTCAGCAATCTCTCAATATTTAACAGAAAGGATTTTCATTTAGATAAGGATATGAAATCTGAATTCAGTCATTTTCAGATATCTGTATAGCGAAGAGAAAAGGAACTAGATGTATGGAGAAATTAAATCCAACAATGGAAAAATATCCATAAAATTTTGAACGTCTAGAAAATAAATGAAGAATCAAAGAATGCGAACAGATGGATGATGTCACTCTAAGATTTCTCCACCAGTTGGGCAATAAACTGTGTAGTCTTTTTACTTCCATGGCATGTTTTGTATTGGCCTTTAGCTCTTCTTGTGCTAACAAACAACAATCTTTACTAACAGGCCGCAAATCATCTATTACAAATAAAATCTACAAACTACATATAAAAGGTTTTACAAAATAATAAATTCCTTCCATAGCACAACAGAAGATTTTAGTTGTCCCTTCACACACAATTATCTCTCCATTACAATATCAATAATCTTCTCTTGACACCAAATAAAATATTTGGACAGAGTTTCAAAATCCAATCAGAAAATATGACTGAAAAATTGAATACAATAGAAATAACTTTTTATTATAAACTTACAATAAATATTCATAGTCCACAAAATACATTTTTATAAGCAAGAATCTCTTATAAATAAGGAGTCTTTCTTGATCCCTACAAACCCTCCTTAATCCTTATCTTCACTTAGCTACCCTAGAATCTCTCTTAGAGATATTTATGTGAGGGAATATTTGTGTACATCATTCTAACAATTAATCTCACATAAGATCATTATTTCACACAAATATTTCAAATGTGAATAGTAATTCTCTTATCAAATTACATTATCAATTATAAGATGATACTTGAAAAATGAGTTAGTATATTGGGTTGTACAACCCCAATCACTTCTCGCTTAGTGCCTATATTCTAATACTCTGAAGATGGTTCAAACCCCATATAGTTATCCTACCTAGGTATACATGTGCACCATTATGATCAATCAAGAATACAATACAATATTTGGCTTTCAACGCTTGGCACCATGCAACTTTGACCTGCTTTCATATTCAAACTTGGCTTTAGGACTACTCTTGTGAGGGATATTCAAATATGTATATCTTTATACTAATGTTTCAAGAGAGTACTAATTGATTTTCTAATTTTGTTAGCACTTGCCAAGATAGGTATAACCTTATGAATGATTTATATTTATAGACAACTCTTTGATATTTATCAATATGACAGACCCATGAAATGTGTTTAGGTTGACCTAATGACGACTTTTCAATTTGAAAAATAGTCATTGAGTGATCCTGGACACTACTAGCAAAGACAGACACCTGTAGAAAATATGTAACTATCTCACTATTGTTGATATAATCCTAAGAGTTATAATCAGTTATCTAAGATATGAAACAATTTTCTTGGGATTCTAGAAGGTTTTTGTGCGAACTATCATGATCCTAAATTTCTCAATTTAATAAATTGGGTTGGCCAAGACAACAAGTGGGTAGACAAATAGGTGAAAGTGTATACAAGATTTAAATGTCTAAGCAAAGTCTAAGTATGTAAAAGTGTAAAAATTTTGATGTTCCTAGAATATCTAATACCAAATTTAGGTGTTTACAATACCCTCATTTTAGTCTAGTATTTAAAATGCTAGATTAAAAGGATAAAATGAGAAATTTGGTACATGTGATTAACCACCTTTGATGTTGACAATATGCCCAAAATGACCAACTCGGTTTATGCCAAAAAACATACAAAAAAACATGCATAGATTAATTTCCATTTATGATGGAAAATCTGAAATAATCTAGATCATTAAATTATTTGAATTTGAAAAGTCAATGAAAGAATACCTCTGAGGTTATGTGAACCAAGATGCCACTTTTTAAACTTGTTTGGAGAATGTCATGGGGTAATTATGCCCTAAGGATATACAACTATTGAAACCATGAGTCGAGGGGTATAAATGTCTTAACCACCATTAGAAAAAGAGAAGTGCTAGAAGTTGAGCATGGAAGACACCTCAACTGCACTACTATGAATATCATTATAAGTCTTTTTTTGGAACCTCAAAAACAAGTTCATATGTAAGGTGGAAGCACAAAATAGATTTTTATGTCAAAATGGAACCTTAAAATAGGTTTTTAATGTCAAAAATGGAACTACATATCAACCTCTAAAAATGGATTATAGATCCAAAGTGCTTACATAGTACCATTGTTCCTCATCAATCCACAATATAGAAACAGAAAAATGTTTACATGAACAATATTCATTCCCTAAATTTAATTTGTTTGTACATCAAATTGATATATAATGCCATAAGTTATATGTCATAGTGTTAGAAAATGTCCCTTAATATGCCCAATTTGATAAATTTATTCTAGCTAACAAATCTACTCAATCTGATCAATCTAATAAATATGTCTCAATCTATCCAATTTGTCTCATCTGAATCAAATAATATTATCCAAAGTATAATTTATTTATTTGTCATGGCCTAATTCTCTAAAATAAGCCTATTATATGCCTCCATTTTGCTATGAGGGATGAAACCTATGAATCACTTATTTCAAAAGAAAGAGTTATGTGCACCATGTTTTATATAAAAAAATATAATCATTTGAAGTATGTATACCAACATGGTAAGGTACATTATCATAGAAATATTTTATTATTCAAGCATGTATGAAACATGAAATCCAAGGCAATGGGCATACAAGTTTCATGTTAAGTATATATATATCAATTAGGCACATAGTATAAGCATCGCAACAAATGCATGATAGAAGTCATGAAATTGTACACAATAAAAGTATGTGTGCTATAAATCATAACACTAAATTTAGAAATAGTCATATATGTAACCATTCACATGAACACAATTTCATGGTCATGAAGTACACAAGACACGACATGACTCTAACCTGACACATACATGACATGGTTGTGACTCAAAATAGAGGATCCTCTAACACAACAAACATATACTACGGAAAAACACAATAAATTAAATCATAAAACATGAAATCTAGCACAAAACAATGATCATAAAATGTAATAATCATCAACATCATGGACAAAGCAAGCAATGTTAGTCTATACAATCAACCAATGTCATCATCTAGTATAGAAAAGCACAATATCCAAAGTAAATAACACTTTATAAAGTATGAGCAATAACAAGTCATGTGTAACATTTTAATATGATCAAAGGACTAGCATATAACAATATAACTTGATGAGTTTGTAATGATGCCCCCAATGTAGGAATGCCTTTAAAGTATAAAGGAATCCAATGGGTGTAAATAATGTCAAACATACATATGTGCATGTCTTATATGAAATTTGTATATCTTGCATCTCACTCATGTATACCATGAAAAGTGTGTGCATAGAAAATGGATATGTAATTCACCATATACATGATTAAAACATCAATCAATCATGTATACTAGCAAAACATGTTATGTATAGGTCTTCTTTCTCTTTAGTTTTAGATGTGACATGTAAATTATATAACATTAAAGCACATCATATGTCTTGATTGTAACTATCTAGTGATCATTTCACAATACAAAAAATCAAATGGGATGCAATCATTTGACCAACTGTGTAGGTAAAATAAGTCATATTTACTTAAAGCATTATATTTGACTTAATTGATTCAGGTCATGAGTAAGTGAACCTTGTGGATATACCCTTGGCATTGAACTCATAGGCACACTTCTGATTGTATTTTCAATAAAAGCATGTGTTCAACCTAATTAATATAATGCATGTAGTGATACTTGACTTATGCTAATAGTTGGAGATTTTGTATTATATATGTCATTATCATCAACATATACTAATTCAAACATGTCATTCCAATCATCTTAAGTATTTTTAGTAGGTTATGTATAACCAACCACACCATGTTTTGGAATTGGTTTATTGGCTTTTCTTTTCTCTTCCATGTATTCATTGATATCAATATTGATGGTCCCCATTACAGTCCTTTCGAAGTGCATATGTGGAGAATATATCATTGCTTGAGCGCGAGTTAAAGAAATGGTTTCCACTTTATCTTCTTGATTTGGAGATATACCCTCTCTTTAAATGGAAATATCACTGCCTTAAAAATCAAATTTATTGTGATCATGATTCTTGTTAAGTGTTGAATCCATTGATCTTATCTGTGAGTTTCTTAGTATAACATTGCATTGGGTCAAAGTATGGTTAATATGGAATGTAGTGAAATGTAACTTCAAATGAAGAGTTATGGGCCACCCAGTGGATCATATTGTGATTGGTGTGGATAAATAAGTACTATTCAAGTGTTCAATGTCACATCTAAGAGACTTGAGAACTATCATGCTATATATAAAAGTTTCACAAGAGTTATCAACCATGAAATTAGTGCATTACTTATAATCTATGTGAGGACTAATAATTAAAGGTTCTATTAATGAATAAATATTTATGGTTTCCACCTTGGAACTCTTTTTGTAACACTAGTCTTCTTAGGTGCATATTGCTTATGGACCCCATTCTTAGGTAAGTCTTCTTTAGTTAACTCTTGTTTTGGTAGTTTGACCTTGGAAGATGGAACCAAAATTGGAGTGTACTACTCAATATTGGAAAGTATGCTTGAGTCTGGTGGTGCTTTAGTAAATGAGATGTTGTATTCTATGTTTCAAAGTGTGAAACCTATACGTGGAATGAACATGGAATTTATGATAAGAACAATAGTACTTAGACCTTTGCATAAAATGCATGGGAGGTAATATAATCAATTTGTTTGGAAGCATGTTTTTAAAAAATTTACTTGGAGAGGTTTTAACTTTATTCCAACTTCATGGTCCATTAGTCATAAATGCTTTATGTTTCTTAACCCACATTGAAGATGAAATATTTTGAGATATATAGGTTTTGAATGGAGAGCTAGATAAGTAATTTGAAGAAGCATGCTCGAGATTTTGGACATATCCAAGCTTATCTTCAAGTGACTTGACCTTTAGAGATAAGATATGGGCTTGTTTTTGTAACTTATCTATAAAATGCATCATAGTAAGAATCTGATGTGTAGGAGTAATGACACTATAAATAGATTCATTTAATGGTTGAGTAATATTATTGATGGTAACACTAAGTACACTACTTCTCATGGGTTGGAAAGATATGGATTTATAGCCACAAACCACAAAGACTTCATATTTGATATTCATATAAAACCCTACATGATTATGCACCTTACCTCTTTGTATTATAATAACATGGACCTTTGTATCCAATATAAGCCTTGGGCAAAAAATAGGAAAGGGATGTCAAATATCACTATCAATAGGTCTAGGGGGAGGAGGATTGAAAGGAGCCATACATGTCGAGTAATAACTAAAAGCATCTCATATTCAATATTCATGAAATATGTGTTACTAAGGAGTGCTAAGAGTTCATTATTATTAACATAATCTTTTAAAATTATATTGTAGATAAATTTAATCTATTTCATTGCATGAGATAAGAATATATCATACAATCTATGAGATAAACATGAAATTATTGCAACAGTAGCTTGAGTTGCAAAATATAAATAATTAACATCCATTGTAGTTATGTTAGGACTTTTCTTATGTGGATAAGGAGAAATCAGAAATCATATATGAAACTCAAAACATAATAGGAAATAAATATGAAAACATAATAAAGTATGAAACCCTGTGGTAGAAAAAACCTAGGATTTTCTCATGCCCAAATCAATGATTATATTCACCAAAATGTTTTTCTTATTTTATGATTATTGGGATCTAACTGAATGAAAACTATGAACATTTAGATTATGTAAAATAGGACAATAATCACACAAATTTGAATGTAAAAAGGTAGATCGATATTGCACTTATCTATAATTAGAAATTGATAAGACACTGAGGAGAGAGATGTATTTATCTTATTCTAATGTTCTATTGCTCACTGTATTTATCATTGTCCTTGAAAATATTTTATATTTTCTTTATAACTTCTTAGATAATGGAAAGGGAGATTAAACCCTATATGTATGTTGCCTGTGAAACTCGGACCCTTGTAGCAACTAGTATTGTTTAGGACATATTGATAGTGTCCCTATTGATTGTGAAATTTTATGATGCCTCAGACCATTGAGCCTATACATGTAGATTACTCCTGTGTGTGCACTCTCCTTTAGTTATATGCATAATTATTTATTTTCCTTCAACTTAATTTGGAACCCTAATCTCATTTTTGACCACAAGATGACCCTTGAACAAGGGGTTAGTATATTGAGGTGGACAACCCTAACCACTTCCCACTAAATGACCAACCGAGCATTCTTACATTCCAATACTCTAAAGAGGGCTCAAAGCATAGGTAGTTCTCCCACCTAGGTGTGTGTGCACACCACCATGATCAATGTAGAATGCAATGCAATGTTTGGATTTTGACACTTAGTACCATAAAAATTTGACCTATTTTTGTATTCAAAATTGGCTATAGAATTAAAATTTTGGGGAATATTTAGATATGTATGCCTTTGTGATAATGTCTCAAGAGAGTGCTAATGGATTTGAAAAAAAAAATAGGACTTTACAATATAAGTATAACCTTATGATTGATTTTTATTTATAATTGACGCTTTGATATTTTTCACTATGAATGACTTGTGAAACATGTCTATGTCAACCTAATGAAGACTTCTTAATTGTAAAAATATCCATTGAGTGGCCCTATACTCTACTGATAGAGGTATATATTTGTAAAAAAACTACAATTTTTTTACTATTATCAGTGTTGTCCTTGGAGTGAAAATGAGTGATCTAAGATATGGAGACAATTTGCTTAGGATCCTAAAAGGTTATTATACATATTATGGTGCTCCTGAATATGACGATATGGTAAACTGGGTTGGCCAAGACAACAATTAGGTAGACAAATAGGAGAAAGTGTGCATAAGAGTTAAATGTTTACGTAAAGTCCAAGTATGTCAAAACATGCCCAAGTTGATGTTTTCAAAGTGTCTAATACAAAATTTAAGTGTCTAAAATATGACTAAATATATATTTAGGCCATTTCTATCAAAATTTACCATAGTTATCTTTGATGATATCTTATTTATATATCAAATAATGGGAGGAATACTTGCATCATGTGTATTAGGTTTTGGAAACTCTTGGATGTCATAAAATTTATGCCAAGGCTTCCAAGTATGTGTTTAGAGTCAAGGAGGTGGAGTAATTAGGTCACATTATATCATAGGAAGGTATCAAGGTGGACTTTCATAAGATCAAGGCAATGGTAAAATGGAAAGTGCCTAACACCCTCAAGAACCTATGGGGCTTCTTAGGTCTTTAGGTTATTATTGTCAATTTATATAAAAAAGGCAACATAGTAATACCACTCATAACTTTACTAAAGAAGGACTCATTCAACTGAAATTAGGCAGCCACCAAGGAAATTGAGAAGTTGAAGGAGGACATGTGCACCAAACCTATTATCGCTACTCTATATTTATCCAAAACTTTCATTGTTGAATGTGATGTTTTGGGGTATGGCATGGGTGTTGCAACTATTAATGCAAGAAGTAATGCCCATTACAATTTAAAGTCTAGAATTTACTGAATCCCATTTATGAGAAGACAATTATCATTATCCTTCATCTGGTCAAACAATAGAGACCAAATAGGATGGGAGGAAATTTTAAGGGAATTATATATCATGATAGCCTAAATTACTTGTTATAATAATGATTATCGTCAAAGGAACAACATATATGGGTCATGAAGATGTTGGAATATGACTTCAATATCATCTAAAAGAAATTGAAGGAGAATGTCATGGCTGATGCATTAACTAGGAGGGATAAGTCCATAGAGGCATCATTGTGTGCCATATCCATATTATAGGTTGATTGGGTGGATGAGGCATGATCAAATTAAATAATGACAGAGATTCACATAATCTCATTCAAAAGCTTTAACAAGATCCAAGCATATTTGGAAATTTTGTTTGGGAAGAGGACTCCATATATTACAAGGATAAGTTATACCTTCACAAAAACTCAACCCTCAAGAAAAAGGTCCTTTTGGAGATCCTTGCTTCTCTAGTAGGTGGGAATTTAAGCTTCTTGAATATTTATCATTGAATCAAGTAGGTTTTTTGGGAAGGTCTTAAAAGGGAAGAATAAAAATTGGAGATAGAATGCATGGTGTGTCAGCAAAACAAGGATGACATAATTAAAACCACAACTCTTTTGCAACCTCTGTTTATTCCTATCCAGAGGTGGGAGGTTTCCATGGATTTCATTGTAGGATTGCCCAAGTCTAATGGGAAGAATATTATCATTATTTTCCTCAACAAACTCACCAAATACACCCATTTTTGTGCATTTTCACATCCATTTGTAGCAAACATAATTACAACAAATTTTATGGAGATTTTTTGAAAGTTACATGGGACCCTAAAGATCATAGTAAGTGATTGTGATCCTATATTTACTAACATTTTTTTTTACTGAGTTAATCTCATCTTTGGTTACTTATTTGATGTGTAGTTTATCTTATCATTCCTAATTTGATGAGTGATTTAAGGTGGTCAACAAATGTTTGGAGGGTTATCTTAGTTATTTTTCTTATGATAAATGTGAGAGATGGATTCAATGGTTACCACTACAATAATGGTGGTATAACACTTCTTTCTATATGTCATCCAAAATCTTTCTATGTTTGGCATTGTATGGGTACCACAACCATCATCACCTCATCCTTGAAGGTACAACTAAATATTCAACTAATTTAAGAACACATTCAACACTAATAAGAGGTCCTCTTTACTCTCATAGATAATTTGGAAATGACACATAACAAAATGAAGTAGTAAGATGATGAGCATTAAAATGAAAGACACTTCGACATCGAAGATTAGGTTTTTGTGTGATTGAAGCCATATACGAGAAAGTCCTTGAAGAAATAAGGATAACAAGCTTTCACCTCTGTATTAAGGCCCTTATCATATCTCATAGAAGATTATCAGTGTGGCATACAAATTTGAGTTACGCCAGTCAACAAAAATACATCTAGTCTTCCACGTGTATTACTTGAATAAAGTCATTGGAAAATAAAATTTAGCTCTGAAAAAGTTACCAAAGCTGGATGAAGAGGACATAATCAGTTTGGAACTTAGTCCTTTCGACACACATTGATAGGTTACAAACAAGGATGATTACATAGTATCTGATATAGTGGAAGAGTTTGCTCAATGAGGCTGTGACATGGGAGACTGAAGCATTCTTTCAAAAGCATATAGTGATAGTCAACATCGAGGACAACACTAATTTTAAGAAGGGGAATGCTACCTCTTAACCTATAATGTGTATCAGGATATGTGTGGACTGACTTATGATACACATAACATTTATCTTTTCATTCATTAGTTAGCTTTTTCCTTAGGATGACAAAGGGGTGTGACCCTGCCTAATTGTGTCTTTAAATAAGGATGAATAAGGGTCTCCCAAACCATCATATTGAGTACATTGCTCTTATTTTGAGGTTGTATAAGTTTCCCCCTGGAGGTGGCTTGGTTATGTACTCAATATTTTTCACCATCATATTTTGTTTTATTATTATAATTCTCTTGAATAGTGATATAGTAATTTCGTTACATCCTTTCCACTATTTTTCACATTTTATTCTATGACATGTTTCATTTTTTGGTACATCATAGTTCCTTACATATTTTTCATTACTTCCTCCTTTAGTTGCTTCTTGCCTTGTGATTCTTCTCAGTTTGACATTTATGTTCTTTTATTTGTTTGCATTAGTATTCTTCTAGCCCCTTAGTTTATGTTGCTTTCTTTGTTGCCTCAATCCTTTACCACTCTAATTGTTGATCCCATTCAAAAATATTGCATGGACTTCCCATTGATGACAACACATATCTATCGAGGCCTTCCACCCTAACATGCATTGAGTTCCGATGAAAGTTGTACGTTAGTAGGAATCCTCTTCTCCTTATTTCATCCTATTTTTTCCCCTTGGATTGTATCATTCTTAATTACACTCTCCTTGATTTTCATTTCTTATGCCCCTTTGATTCCTCTTAGCTTGGTTGATTCTTCTAGAAATCATAAAAATATAAAAACTTGGAAAAACGTAAAAATAAAAACATTTATTTGCCTTTATCTTTGTAGATGCGTTGATTTATGTCATGTTTATCTACCTATGTTAGAGGTTTGCATATATGTTATCATGTATGCACCTCTCATTTTATTTTGTGAGATGGATGTAAGATATACATGTTACATATGATCTTGGATTTCCAAATGTTTTAAGACTATATTAGGCCCATACCTAGGGTCGTTCTTACATTGGGGGCATGCCTATATTAGGGGCTTGTTTTTAGTGGGTCTCGAGTTCTATCCTTCATAATTTCAAATTTCAGATAGATTTTTATATTTTTTCTAATACATATCTTGTTGTATCTTGGACCTTGTAAATTATGTTACACAAATACATTGCACCTTCTATTGTGTGCCCTATGAATTCTCCATTGCTTGCATGTGAAAGATAATGCTTGAGTGTGATTGTAAGTATTATTTGTTATGTCTTATCCAATATTGTCTGTAGAGGATCCTCGAGTCATCATGTCATGTCATTGATTTTTTTTGGTCACATTATTTGTTTTATAGTTATATTTATTATGTGGTTACATGATTATGTGTGATTGAATTATTTATAATATGTGATATCATATGGTTGGTGTCATGATCCATATCATACATGCTATTACTTATGATGTACTATGTTTGTTACCTATATTGAGATGGTCTCTACCATCCAACTATTGGGTCATACTACTACTATTTTACATGTGCTTCATTGATATATCTCACCCTCTTAGGGGTACATTGTTATATTGGGGCATTTCACTTATCCCTCTTTATGATACATAAGGGAATATCACTTATTCATCTCCTTATCAAGCTTATGATAAATATCTCGCCATTAGGGGCATGATGCATCCATTTATCTATTGAACCTAAATTGCTTATATCAAGAGGTCCCATGTCCTCCATGCACCTTGTCATATGACATTCATTATCTTAGGTATTTTTATTGTTATATCTTATGTACATTTGGGCATATCCTTTTTCCCTCTTCACTAGGTACCATTAGGGTATATCACTTGCCCCTCCCTTCTCCTATTACATCCTCGCATGTGGGTCACATATTATATCAAGGCTTACATGATGATATATTTCTATAGTTACATGTAAGTGGTGTATATGTACTTTAAATAATTAAAACATCTAAGCTTACATTCATTATTATGCATGGTATGTTTAATCCTTTATTTTGATAGGATATATTTGTAGGACCATCCCTCACCTTAAAAGGGGGGCATCTATTTAAATTATTCTATTACCATGTATTCTATCACTAATTCTAAATTCTAGATGAGTCACTAGAGAGTAACCAATTGTATACGTACTTGATCAAGGAGTGGAGTTTTTCCCTTGTGTTATTAAATCCTAGATTTCAATTATAGTTTTAGTACTAGAGTTCCAATGATATGAGCATGGTTTGCATACCAGCAGGTGTATTCTTTCATATGCACATTTCTTAAGTTGTACTTATTTCATTTTATTACATTCACATTGTTTTACCAAGACATTGATCTACTTACATGCATTCATTTTTGTTTGTAGATACATTCGAGTTGTTGACATTGGAGCATGAGAGAACCAGTTCAAATAATACAAAGTCTTTATCCTTTCATCCCTAACAGGGAATACTTAGATATGCTCTTATTTTTGTTTTACTATGATATACACACATGTATTCATGCACATGCATCGAAGTGATATATCATGTAGACACCTAATTTTGGTACAGGTTATGTGTCTATCATGTCTTTGTCATGCCTTATCATGCTTAGCCTATTTAAGTCCATTTGGATCTTTTTTGACACTTTTCATCCACATTGGACCCTTCATAGCTTTACATCATATGCATTTCCTCATAAACATCTCAGACTTGTTGGTTTTCTACATCAAGATCCATTTAGTCATCCTTAGTCCAACTTAATGTATGTTTATGAGTTTTTTCTATTATGACTAGAGCTGATGATAGTCGATTCTGGTCTAACCATAATCGACAGTGGTTGATTTTAGTCACCTACCTTTTGTGGGTCCTTTAGCCATGTGTTAATTTCTCGTGCCTTGATTATCAGTTCTTACTATTTTTTGTGGTCAAACTATATTCAAATGTGGCTTTATGGAGCATATATATATATAGAGAGAGAGAGATATACATACATGCATACATACATACCCCAAGTCATTTCACATAAAGTGTTAACAACCCAACTCCTTCATTCAGAATAACTGAACAACAAGTGAGTACATATATTCCACCTTTGTTAAGGAGTGCGCACATTGAGCATATTCTGCCCCCATCATCTATTTAAACCTACTGCCTACACACTTGTACCAAAATAATGTTGTATTATGAAGCATATATTTTCATTTGATCACACACACACCTTGAGTCATTTCACATAGAGTATTAGCAATCCATCCCCTTCATTCAAAATAACTTAACAACAAGTGAGTATATATATTCCACCTTTGTTAAGGAGTGTGCACATTGAGTATATTTTACCCCCATCATCTATTTAAACCTATTATATACACACTTGTATCGAAAGAAGGTTGCATTGTGCAACATATATTTGCATTTGATTATTTAGGGACAGGAGCTAAAGACCTTTCTCTCGCTTTGATTGGGAACACTCACAAGCTTTATAACTAGATCGAGCCCTGATTCTTACCACTTGGATATGTAGTTACAACCCTCAAGTGGTCTAGTCCACTAACATTGTACATTTTTTATATTCTTGTGATATTGTGGCGAAATAGGATTACATCAAAATATAATTGATTTGGAGGAGTACACATTAATTTTTCCAAGTGAAGACTAATTTATATACTTGTATTGTTGCTAAAGCAAGTCATAAAATTGTACAACTCTAATATCAATAAGGCCATAATCGTAGCTACTTTTCATCATTGAAAAAATAGTTACATAATAGGTCGTACGATTTTGGGATGTCCATAATAGAAGGTGGCAAATTATGATGATCATAAAAAACATAATCTTCATTTACAGTTTCAATTCGTACAATCTCAGAGTGTGTTTTCAACCATTATAAATTATTCCTAGAACCCATAAGTGTTTGTTTCAGTTATTTATATTTATCCTTCGCTTTCATTTCATTGTTATTGATAATTTCTAGTTCATGGTAGTTATTATCCCTTGCTTCAAGGTCTTAGGTAATTTTGATTTATTGTAATTTATTATATTTTACTTGATTTTAAATGTAATATAGTCTTAACTAGGCGATTTTATGTATTTACTACTTAATTACTAGTTTAGTAAAATGGTTTGCTTCTAAATCTAACTTGACCTTTAACTTTTAACTTATTTTCGTCAAACCATTTGCTATTTTTTATTTCATAAAAATTTAAAAAATAAATTGATGAGCAAAAGAAAAATTATAATAATTATGTAATTCAAAAGATTATATTTCTATATAGCTATCTAAATACATATTAGAGAACTTTAATCCATTGTTTAGGGATTATCTGTCTAAGAGAAGTATTAAATAGGGCTTGTATATGTAAGACTATGAGAGATCTCCCATCGTTGGCCTTTATTTCTGTAGCTTTATTTATTTCATCTTTAATGTTGCCCATAGAGAAAATGGTTCACTTGAGTGTGAGAATTTTGTGTCATTCAGAGTGGCATATGTGTCAACATGAACAAAATAAGACTATTTAAGTAGCAATTCCAATTGTTTGTCATTATGAGTTGGTTAGATGTAAGCATTCCTAGGAAATTTTGCTTCAAACAATATTTTGGACTATGTTTGCCGAAATATAAAAGTTTTTTTCATGTTGTTTGTTGATAATGTTTTTTAAAATTTTAGCCAAGTTCTTACATATTCTCTCTTTTTGTTATTTGTTCTTATAGTTTAGAGCTTAGTATTATATCTGGTAACTTTGAAATTAGAGTCATACCACTAGTAGTTTTACGCTGGCTATGTTTGTTATTCAAAAAGTTTGAAGGCAGTGTTTATTGTTTCATAATTTATTTAGTCTCGTGGATGTTAAAATATCTTTTTTTTATTAGAGAGATTGATAATTGAAAAAGAGTTATGAGGGATGTTAATTTTTATTTGGAAGTCTCTTAGAAAAAGCTTAGGATCATTTTATTTGATTATAAAGAAAGATTTATAATTTTGATGTTATTTTCAATAATTGTGTTTATTTTAATGTAAAGAAAATATGTTTATATATCGGATTTAGGTTTGTGATCAATTTTAATATCGACGTTTTAAATTTTTTAATTAATGTTTTTTAGAAAATGATATTGTTTAAAGTGGTGTTATTATTTCCATAAATGTAAATAAATTGATGAGAATCGGTCTACTACTTTAAAACATTGTATATGATAAGCTCGTAACTACTACTTAAAGTTTAATTAGTTTTTAGTCTTAATGTGATCTTTGAAAGTTCTTTAAAAATCACAAGGTTATATTTGGATCTTTAAAGTGAAGTTGGTTCAACATATTATTTTCAAATAATAACATGTTTACATGCTTTCATAAATTATATTCACTAAACAAAATTATTTCACCTTTTTATTTAAATTTGTTGATATCATTATTAATGCTAGAGAAATGAAATTTTTTAATTCATGTTTAAGTTTCTTTTTTTTTTAGGTAGAAAGTAGAGTTTTTGTTGATATCATTTCTAACGCTAAACAAATGAAAACATTTAATTCATGTTTAAGTTTTTTTTTTGATAGGTAGAAAGTAAAGTTTTAGGAGCAAAGTAGTAGATAGTGGAAAATATCATTTTTTTTCCCCTTTTAATTCAAATTATATAAATTGATGAATTAATTCACTTGATTAGCTTGAAGGATTAACTCATTTGATATGAATTATAAGGTAATTTCACATAACATGTTGATTCAAATATGGATTACAATGTACTAACTATGCTTGTTAGATACTTAAATCATTTCTAATTTATGTAATTAATGTTTATATAACACTATTATAAGATGCTTCATGTTAAAACAATAGTTTAGATAAGTTGTATTGGTAGACTCAGTATGGGGATGTTTCAGATATTTTCAGAGTGATAAAGTCAACAACTTTTAGCCCTTGAATTGGAGGGGTTTGTCATAGATAGTAGAACCATTCTTTATACATGTGGAAGTTGTGCAACCATCTGGTTAGTTATGTAACCATTGATATTCCCAGATCACGATTATGAAATTTCTCTTATGGTTGCGTAACCGTAGATCTACATAGACTAGTAGTTTTGCCACCATACAAAACACATGTAGAGGAGCATTTGCAAACATTTACTCTGCTTAACGATGGTTCAGTTGAGCTTCTTGGTAGATTCCAAAGTGAGAGGGTATAAATATAGACCTTGTGGAAGTCAAAAGAGGGATAAAAGTCATGAGTGGCCTTGGAGTTGGATCCACAATTTGGAATTGCAAGTTTGGGTCTTTAATCATGTATCTCATTATTCTCCTAACTATTAGTGGTTATCCAACATTGGGACTATTTAATGAGGCATTATAAGAGTGCAAAGCATTTATGTGCAAACGTTAGATAACTTAGTAATGAAAATTTTATCCATGAAGTCCAAAAAGTGGCAATAACTTGTACATGTTCAAAATTACATAGTGGAAAGGGGAGTTCAATTGACTCATCCATTAAAGTTTTTCTCATATTAGGTTTTTTCTAGGTCATATTTTGGGTTCTATGTGTTTTGTGTTGTATTATGTTTCTTTCCATTTATTATGGTAGCATGTACTTTCAATTCCAAAACTTTATATCTTTGTTTTAATAAGTAAAAATAGCTTAGAATTGTAGTCTTTCATTCATGTTATGTTAAGTTAAAAGGATCCATGTTGGTGAAACTCGGTGTGGAATATCCTCCTAATTTATGAATTAGATTGGTATCAAAGTAGGTTTCTCTTTTTGTAGTAAAAGATTTTCCAACACTTTTTTGCAACTTGTGTTAATTAGTGTTTCATTGTAGTGTGTGATTTCATGTGCCCTATGTGTGTAGTTTAATGCTCGTTACTCGAGCAACAAGTCCTAGTGGGGAAGGTGAATTGGTTCCCTTGCAAGAATACATCTCCACGAAGAAGTGCAAGAAAAAAGTGATAATCATGGAAATTGTGATAAAGGAAATGTTTGTACATCCAAAGAATGGTTCTGCAAGTTAGGAGAGGATGTTGCAATTATTGCTATTTTCATGAAGAAGCTTGAGAGGTTGGAGTCCATTATGGGAACTCTCATGGAGAAGCTTGGAAGTTCCATGGAAGCAACAAAAACAAATGATAAGTGGAGAACAACCTTGTGCCAATCAAGATCCACCTTCATTCAAGGCTAAGGCAAAGGTTTAAATTTAACTATATGAAGGATAGGTGAAAGCAAAGAAGCCAAATCATTGGATAGCTCAACTTAAGGCATACTTTAATTTACAGTAGATTAATGATTTTCATAAAATTTCCTTTGTAAGGTTAAAGTTATGTAAACATGCATTAACTTGGTTTGAGAGTTATGCTAATTCTTTGGTTATGAAGAAGCTAACACTCCTTTGTAAGTGGAATGAGTTTGAAATTATGATTAAGAAGCAATTCTATCTTATTTTCTATGAATAAGAAAGATCTATTATTTATAAAAAAATTAGTCAACAACTAGGACAAAGTGTGCATGACTATATTAATGTGTTTCACAAGATGATGGTTGAAATGGCTCAAGCCTTTGATCATGACATACTAATGAAGTGTGTTGAGGGATTTCACAATCACCTGAGGAGGACAGTGTTTCTTTCCAAGCCTAAGAACCTTGATGAGGCTTGTTCTCAAATTCATTATCTTGAGACAAATGAAGACCTAGGTTGATCTCCCTCTTCAAATGGTAAGGAAGGTAAGTTGAGTGCTACTTCTATTACTAATAAATAATGTGTATAACATTATGGGCACTACAATTTTAATGACCATAGTGATGAGACTTGTTGGAAATTGCATCCCTTTAAGAACAAGAGGAAGAAGAAAGTTATGACCTTAGTTCTGGAAAAAGAGGATGGGTGCAACCAATATGGGGAAGAGAGGATGTGTTTCACCTCCCTTCAAGAGAATGTATTTCTAGGTAATGATGCTCAACAAAAAGGTGAACTTTAAAAAAAATTCCATATCAAAGCTCATATTAAGAAGACAAAATTAGATGATCTTTTTGATTCATGCTCTCAAGTAATCTTAATTAGTAAACAGTTGGTAGATAGACTTGGGTTGGAAGTGTACAATCATTGAAATCCTTATACATTAGGATCGGTGAAACAAGGAGCAAAGATAATTTTTTCCAAGTAATGTAATGTTAAGTTTGTAATAAGTGAACATTTCATTAATAGTGTTGTTGTGGATGTAGTATTGATGGATGTCTCAAGGTAAAAAGTTGTTGAATACTAGTGGCAGTATGTATTTTCTCCTTTTGAAAGTTATGGGATACATTGGTACAACCTTTTTCAAGGCATATCTACTAGCCAAGGGAAAAATTTAGTACCTGGGTGTCCTTTATCTTGTTGCAGTCTTCAATCTTATTTGATGGGAGGAAATTGACCACACAAGGGGAATGAAATGGTGAACGTCAAAGTTCACAAGATGCACCTCCAAGAGAGGGAAAGTAAGTGGGGACAAAGATTCCTCACACTATGAGTTCTTGAAACTTTTGGGGACCAAAATCCTCAAATTAGGGAAGCATGATCCAAATATGGATCCCGATGTACTAGATACTTCCACTATTCCCAAATTATGTGGTTCATGCTTGTAAGACACTATTGCAAGAAACTTCATATTGAAACAATAATTTAGATAAGTTATAGTGGTAGATTCAGTAAGAGGATGTTTTGCACATATTTAGAGTAATGAAGTCAACATATTTTAGCTCTTTAATCATAGTGGTTTGTCATAGATAGCAAAACTGCTGCTATATGTAGGTGGCGATTACACAATTGCCAATATTCATAGGTGGCAGTTGCAAAACTGCCCCATCAATTACATAACCCCCTTGCGGTTTTATAACCATCAGTCTCCATATATCAATGGTTTTGACACCATACAAAACATGTGTGAAGGAATGGTTGCAAACATTTCCTCTACTCGACAATAGTTTGGTTGAGCTTTGTTGGTGGATTCCAAAGTGAGAGGGCATAAATGTAGACCTTGTGGAAGGTAGAAAAGGGTGAGAAGTAGTGAGTGGTCTTGGATTTGGATCCACATTTTGGAATTGAAAGTTTGGGTCTTTGTTCATGTATCATATTGTTCTCCTAGCTGTTAGTGGTTTTTTAGTGTTGGGATTATTTAGTGAGGTGTTGTAAGCATAAAACATTTGTGTGTAAGCTTTAGATAATGTAGTAATGAAAGTTCTATCTGTGAAGGCCAATAAGTGGTAGTAAATTTTACATGTTTAGAATTGCATAGTGAAAGGGGAGTTCAATTGACTCACCTATAAAAGTTTTTCCCACACCGAGTTTTATTTGGGTCATATTTTGGGTTCTGTGTCTTGTGTTATCTTATATTTCTCTCTATCTATTACAATAGGTTATACTTTCAATTCCAACACCTCAGAACTTTGTTTTGACAAGTAAAAATAGCTTATAAGAATAGTCTTTCAATCATGATATGTTAGAAGGTTAAAATGATTTGTGTTAGTGAAGCTTGGTGTGGAATATCCACCTAGTTTATAAATTACAAGTACCCTTACATCTTTTGTCATGAATATAGACTAATTCAAACCCTTCAATATTAGAGAGTTACACTATTTCATACTTCCAAATTTCAGCGACAAAAATTGTATCTATATCTTCTCAAACCCAACTTAAATGTGGAATATTTATCCATAAAAAACTTTTCCCATTCTTTAATAAGATCCTCATGCTTAACTACTAATATATTATTTTTATTATAGGTAAAACACTTTTGATTGGAGCTATGAATCATGAATAACGTAGGATTTGAAAGGGCCCAAACCCTCAAACAAAAGCAAATAGAAGGTATTACAATGGATAACAAAAAAATAGATCCCAAAACCCAACAGGGCTAACAAAAGCCCAAGTTAAAACAACATTGCCCCTAAGTAGCAAAATAATAGTCTAGACTGACACAACATTGCATAGCAGTTGTAAAACCAACAAAATTACCTCAATTAATGGACTAATAATTATAGAAATGAAAAAGGATATTTAGTCCCTAATATTCCGTGCAAGGAGCTTCAATTGATGGGTTTAACTAAACCCTTAAAAGGGCTATTAAGCCCTCTTAAAATCCCAGAGACAATCTTCATTTGCAAAGTTTGGATGGGCTCTTCAAACCACTTAGCTCCAAGATACCTGGTTTCCATTTGTTATTTATTTGGTTGATTCTTTGTTTTGAACCTCATTGTGATTAGGTATTCCCTTTTATATTATATCCCTATAACAATAGTTTTTTTTACCATGTCTAGTTAATCACACACAAGCAAAATTCAATTTTGTTTTCATAATTGAGGGAGGGGGAGTCAATTATAGATCCATTGAGTTCTCTAAGGAGCAGGGGACCACTTCCTCCATAGTTTTCACAATTGCACTGTTTGATTCAGATTTATTAGACATATACATACATGCATATTATAGATTTTTATTGAACTGTCCACTCCTAAATTTGAATTAATATCTATTAATGAAAAATATGATAAAGGGGATTACCTTTAAAAAACATCTCTCCTACCTTCAAGTCTTATAATACACTATTTTAGATTCTTCTATTTTCTCCTATTTAGAAAGATTTCCTTTTTGTGATTCAACATTTAGTTCTTCATTATGGTCTTCTTGCCATTGGATGGTGTTTTCATCTTCTATTATTTACTCCATTGTGCTTTAGTCTTATCCATTATCTTGATCTACTTGACTCTTCCTTCTTATCATTCGAAGTCTTCTCTTATTCATTACTCCGACCCATATTGTCTCTTTTTATCCATATTCTTTGTTCCTTCTTCTTGACCATACAGGCATTAGTCATATGTCCTATTTTTTGATAGTCTTGGTAGAACATAGAAGAGTTCTCGTATTCAATAGCTTGTATCTAGTCTTTGTAATTTGAGAAAAGCTTAACAACAGTCGGTAAATCTATGTCCACCTAGGCACTAACACAAAATCTAACATTGATTAACCTTTTCCTAGCCTTAGTGACTGCATCAAAGACTATAAGTTGCTCAAAAGTCTTAGCTATCCCCATCATTATTTATTCCTCCCAATGTTATAGTGGTAGACGTGGTAATCTAATCGAAATAGGGATGAAGTTTATATTTTCTTTTTCCGGATCAAATATAGGTTTCCATTTACTCAGGAAACCATGCATTCCCTAAAAACCACGGTCCACCCACCAGAATTTTGGAGCAATCTTCTTGATTAGCAAAGGAGATAAAAAAAAATCCTTTTATAATAACAAATATTTCAATATGGCCCTTTGGTGACCACTTTATTTCAAACCAACTTCTAAAATCATCAATATTTAGTCTTGTTCCCATAGACTTATAATTTTCCATCATGTAAAAAGATCTATCCACAACTTGGTCTCGAATCTTTAATTAGAATTCACTTTCATCACTCACTAGCTCCAAGAGTATAGCCTTTGAAGGGCTTTGATTCACTCTGCCTAAGACTTTGTTTGCCCACATTCTTGGAGTTTGATTTATTTTGAATTTTTTATTGTCTGTCCATGTTCTTAGCCTATGATTTGTTTTAAAATTATTGCAAACAATCTCTTTTTCTCCAAAATCACTACAAATTGTCTTTTTTCCTCCCTTCGTTTTAACTTTTCACATGCCCTCTGAGTAGTGAGGGCCCCAATCTAATGCATCTTCCTTATCTTTACCCTCTTCTTAATATGTTTGATCTACATTAAGGCTATAGAGTCCTCCTTACACTGATCCACTTCTATTTCTTTTTTCCCATTACATTGGAGCTATAAAATCCTCCCCACACTCTTCCGCTCCCATTTCCCCCCCACACTGTTCCGCTCCCATTTCCTTTTTCCTGCTCGAGACTCATTTTTTAATCAACTTCCCTGCATTTTATCTCTGTTAATATTTCCTTTTTTAATCTAAAATAACAACTTCCTATTTCAAATGAATGCAAAGTTTGCCTTCTCTCCTCCCCTTGATCCTCCTGTGTTAGACCACCTTTAAGGAATATTCCTGTTCACTTTAGTTTGGGTGAATTAAAAAAGACTAAATAAAGGAGCCCACCTTTAACCTTAAAAATAATAAAACATTTCAACTACACCTTAAAAATATTAAGGTGTCGTGCCGTCGTTTACATGAAACACAGAATTTATTAAGGCTTGTGAAGGAAAATATTAAGACGCTTTGCTGCAAAAGCTCCAAACTATTTTTTTTGATAGGACATAAATGGAGCCAAGGGAGATTCACACAACGCCTTTAGCGGAGGGAAGTTCGAAAAAACTGAGGGAAATACTTAAACAGGTGGTCATATTATGGTGCGCAGGTTTCAAAGAGGCCTGCTGCCTTCACAGGCTCATATTCTTCTGCACAAGGCAACCTCTTACTCATTTCCCTGTATCAATTATTGAATTTCGCTTTCAATTGTGGCAGCAAAAATGAATTATTTGATGATTTAAGTATGTTTTGATCTTTGTTTTTCAGGTCAAGGATTTTGTTTAAGAGAAGTTGGCAGTGCTTCCTGTTGAATGGCTTTATTTTTCTTGGCAGGTATTTATTTATTTGTTCATTATTATTACTACTAGCGTAATTTTTTCATCTAGTAAATTTTGCAAGTGTGCCATCTCTTAATTCCCCCGGGACTAGTACCTGGCCTTGTCCATTGTATGTGATATTTAACCTAATTTTCACACTTTATTACTCTGGATTACATACCACTGCAAATAAGATCAAATTTACACAGGACTTGTACTGAGAATCATCTGTGGGGATATAGCGCACCAGAATTAGGTTCTATAGTTTACTCAATTTCAACCCTTTATCATGTCTCCCTATATTTAAACATCAAATTTCGTTATAAAAACCCGGATACTTTTACCACTCGTGCTTATACATTTTTCAGTACTTGGACTTTGGAACAGAGTTTTCAATATAAGGAGCTCTGTATTGGTAATATTTTGACGATTTTCATCCTGAACATGAATAAGTTATCGAATCGACAATTTGTTTCCTATCATACACAGTTGTCTCCAGAAGCTTATCTTTAATTTGTTTATTTTTATTTTTATTTTTTCCTTTTTGACCAATTTTTTCCAATCTTGCTGCAAGTATTCATGTTTCGAGGAAACACTTTTTATTGGAAAAAGTTGGAGAAAATTCATGGCACAAGTTATTGCATTAGATTGTTTATGTGTATTTGCACAAATGAAATGACTCCATCAGAATTGAACCGATGACCATAATTGTGGTAAACTGGAATGGAACCTTCGACCCGGGTTGCTTGATTGATGAAACTGGAAAGAAATTTTTGATAGTCAATTGCTAATTATTACGAACAATTGTAGCATGCCTTGTATGCCAATAAATGAAACATGATTTTGTAATTTATTTTTTAACATTTTTATTTTGAGCTGGTGAGGCTCGGGGTTTAAACGCTAGTCCACACTTATTAGTATGTCCACTTGTTACTAGATGTAGGTAATCATAGCGACCTGGGGATTACACTAAATTGTAGGAAGAATGACTCCAGCCCTGCAGATGGTAAAAGACCAGTAGTCTCACCACTGCGTACCTGGCTTGATATTCTGCAATTGGAAAGAATTTACAGTTGTTTATTTACTATTTATTACATACACCTTCAATGCCTTTAAAATTCTGAGATTAAATATCGAAATTTTATTTTTAATTTTAATTTTTTTAGTTGGTGAGGCTCAGGGTTCATATGCTAGCCTGCACTTTTTAACATGTGCATGCTGGTTTCCAGATGTAGGTGATTCAGGTGACTTGGGGATTACACCAATTTGCAGGAGGAATTACCTCAGCCCTGCAGAGAGTAAAATCTCTATGTGCCCAATGAGAGGGTTTTTTCCTACATCAAACTGCTGACTAATTGCAGATAAATGTTTTCTTATTTATGTCAGAATTCTACAAAATTCGTTATATGTTTATACACCCAAAATTGCTCGCTCTATTACAATCGACTAATATTCCTATTAGTCGACACTAATTCCACATAACTATTTTATTTTGCTAATTAATCCTATTTTCTAACTATTCATCTAATGTTCCCTTCTACTATTATACATCCATTAACCTTTATTCATCCCATCCCTTCATTAATTCTTCCTAATATCCCATTATCCTAATCTAATTTGACTTATCCAATATATAGGAATTTAAAATTCCTATAACTCCACCTACCCACCTACTAACTTACTCCCTAGCTATTCCTACATCCCTATATCCCTAATGCTATCCTAATCCCTATCTAACCCCCACCTAATACTTATTATCCCTAAACTAATCCTAGAAGTCTCTCGAAACCTCTATTTCTAGAGGTTTCCCTCAAAGGAATTTAATATTCCTAAAATAATTCCTAGCCATTGATCTATCTTAACCCAAGTTCAAATCCTAGCCCTTGATCTTCCCTCCACCCATTATAAAACCAAAGCTCTTCCTCCATGGAATGGATCTAGAAATTTTGTAAGGAAACTATGCCAAAATTATTCTAGAAATCACATAGCAACATCCATTACCACAATCCAACATCAAGCATCACTTTGTCAATCTGAGTCTACAAGCAATCATAAATCTTGGAATGGAGGCATGAGAAGGTAAGGAGCACAATAAGAATGTTTTACTAGTTCTGATTTATCTTTTCTATTTATTCCTATTGGTGTCATTGATTTTGGGATTATATTTTCATCTTGATAATATTTCTTGAATCCCCAAATTGGTGCACAATATGTATAAAATAAGGACATTAATTAGGCAGAATTCTTGGAGAAGATTTCTCCAAACTCACAATATACTTACTAACAACCATGCCTTGTAACAAGTTAAGAGAGAGTTTCAATATACAGATATAGTTGTAGCTTGAAAGAAGGGTTTTATTTGGAGGTGTTGATGTGATTTGTTTCTTGCTTGACCTTGGGTGATAATTTGGCAAAGCCTTATGAGGAGGCCTAACAGGTCATTTGGGAAGACGTTTTAATCTCTCCTACCATCTGAAGGTAGAGGTCTTTATTAGGCCATTTGGAAATTGAGCACAGAAACCTTGTGGGTTGAAGGCATCTAGGAGGCGGGTTCTGTTGCCTCAATTTGCCTGCTTGATGTTGCAATTGGCAACCCTAGGGGGTGACATGAGGGACAATTAATCCTAGGGATATACTGTTTCAGCAAGTGTCACTGGTGGAAGAAAACTTATCTAACAATAGGGATACCCATCTTTGTTCTCTTTAATTGAAGGTGGCTGCGAGTAAATGTCTTTATCTTAAAAGAAACAAAATCGCCTCTCTTGTAGCACATTGAGCATATAAATATGGTGCACTACATCCTAACCTCAATGAACAATGCTTGTAGACTTGTTGATCTTGAGATATATGAATACCTATTAAAACTCTGAAGTGTGTAAGAGGATAGTTGCACAGTTCAGCCAAACCTCAACGAGGTTCACCGAACCTTGAATTCTTTTGGAGTGTCAAACCTATTTGGTAAAACCTGCCAATATTATTTTAACACATTGACCGTGATTTCAGCTCTCATTTTTGCCACATAAACTCTGGTTTCCAGCTCACACAGATGACGTCATTCGTTTGTAACTCCTCATCAGCTCACATGCTTTGAATTTCATGTTAAACATATAGATTTAGAATTCAATACAGTAATAGTGCAGATGAATTGGATTAGGATGAATTAGATCATGTGGCAAGTTTTTATGCTAAATGATAACTAGGGACTGGCCCTAGACCTGCAAAAAAAGAGAAATGAAGAGCATGCCCAAAAATAAAACAACAGGAACTGAAAGTAAGAAGGCATCAAAGCCAGATTAAACAAACCAAGGAGATACAGTCCAACCAAAGAGAGAGGAGTAGCGATTTACCAATCCTTTGATCAGGCCGGGACCCCACCAAATCTAATAGCTGGAGGAGAAAAGAAGTACACCTGAACAAACCCACCAAGAACAAGGAAAACTGAGATACCAAAACAAAATTGGTTACTGAGCTTAACCACAATTTACTACAGAAGACACATTGAAGAGTTGGACAGAGGGCCACAAGAGCCAAAGCAGCCATTCATCTACTTTTTTCAAAGCATGCTACAGGATAAAAAGTTCATGTCAGCTGCAGAGAGGAGACACAACTATCCCAAAAACAACGCAGACCATACTGAAGTACTGCAACATCGATTCACATCCGACCAGGAGGAAAAGGAGCTCATGCTTTGGGAGAGAGGACTGGACGACAATCAGCGATGCAGACAGATCAAGGAGCTTTTCTTCTCCGTCGATCTGAAAAGTGCATTGAAATAACCACCTAACACCCAGTCCACCAGATTCATACCTCCTTGGAGGTGGCACAGATTCTACCAACTAGATTTTTTACCATTAACAGCAATTGGCCCATAACCATTTGACAAGAGGAAATTAGTCTTTCCTTTTATCTCTTTAACAAAAAAATTGCTACCATTCTTAGTTATGGAGATAGAACTGCAGCAGTAGATCTTTGGGTTCCATAATACCACCACTCCTCCATCCGAACCTTCCGCATCCTTCACTATCCCTTCTGCCTCCCTCCAAATATAAGTGGCTGAGGACTCTTATAGATGTTTATTGACTTAGTTACTTGCAGAGGCAGAAAATCTGGTTTAGCTTCTTTGACCAGCCTTTTGGCAAGGTGACCTTTGTCAGAGGTGTCCAGGCCTTTGAGATTCCGGCTAATGATATTCATGGCAATGAGGTGGCAAGATTTTCCTTGCCACCCAGCTTCATATTAGTTAATCTCTGTTGATTCCCTTGCTTTAAGTCAGATTGAGTATTAGATTGTAATCTACTTTCTTTTATTTTCTTCCTCTAACTCCCAGGGGTCCAGTTGAGGGAGTTAATTTGCTTGCAGCTGATTCTTGAAGTCTGGAAGAGTGTCTGGTTGCTTTTATTACCTCATTTCTACCCTTTAAATCTTTTTTGCAGAAAATCTCTGAATTGCTCTTGGAGTTTTTGATTTCTTCCAAAATCCCTCCGCCTAGCACAACATCCAGGGCAATCAAATCAACTTTATCTATGACCAGAGTACCTTGATGTAATGTCTCCATTTCCACATCATGAATAAACAGGTATCGAAGACCTTTAGTCTATTTCCCCATAGACTAAAGGAGTTCTTTTTGGGGAATTATATTTTATTAGTTATTTATTAATTGTCGAAATAGTGATTTTTATCATAAGACAATTTTTTCTTAATTAATAGAATATTTAAAAAGTGGTTTTTACCACTAAGGTGCTTAAATGAACTAATTATTAATTTGTTTGCCTTAAAGTAATTTTAATTACTATTTTAATTAAGACAACTAATTAATATATTATTCGAAAAATAGATATTGACATGGGAGCTAAAGCAAGGAAAAGGAAAGGTGTTTTATCTTCTCGAAGTGGTTTGCCCCTTTTGGAAGATATAAATACATGGTGGAGGCTACAATGGAGGACATGCTGAATTTTGATAAAATTGTTTTTGCTTGAAGAAAACTATTGGGATGCATGCTCAATAGAGGTTCACTACCGTTGGTGATTGATCAATCTAAAAAGGTGTCTTTTGACACCACTTTTTGCTAAAAAGATTTTGTTCATGCCCCAAGGAGTGGGGCAAATTGCTTTGGAGGGTTTGTGTGGAATTTTGTGAGCGTTTCGTGGTCTTTTCCTTGTATATTAAGCTTGCTAATTGATTATATTATTTTTATAAGTGGAGCGAACCACTTGGGGAGCTTGGATCTAGGGTTTGGAGGCCTCATTTGATCTAAAATTTGCAAATTAAATATTCTGATTTTATTTGCTAATTTTCTGATTATTGGTGTGAAGTTTTGGACAAATTGTGAAGGGTTTGAAGGAGAAAATTAAATAATAATTTTTAGAATTATTATTTAATTATTTGACAAATTTTTGAAGGTTTTTCCACTTGCGGAAGGCAAGAAATCATTATCTAAATTTCTGCTATTTTTTCCTGCACTTGGGAAGTGGAGTGATTGGATTGGAGAGACAAGTTTGGCGACTTCTATGCCCAAAATAGGTCGCTGTAATTTCCTGGTATTTCTCGGGTATTTGTGGCTATTTTTGGTAGGGGTTTGAAGAGGAAAATCACTCAGAACAGTAGCTGTAATTTTTGATAATTAATCAAAATTTTTTGCCAATAAAAAGTGGTGTTTGAGCTTCAGAAATTGGGTAAAAAGGAACTTGTTTCGTGCAAATTAAATTCTGATTTTTTCGTGCAATTTTTTAGTTATTTTGGAACAAGTTATTGACTCGAATTTACCCATAAAATCCTACTAGTTTGATGTCTAGGGTTTTTAGGGCTTAATAAGGGTTTTGTGAACTTATTTTGCAATTTAGGGTTTGTTGATTGCATTTTCAGATTTGTGGATTTTGGGAAAAAACCCTTTTGCATAAAATCGTCCCATTTAGGGACATTACATTTGATTTTCCTTTTCTTCTTCATTTTGTTATTTGGTCTCATCCTTTTGGGACCGAATGAAAGCATCTCTCTCCAAGAGGATCCTCATCTTATCCTCAATGAATCTTTCCTCCATTGGCTCCTTTGCATTAAGAGCACTCTTTATGGTAACCTCGGGACTTTGCAAGGATTTTTCCTCAATTACTTCTTCCTATGGTTCCAAGTTATCCTCCCTTGCTATCTGATTGGTAATCCTCAATTTAGGTTGAACTGGTTGGAGAATTTTCTAGGAATAAAGAAATATAATGATGTCGCCATTTGAAGTCAGCCCATTACATTCCTATGATAGCTTTAGCTCGCCATTGCCAATCATCTTGTTTGGTTATTGTTGCTACTTCCATCCTAGTACTGTCCTTATCCTTGCTACTAGCTGCAAGCTTTCTCCTCCTAGCAGGATGTTTGATACCTTTCTCCAAGTTAGTCATTTTGTTATCCTTTTTGAATCTAGGGCAGTCCTTTTTGACATGCCCAATACGTCTACATGAGAAACACCTAAAGGGAAGGTATTCAAAGTCTAGATCTTGTTCCCAACTACTAGAGCTAGAAGCAATTCTAAGTGCCTCTGGATTTGGCCGAGATAAATCAATCGAGAGACATATCCAGGCAAAGATGCTTAGTTCTTTGTTCAACGTGGCTTCATAAATACAAATAAACTTACCCAACATATTTGCTAGTTGTTCCAAGGTAGCTTCATCCCACTTTTTGGGAGGTAATTTATACAGTCTGATCCAGAGAGTGGCTTCATGCAAAAATTTATCTAATGGATTGAAATTAGGTGACCAAAGTCTCATAAAAAGACATAGTTGCCAGGAGACAGGTATGGGTACGTCTTACGTCTTTAAAAAAAAATAGGAGACAGGGGTACGGGGAGACGGCTATATATATTATTTAAAAAAGATGAACTAGACATTATATATATAAAATAAACATTTAAGTATAAGTTTATACTTTAAGTTATATAAAATATAGTACTATTGATGGGGGCACGGGGGTACGGGGAGATGGATACGGGAGGTACGGGGAGACGCATCTCAGGGGGTAGGGGATGCGTCTCCCTGCAACATTGTAGAAAGATCAACATTAAAGATTCATTGACTCGAACTTGTTTCCTCCATTGGCTCCTTTGCATTAAGAGCACTCTTTATGGTAACCTCGGGACTTTGCAAGGATTTTTCCTCAATTACTTCTTCCTATGGTTCCAAGTTATCCTCCCTTGCTATCTGATTGGTAATCCTCAATTTAGGTTGAACTGGTTGGAGAATTTTCTAGGAATAAAGAAATATAATGATGTCGCCATTTGAAGTCAGCCCATTACATTCCTATGATAGCTTTAGCTCGCCATTGCCAATCATCTTGTTTGGTTATTGTTGCTACTTCCATCCTAGTACTGTCCTTATCCTTGCTACTAGCTGCAAGCTTTCTCCTCCTAGCAGGATGTTTGATACCTTTCTCCAAGTTAGTCATTTTGTTATCCTTTTTGAATCTAGGGCAGTCCTTTTTGACATGCCCAATACGTCTACATGAGAAACACCTAAAGGGAAGGTATTCAAAGTCTAGATCTTGTTCCCAACTACTAGAGCTAGAAGCAATTCTAAGTGCCTCTGGATTTGGCCGAGATAAATCAATCGAGAGACATATCCAGGCAAAGATGCTTAGTTCTTTGTTCAACGTGGCTTCATAAATACAAATAAACTTACCCAACATATTTGCTAGTTGTTCCAAGGTAGCTTCATCCCACTTTTTGGGAGGTAATTTATACAGTCTGATCCAGAGAGTGGCTTCATGCAAAAATTTATCTAATGGATTGAAATTAGGTGACCAAAGTCTCATAAAAAGACATAGTTGCCAGGAGACAGGTATGGGTACGTCTTACGTCTTTAAAAAAAAATAGGAGACAGGGGTACGGGGAGACGGCTATATATATTATTTAAAAAAGATGAACTAGACATTATATATATAAAATAAACATTTAAGTATAAGTTTATACTTTAAGTTATATAAAATATAGTACTATTGATGGGGGCACGGGGGTACGGGGAGATGGATACGGGAGGTACGGGGAGACGCATCTCAGGGGGTAGGGGATGCGTCTCCCTGCAACATTGTAGAAAGATCAACATTAAAGATTCATTGACTCGAACTTGTTTCCTCCATTGGCTCCTTTGCATTAAGAGCACTCTTTATGGTAACCTCGGGACTTTGCAAGGATTTTTCCTCAATTACTTCTTCCTATGGTTCCAAGTTATCCTCCCTTGCTATCTGATTGGTAATCCTCAATTTAGGTTGAACTGGTTGGAGAATTTTCTAGGAATAAAGAAATATAATGATGTCGCCATTTGAAGTCAGCCCATTACATTCCTATGATAGCTTTAGCTCGCCATTGCCAATCATCTTGTTTGGTTATTGTTGCTACTTCCATCCTAGTACTGTCCTTATCCTTGCTACTAGCTGCAAGCTTTCTCCTCCTAGCAGGATGTTTGATACCTTTCTCCAAGTTAGTCATTTTGTTATCCTTTTTGAATCTAGGGCAGTCCTTTTTGACATGCCCAATACGTCTACATGAGAAACACCTAAAGGGAAGGTATTCAAAGTCTAGATCTTGTTCCCAACTACTAGAGCTAGAAGCAATTCTAAGTGCCTCTGGATTTGGCCGAGATAAATCAATCGAGAGACATATCCAGGCAAAGATGCTTAGTTCTTTGTTCAACGTGGCTTCATAAATACAAATAAACTTACCCAACATATTTGCTAGTTGTTCCAAGGTAGCTTCATCCCACTTTTTGGGAGGTAATTTATACAGTCTGATCCAGAGAGTGGCTTCATGCAAAAATTTATCTAATGGATTGAAATTAGGTGACCAAAGTCTCATAAAAAGACATAGTTGCCAGGAGACAGGTATGGGTACGTCTTACGTCTTTAAAAAAAAATAGGAGACAGGGGTACGGGGAGACGGCTATATATATTATTTAAAAAAGATGAACTAGACATTATATATATAAAATAAACATTTAAGTATAAGTTTATACTTTAAGTTATATAAAATATAGTACTATTGATGGGGGCACGGGGGTACGGGGAGATGGATACGGGAGGTACGGGGAGACGCATCTCAGGGGGTAGGGGATGCGTCTCCCTGCAACATTGTAGAAAGATCAACATTAAAGATTCATTGACTCGAACTTGTTTCCTCCATTGGCTCCTTTGCATTAAGAGCACTCTTTATGGTAACCTCGGGACTTTGCAAGGATTTTTCCTCAATTACTTCTTCCTATGGTTCCAAGTTATCCTCCCTTGCTATCTGATTGGTAATCCTCAATTTAGGTTGAACTGGTTGGAGAATTTTCTAGGAATAAAGAAATATAATGATGTCGCCATTTGAAGTCAGCCCATTACATTCCTATGATAGCTTTAGCTCGCCATTGCCAATCATCTTGTTTGGTTATTGTTGCTACTTCCATCCTAGTACTGTCCTTATCCTTGCTACTAGCTGCAAGCTTTCTCCTCCTAGCAGGATGTTTAATACCTTTCTCCAAGTTAGTCATTTTGTTATCCTTTTTGAATCTAGGGCAGTCCTTTTTGACATGCCCAATACGTCTACATGAGAAACACCTAAAGGGAAGGTATTCAAAGTCTAGATCTTGTTCCCAACTACTAGAGCTAGAAGCAATTCTAAGTGCCTCTGGATTTGGCCGAGATAAATCAATCGAGAGACATATCCAGGCAAAGATGCTTAGTTCTTTGTTCAACGTGGCTTCATAAATACAAATAAACTTACCCAACATATTTGCTAGTTGTTCCAAGGTAGCTTCATCCCACTTTTTGGGAGGTAATTTATACAGTCTGATCCAGAGAGTGGCTTCATGCAAAAATTTATCTAATGGATTGAAATTAGGTGACCAAAGTCTCATAAAAAGACATAGTTGCCAGGAGACAGGTATGGGTACGTCTTACGTCTTTAAAAAAAAATAGGAGACAGGGGTACGGGGAGACGGCTATATATATTATTTAAAAAAGATGAACTAGACATTATATATATAAAATAAACATTTAAGTATAAGTTTATACTTTAAGTTATATAAAATATAGTACTATTGATGGGGGCACGGGGGTACGGGGAGATGGATACGGGAGGTACGGGGAGACGCATCTCAGGGGGTAGGGGATGCGTCTCCCTGCAACATTGTAGAAAGATCAACATTAAAGATTCATTGACTCGAACTTGTTTCCTCCATTGGCTCCTTTGCATTAAGAGCACTCTTTATGGTAACCTCGGGACTTTGCAAGGATTTTTCCTCAATTACTTCTTCCTATGGTTCCAAGTTATCCTCCCTTGCTATCTGATTGGTAATCCTCAATTTAGGTTGAACTGGTTGGAGAATTTTCTAGGAATAAAGAAATATAATGATGTCGCCATTTGAAGTCAGCCCATTACATTCCTATGATAGCTTTAGCTCGCCATTGCCAATCATCTTGTTTGGTTATTGTTGCTACTTCCATCCTAGTACTGTCCTTATCCTTGCTACTAGCTGCAAGCTTTCTCCTCCTAGCAGGATGTTTGATACCTTTCTCCAAGTTAGTCATTTTGTTATCCTTTTTGAATCTAGGGCAGTCCTTTTTGACATGCCCAATACGTCTACATGAGAAACACCTAAAGGGAAGGTATTCAAAGTCTAGATCTTGTTCCCAACTACTAGAGCTAGAAGCAATTCTAAGTGCCTCTGGATTTGGCCGAGATAAATCAATCGAGAGACATATCCAGGCAAAGATGCTTAGTTCTTTGTTCAACGTGGCTTCATAAATACAAATAAACTTACCCAACATATTTGCTAGTTGTTCCAAGGTAGCTTCATCCCACTTTTTGGGAGGTAATTTATACAGTCTGATCCAGAGAGTGGCTTCATGCAAAAATTTATCTAATGGATTGAAATTAGGTGACCAAAGTCTCATAAAAAGACATAGTTGCCAGGAGACAGGTATGGGTACGTCTTACGTCTTTAAAAAAAAATAGGAGACAGGGGTACGGGGAGACGGCTATATATATTATTTAAAAAAGATGAACTAGACATTATATATATAAAATAAACATTTAAGTATAAGTTTATACTTTAAGTTATATAAAATATAGTACTATTGATGGGGGCACGGGGGTACGGGGAGATGGATACGGGAGGTACGGGGAGACGCATCTCAGGGGGTAGGGGATGCGTCTCCCTGCAACATTGTAGAAAGATCAACATTAAAGATTCATTGACTCGAACTTGTTTCCTCCATTGGCTCCTTTGCATTAAGAGCACTCTTTATGGTAACCTCGGGACTTTGCAAGGATTTTTCCTCAATTACTTCTTCCTATGGTTCCAAGTTATCCTCCCTTGCTATCTGATTGGTAATCCTCAATTTAGGTTGAACTGGTTGGAGAATTTTCTAGGAATAAAGAAATATAATGATGTCGCCATTTGAAGTCAGCCCATTACATTCCTATGATAGCTTTAGCTCGCCATTGCCAATCATCTTGTTTGGTTATTGTTGCTACTTCCATCCTAGTACTGTCCTTATCCTTGCTACTAGCTGCAAGCTTTCTCCTCCTAGCAGGATGTTTGATACCTTTCTCCAAGTTAGTCATTTTGTTATCCTTTTTGAATCTAGGGCAGTCCTTTTTGACATGCCCAATACGTCTACATGAGAAACACCTAAAGGGAAGGTATTCAAAGTCTAGATCTTGTTCCCAACTACTAGAGCTAGAAGCAATTCTAAGTGCCTCTGGATTTGGCCGAGATAAATCAATCGAGAGACATATCCAGGCAAAGATGCTTAGTTCTTTGTTCAACGTGGCTTCATAAATACAAATAAACTTACCCAACATATTTGCTAGTTGTTCCAAGGTAGCTTCATCCCACTTTTTGGGAGGTAATTTATACAGTCTGATCCAGAGAGTGGCTTCATGCAAAAATTTATCTAATGGATTGAAATTAGGTGACCAAAGTCTCATAAAAAGACATAGTTGCCAGGAGACAGGTATGGGTACGTCTTACGTCTTTAAAAAAAAATAGGAGACAGGGGTACGGGGAGACGGCTATATATATTATTTAAAAAAGATGAACTAGACATTATATATATAAAATAAACATTTAAGTATAAGTTTATACTTTAAGTTATATAAAATATAGTACTATTGATGGGGGCACGGGGGTACGGGGAGATGGATACGGGAGGTACGGGGAGACGCATCTCAGGGGGTAGGGGATGCGTCTCCCTGCAACATTGTAGAAAGATCAACATTAAAGATTCATTGACTCGAACTTGTTTCCTCCATTGGCTCCTTTGCATTAAGAGCACTCTTTATGGTAACCTCGGGACTTTGCAAGGATTTTTCCTCAATTACTTCTTCCTATGGTTCCAAGTTATCCTCCCTTGCTATCTGATTGGTAATCCTCAATTTAGGTTGAACTGGTTGGAGAATTTTCTAGGAATAAAGAAATATAATGATGTCGCCATTTGAAGTCAGCCCATTACATTCCTATGATAGCTTTAGCTCGCCATTGCCAATCATCTTGTTTGGTTATTGTTGCTACTTCCATCCTAGTACTGTCCTTATCCTTGCTACTAGCTGCAAGCTTTCTCCTCCTAGCAGGATGTTTGATACCTTTCTCCAAGTTAGTCATTTTGTTATCCTTTTTGAATCTAGGGCAGTCCTTTTTGACATGCCCAATACGTCTACATGAGAAACACCTAAAGGGAAGGTATTCAAAGTCTAGATCTTGTTCCCAACTACTAGAGCTAGAAGCAATTCTAAGTGCCTCTGGATTTGGCCGAGATAAATCAATCGAGAGACATATCCAGGCAAAGATGCTTAGTTCTTTGTTCAACGTGGCTTCATAAATACAAATAAACTTACCCAACATATTTGCTAGTTGTTCCAAGGTAGCTTCATCCCACTTTTTGGGAGGTAATTTATACAGTCTGATCCAGAGAGTGGCTTCATGCAAAAATTTATCTAATGGATTGAAATTAGGTGACCAAAGTCTCATAAAAAGACATAGTTGCCAGGAGACAGGTATGGGTACGTCTTACGTCTTTAAAAAAAAATAGGAGACAGGGGTACGGGGAGACGGCTATATATATTATTTAAAAAAGATGAACTAGACATTATATATATAAAATAAACATTTAAGTATAAGTTTATACTTTAAGTTATATAAAATATAGTACTATTGATGGGGGCACGGGGGTACGGGGAGATGGATACGGGAGGTACGGGGAGACGCATCTCAGGGGGTAGGGGATGCGTCTCCCTGCAACATTGTAGAAAGATCAACATTCTTTAAAAACCAAGGCCCTCCATTGAATACTTTTACCTTGTCTTCAATGGACTGAAAAGAGACTCTGAAGAAACCCTGGGCCAAAAACCTCACCGTAGTCTAGGGCAAAATCTCCAGTTGGTTCCCATTCAATGTTTCAGTGAATCCATGCTAGGCCTGGTTCCCATTCACATGTTTCAATTCCCTAATTATAATATAAAGGTATGGATTGGCCACCACATGATCCTTGTTGTGAATGACCAGGTTTTTTTTTCAAATAGCCCTGTGTGATTCTATACATAACCGTTTCTGAAATGTGAAGGATGGAAATCTCTTTTGCCTCCTGAATGCTCAAACCTTCCACCAAAACAATGCATGAGTGAGTTTCCAACCTCTTTTTGGGCACCCTCGATCTATCCTTTCCATCACTGTTGAGGTTGTTGTCCTCATATTGTAGCAGAGGCTCCTCAGATCTAGTTGGATCTAACTCAAATGCTTTCTGCATAATCTTTGGGTCTTCCAGTGACGTGAATTTTTTATAATTAGGATTTAAATAAATCTTGAATTTTTACTCTAGGAGTTTTACCCTATTTAGGGCTTTCTGATTGACATCGTCGCATCCTCCCTTTTGTATTCGTTATGTTCCCTATTTTCCAAATTAAGCCCTAGTGGATCGATTGCCTTGAGATCTATTCCTGAGTTTCTTAGATCCGCAAATTCGCCCCCAATACCTTTGTCAGTCTAATCTTCTTTGCATGGTTTCACGGAGATGTAGAAAATCATTCTTATTAGCTTTCTTTTGCAGGCAATTCAGCGTATCTTTCTCCTTATTGCTTCCTCCAAGATATTGCTCGCAACCACACAAACCTCCTGCTTTGCTCTTGTCATCTCCCTTGATTCGATCATGTACAAGTTTTGATTAAAGATATTTAATTGTTATTTTAGTCTCTAGGGCATACACTATGGAGATTCGAGAGCTACCACCACTCTCCAAATGTTGTATGATAGTATGATGTAATTTTTTTTGAAATACCATGAAGTTATGAACACTGGATATTATCTCTTTTCATATTATTTTTGTAATTTATTTATGTGATTATACATAATTTTGTATGTTATCTATTTTCATACCCTTTATTGAGCCTCTCCAAAGCTTTTTGAAATTTCAAACTTTGGCAAACCATTCCCTTTCCCAACCCACATAACTTTTTGAACCTTGTGACTATGGGTAAGAGGCTATCAGTTAGTTTGGTGCAAGGTACATACTATGAGATCAAATATGTCAAGGATTTTTTGGAAAAAATAATGATGTTATGTGAGACGTAAAAATGCTCAACGGTAAGGTTTGAGATAAGTCATCTAAGCAATGATATCCAATCAGTTTACATTATGCCATCGTCAATGGGTTCTATATCTACTTTTTGGTTATCTAGGGGTGGGTGTTCCCACACAAAATTTATAAAGCCAGAAGAAATCAATGAAGAACCTTGAAGTCGAACTAAAATGACGATTCTTAATACTATCATTAATCGATCCAAAGTACCTAATTACTAGAAGCAACAAAGGCCTCAAGAAAGCACTTGCTATTGATGTTACACTTATGCTTTAGTATCCAAGCATTTTACATTATGCTATTTTTGATGGATTCTATATCTACTTTTTGGTCATCTAGGGGCGGGTCACAGAGGATTTATCTAGCTATAAGAAATCAATCAAGATTTCTGCAGCCGAATTAAAATGATTATTCTTAATACTATCATTAACGGGTGAATTGGTCCAAAGTGGCTAATTCCTGGAAGCAACAAAGGCTTCTACAAGGCATTTACTAAAGTTGTTGCATTGCTTATGCTTCACTATGCGATAATAGGGAACAAGTCTAAAGCTTGTCTCAAACATAGGAAATGCATCATCTAAATCTGGTAGGACATCGTGACATTTTTCATTTTGAGCACATGGACACCCAATGAGATTCATTCTTGTATATTTCTGTAGATTTGCTTTCAGCTTTAATTTTTATGTTTGCTTTCTACTTTTTATTTTATTTTTTGCTTGTGCTTGGCCTTTTGAAGTTAGCACACACTCTCATCATTGTACATCTATTTATTCCACAACACTGAAGAGTGCAAAGTTGTAAATATAATTTTGGCAGCAATTGCTTTATTCTCTCTGCTGTCTTTGTGGTTGTTCCTTTCCTAATTTCTGCTGTTGTTTTGAGAGACATCAATTGATATCAGAGCCTTACAATGAGGCCTCTTACACACATTGGGTTCTGCTTTCCCTTCTCAAAATTGTCTTGATAATGAATTTTGTTCTGCTCAGACATTTTTCAGCTGGTGGCCTGACCTAATCTTGTCCTTTTCTACTCCTGTTCCTGTGAGGGATTAACAGTTCATTTGAGCTGCTTGATCTTTTCTGTGTGGAATCTATCACTGTGTGGATTAAGCAATGGTTCAAACTTCAGTCTTTAATCCTTATCAGGCCTGCTACTACTGAAAGAGTTCAAAAAATTAGCTTGTTTTGTTAGATCCGACAAATAAACAAAGCTGATAACATTTCAATAGCTTTCAATCCCTATTAGATTGCAGCCTGGTTTCTTCTCGTGGTTTGTAAATGCTGTGATTTTGGCATCTACAAGAGTTTTATTTTTCAACGCTCCCTTGCATTTCCAATTTGTGGACATTCTGAAAACATGTCATGTGCTCTGCCTCATTGCTGCTTAAGCTTTTTCTGCCTTTTCCTGCTCTTCCCTACCGTTAGCTGGTCTGTTCCAAGCTGAATCTTCCCACCTTATTTTATCTTTCTAATTCTTGGTTGTGCACCATTGCCTATGTAATAAGTTAATTATATATTTGAGTCAAAATGCATTTAATAAGGTGCATTAGACTTTAGAATTATATGATGCAATAAATGCACTTGTAATAGGCTATGTGGTGAAATTGTGACACCATTTGGATGCTGTGACATTATCCTTGATATTAACACCGTTGATGTGAAAGTTATAGTGCCACTCTCTTACACACTCTATCTCATATTTCAGTCATTCAGTTAGAGAGTCAGTTACAGTTAATCAAACTAAATTGACAACCTAGTGAAGGATGACCTCACCTTGGAGTTATCATCAGCAAGAACTTCAAGGTAATACATCTACTTTGTGATTGAGTTTGGTTGATAAGTTCAATTGCACGAGTCAAGAGTTAATGTGTCTGTCAAATGAGTTGATTGATTGATAGGTATTCAGTTGCATGTGTCCAGTTGATTATATGAGGTGTAATGATAACTCCAAAGTTGTTAGGGGCAATCATCATGATGTGAATTCTATCTAAGCATACAAGTGCTAATTTATACACACTCAACTTTTGGATGAATAAAAAAAGTGCAGGTTGAATTTAGGAGTTTTGCATATTATGAGTATTTTGAAGCGTTAAAGTTAATAGTTTTTTCTCTCTTCTTTCTTTTAAATTTCTCCGAATTGATTCTACTGCTTGCATGGTGTTTTAGAGATGGTACTGTGTCTGCAAGCTTGCTGCAATTTACAAATCAGCAAGTCTGTGATTTACAGACACCAGCATTGATATGCATTTAATTTATTGTTTGTAGATTGTACTTAATGTTTGCAAGCCTGCTGCCATGCGAGTTTAACATGGTATCAGAGCAGGTTTAGTGGTTTCTTCTCTTCAGTGAATGGTGAACTAAAGCATGTAATGTCAGCAAGCTACAAGGTGATTCCAGCTTGGTTTGAAGCCTTCAATGCAGTCCATGAGAGGTTGATGATTGATTGAATGCCTGTAAAAGGCATATCCACTTGAGATTGGCAATTTGTGATTAGAGTTATTTCTTAGCTGAGTGACTGTGTTTTTGATTCAAGTCTTCCAATGGCTGTAGACATTGTTAGTTCTAGCATTCAAAGTCTTAGGGAATGTGATTGGTTAGAGGGAGCCTCTAACTTCACCACTTGGAAATTCAGATTCTAAACTCTTATGGAGGAGCTGGATCTTTGGGGTATTGTGGAATAGGATCATCTCAAACTCTGTGAAAGACCATTTAATCCCTCACATCGCAGGGAGATTTGCTAACAGCACTGTAAAGTCTGCAAAAAAATTTGCGATTCTTTGATTGCTTTATTCTTAAGTGTGAATATATTTAGAAAGACACTTTTGAAGACTGAGTTGTCCTAGGTTTGAATGGGTGAATCTGAAAGTGTAACTAGTTATCTCTTAAAGATTATTGAGTTATGAGGCCAATTGTTCGCTATTGGTTTTGATGTTCAAATTGAGGAGTTGGCACCCATTGTGTTGAATGGTTTCTCCCCAACTTGGGGAATTTTTGTGATTGGTATATGTGCTTGCGAGAAGTTATTCTCTTACAATTAGTTGCGGGACATCTTTGTCCAAGAAGAAACACAGAGAATCATCTTCAACAAAATAAGAAGTATGACGCGTTGCGGATCTTGCTTTCTTTAGGAAGATGAAGAAAGGTTCAAAGAAGAAGATACCCAAGAAGGGTAAGAAAGAGGAAGCTTCTTCCTTTTATTCTGGTGGGAAGAAAAAGAGTGGGATGTAACTTGTTATAAATGCAAGAATAAAGGAGATTATGTTATGAATGTCCAAAGAAGGAGGGTATGAACAAGGCAAAATTTCATGATAAGTAGTTTGTTGAGAATGCAAACATTTCGGTTGAGGCAGATGAACGTGCCTCAACTTGAAGCGGATTTTTGTATGATTTCAGTCCTTTTTTCTAGCGTTACTTCTAGACAAAGTTGGTATGTTGACAATGGAGCATTGAGATGCATGTCTCATGACAAGATGCTATTCAATTTGCTACTAGAAGAACAAACTGGAATTCAAGTGGCTCTAGGAAATGCCACCACTTATGCAATGACAGGAGGTGGCACCATTCTTATTTGGATGCCTCTAGGCGATGTTTTCCTCTTGAATAATGTTTTGTAAGTTCCTAGATTGACCAAGAACTTGGTTGTTGCTTCAGCTATTATCGATGCCAAAAGTTGAATTCAATCATAATTAGCATGTCACTAGAGAGATTGCAACCAAGAACCTTCATAGGTTTTGACTAAATGAGTGCGTGATGGTGGCTTGTATAGGATTCTTATAGCCTCTATTGCTCATGGAGCCTTGGTGCATGATAATGCTATGCTGTGTGAGTTACATCACAAATGGTTTGGGCATTTGCATTACGGTCCATTACCTATTTTGAAGACTATGGTCCATGGGATGTGATATAGGAACATCCCTATATCTCAAAGTTATCATGGTGATATTTCATTGAACATCTTTTAGAAGGGTTACACATCGTTGAGTGATGAATTCAACAACAAAATGCAAGAATTTGCTCTTTGTTTGAGCTTCGTGAAGTATCATGAAGTAATTTTGAGCTTCACAAGCATTGTAGTTCATTTTGGAGTTGCACGAAACTAGAGGAGTTTGCAAGCCTATGAAGGTTAGCCAGTCTATGCAGGCTTTGTAAGCTTAGGAAGCTTCACAAGTTTGTGTGAGATTTGCAAGCTTAGGAAGCTTCACAAGTCTATGTGAGCTCAACAAGCTTAGGAAGCTTTGATAGTCGATGTGAGCTTTGCAAGCTTGTGCAAGCTTCTCAAGCTTGCAAGAGCTTTGCAAGCTTCTGCAAGCTTCACAAAGCCAAATATTGTTGTGCAAGCCCGAAGGATCCAAAATTGCTTTGCAAGCCTGGTTCTAATTCACAAACCCATTTTGTCCTCTTCTGAGACATGCAAACTGTTGTTTACACCATGTTGTTCCAGCAAATCAAATTATTCAGAAAGTGTGTATTCCACCTTAAAGGCATTAAGGACATGGAGGCGTGATGATTCAACTTCCTCATGACAAATCCTTATTGTTTAAAGGCAAATCCATCAGCTTTGCAACACTATGACATCTTGCGTAATAGAAGTGTTTTGAAACTTGCTCCACTTTGCAAGCTCACTGGGTGAATTTCCCTACGCAAGCTTTGCAGGTTTTATCATTGTCATGCACAAAGATTGAATCTGGATAGAGAACATGGCAATGATTGAAGTAAATCAATCCACCACTTCTTGGAGGTGTTGCTTTGCAATTGCAAGAAGACTATGATCAATGAGTCGTTAGAGAAACGTTGGGCCCTATAGTAGTAGAAAATGTTAGAAATCTCAAAACGGCAAGAATCAATTCCTTGCAATGAGATTTGCAGCAGTTGATTGATTGCTTTTGATTTGTTATTTTAATGCGTGAATCAGTGTTCTAGCGGCAAACTGAACTCCGTGACATCAAAAACTTCATGCAATGCATTTTGGTCCATATATATATTGTGTAAGATCATGTAAGGGTTCTCAACAATGAAAGAAGGAAGTATCACCTTCAAGAGGCAGAAGGGTTCCAACGGACTAGAAGGTCCATGTCAGAGACTGCAAACAAGATTGTTCAACATAAGAGTCCTAGTAGAGTATGTTTGGTTTGGAAATAGCTAGAATAGAGTTTTGTCGCTCATAGAGAGTATGGGAAGGGTGTTAGTGTGCATAGAAAAGAAGGCTGAGCTGCCAAGTAGTGTAAAGGTTCACCTGTGAGATTGGCAGAGCCTAGTTAGTTGAGTGTGTGTATGAATGTCTCCATGTTACATTTATGAATAAATGAAGGAACTCTCGTTTTGTGCCTATCTTGTGTTGTTAGTATAAGCTGCATACTTTGGTACGACTGTGAGTTGTTAGTCATTCATTTGACCCACAACCCATTGTCATTAGGATGCTAGATTTTTGAAATTGAGCATACTGGAGTGTGCAAGGACTGAGCACTCGAGAAGCACTCCAACGCTTCCTTTCCTACCAGTGAGTGGAGATCAAGGGCGATCCTGGAATTGATCCACTTAGATATGCAAACCTAAGCCTTTTCCTTCCTTGACAAATAGTATTTTTTATGTCTATTTTATTGATGCTTCTTCGCGAAAATCCTGTCTTTACTTTATGAAAACTAAATACTAGCGTTTGAGCAAGTTCAAAGAATTCAAGGCCTTGATGGAGATCCAAATGGGTATGTATGTTAAGAAGCTTAAATTAGACAATGGAGTTAGAGTACAGCTCCAATGAGCTTGACAATTAATTTAAAGTGGTGGGGATGAAGAAAGAGCTCATAGTTATTTACAATTCTCAAGAAAATGGTATGGTCAAGAGAAAGAATCGGTCCATCATTGAAACTGCAAAATCCATAATTCATGATAAGGATTTTCCCATGTGTCTTCAGGCTGAAGCATGTAAAACTGTTGTCCACATCTTGAAAAAGTGTTCGCACATAGTATTAAAAGACAACATTGGAAACATCGGAGGAGGCCTTCATAGGTGAGAACCGCGAGGTATATTATTTTTGAGTTTTTGGTTCTCCTGTTTACATACTGATACATGTACCTATAGATAAAGGGACAGAGATTGAGCCTTAAAGTATCAAAGGCATCTTTATGGGATATAATGAGACATCTAAGGCCTATTGGATCTATATTCCCGAGGAAGAGGAAGGTAGTGGTCAGTAGGGATGGTCCTTAAGTTCTTAGGAACTTCCTACAACAAGTGAAGAGGTTGAGACACCTGCTGTACCAAATGCAGATCAGAATTCAGAATCTGATCTGATTGATTCCCGCAAAGCAAAATAGCTCTTACCACCTCCCAATTCAGCTCGAAAACCGAGATGGCTTTCTCATGTCTTACACGTTGCAGAGCACGTTGGCAAGCCTCATATTTCATTTTGTGAAAGCCATCCACCTAAGAAATTTCTTGGATATCTTGCATGAATGACTTGTATTTTTGATGCAGATCCTTCAAGTTATGAGGTTGCTTAAGAACAAGTATGGCATGAAGCCATGAAGGAGGTTTATAACTCCATCATCAAGAATGTTGTTTGCGAGATTGTAGCAAGACCAAAGGGGAAATCAGTGATTGATTCCTGGTGGCTGTTCAAGATAAAGCATGCTGTAGATGGGAACATCGAAAAATACAAAGCAAGATTTGTAGCCCAAAAAACAGCCTTCTTAAAAGGTATTATTGAAGAAGACATTTATATTAATCAATCTAAGGCTTCTGAGATCCATGATCGTGACACTTATGTAGACTAAATAAGGCACTATATGGCCTAAAGCAAGCATCATGGGCTTGGTATGCCCGCATGGATGATTACTAGCAAAATTTGGGATTTTCTAAAATTTCAGCAAATTTGAATTTGTATTTCATTCTTGGTAAATCTGATCTGTTAGTTTTATTGTTGTATGTTTGATGATCTCATTCTTATTGGAAGTTCTTTGAAACTTGTAATGTGGTGTAAGAATGAGTTTGCTAATGAGTTTGATATAAAGGATTTAGGACTATCGGATTACTTTTTGGAATTGGAAGTTTGGCAGGTTGATCAAGATGTTTTCCTTGGTTAAGGAAAGTATTTGCTGGAAATTTTGAAGAGATTTTAGATGTTGGATTGCAAGCCGATGTTGGATTGCAAGCCGATGTCAGCTCCAATGGTGCCGAATCTGAAGTTAACTTGTGATAAGAATTCAGATTTGGCTGATCCCACACTGTATCGACAGTTGATAGGACCACTTATGCATCTTGTTAATACTCAGCCTGGAATTTGCTATGTAATTAACACATTGAGTCAAATAACTGATTGGAGGGCTGCAAAGCATGTGCTTGGCTTTTTGAAGGGGACTCTTCATCATGATATTTAGTACACAGGTAATAGGCTGATTTGTGTGCATGTTTTTGTAGATTCAAATTGGGAAGGAGATGTTGAGATTTGAAAGTCTACTTTTGGCTATTGTTTTCATCTTGGTACTGGTGTGATTTCCTTGCATAGCAGGAAAAAAGTGGAAACAGCTCTTATTTCTGCTGAAGAAGAGTACACTACAGCGTGTTCTGCTAGATGTGAAGTTGTTTGGCTTTGTAAATTTGTGGCTGAGTTGAATGGTGAGATGTTAGCACCGACGGTTATCTACTGCATCAGATTTGTATTGAACACCCTGAGAATTTTGATTTCCATGATTGATCTGAACATATTGATATCCGATATCATTTCCTACGAGACAAGGTATAGAAGTAGGCATTAGTTCTTGAATATGTTCCTTCAAAGCTGCAGATTGCTGACTTGCCCATTAAGCCACTACCAAAAGGAGAGGTTGAGTTGCTGAGAGAGCGACTTGGTTTGAAGTAGAATGCTTTTCTCACGAAGAGGGAGTGTTAGTGATCTAGATGGGAATGAAGGGGCCAAGTTAATGGCTGCCTTTTTCCCCAGCCTAGACTCAACACAATCTACAAGCGATATACTTTTAGACCCAATACTCAAACTTGGAATCAAATAAACACTCTTTATTGCATTGAATGATAGTGTTACATAGATTTGACACACACATATACTTGTCTTGTTTATTGAACACAAACATGAAGAAGATTCATCTCAAATACAGTCCCTTAGTGGACTTGATACACACTCTGTTTTGTTCTAGACACACACCACTCCTTAACAAGCTTCTTGCAAGCTTCCTCTCTTTATCACACTCGCTCTCCCTTAACTGAAGCTCTCCCTTACTCTCTTGCCAACTGATTCAAATCTATTATGACTACCACTAACTTCTGGAGTCTCTCTTAGAGTTCCCTGGTTCTTGGAAAATGGACCACAAGTCAAAATTTGTCATCCTGGGTAGTTACTCTTGTTTTGAAACCTTTGCAGGTGAAACTGCTGGTTATTGCAAACCACATCAGATCCAAGAGACAACTCCAGAACTCCAATTTCAAAACCATCAGTTTGCATTAATCAGTAGTTTTTCCATTTGCCCAAAAGGGGTCAATTTGACCTTTGGGAAATGATTGAAACATGTTCCACTTGATGTTCCAGGGGTGTTAGAGTTTTGGACTTGTCTCTTGGACTTGTTCTGATCATCTTCACTACACGCAACCATGTTGAAAATGTCGACAAGTTGCCAACATAGGGAAAACTACGGACTTACATTTCAGGTTGATTCAAGATTCCTTGTTGACCCAGAGGCTCTTGCATCATTAGCCTTGGGTAAATAAAATGATCCAAGAGCTCCTCATGAACCTTGAGTGAGCTCTTCCATTGGTTTTTCATACGTGGCAATCTCGGATGCACTCATCCAAGTTGCATTTTTAGTTGCTCTGTTCTTCCAATTGACCAAATACTCTTTATACTCACTGCCTGTTGTCCTCTTGATGATTTTGGAGTCTATCACCATCTATATTTCTTCCTTTGCCTTCTCAGGGAATTGTTTTCTTCAATCCACAATTGAAGAATCTGAACTTACACCCTCATCACTCATGGCAAGGGTACAAACATGCTACATTGAAGATAGGCGAGATGTCAATCCAATTTGGCAGCCCTATCTCATAAGCATTTATTGTAAATTTTATCAAAATTTTATGTGGCACAATCTTCATCCACTTGAGCTTGTTATATGTTCCTTTTGGAAATCATCCCTTTTTCAAATGAGCCAAAACCAAGTAGCCCCCCTGGAATTCTTGTTTTCTTCTCATAATATCTGCACATTGCTTGTAATCCATGATACTCTTCTCCAACTTCTCCTTAACTTCTTGATGCACTCCCTGCATATACAATGCATAATCTTCCGCTTTAGCACTTTTTGAACTCATATCAATTGTATCTCTCAACTCGGTAACACCTCTGGGGTTACATCCGTACACAATTTGAAATGGACTCTTTGTTGTACTTCTATTGACTTAATTGTTATAAGCAAACTCAACTTGTGTTGGAGTCATGTTCCATTGTTTGGGCCTTTTCCCTACCAAGCATCTCAACAAAACTCCCAAGGATTATATTCACCACCTCTGTTTGCTCATCCGTTTGTCAATGATAGGCCGAATTGAAACTCAACCATGTGCCCGATCTTCTCTACAAAGTTCTCCAAAAGTGACCAACAAAATTGGTATCTCTATGTGAAATTATGCTCTTTTGCAATCAATGCAACCTTACTACCTCTTTGAAAAACAAATTGCAATGTTTGTGGTGTCACTTGTCTTCTTACATTCAATGAAGTGTTTCATTTTGGAAAATCTATCAACAACAACAAAGATAGAATCATTATCTTTTTTGATACTTGGGAACCCAAGAACGAAGTCCATGCTTATGTCTTCCCATGGTCTTTTCAGTATTGGCAATGGTTGACATAAGCCTACATTTTGAATTTTTCCCTTAGCATGTTGTCAAAGTCAAAAACTTGCACAAACTTCTTCACGTCTACACTTATCCTTGGCCAATAGTACTTCTCATTCAACTGCGCCACTGTTTTATCCATGTTAAAATGACCAACTAATCCTCCACTATGTTTTTTTTCCCTTATTAAATTCTTTCTCATTGATCCTTGAGGTATGGACAACAAACCATCTTGCAAAAAGAATTTCAGCCATGCAGTTCTATTTATGCTAGTTGGGCTCTTGCATGCTGTCCAAGCATCCCCAAACTCCAAATCTTTCTCATACAAATCTCTCATGCAGTCTAACCCAACTACTTTTGCTCGCATCTCATTCACCACAAGACACCCTCTAGTCAATGCATCTACAACTCTATTTGACTTGTCACTTATATGCTTCAAAATGAATGAACAACCTTGAAGAAATTCAACCCACTTTATATGCTTTTGGTTCAACTTACCTCGATGTTTATGAATTGGAGTGGTTGATGATCTGTGTACAAAACAAACTCTCTAAAAAACAAATAGTGTTTCCATTTCTTCAAGACCTGTACAATAGCATAAATTTTTTTGATCTTAAATGAAATACTTCCGCTTAGCATCATTCAACTTCTCACTAAAGCAATGGGGATGCCCTCTTGACTCAAAATTGCTCCCACTGCTACACCACTAGCATCACAATTAACTTCAAATACCTTGTTGAAATCCAGTAATGCTAACGATGGTTGTTCCATTATTTTCTTCAAAAATTGAAAACTACTTTCAGCTGCAACTGTCCATTTGAACTCTTTCCTATCACCTCTCATTGTTTTCATGATTGGTGCACTATCCTGCAGAATTTTTTTAATGAAATTTCTATAAAAACTAGCTAACCCATGAAAACCCCATGCTTCAAACATGCTCCTTGGTGGTGGCCAATCAACAATGGCTTTTACCTTTTTTGGGTCCATTCTTAATCCATCATGAGAAATCATAAAACCCAAATATACCAATCCGGACTTCATTAAATTGCACTTCTTTAAGTTGACCAACGATTTTTTTTTAACCTTTGAAATACTAGCCTCAAATGAATTAAATGCTCTTCTTTAGTCTTGCTAAAAATCAAGACGTCTATAAATAGACAATGACAAACTCTCCCAAATACGAGTTCAATACTTCGTTCATGAGTCTAATGAATGTGCTTGGTGTATTTGTGAACCCAAATGACATAATTAGCCACTCATACAAATCGTCATTTGTCTTGAATGCGGTCTTCCACTCATCACCTTCTCGAATTCCGATTTGGTGATATCTCTCTTCAAATCAATCATTGTGAAGTATCTTACTCCACTCAAACAATCTATCAAGTCATTCATCCAAGGTAGTGGAAATCTGTACTTGATTGTAATCTTGTTCATGGCTCTTGATTTTGCACACATATGCCATTCCCCACCTTTCTTAAGTGCTGACACTGCTGGAAATGAACATGGGCCCAAACTTTCTCTTATCAAATATTTCTCCAACAATTCTTGTACTTGTCTCTTCACCTCCTCATTCTTCATAGGTGTCACTCGATACACTGACTTGTTTGGAAAACTAGATCTGGGTATCAAATCCATATGATGGCTAATGCTCCTCATGGGTGGCAATCCATCCAATAAATCTTTTGAAACAATGTATATTCACTCAATATATTTTGCACTTCATGTGGAATTTCACTTACCTTATCCGCTTTTCCAACTTGCATGGGTTTGAGAATGAAAGCAAAACATGCCTTATCTTTCTTTGCTTCTTTCAAAACTGTTTCCTAAAAACTATCAAAACTTTAGGACTGTTGTCCACTTCTTCTCCTTTGTCTTTTAATGGGCTCAATGTAAAGCTCCTACCATCCTTCACAAGTGTGCAGGTATTTGCTTTACCATCACATATGACCTTTCTATCAAATTGCCATGGTCTACCCAACAACACATGACATACATCCATGGCATAATGTCACACAAAACTTCATCGTTATATGACCCAATTTGAAAATTAACCATACATCGCTCATTCTCTAAAATTTGATGTCCTTTTTGCAACCAAGACACCTTAAGGCTTATGGATTGGGATGTACTACTCCTTACAGCGCAAGATTTTCTACCATCTCATTAGATAGTAAATTATCCATGCTACCACTATCAACAATATCATTACATTGTTTACCCCCTGATTTACGTATGGTTCAAAAAATATTCTTTCTTTATGCCAGTTCATTGTCCTCCTTTGCTGGTATTAGCACACTCTCTTCATTATGAGAGCCTCTCCATGTTTTGGTTGTTCTTTGTGATTGGGTGATGCAACACTTTCTTCATCTGCTTGTGCAATGTGATTGCTAGCCTCATTTCTTCTACTGCTGTTTTGTAATGCTTGTGGGCATTCAAAGGTTCTATGCCCAACATCTCTACACCCAAAGCATGTACCCATGAATCCTCTACCTCTTCCTCTTGAAGGATATCCTCTTTCTCTTAGAGTATGATTCTGATTATGAGAAGTGGTAGCTTCTCCCTCATTTATGTTGTCCTCTTCTGATGTTTGGTTGACCTCTTCATTTTGAACACCTTCCTCTACCTTTTGTTGTATTTTATTGTCCTCTTGACAACTTCTTTTCTGCCTATAAACATTGATATGTTTATTCCACAGAATGCAACTTAATCATTACAAACTCAGCTTGTATGGAAATACGAAGACCATTCACATACCTTGAGATCTTCTCTTTGTCACTTTCAACATGACCAACCTGAATTGTGAGCTTGTAAAACTCCTCCATGTAATCCTTGGCAACCATCTCTCTTTGCCTTACGTTTTGCAACTTCTTGAACAAACTCAGCTGATAATCAAAAGGTAAAAACTCATCTTTTAACTTTGCAACCATCCTATCCCAAGTCTTGATTTTGTCTTTGACTCTTCAACCATTTCCAGCTGCACACGATCCCACGGCAAGGATGCATGCCCCTTCAATTTGGTGCAGGGAAACTTTACTCTCTTGGGGTCCTCCATTTGCTCATAGTCAAAATACATTTTCAGGTTTGTGATCCAAATTCCAATCAATGAGATCATTAGGGCCCAAATGACTTGAATAGCTAGACATGTCCAACTTTGGCTTGCCTCCCTTCTTGGCAATGGCCTTCAAAAATGTTTCATACAATTCATCAACCAACTCTTCAAGTTGAACTTTTCGGGTTCCTCCTCCATCATCACTCACATCTGCAACAACAATTCCTCTACATTGTGTAGTCTCCATAGCATCCAATCTAGCTTGGATTGCACAAAACATCTCTACCAAGTTTGCAACTCTTGGTGCTCTTTTATCTCTTGCATGCGGTGCTCCTATGTGTGCCATTTCTATTTCTCACAACTCTCAACGATGCAAGACTCTTTCACAATGTGCAACTGATTCAATTAAAGCCTCCGGCACTCAACCACGCGAGACACAACCTTGCTTTGACACCAAATGATGCTGATGGGAGTGGGGGCAAGTTAATGGCTGCCTTTTTCCCTAGCCTAGACTCAACACACTAAACAATGGACACAGTTTCAGACCCAATACTCAAACTTGGAATAAAAAACACTCTTTATTGCATTGAATGACCGTGTTACAAATATTTGACACACATATTGCCTTGTTTATTAAACACAAACATGAAGAAGATACATCCTAGACACAGTCCCGTAATGGACTTGATACATTCTTTGTTCTATTCTAAACACATCACTCCCTAGCAAGCTTCTTCTCTCTCTCTCACACTTGCTCTCCCTCAATTGAAGCTACCCCTTGCTATCTTGCCAACTGATTCAAATCTCTTCTGACTACCACTGACTCTTGGAGTGCCTCTTCGAGTTCCCTGGTTCTTGGAAAATGGTCAACTTGTCAAAATTTGCCTTCTTTGGACTCTTGTTTTGCAACCTTCGCAGGCAAAACTGCCTGTTACTGTAGACCAACAGTTATGTAAGTGACAGTCAATGCAGTTTGGCAGGTTTGAAACTGCCCTGAAGTAAGTGGCAGTTTCATCATCTAACCAAAAGGGGTCAATTTGATCTCCGGGAGATGACTGAAAACTGTTCCACTTGATGTTCCACGGGTTTTGGAGTTCTGGTGTTGTCTCTTGGATCTGTTTTGATCATCTTCGCCACATGCAACCATGTCGATAATGCTAACAAGTCACAAACACGCACACAACTATGGACTTATGTTTTTGGTTGATGCAAGGTTACTTGTTGACCTGGATGCTTCTACATTGGTTAGTTGATTTGTTCAAAATGGATTCTCCTCATCATATTTTGTTTTTATATTTCTTGCTTATGTGCCATTGTCTATGCAATAGGTTAATGAATTTTTTGAATTGAATTGCATTTATTAAGGTGCATTAGACTTCCAGATTATTTTGGAATGTAATAAATGGACTTGTAATAGGCCGTTTGGTGAACTTGTCATCCATTTGGATGATTTGACATCATCCTTGATATTGACACCCTTGATGGGCTAGTTATGGTGCCACTGACTCACACCCCACACACTTTCTCTCGTTTCAGTTAGTCCGTTTGAGAATTAGCTACTTTTAGTCAAACTAAATTGATGACTTAGTCGAGGATGATCTCGCCTTAGAGTTATCAACTTATCACCAATGACAACTTCAAGGTGACTCATCTACTTAGTGATTGAGTTTGATTGTTTAGTTCAATTGCGTGAGTCATGAGTTAATGTGTTAGTCAAGTGAGTTGATTGATTGACATGTCTTCAGTTGCATGTGTCCAGTGTCCAGTTGGCTATATGAGGTGTAATGATAACCCCAGATGTATGAGAGGCAATCATCATGATGTGAGATCTATTTAAGCACACGAGTGCTAATTTAATACACATTTAGTTGTTGGATGAATGAATAAAGTGCAGGTGCTAAATTGCTGGAATTTAGCAGTCATTTGTTTTGCAGATGAGTATTTTGAAGCACTAAAGTCTGTAAGTTTTTTTCTCTTCCTCGTCTACTATTCTCTTAAATTTCTCCGAATTGATCCTGCTGCTTGCATAGAGGTTTTATTGTGTCTGCAAACTTGCTGCAATTTACAAATCAGCAAGTATGTGATTTACAAATATCAACGTTGACAGGAGTTTGAAATATTGTTTGTAGATTGTACTTAATGTTTGCAGGTCTGTCACCATGCAAGTTTTACATCTACTTTTAATTGCTTTCCCTGATTTTTTTTTGGGCTAGGACTCGAGTCTCTTTTCTTGTGTAGGGGTTCAGTTTCTAAAATCTAAGGGGATCTGTGCTACCTCTTCTATTATTTTTTTGAGCTATACAAAAAACCAAAAATTAGAAAAAACAGCCAAAATGGTACCTTCTATGTGGTGTCTTGCTTCCCTGTACCTCTTCTATTATTGTTTTATACTTTCATCATTGTGAGTCTTTTTGGAAGTTCAAAACTCTCTTCAGGTTTGACCTAGAATCTTGACTTGGTTTAACACCTTGTATGTGATTTACATGACCATTAATGTCATGGACCCTTTCCAGTTGACATCTCGCAGAGTTGATGATTAGCCTATTATGCGACCCTCGTAGGCTGATAGGATGGATAGAGGGTCTTGATGGAGCTTGGCTTGGCTTCGACTAGCAGAATTTTTCCAGTTGGCTTTGGTCCGGGCTCTTTCGGACACCGTTTGCTTGAGCTCCTATTTTTTAGGGATTTTTGGCACTCAGCGGAGCACCCCTGTTATGGTATGGTCATGTGCGGAATCACTCTCTTGTTCACCAGCTTCAGACGGTTCGAGAATCGGATATGTATTGAGAGAGATATTAATATTTGATTGATTTAATTAAATATTAATTATTTGGCGTAATTTAATGACTTAGGCATTTTGACCCAAGGGGGCTCTCATTATGAAGGGGGCCGTTTTAATTATATTTTTACAATTAAAATTGTCTTTAAACTATGAGAAAATTAAAAGAGAAGGAAACCCTAATTTTTAATTATGAAACCCTAATTAGGGCAAGCGCACCTTTTTGATGATATAAGGGTTTCTCATTGGAGGGTGTGCCAATTCATTCATTTTGAATTTTGCTAAGTATTTTTTGAGAAAACTGAGCCAAGGGTTTTCAGTATTCAATTTGCATTGGAGAACGTGCAATCTTCAGTGTGTGCAATTCAGAGGTTGTGAGATATCCGCTGATCTATTGCCAGTTTGAGAGATAGTTTCACGCAGAGATTATCACAGAGATTCACAAAGATTTATTTCATCAGGGTTTTTGATTCGAAAATCGTCCGGATAAAGATCTTCAGTATCAGCGTAATATTTTTTGAGATCAGGTGTCCAGTATATAGGCCGTACAGTTTTTACTGATGCTGTACGGAATCCGTACGGATCTGCAGCAGGCCATACAGTTTCAGAAAAAGGCGTGTTAGCAGAAGCGCGCAGCAGTCGTAGCCCGCAGGGGAGCGCAGCGACCGACATCGGCAACGCAGAGACCGACATCGGCCGACGCACATACCGACATCGGCAAAAATCGCTGTCTTCTTGACTTGCGCAGAGACTGACATCGGCCGACTCACATACCGACATCGACAGTATTATCGGGCCGATCGCGGCAGTGTAACCGACGTCGGCAACTGTGTTTTTGAAATGGCAACCAGAGAAAAGCTTAATTATTACAGTCGTACCGGCCGTACCAGATCTAGGGTTTATTTTCAGGTTGCAAAAAAATCAGGTTTTGAACAATATTTTATATTATTTTTATATGCATGATAGAGGAATTATATTGTAATCATTTGGGAAGAATAATAAGAATATAGTTTAGCCAGAAAAAGGGTTTACTGCCTCAGTAGTTATTTATTTGAATTTATACGAATTTATCTTGCAAATGCGCATTCTTCTTTATTTCATACAAAAACACCAAAAAAATCAAAATACACAAAAAACAGTCAAAAAATATTCAGTACTAGAATTCAGGGGAAACAGGGGTTTCTACAGTGGTATCAAAGCTAAATCCTGCCATCCTGAGGGTTTAGCAATCTTATGCAGCCACAAACATTGGGACCACACAGGTATCACACACGTAGGAGAGCCTTGCTGGAAGGCGAACCAGTTTTAGAACAGCAGTCGGCCATCATGAGTGACAGGGGTGAGGGTAACCCACCCAGGGGCCACAGGCATAATGATGATCAGGACACCAGAGAATTCTTCTGTGCTATGGTCACAGGCCAGCAGCAGATAGCGCAGGCACTACAGGCACTTACTACTATGGTAGAGAGGATGAACCCACCTGTTAGACAGAATGGGGAACAAGGAGATAATAGGAGTGCTACAGTTAATCAGAGACCACAGCTAACCCATTCCAGAACCACTGATAGGCCTACACGTCCTTCGTTTGTTCAGGAGGAACCAGAAGCTCCAGCAGAGGAGGCGGCAGGAGATCCCCTATTTGCAGATGCACTCATGGCTGCAAATGACGAGTGGGATTTATTAGCTCCTCAGGTTCGGGAGAGGATGTCCTTTGATCGTTTTGTTAATCAGAGGAGAGAGCACTACAGATCAGTTAGACAGGACAGGAGACCTAGAGGTCAACTCAGTGAACTGAAGAAGGCTACATGCAAGCTTTCTTTGACTACTTTTGACGGTAGTGGAAAGATGACAGCGCAAGCTTGGATTCATAAGCTTGACACATTTTTGGCATTGAGGCCAATGACAGAGATAGAAGCCATCAAATATGCCACTTTGCACTTGGAGGGAGTAGCACATGATTGGTGGTACCATGGTATGGTAACACTTCAGCATAACCAGGTGAGAGTACCAGGACTTCGTGGATAGGTTGGTTGAGAGGTTTGACAGGAAAGATCCAGAGGTTTACTTTCGAGATCTAGCACAGTTGAAACAAACAAGCAACTTGGAGTCCTTCATTGGTGATTTTCAGCGATTGGCAGTCATGGTGCCAAACATTTCAGAGCGTAGATTGGTAGTTCTCTTCATCGAGGGCCTATTCGAACCATTGAGAGGTTGGATCAAAGCCTTTGATCCTCCTTCGTTACAAGAAGCTATGAAGAAGGCGCGTAGTATGAAGATGGCAGCCCCATCCAGTAAATTTAACTCAAGAGGTATTTCTTCATTCAGGGACAATAAGGACTTCAACAGTAATAGAGAGAGATCAGATTTTAACAAAGATAAATCAGATTTTAGGAATGATTCAAAGGGCAAACAAGCAGCACCACCTTTGGATCGAGAGGCTCTTAACGATCTACGTAGGAAGAAGCTTTGCTTCTACTGCAAAGGCCCCTATGATGCCAATGACGATTGTCCTTTGAGGCCTAAGGGCAAGGCAAATCGAGTGATGTGGGCTTATTATGAGGATTCGGAATCAGAATATTCCGAACAACAAGAGATTTCTGAGGAGTCAGAGGCAGAGGCTTCAGAGCCTAAGGCTGAGGCAGATTCAGAGCTTCAGATATAGGAGGCATGCCTATCTAGCATTCAGTAGGATGGTTCATTCAGACTCCGTGGAGTTTTGGCAGGACAAAGGGTCATAACCCTTCTTGACACAGGAGCCACACATAATTTTATAGGTGCTAGATTTGTGGAGAAGCGTGGACTCACTACCAAGGATTTCGAGGGCATTAGAGTTAAGGTGGCCGACGGTTACACTCTTAGGTGTGAGCGGATGATTAGAGATCTCCCATTGCGCTTGAACAACTATGAGTTCAAGGCCGATTATTATGTGGTGAATATGGGGGATATAGACTTAGTCTTGGGTATGAACTGGCTTCATTCCCTTGAGGAAATCACTCTTCGTCTCAAGGACATGGAGATTCGTTTTGATGTTGATGAAAAGACACATATACTTAAGGCAATACGGGACAGCAACATCAAAACTATTTCTTTTCATCGGACGGAGAGGCTCATGCGACACGACATGGTAGAGTGGGTAGCCGAGTGCACATTAGCACCAATACAGGAGGGACAGCAGAAGATTGAGTATCATCCTGACTTACAGCAGTTGAGAGTCAAGCATGATAAGGTATTTAGTGATATTCCACCAGGGAGACCTCCAGACAGGGGCATTGAGCACATTATTGAGCTTGAGGAGGGCGCTAAGCCCGTTATGATTACTCTTTATCGGCATCCTAAGCGGTTGAAAGATGAGATCGAGAAAACAATTAAGGAGTTACTTGCTATGGGTCACATTCGGCCTAGCAAATCACCATTTGCTTCTTCAGTTCTGGTGAAGAAGGATGGCACCCTGCGCATTTGCATAGACTATAGTCCTGAATAAGAGGACTATTAAGAACAGATATCCAATACCTCGTATCGATGAGCTTATTGACGAGCTCCATGGTGCATGCTACTTCACAAAGATAGATCTAAGGTCAGGATATCATCAGATCAGGGTTTGTGAGCAGGACATTGAGAAGACTGCTTTCCGTTGTCATTGTGGACACTATGAGTTTGTGGTGATGCCATTTGGGCTCACCAATGCGCCAACGACATTTCAGTCCACCATGAACCGAGTCTTCCATTCACTGCTGAGGAGATTTGTACTAGTTTTCTTCTACGACATTCTTATGTATAGTAGGACTTGGTAGGAGCATTTGGCTCATTTGGAGACTGTGCTCAGTATTCTGGAGAGGGAGTCCTTGTACGCCAAGGAGTCCAAATGTGATTTGGGGATGACCGAATTATTATACTTAGGTCATATTATCAGTGTAGAGGGAGTGCGGATGGATCCTGAGAAGATCCGCGCTATTATTGACTGGCCTATTCTGGCGAATCTGACACAGCTACGGGGATTTCTAGGTTTGTGTGGGTTTTATCGTAGATTCGTGAATGGTTATTCACGACATGCAGCCCCTATGACAGATTTGATGAAGAAAGGTGCATTTTGTTGGACACCTGAGGCACATGAGTGTTTCGTGCGGTTTAAGGAGTTGATGACTACGTGCCCCGTGTTGGCACTACCTGATTTTTCGAAGCCTTTTGAGCTTCAGTGTGATGCTTCAGGTGAGGGCATTGGAGCGGTGCTTATGTAGGACAAGCACTCTATAGTGTATGAGAGCCGTAAGCTTAGGGGGCCAGAGAGACTTTACAACATTTATGATAAGGAGATGCTTGCTATAATGCATGCCTTGGCAAAATTTAGGCAATATCTTGTTGGCAGCAAATTTTGCATCAAAACGGACCACAATAGCTTGAGGCATTTCTTGGGGCAGCTAGACCTCAATGACCGTCAGCAGAAGTGGGTGAGCAAATTACAGGTATATGACTTTGACATCTCTTTCATCAAGGGCACCCAGAATGTAGTGGCCGACGCTCTTTCACGCAGGCCTTATTTGAGTACTATGGTTCACATCACAGAGGATTGGAGACATATGATTGTGGCAGAGTATGCCAAGGATTCATAGGCGTCCAACATTGTTGAGGGATCGACGATTGACACCAGATATACTCTTGTGAATGACTTGATCATTTACAAGAACATGGTTTATTTGATCCCAGGATCAGCGGCGAACATTATTATGCGAGCCTTTCATGATTTACCTACTGCAGGACATCCCGGGTATTTCAAGACCTATAGACAGATTCGGGAGAGATTCACATGGAAAGGACTTAAGGTAGATGTTCTTCAGTATGTGCGTGAGTGCCCTGTTTGTCAGCAAAACAAGCAGGAGAACACGTACCCGGTAGGATTATTGCAGCCACTTCCAATTCCTAACAGGAAGTGGGAATGCCTGTCCATGGATTTCATTACGGGCTTGCCTAAAGCCCAAGGACGAGATTGCATATATGTAGTCGTGGATCGGTTAACGAAGTATGCCCACTTCTTTTCGATTACCACTACTTACACAGCTACATAGGTAGCAGAGGTATTCTTCCGAGAGGTATCCAGACTGCATGGGTTGCCTCGGAGCATAGTGAGCGACAGGGATAGTCGGTTCTTGAGTCACTTCTGGCAGGAGGTGTTCAGACTCTGTGGGACTGAGCTTACACCGAGCACCAGCTACCACCTGTAGACCGATGGACAGACAGAGATAGTGAATAAATGGGTGGAAGGTTACCTCAGGAACTACATTGCAGGGCAACAAAAGGCATGGGTCAAGTGGATTCATTTGTGCGAGTATTGCTATAACACGACTTTCCACATGACCATACAGATGTCCCTTTTTATGGCGTTGTACGGATATGAGGCGCCGAGTTTTCTGGATTTGCTACTGAGTGACAGTAGAGTGCCGAGTGCTGGAGACTTGTTGCAGGAGAGTCAGGATACTATGAGGACTCTCAAGGAGAATATTGCTAAGGCATAGAATCAGCGAAAGCAGTATGCAGATCAACGGAGGACAGAGAGATCTTTTGATGTGGGTGACATGGTTTATCTTATGCTGCAACCTTACCGTCAGTCTACTCTTAGGAAGAGGGGCAGAGAAGCTTAAGCCACGTTATTATGGTCCTTTCAGGATCCTGAGGCGTGTTGGAGAGGTGGCTTATGAGCTAGAGCTTTCGGCAGAGAGCAAGGTACACAATGTTTTTCATGTATCACGCCTCAAGAAGGCGTTGGGACACCGTGTGATACCTTCTACAGTTTTACCTCCCTTAGATCATGAGGGAAAGTTGATTTTAGTACCTGAGTCTATCCTGGAGTACAGAGAGAGACAGTTGCGTAGGACTATCAGGGAATATTTGGTAAAGTGGAGAGATTTGCCAGTGGAGGATGCGACATGGGAGAGCGAGGATATCTTGCAGCATCCAGAGTTGAGATTGCTTGAGGACAAGCAATTTCAGGTGGGGCGGACTGTCATGTCCCCTTCCAGTTGACATCTTGCAGAGTTGATGATTAGCCTATTATGCGACCCTTGTAGGCTGATAGGATGGATAGAGGGTCATGATGGAGCTTGGCTTGGCTTCGACTAGCAGAATTTTTCTAGTTGGCTTTTGATCAGGTCTTTCGGACACGTTTGTTTGAGCTCCTATTTTTTAGGGATTTTTGGCATGCAGCGGAGTACCCTTGTTATGGTATGGTCATGTGCGGAATCACTCCCTTGTTCGCCAGCTTCAGACGGATCGAGAATCGGATATGTATCGAGGGAGATATTAATATTTAATTGATTTAATTAAGTATTAATTATTTGGCGTAACTTAATGACAGGCGTTTTGACCCAAAGGGGCGCTCATTATGAAGGGGGCCGTTTTAATTATATTTTATAATTAAAATTGTCTTAGACTATGAAAAAATTAAAAGTAAAGGAAACCCTAATTTTTAATTGTGAAACCCTAATTAGGGCAAGTGCACTTTTTTGAAGATTATAAGGGTTTCTCATTGGGGAGCGCACCATTCATTCATGTTGAAGACAAAAATTTTTGCTAAGTATTTTTTGAAAAGACTGAACCAAGGGTTTCTAGTATTCTGTTTGCATTGAAGAACGTGCAATCTTTTGTGTGTGCAATTAAGAGTTTGTGAGATATCAACTGATCTATTGCCAGTTTGAGAGATAACTTCACACAGAGGTTATCACAGAGATTTACAGAGTTATTTCATCAGGGTTTGTTCCGGAAATTATCCAGAAAGAGATCATAAATTTTGGTGCTTATTTTTCTCAAGATCCGGCACTAAAAACCCAGGCCGTACAGTTTTAATCACTGCTGTATGGAATCCGTACAGTCCTGCTGTAGGCCGTACAGTCCAGCAAAGGGGCGTATTTTTCCTAGGGAGCAAATCGCCTACTTTTTCTACATTCTGCTGATACCCTTTTGGGTGCCTATATTTATATCATCATTCGGGATCATCAGAAGCGCGGAGAAAAGCTCATTTATTGCAGCCGTACCAGATCTAGGGTTTGCAAAAAAATCAGGTTTTTAAGACAATATTTTATATTATTTTGTATGTGTGCAAGAGATCTTATTTGTAATCATCTGAAGTGAATAAGATTAGAGATTAATTAGTTGAAAGAGTACACTGCTATTTATTTATTTATTTGAATTTACTCAAATTATCTGGCAAAAACGCGTTCTTCTTTATTTATGCAAAAACACAAAAAAATTCAAAAAAATACAAAAAAAAGAAAAAAACAGTAAAAAAACTTTCAGTTTCAGAAATAAGGGAAACAGGGGTTTCTACAGTGGTATCAGAGAGATCTTTTGATGTGGGTGACATGGTTTATCTTATGCTGCAGCCTTACCGTCAGTTTACTCTTAGGAAGAGGGGCAGAGAAGCTTAAGCCATGTTATTACGGTCCTTTCAGGATCCGGAGGCGTGTTGGAGAGGTGCCTTATGAGCTAGAGCTTCCAGCAGAGAGCAAGGTACACAATGTTTTTCATGTATCACGCCTTAAGAAGGCGTTGGGACACCGTGTGATACCTTCTACAGTTTTACCTCTCTTAGATGATGAGGGAAAGTTGATTTTAGTACCTGAGTCTATCCTGGAGTACAGAGAGAGACATTTGCGTAGGACTATCAGGGAATATTTGGTAAAGTGGAGAGATTTGCCAGTGGAGGATGCGACATGGGAGAGCGAGGATATCTTGCAGCATCCAGAGTTGAGATTGCTTGAGGACAAGCAATTTCAGGAGGGGCAGAGTGTCATGTCTCCTTCCATTTGACATCTCGCAAAGTTGATGATTAGCCTATTATGCGACCCTCGTAGGCTGATAGGATGGATAGAGGGTCATGATGGAGCTTGGCTTGGCTTCGACTAGCAGAATTTTTTCAGTTGGCTTTCGTTCGGGCTCTTTTGGACACGTTTGTCTGAGCTCCTATTTTTTAGGGATTTTTGGCATGCAGTAGAGCACCCCTGTTATGGTATGGTCATGTGCGGAATCACTCCCTTGTTCGCCAACGTTAGACGGATCGAGAATCAGATATGTATCGAGGGAGATATTAATATTTAATTGATTTAATTAAGTATTAATTATTTGGCGTAATTTAATGACTTAGGCGTTTTGACCCAAGGGGGCGCTCATTATGAAGGGGGCCATTTTAATTATATTTTATAATTAAAATTGTCTTAGACTATGAAAAAATTAAAAGTAAAAGAAACCCTAATTTTTAATTGTGAAACCCTAATTAGGGCAAGCGCATCTTTTTGAAGATTATAAGGGTTTCTCATTGGGGAGCGCACCATTCATTCATTCATTCATGTTGAAGACAAATTTTTTTGCTAAGTATTTTCTGATAAGACTGAGCCAAGGGTTTCTAGTATTTTGTTTGCATTGAAGAACGTGCAATCTTCAGTGTGTGCAATTCAGAGGTTGTGAGATATCAATTGATCTATTACCAGTTTGAGAGATAACTTCACACAGAGGTTATCACAGAGATTTACAGAGTTATTTCATCAGGATTTGTTTCGAAAATTATCCAGGAGATCATAAATTTTGGTGCTTATTTTTCTCAAGATCCGGCACTAAAAACCCAGGCCGTACAATTTTAATCACTGCTGTACGGAATCCATACAGTCCTGCTGTAGGCCGTACGGTCCAACAAAGGGGCGTATTTTTCCTAGGGAGCAAATCGCCTACTTTTTCTACATTCTGCTGATACCCTTTTGGGCGCCTATATTTATATCATCATTCGGGATCATCAGAAGCGCGGAGAAAAGCTCATTTATTGCAGCCATACCAGCTGTACCAGATCTAGGGTTTGCAAAAAAATCAGGTTTCTAAGACAATATTTTATATTATTTTGTATGTGTGCAAGAGATCTTATTTGTAATCATCTGAAGTGAACAATAAGATTAGAGATTAGTTAGTTGAAAGAGTACACTGCTATTTATTTATTTATTTGAATTTATTCAAATTATCTGGCAAAAACGCGTTCTTCTTTATTTATGCAAAAACACAAAAAAATTCAAAAAAATACACAAAAAGAAAAAAACAGTCAAAAACCTTTCAGTTTTAGAAATCAGGGAAACAGGGGTTTCTACAGTGGTATCAGAGAGATCTTTTGATGTGGGTGACATGGTTTATCTTATGCTGCAGCCTTACCGTCAGTCTACTCTTAGGAAGAGTGGGGTAGAGAAGCTTAAGCCACGTTATTACGGTCCTTTCAGGAACCTGAGGCGTGTTGGAGAGGTGGCTTATGAGCTAGAGCTTCCAACAGAGAGCAAGGTACACAATGTTTTTCATGTATCACGCCTCAAGAAGGCGTTGGGACACCGTGTGATACCTTCTACAGTTTTACCTCCCTTAGATCATGAGGGAAAGTTGATTTTAGTACCTGAATCTATTCTGGAGTACAGAGAGACAATTGCGTAGGACTATCAGGGAATATTTGGTAAAGTGGAGAGATTTGCCAGTGGAGGATGCGACATGGGAGAGCGAGGATATCTTGCAGCATCCAGAGTTGAGATTGCTTGAGGACAAGCAATTTCAGGAGGGGCGGACTGTCATGTCCCCTTCCAGTTGACATCTCGCAGAGTTGATGATTAGCCTATTATGCGATCCTCGTAGGCTGATAGGATGGATAGAGGGTTATGATGGAGCTTGGCTTGGCTTCGACTAACATAATTTTTTCAGTTGGCTTTCGTTCGGGCTCTTTTGGACACGTTTGTCTGAGCTCCTATTTTTTAGGAATTTTTGACACGCAGCGGAGCACCTCTGTTATGGTATGGTCATGTGCGGAATCACTCCCTTGTTCACTAGTTTCAGACGGATCAAGAATCGGATATGTATCGAGGGAGATATTAATATTTAATTGATTTAATTAAGTATTAATTATTTAGCGTACTTTAATGACTTAGGCGTTTTGACCCAAGGGGGCGCTCATTATGAAGGGGGCCGTTTTAATTATATTTTATAATTAAAATTGTGTCTTAGACTATGAAAAAATTAAAAGTAAAGGAAACCCTAATTTTTAATTCTGAAACCCTAATTAGGGCAAACACACCTTTTTGAAGATTATAAGGGTTTCTCATTGGGGAGCGCACCATTCATTCATGTTGAAGACAAAAAATTTTTGCTAAGTATTTTCTAAGAAGACTGAACCAAGGGTTTCCAGTATTCGATTTGCATTAGAGATTCACAAAGATTTATTTCATCAGGGTTTTTGATCGAAAATCGCCAGATAAAGATCTTCAGTATCAGCATAATATTTTTTGAGATCAGGTGTCCAGTATACAGGCTGTACAGTTTTTACTGTTGCTGTACGAAATCCGTACGGATCTGCAGTAGGCCGTACAGTTTCAGAAAAAGGCATGTTAGCAGAAGCGCGCAACAGTGCAGCCCGCAGGGAGCGCAGAGATCGACATCGGCAGCGTAGAGACCGACATCGGCTGACGCACATACTGACATCGACAGAAATCGCTGTCTTCTTGACCTGCACAGAGACCGACATCGGCAGCGCAGAGACCGACATCGACTGACTCACACACCGACATCGACAGAGTAAACCGACATCGGCAGTATTATCCGATCGACCGCGGCAGTGTAACTGACGTCGGCGACTGTCTTTTTGAAACGGCAACTAGAGAAAAGCTTAATTATTACAGTCGTACCGGCCATACCAGATCTAGGGTTTATTTTTAGATTGCGAAAAAATCAGGTTTTGAACAATATTTTATATTATTTTTATATGCATGATAGAGGAATTATATTGTAATCATCTGGGAAGAATAATAAGAATATAGTTTAGCGAAAAAAAGGGTTTACTGCCTCAGTATTTATTTATTTGAATTCATACGAATTTATCTTGCAAATTCGCATTCTTCTTTATTTCATACAAAAACACCAAAAAAATCAAAATACACAAAAAACAGTCAAAAATATTCAGTATCAAAATTCAAGGGAAACAGGGGTTTCTATAGTGGTATCAGAGCTAATCACTGAGGAGTTTGACGGCATTAGAGTTGAGGTGGCCGACGGTTACACTCTTAGGTGTGAGCGGATGATTAGAGATCTCCCATTGCGCTTGAACAATAAGGACAATAAGGACTTCAACAGTAATAGAGAGAGATCAGATTTTAACAAAGATAAATCAGATTTTAAGAATGATTCAAAGGGCAAACAAGCAGCACCACCTTTGGATCGAGAGGCTCTTAACGATCTACGCAGGAAGAAGCTTTGCTTCTACTGCAAAGGCCCCTATGATGCCAATCACGATTGTCCTTTGAGGCCTAAGGGCAAGGCAAATCGAGTGATGTGGGCTTATTATGAAGATTCGGAATCAGAAGATTTCGAATAGCAGGAGATTTCTGAGGAGTCAGAGGCAGAGGCTTCAGAGCCTAAGGCCGAGGCAGATTCAGAGCTTCAAATACAGGAGGCACGCCTATCTAGCATTCAGCAGGATGCTTCATTCGGACTCCGTGGAGTTTTGGCAGGCCAGAGGGTCATAACCTTCTTGACATAGGAGCCACACATAATTTTATAGGTGCTAGATTTGTGGAGAAGCGTGGACTCACTACCAAGGATTTCGAGGGCATTAGAGTTAAGGTGGCCGACGGTTACACTCTTAGGTGTGAGTGGATGATTAGAGATCTCCCATTGCGCTTGAACAACTATGAGTTCAAGGCTGATTATTATGTGGTGAACATGGGGGATATAGATTTAGTCCTGGGTATGAAGTGACTTCATTCCCTTGAGGAAGTCACTCTTCGTCTCAAGGACATTGAGATTTGTTTTGATGTTGATGGGAAGACACATTCCGAAGGCAATACGGGACAACAACATCAAAACTATTTCTTTTCATCGGATGGAGAGGCTCATGAGACATTGCATGGTAGAGTGGGCTGCCGAGTGCACATTGGCACCAATACAGGAGGGACAGCAGAAGACTGAGTATCATCCTGACATTCAGCAGTTGAGAGTCAAGCATGGTAAGGTATTCAGTGACATTCCACCAGGGAGACCTCCAGACAAGGGCATTGTTCAAGTATCTAGTGAACCATTCATGTTGGAATGGGTTGATGATCTCTCAGATATGGCAGAGTCTATATAAGAGTCCCAGGATCCGATCATTGCAGATGACACCCAGGAGGATGTTGTGGACAGTGTTGAGGACTTAGTCTCTTCGGCAGGTTCCTTTGATACGGAGGTTTATGTGGATGTTTCAGTCACTCCGTTTGATGATACGAGTTCAACAGTTGGTCTGCCGAATTTGGATGGCATTATTACAGATGTTAGCTATTCTGAGGTTACTCCTTTGGACAGTGTGCCAGGGGTAGAGTATAGGAGTTCGACCGGCCAGCACAATCATGTGTCTAGGCAGCTGAGAGTTTGTTTCTCATGGGTTCTTGACTGTGGCAGTTGTGATTTTGGAGTTTGGTTGAGTTGTATTAGCCAGTTTGATTATGGATTCCTCTTGGTTATATTTCAGAGAATATTGCAGGAGCTTGCGTTGATTGACAGCAGTATAGATCATGACTACATGTGGGATCCAGGTGGATTGATTGGTTTATTGTTCAGCGATTGCTTGGGGACAAGCAATTTCAGGAGGGGTGGTCTGTCATGTCCCCTTTCTAGTTGACATCTCGCAAAGTTGATGATTAGCCTATTATGCGACCCTCGTAGGCTGATAGGATGGATAGAGGGTCTTGATGGAGCTTGGCTTGGCTTCAACTAGTAGAATTTTTCCAGTTGGCTTTGGTTCGGGTTCTTTCGGACACCGTTTGCTTGAGCTCCTATTTTTTAGGGATTTTTGGCACTCAGCGGAGCACCCCTGTTATGGTATGGTCATGTGCGGAATCACTCCCTTGTTCACCGCTTCAGACGGTTCGAGAATCGGATATGTATTGAGGGAGATATTAATATTTGATTGATTTAATTAAATATTAATTATTTGGCGTAATTTAATGACTTAGGCGTTTTGACCCAAGGGGGCGCTCATTATGAAGGGGGCCGTTTTAATTATATTTTTATAATTAAAATTGTCTTTAAACTATGGAAAAATTAAAAGAGAAGAAAACCCTAATTTTTAATTATGAAACCCTAATTAGGGCAAGCGCACTTTTTTGAGGATATAAGGGTTTCTCATTAGAGGGTATGCCAATTCATTCATGTTGAAGACAAAAATTTTGCTAAGTATTTTTTGAAAAGACTGAGCCAAGGGTTTCCAGTATTCGATTTGCATTGGAGAACGTGCAATTTTCAGTGTGTGCAATTCAGAGGTTGTGAGATATCAGTTGATCTATTGCCAGTTTGAGAGATAGTTTCATGCAGAGATTATCACAGAGATTCACAGAGATTTATTTCATCAGGGTTTTTGATCCGAAAATCGTCCAGATAAAGATCTTCAGTATCAGCGTCATATTTCTTGAGATCAGGTGTCCAGTATACAGGTCGTACAGTTTTTACTGCTGCTGTACGGAATCCGTATGGATATGCAGCAGGCCGTACAGTTTCAGAAAAAGCGTGTTAGCAGAAGCGCGCAGCAGTCGCAGCCCGCAGGGAGCGTAGAGACCGACATCGGCCGACGTAGAGACCAACATTGGCAGAAATCACTGTCTTCTTGACCTGCGCAGAGACCGACATCGGTAGTGCAGAGACCAACATCGACCGACTCACATACTGACATCGGCAGTATTATCCGGCCGACTGTGGCAGTGTAACCGACATTGGCGACTGTCTTTTTGAAACGGCAACCAGGGAAAAGCTTAATTATTACAGCCGTACCAGTCGTACCAGATCTAGGGTTTATTTTCAGATTGCGGAAAAATCAGGTTTTGAACAATATTTTATATTATTTTTATATGCATGATAGAGGAATTATATTGTAATCATCTGGGAAGAATAATAAGAATATAGTCTAGCCAGAAAAAGGGTTTACTGCCTCAGTATTTATTTATTTGAATTTATACGAATTTATCTTGCAAATTTGCATTCTTCTTTATTTCATACAAAAACACCAAAAAAATCAAAATACACAAAAAACAGTCAAAAAATATTCAGTACCAGAATTCAGGGGAAACAGGGGTTTCTACAATTAACAACAGAATGAGTTCCACCTAAAGCTTATGTGGGACAATGATATAATACCACTAAGTGTTCGTGTCCTTTGCCTAGCAAGAAGAATAATTTTTTGTTTATCACAAGCACACTAGACATTCTACAGATGAACGCTGTGTCCTCAGTTCAAAGAAGGAAAAGACCCTTCTAGCTGAGAAATGACTACAACATGAGGTGGGTTCTGTTGGCTCGATTTGCCTGCTTGATTTTGCAATTGGTGACCCTAGGGGGTGACATAAGGGAAACAATTAATTTTAGGGATATACAGTCTCAACAACTATCATTGGTGGAAGAAAAACTATCTAAACAATAGGGCTACCCATCTTTGTAACCTTTAATTGAAGGTGGTTGCGAGTCTTTTTAATCTTGAAAGAGAAAAGATTCCTCTCTCTTGTAGCACATTGAACATTTAAGTATGTCGTGATACATCCCAACCTCAATGCACAATGCTTGTAGATATGTTGATCTTAAGATTATGGTAGCTCTTCCATCCTTGTCACAAGCAAAGATCAACTCTGGTTTCCAATCTTTGGTGCCTTATGAGATTATAGTCGCTCTTCCATCCTTGGATGTGTTTTGACTGCAGGAGGAGCAAGACATAGCTTCTTTTCTTGTACAGAATTTAGCTAAGCTTTATTCAAAAATTAAGAATATTCTTCAGTAGATTGAAGCTATATTCAAGGCACTCCATGTTTGTCATTGCATACCTCATTATTTTTAAGTTGGTGATTGTGTTTGGCTTCACTTGGATAAGCAGTGGTTTCACAACAAATAACATTACAAGCTCAAACCCATTGCCTTTCACTATTCTCCTGGCAGTTGTACTGAATGCTTTCTGCTTAGGTCTTCCATCTCAGCTTGGCATCCATGATGTTTATTTGAGCCAACTCAAGCTGTACGATCCATGTCACTTGGAGGAAGAGGATTCTATAACTCATCCAAAGGATACTATTCCAGATATTCAACGACATTTGGCCGAGGATACTTGGCTCGATGTTCGGACTTGCACCAATTGTACACAGCCAGCCACTCCATACCTGGTTGGGGGCAAAGGTTCTCTTACGACATTAGAGAAGTTGTTCTTCGAGACCGCTTTTGTGGAAAAATTCCCTCATCCAGTGTGGAAGTTGGGGACACCTTCCTCTTAACTAGGAGGAAATGGTAAGATTTATTCTTGCATATTTATGTAGTTAGCCGTCAGCTTTACCCTCTATCGTTTAGCTTTAAGTTGGCCTTATACTTTTTGCTTGTGCTTGGAGTTATGCCTCCAGCAGGCATCCTCATCATTGTATGTCTGTTATATAGTTTTTTCTGGGTCTGATTTTAGCTAGAGAAATAGCATGGATTTTACTCTAAAACTAGAAATGTATCAATATAATTTCAATTGGAACTTTCAAACAAAGATGTTACCAAGTTCATTCTTGGATCGTATTTAATTTGCACAATAGAGATATTACAATATAATATCAAAATGTTTGAATTTGGGCACAGAACTTAGCTTCTTGTATAACCTTTAGAACTTTACCAAGCAAAAGACTATCTGGCAAGCGAGAGGACCTTACGCATGTAAATATACAATGTGTTGTGCTTTATCAACTCAACCAATACACGTTGTCTTATGAGATCCAATGAAATCTATAATTCTTCTTGGCACGGAAGTTAATAACAAAATTGTGTTTGATAGAAATGTAACTACTTAGATTCTTTCATCTTAGAATTGAGCTTTAATTTTATGTTAATCACTTGAAAATTTTCATTTTTGTTTACTTTATGTTTTACAATACGTTGTCCAAAAACGTGGAGTGACCATTGCTTAAAATGCTCCTCATGAAATTTTATATGTACTGATATAAATGATGCTATAAATGCTATTGTGCAGAAACATAGCTACATGCCTTTCAGAGACTCCCCGGAATAAATAGTTATCAAGCAAAACAAATATTTTATGGATCATTTTGACTGGATTTTATGAAGCTTCCTAATCTTGGACAATTCTTGTCAGTAACTTAGATTTTGTGCATGAGTATGCTTCGAGCATCAGCAGAAGCCTTGGTTTGTGATTTTCACCAATATAGAATGGTGCTTGCCAGAAATTCTCTCATTTTCAATCAATTTTCTGCATATAAGTTATGATCATGCCTTTAATGTCCCTCATTAAACATTTTATATCTCCAGGACAATCCCCATGCATTTATTTTACAATGTCAAATATTGATAGAACATGTCGTCTAGCTACCATCTCTTTTCGAAATAGGAGGATGTATTATGCTAATATTATGATCTGAACATTAAATTTATATGAAATTTACTGAGTATCACTTTGCATGTATTCCTTTATTGCAGCATATTTCTTCTCAAATCTGTCATCACCCCTATCTTACAATGGATTCTTCCTGTCCAGTTGCCTCATCAAGAGACAGCAGATTCACAGGATTGTCAAATCACTGAAGCAGGCAGAGAATTTTACTTATTGCTTCAATCCATCCTTATTTATCTCTTCTATGTAAGTTGGTACTCATTGTTTTGAAAAATGTTCCTCTACATGTCATTGAATGCTTGTTTGTTGGTGCTTTAACTAATGCAGAGTTTGTCAAGGATGGATTGTGGTTTTAGTTTCTCATGCTTAGGGTTTTTTTTGTTTTTTATTGGTACACAATATGTATTTTACAGCTGGGAAATGACTAACGATTAGATGACGTTTCCTTGGACAATCTCACAAATGACAATGCGACAGGGTATGCAAGCATTCTCTCCTCAATTACATCACTGGGTGAGAGATGACTAGAAACATTTTCATATGGTTTTCCCCATCTAACATTTGAGCTCAGGAAATAGGAAATATAAAATAGGGAAAAACAATGGTTTGCTGATTTTTTTTGGTTTGGAATAAAGTGATGAATTGCTACTCCTTTCCACAAACTTAGAGGAATCTGTGCCCAAATCTGATGTTTACTAACCTTAATAATATTGATCCAATCAAATTATGACCAACATACATTAAGGGCATAGATATCTAAGCCAACCAACCTCAACATAGTTATTAATAACCTTACATCTAAGAAACATTAAGGTGGTTGAACTGAGAGTTGCATCAGTCTGCTAGGATATGTCTCGAGTATGTGATCGTATTCAGAATGTTGCACTTTTCTGACCTCTTCCGAAACTAGCTGAGAAAGAGATTGATCCTAGATTTTTGTGATAATATTCAGAATGTTGGTTAAGAAGGTTGCTTGATTTTCCTCTCTATCTTCCTCATCCTCTGTTAGAACTTCCTCAAATTACCAAACCGAGAGGCCACCCCCAACCCCTCTACTCTATATATAGATGGGGATTGAGTTAGTTTCCTATATATAGAGAGGGGAGAGGGGCTAGATATTTGGGAGAGGGCTACGCCAATTAAACTCTATAGACTCACCCCTCGCCCCCTCTCTATATAGATGGGAAAGATAGGGGCCAGATAGAATAGATAGGGCTGCCCATCTCTATATCTCTATAGATCAGATGGGGATGGGGATGGGGATGGGGAGGGGGGGAGAGAGGGAGGGGAATGGGGAGGGAAGTCGAGGGCGGCTATATCTAGTTGGCGACCCAACTCTATCTAATCTAGGGTCGCTTTATATCGTATCGTATAGATATAGAGGGTGCCAACTAGAAACTAAACTCTATATAGCCGTATAGCCGCCCTCGACCTTTCTTTGGTCAAGTGCTCTCACTTCCTTGTATGTTATCATGTGTATCCAAGATCTCTCTGCCTAGGGGTTTCCAACGTAAGGATCTCATTGAACTTCCTTCGCATAATGGAAAAACTTGGCATTTTTGTCTCCATTGAACCATCGAATCCCCGATATTTGTCTCTATTAAATATCTTCCTTGCGATAGTGTCATCTGGCAACTCCATAGGTTGCTCCTCAGTGTTTCGTTCATCATCAGATGTTAGACACTGAATGTCATCCCGCACTTGCCTCACTTTATCCTGTAGATGCTCTTTACAAAAAAAATGTTTTGGAATTCTTCTTTATTTTACTCTTTTAATCTAACTTTGAGGAACTTGAACTTCTCTCTCAGGGTGACATTTTATAGCCCTTCTTCTCCAGTGCTTCTTGCCTCCACCTAGCTAACCTCTCCTTGAAATGTGGATGCTCCAACCACATTCTCAAATTGGAGTGGGCAATTCTGAGGAGAGTCCTCCTAAATCCATAGGTTAGTGATCAGATCTAACTTTTTGCATCACTTTTGACTTAAAATCAGATTTTAAATAAGCTACCCTTCTGAGCCCAAAAAGTGTCCAGATGTTCAACAATAAAGTCTTCTCCCTTGCGCTTATTGCTCCAGGTGAAATGTCCATAACTTGGTTTGATGTCCCACAATGGCACACCTTATGACAAAATCTTCCCAAGATTCCCAAATCCTGGGTATTTGTATGCAATTCACCTTGTTTGTTGGAGGCCTTTAACAACATGTTGAAGTCCCCACCCAACAACCAATTTTCAACCAAATAGATCTTGCCACTAGACCTAAAGTAGTCCAAACACTACTCCTTGTGACCTCTTTCACGTGGGCCATATTACCACAAAATTGAGGCCAAAATTAGTACTCTGAATACAACACATAATTCAATCCTTTGATGATTCCGCCTCACAAGAAACTGAATCTGGGTTCCAAAAGATCACTAGCCCCTTAGCTTGAATCTCAACCTCCTCTTCCACACTCCTAGCTTTACTACAAAGAGCATTGCCTTACCTTTTCAATTGACTCTTTTTTATTTTAGTTTCTTGCAACATAAAAGTATCTTATTTTTCTTTGTTAGTTAAACCTTTCAACAATCTTCTTTTTGTTAGGGCCATGCATCCTCCTATTGTTGCAAGAAATCTACTTCATTATTATGGTTTGTGTTTTTGGATCTTCTCAAAGAGCTTTCATTAGCAGCGGTTGTGATCCATTGGGAACCCTTGCCATTGTTTCCTTTTGAATTTTGGCTTTCATATTATCCCTCCCCCCTTGCTTTGACATGTGTTTGGTATTTTCTTCATATTTCTAGATTGAATGACACGACTTCCTTTCTCCTTCATGTTCTCATTGCTTCCCTCTTTATGTTTCTCTCCAAGATCACCCAATTAGGTTTCTTCCTCTACATGGAGCATTTTGTCTATGATTCCTTGGTCTTTCTCCATAGCAACCTCTTCTAATGAATTTTCTGCTCGAGATTACTCCAAGATACCTTCTATAACTTTTGTGAGGGCTTAGTCCTCCATTATATGTTCCTCTTCTGTAATGCCTCTTGCTTGCTTAACACTTTCCTCACCATTGCGTTTAGGATTTTTTGTCCCCTTCTGCTCCTTCATGGTAGCCTCACCTTGTTTGTTGGATTCATTGACTTTCCTCTTCTTTGTTTGATTGTATGCCTTTTGTTGGATTTTTAAAAGCCTTTCTCATCTACCTTCATTTGGTGCTCTAACTGGCTTGGGGTTTTCTGCTTCTCTATCATCGGGCACTCCATTGGTGGTTGATCATTCATGACAAGCTCTACATGCACTTGTAATCAGTTGGTTGAATCCATTCCAATCCGACTGATCATAGCGTCATGCTTTTTTGCAAGGGACAATCCATCTCAAGCTCTATACAAAGTTGGTACGACGATGAGTGTAAATCCCTACATCAGAGGCTTCGTATTTCCCTAGCCCATGACCCTCACTCCATACTCGCCACTTGCAGAGATTATCATGGTCTTTTTCGACAAAAGAGACATGAGATTCTTACGTCTAGACGATTGCCCTCCTTGCTGCCCTTCATTCCCCCAAGATCTTTTGGTGCACTCCTCCAGAGGAAGACCTCCACTTCTAACATCGATCCCTAGGCATGGGTTTTGTATGCTAGCTCTCTCTACAACATCCTAGAGCAACCTCTTATCACTATCTCCACCCCACCATCATCTTCTATTGTTCTCTCTGCTAATACAATTAGGTGGGCTATTCAGAAGTTATGTACTAGCAAAACAATGGATTGTGAGGCCTTCAGGTTGAGTTCCTCAAATATGTGGATTCCCTTGCCTTCCCATTGGCAAAAAAACTTTTTAATGAGGTAGTTTGTTTAGGTTTTGCTTGCTTTTGGTCCCAACACATGATTCATCGCATTCTTAAGTTTGAAGATAGCTCCATGGTACTGTGTTAGACATGCAACTCTTAGAGCACTTGGAGGGGGGTAATGTTAGTAGGGGGTTGGGTCGACATTAGGAGGGAATACCAAACAATTGACCACATAGACTATCATTGAGGAGGTTCGTCATTGGTCTTTCAAAGTCATTTGTTGTTTTGTAGACTTCTAGAAAGCATTTGACTTAGTTCTACGTCATCAACTCCTCTAGAAGATACGTGATGTCGTCATTCTAGATTCTCTCATTACTACTATTTGGAGACCCTATGAAACAATTGTTGGATACTTTCATACTTGTAATCCACATTATGATTAAGCAAGTGTTGAAGACCTTTAGTCTACTTCCCCATAGACTAAAGGAATCCTTTTTGGGGGAATTATATTTATTAGTTATTAATTGTCAAAATAATGATTTTTATCATTTGTTTTTATCTGACAATTATTACTTAATTAATAGAATATTTGATAAAAAGTGGTTTTTACCACTAAGGTGCTTAAATGAATTAATTATTAATTTATTTGCCTTAAAATAATTTTAATTACTATTTTTATTAAGGCAACTAATTAATATATTATTCGAAAAAGAGAATGTTGGCATGGGAGTTGAAGCAAGGAAAAGAAAAGATTTTCTAAAAAAGGAAAGCAAAGGCTTATAATGTATTATATCTTCTCAAGGTGGTTCGCCCCCCTTTGGAAGATACAAATACAAGATGAAGGCTACAATGGAGGACATGTTGAATTTTTATAATTGTTATTCATGCTTGAAGAAACTATTGGGATGCATGCCCAATAGAAGTTTGTTTCTTTGGTGCTGATCAATCTAAAAAATTTGTCTTTTGACACTACCTTTGCTAAGGAGATCTTGTTCTTGCCCTAGAAGTGTGGCGATTTACTTTGAGGAGTTCGTGCCAAGTTGTGTGAGGGTTTTGAAGTTCATTTTTTGCATGTTAACCTTGCTAAATATTTATCCTATTTTTGCAAGTGGAGCGAACGACTTTGGAAGCTTGGATCAAGGGTTTGGAGGCCTCTTTGGTCTATTTTATGCAAATTAAATATTCTGATTTTATTTGCTAATTTTTTGCATGTTGGCATGAGGTAGTAGAGGAATTTTGTGAAAGGTTTGAAGCCCTAAATCCATAGAAAATTAAATAATAATTTTCAAAATTATTATTTAATTATTTTGATAGGTTTTGAAGACTTTTTCACTTGTGGAAGGCAAGATCTCACTCTCCTATTTTTCTACTAATTTTTATACACTCAGCAAGTGGGGCGATTGGTTTGGAGAGCAATTTTTGACCATTTCTATGCCCTAAAAGGATCACTGTATTTTTATGGTATTTTTTGAAAAATTATTCAAAACAACGGTTGTATTTCAAAAAAATTTTGTGGCGATTTTTGGCAAGGGTTTGACGCAGGGAATTATTCAAAACAACGGTTGTATTTTTGGAATTAAATCAAAATTTTTAGCCATCAAAAGGTGGCATTTGAGCTTCAATATTTGGCAAAAAGGTACTTGTTTCGTGCATTTAAATTTTTGATTATTTCTGCAAGTTTTCAATTAATTCTGGACAAATTATTGGCTGAAATTCATCCATGAAACCCTACTATGTGGCATCTAGGGTTTCTAGAGCTTAACAAGGGTTGATTGAACTTATTTTGCAAACTAGGGTTTGCTGATTGCATTTTCAGAATTATGAAATTTAGGAAAAAATCCATTTTTGTATGAAATCGTCCCATTTGGGGACATTATAGTGGTATCAGAGCACTGGTCTTGTCTACTTGTGAGTTGGTTGTTTGATGCAAATTGGTAAAAAGTTCATAGTTTATTAGAAGAAAAAGACTATGGGAGACCAAGAGCCTCAAGGGTTATTTTCAAAACAATTTAAGCTTATGCAAAGCCTTATCAAAGAAAGCCAAAAAACAATTCAACAAACATTGAGTATACAAATCTCAACCATGTTGAAGGATGCTACTATTCCAAGGAAAGGTCACCCCTTCAGTGGAGGACATTCGAATGATAATAAGAGGGTTCCCATGAACCCCCCTCATAAATTCTTCAAGGCCACTTTTCTACAGAAAGAACCTATGATAGAGATGAGGACACCAAGGGAGGATATTTTGGAAACTCGTCAAAGAGAGTATTCAGCAGTAAGCTTAGCCACGCAAGATCTTGTCTTTTTGTGATTATTGTGAGATGAAGGATGGATGAAGACCAAGATTACCAAACAGGCAGCCTCGTAGACACTTGAATCAAAGGGAAAGGCAAGGAGTCATCAAGGAAGAAAGGACCGAACTACATGGAGAGTTAGAGGAAACAATTGAAGGGACAGCCCTTTATGGGGACTCCTGTGAGGGAGTCAATGAAACAAAAAAATCAGAATTTGATGGGTAGCGCATAGGTGTGCAAGTGAATGATAAAAGAGAAGAGGAAACCAAGGAGCATGAAATAAAAGAAGTGCAGTGTAAGGATCTTTTATCGATATGAGATATCTATTTATCTTCTAATGATTGTATACATGACAGTGAAGTCATTAAAGGTGCTAAAATGAAGGATATGGTTCACAAATTGATGCACGAGGATTCCCTGATTTAAGTTCACAATTATTGGCATCAAGAGGTATGGGATCCTAGTAATTTTTTGAGTTTTACAAAGGTTCTCAATTATGATTTTAAATTCTTTATGACTAATCCCATGGGAATGAAGAAAGAATCAAAATCGTTTGGGGCATGGAGTAATATAGGCATGCACAAGTTAACATTGGAACTAGACTTTAAGGTGGGAGATTATGAGGATATTTTGCATGGTTTGAATGACACAAAAGCTCCTTTATCTTCATCAATCAACATGTTAGGAGGATATTTTATGAGTATGAAGAAAGAGGATGAAAGGAACAATGATAGGGCTGTTATGAGACATCATGGACAGCCATGTGCTTGCAAAAGAGGGAACGCTACAACACAATTGGTAAGTTTATCAAGTTCTTATTTTTATCATGCATATGTTGGATTGAAGTTTGAATTTTATGACACAGAAAATTCTGAGACATCTAGTCATTTCCAGCCCCTACATACAAGCACAATATTGCCCTCTCGGAATATGTTTTGGTTCACAAGGAGAGTTCATGCATGGAGAAATTCTGAAATCAATTGCTCCCAAAATTTTGAATTAACATGGCAGGTACAACATTATATAAAAAGGATTAAAATCCAGTATTGGTGGGGTTTGTTTGATGATGCATACATGTGTGAGGATGCTAACAAAGGGCAGCCAAGGGAAGGACATATATCTTACATAAGGGGATCCCTACCAATGGGTTTAGATGATTATGTTATGCACTTGCAAGGTATGTTTTCCAATTTGGTTAAGCTTGTTTTCTTTCTACAAATGGAAGGACTACATTTTCAAAATGAAGAATGATTGATATGGTATAAAGAAGATCCTAACACACTTTGGAATGGACACTATGGGAGCACACCTCCTCTTGTGCTTTTCCATGAGATGAATTTAATTATGGGCAGCCTTGCTAAGCATATTAATTTGGTTTAGTTTTGTAGTCCTAATTTTCTTCATATAGAACATAAGTCCATGATGGTTTGTTAGGGAGGCATGGAGTTAGAAAGCCCATTAAGGATTAGCTTGGTAATGAGCAAATTAAATTTCTGAGTAGAGGCATGGCTGTATTTTACTATGACAACCAACATATTTGCATGCACAATCTATAGGGAGAGTTTTCAACTCATAAGAGGACCTTGTGGATTAGTTTGGAGCATGATAAGAGGTATGATAGCTACTATTTTGAGTTGCATAACACATTGAATTCTCTGCAGCAACATACTAGGTATAGGTATGACAAGGTAAGAAGTTCTCATGGCATCCCACAGATCATGGGAAGAGGAGAAAACGCAAGTATTAATTCTGAATTTTGTCATCATGAAATATCAGAATTAGACATATACTTACAACAATATCATGGAGGAAAAACTGATTTTTGGAGTACATTCCATTTTTTGCAAGGTTTTGGAAACATACATATTTGGGTTCCATTCGCAAGTAATAGTAGCACATGCACGAAGAGGATACAACTCTCATTGATAAGCATTTGGGGACTCTTGATGAGCTTATGGAGTGCTACATGCATACATGAGAATGTTGATAAGGGATAGCCTTTAATAAGGGGCCCTTATATGTTGAATTGTACTACCTTGAAACTTCACATCATGGTAAGTTTACGAGATGGCACCTAGCTGATTTCTTTTTGCATGATTAGAGAGTTATAGCATGGCATTTGGGGAGTCATTACCCTTGGGGCAACAAGGTAATCAAATTCTATTATGTTTTTTATTTCAACATTTGGCTGCATATCACTTCCTTGAAAGGTATAAGGGAAAGGAGCTTACTCATCCACCACTTGGCATTGAAAGGGGTGGTTGTAGGGGAACATGTGGAGCCTTTAGAAGGCTATGAGGACACATCTAGCACTTGGAGGTAGCCCCCAAACTACATGAATAATAGTATAAAGAACCCATTTGAGGATTTCCTTCATTGGGAAACAGGTAAATGTGGACATTGTTCGATAAGGAGTGTTGGGACATCCACTTGGATTTTGCAATCGCTTGAGGACAGCCAATTTTAGGTGGGGAGGACTGTAATGTCCACATTTTCATATCATGATTAAATAGGTGTTGAAGACCTTTAGTTTACTCCATAAACTACATGAATCTTTTTTGGGGGAATCATATTTTATTAGTTATTAATTGCCAAAATAGTGATTTTTATCATTTGTTTTTATATGGCAATTATTACTTAATTAATAGAATATTTGTTAAAAAGTGGTTTTTACCACTAAGGTGCTTAAATGAATTAATTATTAAATTTATTTGCCTTAAAATAATTATAATTACTATTTTTATTAAGGCAATTAATTTATTTTTTATTCGAAAAAGAGAATGTTGGCATGGGAGCTAAAGCAAGGAAAAGAAAAGATTTTCTAAAAAGGGCAAGCAAAGGCTTATAATGTATTTTATCTTCTCAAGGTGGTTTGCCCCCCTTTGAAAGATACAAATACAAGGTGATTACTACAATGGAGGACATGCCGAATTTTGATAATTGTTCTTCATACTTGAAGAAACTATTGGGATGCATGCCCAGTAGAAGTTCATTGCTTTGGTGTTGATCAATCTAAAAAATGTGTCTTTTGACACCACCTTTGCTAAGGAGATCTTATTCTTGCCGTAGAAGTGGGACAATTTACTTTGAGGAGTTCGTGTGAAGTTTTGTGAGGGTTTTGAGGGTCCTTTTTTGCATGTTAACCTTGCTAAATATTTATCCTATTTTTGCAAGTGGAGCGAACCACTTTGAAAGTTTGGATCAAGGGTTTGGAGGTCTCTTTGGTCTATTTTATGCAAATTAAATATTTTGATTTTATTTGCTAATTTTTTGCGTGTTGGCGTGAGGTATTGGAGGAGTTTTGTGAAGGGTTTGAAGCTCTAAATCCATAGAAAATTAAAGAATAATTTTCAGAATAATTTTTTAATTATTTTGACAGATTTTGAAGACTTTTTCACTTGTGGAAGGTAAGATCTCACTCTCCTATTTTTTTTGTTAATTTTTCTACTCTCGGCAAGTGGGACGATTGGCTTGGAGAGCAATTTTTGGCCATTTCTATGCCCAAAAAGGTTCGCTATATTTTTAGGGTATTTTCGGGCACTTGTGGTGATTTTTGGCAAGGGTTTGAAGCGAAAAATAATTCAGAACAACTGTATTTTTGGAATTAAATCAGAATTTTCAGCCATCAAAAAGTGGCATTTGAGTTTCAAATTTTTGGCAAAAAAGGTACCTGTTTCATGCATTTAAATATCTAATTATTTCTGCAAGTTTTCAGTTAATTTTGGACAAGTTATTGGCTGAAATTCATCCACGAAACCCTACTATTGTGGCGTCTAGGGTTTTTAGGGCTTAACAAGGGTTTATTGAGTTTATTTTGCAAATTAGGGTTTACTGATTGCATTTTTAGAATTGTGGAATTTAGGGAAAAATTCATTTTGTATGAAATCATCCCATTTGGGGACTTTACAATACTTCATACGATCTTTCTAGCTCTGTGAAGCGTACATTGGGGTCATGTCGGGATGCCCTTTCTCTCCGACCCTCTTCAACATTTACATTGATGAGCTAGAGGATTTTCATTGACAACATTCCCATGCATATTATGGTTGCATTTTACATGATATGGTGACAACCATACTCCTTTTTGTTGATGACATTGTTCTCCTCTCTCACTCTGTCGATGGTTTACAAAGACAACTTGATGCCCTTGTTCGTTTTTGCGAGCTTCATTAGTTGGTGGTTAACCTTAGCCAAACTAAGGTCATGATATTCAACACCTCCAAACATTCTCTTTCATGATTCCAGTTCCTTTACTAAGGGGAACCTTTGGAGATCACATCAACCTATTCTTACTTGGGGCTCCAGTTTTTCGGACCATAATTTAGTATGAATCCTGCCTCTCCATCACACCTTTGCAAGTTATATGCCTCCCTTTCCATCTTGGAGCCTCAATGCTTTCAGATCCAATTCTTGGATTCAAATATGTTCTTATTCGATGCAATCATCAAGCCTACAATTTTATATGGGTTCGAGTTTTGGAAACCTAGTCTAGTTTTTGTGGATTGGGCTTGTATTGAGAGGGTGCAGGCTCTCACGATTCAACGTATGATCCGTTGCAAATGGACAGTTCCTCATTGCATCGTCCAAGTTGAGTTTTTTGCCCAACCCATGCGCTTTGAGACTATCTTCAAGCTTTCCTTCTACATTCATAGATTCAGAAGCATGGGGAATTCAACGTCAAGTCATGTGATGTATCCATACTTAGCCCTATGTTCTTTAGAGAGGATTGCATATTTGGACCCCAATAAACATTGATGTTACTGGGATTCTGAGACTAGTTTGCTCCTATAGTCTGTCAACATCTCTATTAATAGGTTACCTTATCTTATAGGTACTCTTTGGATGCCTCTCCTTAGCGTCTTCCCTTAAAGGAGGTCATCATTAGAGCTGTCAAGGGGGATATCTACAAGCAATACATCTAGGTCACTTGGACCTCTCCTCCCTAGTTGTTCAGATCTAAGCTTGCCTTTTATGCTGAGCATATCTTGCATTTGGCGGATGGTGTCATTCGTCACCCTGACTATCTCTAGCATCATTGGTCTAACAGCTTGAGGTTTCCCCTCAGCTAGTTGAGAGTATGCTCACACTATTTGTAGGTATAGATTGAGGAGCACTTCATTTTCAAATGCCCTATTTATCATGAGATCCAAGGGAGATACCATTATCTTTACAAAAACTCAAGCAATTTTTTATCCACTTTCTTTTGGTCTCCGAATCAACCGTGCCTGGTCCTTTTTCTTTGAGAGTTTGTCACCCTTCAATGCAAGTCCCTATAGGGAGCCCCCAAAGCCTCCAAGCTGATCACTTCATTCTTTTAGTCCCTTACAAATGTTTGTGACATTGTGCACCCTTTGGATATTGATTCTTCACATACAGAGGGGGGTAGATCAGTGAGGTGATGTTCATCTTTGCACAAAACTACTCCTAAGGTATCCCAACACACTAGCTCTTGGCGACCGTGATCCGTTCCTGCTCAACGTCATGGATTTACTCCTTGGTATCATGGATTTGCCTGTTCACTATTGCCTCTTGGGTGCAAAGGCAAACACACATTACGATTTTCTTTGCGGCTATGAGAGCTTCTTTGGCCTTGGGTTTTAGGAGGGATTCTAGGGGAAGTGCTTTGCTTCCTCCTAGGATTACCCAACCTGGCCCCCTCAGTCCTAGGCCCTCCCCGAGGAGCATTATTAGATTCTGCATTGGCCCATTCATAGTGATAGATGTTGACACCTATGTTGTTTGGGTACGGGTACGGGTACGGATACGGGGACGTCTCGGGTACGCGGGTACGTCATTTTTCAAAAAACTTGATTTGGATACGTCGTGGGTACGTCTGTGTGTGTATATATATATATATATATATATATTACTCATTTTTTTAGTAAAACACTTGAAACTACATAGTGTGAAAATATTTGTCTATAAATGATAAAACACTTAAAAATATATAATATTCATTCATTCATTACTTCAAAGACAAGATGTACATTCAAATCTAGAATAAATCATCTCGATTGTCCACAAAATCATGAATGCCACTCCCATTATTTTTCAACTTTATCATTTACTGACACTTTCTCTCACAAGGGCTCATCGGTGCATTGAATTTCACGAGTGCATGCCTTAAGGGGTGCACAGGGAATGGGGTGGGATGGGCTTGTGGCACTTTGCCAGAGATATTCTCAAACTATTCTATCACGCATACATCCCTTCATGCAGCCTTCATACCTCCTATGATGTCTCCTTGAAATCTTGAAACCCTGAAATATGGCTAAGTTTGAAACCCTGAAACCCTGGAATCTGACTAACTCTGAAATATGACAGGATCCTCCAAAACCTAGAATTTGCATTATAGCTCCTAGTAGTCCGAAACCCCTCTCAAACACCCTGAAAGTATATAAATAAAATATAACGTAAAGTATAAGAAACTAGATGTCCATATCTAAATGTAAACTTATACTTAAATGTTTATTTTATTTCTATACGTTGGGTTCGGACTGGATTTACATTTAGGGTTGCTTAGTTTTTAGGGTTTTTTTTTTTAAAGGATTTTCTGGGGTTTTTTTAAAAAACAATTCGCCATTTTTCTGCCGGAATCCCTCGGGTACGCGCCGGAAACGTCCCGGCGTACTCCCGGAGGCGCCCGCCGGCGTGCCAGACGTTTCCGGCACGCCGGCGGGCGCCTCCGGGAGTACCCGGGACGTCCCCGTGCCGGAGGCGTCTCCGAACAGGAGGCGTGGGGCTGGGGGGCGTATCCCTGCAACACAGGTTGACACAAATGATTCCTTTATCCTGGGCATGATCAAAGATGTTTGACGAGACTACCATCCATTCTTTTCGACGTTCGACTTTCATCAACCCATGCTCTTTGGGGCTTCTTACTTCCCCCCACATGGCTACCTCCCTTAATCCGTCTTCCCCTTCGCACCCTAGCCCACCCGCCTGCATCGAAGAGATTCTCAACTCAGTTATCTGAAAACACCTTCACTAGAGAAAGTAAAACCTCTGATCTATAGCTCTACTATTCTAGGCTCAACATGCATCAAACCCTAGCATAACTCCTCTTGGGCTTCCTTGATTGAAAAAAAATTTAGCATATATATTTTTTTTATCTATCTATTAAATTTTTAAAAATTTGCCACCCCTAAAATTTGGACAAAATTTCGGTCATGTTGGAAACACATTTCCACAACCCCTGCCATTCATGTACAAAATCTCTGTGGAACATAGCTTCTTGCAAACACTAGTTTGCCTTTAGATGTGCCATCAAAATTTAATTTCCATCGGTCCTCCTTAGAAGTAAGCCATTTGCGGCTGGTTCTCTTAGAGAGCTTGGCACCCACCCCATCAGCAGGATGGTAAATATTCAAACATGGACTTGTCAAACACATTAAAATGCTCACATCTCATGGACCTTCTAACATTAACTTCATGAGTATTCAACCTTATCGATATTGATTTGTCAGTAATAACTTCACTCTAAATAAACATGAAGCTACTAGAAAACCAAAATGTAGAATATGAACTGGTCCAACTTGCTTGAACTACTTTGTGCATTACAAGTAATGATTGAAACATGTTTTTGTTTAAAAATTAAAATGTAGTATTTGAAACTTCCAATGTGATATAGGGAGACACTCTTATAGGTGTGAGACGTATGCCCTGCATCTCCCATGTTTCAGGAATGTGTTAGAAATGTCCCTGTACATCCCTGTGGGGAAGGGGACATCACTGTGGATGTTTTCTGTGGACGGGATTTTTGGAGCACGTACTTGGGTTTTCTGCATGGTGTCCCATGTGCTCGGGGAGATGCCTAGGATTACTGCCATCACTTTTGACAAGGATAATGACATGCAGGATAAAGGTTCTAGAAATTAATCAGTGTAAAGAACAGAATGAAGAAGTCCGCTTTTCCAAGAGAGCAATTTTTCTGAAGTGAAATTTGCTTGGGCATGTTGGTTCTTTTTATGGCATAAGCATTGTGTAGGATGAACCATCAACATAAATTTATGGGAAATCCAAGTTGAAAGAAATCAAATCTTGAACTATCAAATTTACAGGAGGTAAATTCAGAAAATTAAACAGAAAATATTTTAGAGCAAACAGTCTACTTTTATTTTAGGTTTTGCTTTGCCCCATTTAACCTTCTTTTGTTACTTAGGGAGGGGAATGGTTTAGGCATTCCTCAGCTATTCATAAATTTCTACTATCATTATATACTACTCCCCCTTGTTTACCTATTTCTCTTAGATGTAATGTTATCATCTATAATTTATCTCAACTAGAACCACACATTTGGAAACAAAGTTCAATTGGCACTCGCTTTTCCATCACTTTTTTGGGTTCTTTTGCTTGGGTTTCCTCTACTAGACCCTGTTTCTTGTGAGAGTAAACAAGTGAGACTAATATTATAGTCTTGACTGTTATTGGGCATATTGATTTTGGACTAATGCATTTTGCAGGTGGGCCACTGCTTGTGTTTGCATGGTTTGCTTCAATTGCTACCCTATGTTAGTTCTGTTCACAAAATTGTTCCACGGGGTTCTGAGTTCTTTGCTCATCATTCTAGGGGTTTTTGCCTTTGGTGACTATATCGTCTCAAGGAGAGAGGCTTTTTTTCTGAGCTTTGATGGCGCTATTAAGTATTGGTTTCCTTGCTTGGGAGACACAACCATAAAGAAACACATCAAATGGTTAGTGTACAACTCATCTTCTTAAGTACTACGGGGAAAACAATAATTGAGTAGTCGTGATGTTGGCCACAAAGAAAGGAAGAGAGATATAACTATTACAAAATTTGCTGTGGTGCTATAACCCCTTGTTTAAAGCATTGGATGTTTACTGCTGACCTTTCATTGAGTTATGTACTCAGTAATTTATAGCTGCAAGAAACAACCATGAAGGATAGGACTCAGCCCATAAATTATATAAACACCATCACAATTTCCCTAGGAAGCAACCCTAATAATTAATGAGAAACAACACAAAATAAAAATCAATACAGGTTTATGGCACCTGCTCAAGCATTCAAAAAAATAAAGAAAAATATGGAAATCTCTCGGCTGTTAATTATAATTCATTAAATGAATCAGAAGTAACCACGCCAAAGATAGGGTCAAATTTTTAATTTTTCCAATTGTTTTAAATCCAAGTTATAAGCCCTGATGATATGTGACTTCTTAATAATTGTAATGCATAGAGTTATAAGTAGACAAACAACAATTAAATAGTAAAGATATTAACCATAGAATGTTCTAAAAATGTGGTAACCGAACAAGCTATTTAGAATATAAACTACGTTACCGGATATGCCCTCCCCAGACCCTGGGAGCGCGGGGAAACGCTCCCCGGATACGGGAGCGCGGGGATACGCCCAGGGAGCGTCCTTGGGTGTTGGATACGCCCAGATACGTCTGGGTGCCGTATCCGGCCGTATCCTTGCGTTTTCTGCAAATTTTTTTTTTCCAATTTTGCTTAATTAAAAGTCAAACACAGACTTCGAAAAACAAAACAAAGTATGAAAACCTCTCTGCAGTTTCAATGGCTGGCTGTGTTTGACTGTTTTCAAAACGTGAGCCTCAGTTGATTCATCTGTATCTTCTTTATTAGGGCTGTATACAACAGCTGTGAAGGTTGCCAGAGCAAGTCAGCAAGTCTTCCAGTTATTGGATCACGTTTCAGCCTTGCGAAAATAAAGTAAATAAATGTCTGTAACATGATCAAGATGAGGGAGAGGTTGAAATCAATTATGTCCTGTTTTGCTTATCCTTTATGTCCCAAAAATATGGGACATAAAAAGTCAAACACTTTTTATTTTGCTTAATTAAAAGTCAAACACAGACTTCAAAAAACAAAACAAAGTATGAAAACCTCTCTGCAGTTTCAATGGCTGGCTGTGGTTGACTGTTTTCAAAACGTGAGCTCAGTTGATTCATCTGTATCTTCTTTATTAGGGCTGTATACAGCAGCTGTGAAGGTTGCCAGAGCAAGTCAGCAAGTCTTCCAGTTATTGGATCGCGTTTCAGCCTTGCCAAAACAAAGTAAATAAATGTCTGTAACATGATCAAGATGAGGGAGAGGTTGAAATCAATTATGTTCTGTTTTGCTTATCCTTTATGTCCCAAAAATATGGTTCTCCAGGACTCTTTCTGTGTAGTACATATGGTGAGATCATTTGCACAGGTATAATACAAAAGCTCAACTCGTGAATAAGCTCAAAGAAGAGAACAGGGCATACTCTTCAGTTTGATTTAACACCAGGTCATCTCATTGTAATCTTCACCAAACTGCGCAGAGGGGATTTTGTTTTGTCTTTATTTTTGTCCATACTGGTAAGTTGTAACATTTGCATTATGAACTTGTAATAATAAATAAGACTAATCTAAGTTTAGACAATTGAATATTATGATATTTGGCATTCAATTATTAGTATGTTTTGTGGTTATTTAACTAATTATGTTTCTTCTATGCATAATATGTGGTTAATTTTGCTTATATGTCTTTTTTTTTTATATTTTTTAATTTTGTATATATATTTTTGTACAGCCGTATCCAAACCTCCCAAAAAAAAATCGCTGTATCCCCGTATCCGATTCTCGTACCCGTATCCGTACCCTTACCCGTATCGGCAACTTAGAATATAAACATCTTGGTGATAGAATTCCCAAGAATAGTGATTCTTCTATTTTGTGGGAGAAAAATGAAGAGTCTAGAAAATTATGTCCATATACCTCTACTTGAGAAAGAAAGAGAGAGAGAAAGAAAGAAAGAAAGAAATTATATTAATGTTCACGAATGACAAAAAGTAGGTAATGGGACTCAAGAATACATCCCAGTTATAAAGGAAAGTGCTAGGGTAGAAGAACCCTAGGATCAAAAATTACCTAAATATAAATAATTGAAGCACCTTAAAATAAATGAGGAGAGGGTAAAGCCAAAGTAGTAAAGCTCCAACCCATGATTTTAAAATACCAATACGAATATCTATGTTGGGGAGGGGATGGGGAATAAGACCCAAAGAACAAGGGCTGATGAAAGTCGGAAAGATTGGATGCTAGTCCCATCATACATCTCTATCAAGGCCCCGGCTAGAAAGAAGAAGAAGAAACAAATTATATTAATACATGGTTACCAAAGTGTTGGGGACAGAGGGATGTGGGGATGGGGTTTCCTGAATGGAAAAAAAATTACCAGATTTTGGGGACGGTGGGGGGATGCCTATTAAATTAATATTTAAATGTTTTAACTTTTTTCAATAAAATTTAGGTTTTTAATTTTTATTTAATGTTTTTTACTATACTTTCAGTTTCAGGATTAGGGTTCATTGTTTTTGTGAAAATAACAAGTTTTTTTGGGGCGGGGGTTCTGTTTTAAAGTAAAAGCATCATAAATTTAAAAAAATAAAATGGGGACGTCCCCTTCAGGTCCTCAAGTTCTGGAAATGTTTGGGACATCACCAAAATTTAGGGGACACATCTTCACATAACACTGTATTAATGCCCTACAGATTGAGTGAATTAGCTGATGGGACTCAAAAGCACAAGTTATGATAGTTAATCAGCAGTGCCATAAAGCAAGTTGTTATATATACTTATGATCTTTGGTTGACAAGGATGGGCCCAAAACTTGTGTGGGACTGGCCCTTCCTTTGCTATTTCTGAATAGAGTTGGGTGAACAAGTAAGCTTGCCATACCCTATTTTGCAGTCCCTTCTGTGTTATCAAGATTGCTATTCTTCTGGTCATTTCAGGCTATTCTTCTTTATGTTGAGCTTGTTTTATGTTGTATATGTTTTTCTTTGTTGGATTTCCCTTCTTTTCATAGGGTTCTGTTATCATCTAACAGTTAATATTAGATGGTACTATTCCTGCATTTACTTTTGCCAAAACAACATCACTGTTGCCATAGTTGATGCTAAATCATTCAACATTAGTTGTGTTTGAATTCCTCACTGTATATGAAGTTGAACTATGTTGCGCCTAATTATATTTTGTTTTTGCATGTGTAACAGGTGTTCTGGTTCTATCCTATGTATGTTTTCAGCTATATTATAAGCAGCATATGGTAATTATCTTTCATTACATGAACATGCAATGTGTAACATGCTGTGATACATTAGCACTGTGAAACCCTTTTCCAATTGATTTGTAGCATGCATGGGTGTGCTATTCAAATGGAAATCTAAGTATTTTATGACAAGTTTTAAAAACCCAATTTGGGAGGATGATTTTGTTTTTGGAACGAGTAGTGAGTCATATATTACAAAAGAAACAATTGTCGAAGTAATCAGACTACACACTTGAACAATACACATTAATGTCAATAGATGTCAATATAACCTTATGCTAGCATGTGGTCAGGTTAGGGGTTATGTTAGTAATGGTTATTGTTTGTTGAACTGCTCTAATGAGACATAAGGAAATAATGTCGTCTTAATCCATGTAGAAGGATATGTAATATTGAGTTGTATTAATCTCAACCTAACCTTTTGTATCATTCTTCTGTAATATTAATGAAACTATTCTATTTTCTTCATTTCTTGTGTATGATTGTTTATCTTAGTACATTTTCTACATGTTATCGGAGTCATGTTTATAGCAAATCCAAAAGTTGGTTAAGACATGATATTGTATCCCTCTTATGAACAATGTTTAGGACAAAGATGATACATAATGCTTCGTCGGGAGAGGGTCTCGATGGACTTAAGGAGATCGTCGGGAGAGAGGAGAGGGTCCTCTCCCGAACAGTCGAGTGCTCTCTCTTCTCCCTTGATGAAAAGGCCCTCGATCCTAAAGTCCCTTTGTCCAGAAAGGGGTGTAAATGCCCTTTCGTTGAACAAATGCTCTCCCCTCGTCCTATAGGATGAGTGACCCTTCATTGGGAGAGTACCTCTCCCTTGACCAAAAGGTCGAGTGCTCTCCCATTGGTTGATCCCTCCTCGCTTTCTTTCGTCAGGAGGTTATTTGAAGGATTGAAGAACTAAGATACCGGGATACAGAAATGGGTGCATGTGTAGGTATGAGAAATGTTGATTTTCGAGGAGCCTCTCTAAACAAAAAGATGTAGAAATGTCCATACAAAAAATATTAAAATATTTTAATAATAAGAAGTCTAATTATAAATATAATTATAAGTAAAAACATACAAAATATCCATGTTGTGGGCATTAAAGGTCCCAAATCACATATAAAAAAAAAATACATATAATATCCCTTGTTATAAACTAGGATTTATAAGTTCAAAATACATCATGTTTAGGGACTAGAACATTTATCATATATCTGTCCTCTCAGAGCATCTACATCATCCCCTGCATCGTGAGAACTAGATGCAAGAGTGGTTGTGTCACTCCCACTGGCTCCTATCTCAGGTTCATGTATAGAAGTCCTTTCTTGCCATCATCCAAGTCAGGCTGCTTTGGCTGAATATGCCAAAGCTTAGTTGAACTTTGCTTGTAGTCTTCACTCTGGTGCGTCAGGGGGTGCAAACTATAATGCACATACACAGTTTAGCTTAGTTTTAGGTTTTGCTTTTGCTAAATTTACCTGGGGAGAGGGCCCTAGCCCAACAAAAAAGGCATCAAAACAGCTGGAATTTTTAGCAAAAGCTCTAACAATTCCAAAAATGAAGAAACATATCATCATGCAAGTTAAGTAGAGTTTAGAAGAAAAGAACACCTTGATGCCAAGAGGGCAATGAGATTTTGACCGAATTCCTCAGCTAAATCAAGATGCCCGTCAACACAACATCTACACTCCAGAAAACCAAGAAGCCAAATCGATCATGAGTAAGTAAAACTATCCAACTCATATCCAAGAAGAAAAACCATACCACACTCAGCTGATCAGCAAAATGCATCTTTGACCAGCCTAGTAGACAAAGGTCTTCCAAGCAGAGAACTTAACCAGCAGGACATGAGATATCAATGTGATCCTACAGTGGAAGGATGGATACTGAGCTAGTCCTTTCCTTTCCAATCTTCTCCATATTCAAGTCAATTATCTTATCCCTTGAATGTCTTAAATTTTTTGAAGAGAGTATAGAGGGAGTACGGAAGGTAAATTTTAGGACTCAGCAGAAATTATAACAAGGGACATTCGATTGTAGAGCAGAAAACTTTATGCTAAGGAGATATTATAAACTTGGATTATCACAACTTGGAGCATCATCCACAAGTATAGCAATATACGTCCACTCAAGAAGACTGAATATGAAAACTGAAATGTCTTAAAGTTACTGCAAAGAATTGTCATGCCATACAAGCAGCAGACCCACATGGAAGCTTAGGCAGAGAACTACTGAAGTGAATCTAAATGCAAGCGTACAATGAATGCATGTAGTCATCAGTTGAATATATCATCACCTAGATGAATTCTTGAAACAAACCCTTCAAAATATGAGGTCAAAGATTTTGACCTAAAATACTTGCTATACTGGATATCATTTCTTGACTGAGGGAGCCACCATATCGCCTAAATTTCCTTTCACCTGCCTTAAACTAAGCAAAATGGAAAGCAGAGCATCTATACATGGGTCTATCCGTTCTTAGAGAAATAAAGCCATGCCAAGTTTGTAATTCCAGAGAAAAGCTGATTTTTCTTAACCCATAAGCACATATTTGCAGAACCTCAATACTGTGATCTAACCCCATGGAAATGAGAAGCCACACAAAGAGTAAGGGACGTTCAGAAGGAACCCCACTTTTGCCAATCTATCTTAAAATATTGTGTGCGAAAGTAGGGCTTTCCATTATTCAAAGCAAACCACATCAAAGAGTATTTTAAGTGTCATCTCCAAATACTTCTATGCTTTTCAACTGAAGGCGATACAGGAAGACTGAGAATTTCACAGATTAATTATCTATAGGGCTCAACGAAAGTCGCTTTAGAAAGGGAGCTTCAAGACACCACTTCAATGATCAAACCATTCAAGAGAATCCATGCAACTAGTAAGAGAGGTTCTGAAGGAACCTCAATCTTGCATTTCTACCGCGTTTTTAAAATGATGTGTGAAGGGAGTGCAAATTTAGAAAACCCATTACCCTTACTAAAGAGGAAAAAACCTGTAACCCAAAGCAAATCCACCAGAAGCCCATCTCAAATGCATTATATGCTTAAGGAAAAGCAAGTATAACCAAAGAAAACCACACTGAGTCCATCTTCTGGACGGTGAGAGATGCCATGTGGTGGGTGCAAAATGAATCAATAATCCAAAATCCATCCAACAGCCAGACCATTCCACTTCCTACCCAGATAAGGGTATGTATTTATATATAGTTCAACACCAGTTCCATTACAGCAAGGCAATATATATATATATATATATATATATATATAATTCGACACCAGTTCCATTACAGCAAGGCAGTCTTCAATACTTCCTATATATATATATATAGAGAGAGAGAGAGAAATTTATAATTCGACACCAATTCCATTACAGCAAGGCAATCTTCAATACTTCCGTTTCATCGGTAAAAAAGGATAGGGTCAAATTATGCAGGCCCCTTTAGTGCCCTGGGAATTTAACATATCTTGTCCAAAAAGGGGAGGAAATATAGAAATTTGAAACTATCAATTTTTTTGAGAATAATTACCTCCGCATCTTCTTCACTCAACAATTGAGGACAGCAGTGGGGAATTTCTACAGTGGCCTCCTTAGACAATTTGAGACCCATATTTTCTGCAATTTATTATTGTCCAATTATAAGAGCAATAACCCTGTCATAATGTGATGCTGGTGGTGACTGTACTCTCCCATAGTTGCAAAGAGGGTTTTCTCTATTGCAGTGTGATCATCATGAAGCAAGTATGTCCCCTCAACATTTGTCAACATATTTGCAGCACTGAGAGACTGTGCCATGTCAAACACGCTCCTCTCAGTGGATTTCCTTGGGTCCAAGAGGAGATTAGACATGCTGGCAAAGGTCGTTGATATCCACATTGTCCAGCTCCTTTGCTACCCACCACACCCTTTACAGCCACAGTCGCATATGCGGACTCCTAACCTCCCTGTTCATAAACTCTGAGGAGTACTCTGTAACAGCCTCCACTGTTTTCTTGCCCTGCTCCTCAGTCTTCCTCTCATCAGCTTGACGCGAGCTCCTTTCTATGGTGGCTGCCATTGTTTTGTTTCTTGAAGAAGCTTGAGAGAACCAAGGGTGAAGGATTAAATTGAAACCTGCATAAATGACAAGTGGGAAGATGGCAATCAATTTTCCTACACATGCCACCTCAAGTGATGGAAAGGGGAAGAATGATAGCCACACTTCCCAATAATGACCCCCAATTTTTTCTCCCGGCAGCTTTAATGAGATAGATATAATATTTTTCCCCCTTCCCCATCCTTTTTCTTGCCACTTTGCTTACATGTTTTTTATTTTTTCCTTCCTCCCACCCCATTCCCCACCACCCCCGTTTTCTTACAAGTCTTTGAAAAAGAATCCTTTCGCATCCTTAACCAGTGACCTTCTAATGTCCTTTGGGAAGTGTTTTATTCCCATAATTGATCTTTGATGCCAGAAGCAACCATCAAACTGACTCCTCTATTGGCCAGCTTGTCTGCTACCTGATTTTCTTCCCTCTTAATGTGCTGAAAGATGATTTCATCTAATTGATAAGTCAGCCAATTTGCTTTGTCAATCAATGCTTTCAGTTTCCAAGACGACACCTTACCATTCTTCATTGCATTTATCAGAATTTGAGAGTCACCTTCTCCTACCAACTTCTTCAAGCCTAGCCTTGAATGACAACCGTCTGAAAACCCTTAAGCATAGCCAAGCTTTCTGCCTGGTTATTCGTGTCCTTATCAATATCTAAGACAAAAATTAGAACTGGCTACCCCATTTCATCCTGGAATACACAACTTCCCCCTGCTGGCCCTGAATTTCCTTGGGCTGTACGATCAAAATTCAGCTTTATGAATTCCGCAGGACGGGAACAACATTCCATGCAACCTTTCTTATTCAACACAAGATCTGCCCCATTATCAGGGAGCTTAGGTTTAGTTTTAAATTTTAATATTTTTATTTTTTATTTTGTAAGCTAAGGGGCATGGCCCCAAGATTTGTTCTGGAATTGTGTTGTTTCCAAGCCATTTCCGGGTACAGTCTGGTGTTTCTGACATTTGGAAACAATTCCCTTAAGGACTGATCCTTTTCTATATAAAAACCGTTAAAGGGGAGAAACAGGGGAAGAGTTGCATTTCCTTCAATGTAGTTGAAGATTTAAATATTTTATAAATAAAAATGCCTTGTTGCCAAACATAAATTAAATGATGCATATATTTGCCGATAATTGAAGGTGAATTTTTCGTGGACCACTCTAGAAATTCAAAGGATAATCTATCAAAACTCACATATGAAATTTGAAGGAGAATTTTTCATGCATTTAATACACTTGAAATTGAAGTATATGCTCACATCCCTTTGTCTTTAGTGGAGGGGCAAACAGAAGTGGTTAGCCAGACATTGGCTTATGTATTTTTTTATCAGATATCAGTCTAACAAACTAGGAGACAAGTACTTGTATATAGTTCAACAGAGATACAATCATGCTGTGCTTTACTTGCAGGATTCCCACCTTTGGAGAAATGCTATGGTGTTCTGACAGTAGCAGCTTATTATCTGCCACTTACTTTTCCTTTTGTTTCTGCCAACAGGGAGCAAAAAGAACAGGACTAAGTAGCTGTTTTCATTGACCATTTGGTCAAAAATCATAATAAAGTTTGATAGTTTCTGGCCAGTATTCAAAAAGTCTAACACGGATGCATGATGCTTTTGAAGTTGTTGACAAGGTTTGGATGAACTTTGATGAATGATGATTCAATCAGAAAACTCATAATACATTGAAACCAATTTCGTTGAACTTTGACGAACGATGATTCAATCAGAAAACTCATAATACATTGAAACCAATTTAGTATGGGCCATACAACACAGCACAAGCTGTTGGTCCTAATGCATTTCGTTTATACATCTCATTGGGGCATTAATTTTTTGGGGAATGTGAGCAATCTCAAGCGCTATGAACCACCATACTTGGAGGAGCCAATTCCAGTTATGCACCCAACTGCCATAGTTCCAGATTATCAGCTTTTTCTTTCTGAAGATCCACTTTTGGATGCAGTAGGTTGATTCACAAAACAACAGCAAACAACTATATACCTTTTAAGTTTTGGACATTATTTCAGATTTCCTTCCCAAGGCAAGTAGTTCTCTTGTCCAAATTTCAGCAGTTGTTTCCCATCATCAGCAGAAAATGGGAAAAGCAGAACTTGAAAGTACATAATTGTATTGTAAACAGTTGAGTTAATACAATAAAGGAGGAGTTACTTTGCTTAGTTTTTTACCTGAAAGGGTTTTCCTAGGTGAAATTGTGTGTACTATGTAATCTTTTGTATATGTCATTTTTCTTATTTTGTTAGATTAAGGATTCTATTGGTATTGCTTCTCTTGTTTTAGTTTATCGGGTCTATTTTTTTCTTCATTTGGTATCATTAGGTCCTATAGCCAAGTCATTCTCCTATGGACATCATCAGATCTTGTATTGGCCCAATCATGGTTATGGATAAAGTTGTTGTCCCCTCTTTTGCTATGAACCTTGGTTTGCATTAGCTCCCTTGTGGTTTCATTTGTTGTTCCTTTGGGAAGGGGTCTTCCTTTTATACGGTAAGTTGTTTTTGTATCATATCGTTTTGTCTTTCTTAACATGTCAAGGTTTAATCCGTTTCGGGTTCATCCCCTCTAGTTAGAGTCGTTTATTGTTTTAGTGTTAGTTACATTTTTTGGTTCATGGAGTTCCTTTTAGCACTGCTAATTGCTATTGTAACTTGCAGTACTTTCGAGTCCGATTGACCTACTTTTGTCATTTGAGACATTAAAATAATATATTCCTTCTAGGTTTATTGATTTTCTGGAATTGGGTTTATTTTACCCTTGCTGTGAAATTTCAGAATGGTTTGGAATTGGTTTCTTTGTTACCTATTGTTTTTTTTTTGGGAGTTGATCAGAACTTGCTTACTGTCTCTATTATCAAGGTTTGTTTCAATTAATTTTACAACCATATCATTAGGGAAGTGCATGTACTATTTTGGGCATTATTTCAGATTTCCTTCCCAAGGCAAGTGGTTCTCTTGTCCAAATTTCAGCAGCTGTTTCCCATCATCAACAGAAAATGGGGAAAATAGATTTTGAAAGTACATTATTGTATTGTAAACAGTTGAGTTAATACAATAAAGGAGTTACTGTGCTTAGTTTTTTACCCGAAAGGGTATTCCTAGGTGAAATTGTGTGTACTATGTAATCTTGTGTATATGTCATTTTTCTTATTTTGGTAGATTAAGGATTCTATTGGTATTGCTTCTCTTGTTTTAGTTTATCGTGTCTATTTTTTTCTTCATTTGGTATCATTAGGTCCTATAGCCAAGTCATTCTCCTATGGACATCATCAGATCTTGTATTGGCCCAATCATGGTTATGGATAAAGTTGTTGTCCCCTCTTTTGCTATGAACCTTGGTTTGCATTGGCTCCCTTGTGGTGTCATTTGTTGTTCCTTTGGGAAGGGGTCTTCCTTTTATATGGTAAGTTGTTTTTGTATCATATCGTTTTGTCTTTCTTAACATGTCAAGGTTTAATCCGTTTCGGGTTCATCCCCTCTAGTTAGAGTCGTTTATTGTTTTAGTGTTAGTTACATTTTTTGGTTCATGGAGTTCCTTTTAGCACTGCTAATTGCTATTGTAACATGCAGTACTTTCGAGTCCGATTGACCTACTTTTGTCATTTGAGACATTAAAATAATATAATCCTTCTAGGTTTATTGATTTTCTGGAATTGGGTTTATTTTACCCTTGCTGTGAAATTTCAGAATGGTTTGGAATTGGTTTCTTTGTTACCCATTGTTTTTTTTTTGGGAGTTGATCAGAACTTGCTTACTGTCTCTATTATCAAGGTTTGTTTCAATTAATTTTATAACCATATCATTAGGGAAGTGCATTTTCTATTACTACGTTACCGGTTCGTCGACTTTTGCAGAAGAACCGACGCTTGATATGTACTGGATCCTAGTACTATTCCAGTATGTACTTGGGTTTGTCGTGGGCCACCCGGGTTTGTCCGGGTTCTTCTGCCAGAAGAACCTAAGCAAACTTCGGTGGTCTAGGGCGAATCCTAGGTGAACCTGTAAAAAAAAACATGTTTTTTTTTGTAATTTTTTCTCATTATTTCACAAAAAGCAATGATTTACATGACCTCATCCTTCAGATGGGGGCCGAGCATTGCTTCCACGATTTGGGGTTCCATCACGATGAGGGAAAATAAATAAATTTGTTCTAAGGAACCGATTTTGCCCCATTTTGCTAGGAGGCTGAGTTTCTTGATGGGCACCCATTTTTATTCCTTGTCTCGTTGAGGTTTGCAGCCGCCTTGATAGTCACCATGGCCTCTATCGCCATGCCCAAACTTGCGGCCAAACCCTCCTATTTTTGCCATTGATTTTGCAGACGTAAAAGTTTGAAATTGTAGCTTTAAGTTTGAAACCATAGCTTTAATAAAAGCTTTAAAGTTTAAACTATTCGACTTTATAATATTGTATTCTTAATAATTATTTAGTTAATAGTTTATTGGTTTTTATTTAGTTTATTAAATATTTTAATTTTTTACTAAGTTGTATGGACATTGAAGTTTGACACACTATTGGATTTTTTTTTTTGACACATTATTGGATTTTGCGATGTATTTATCTTTTTTGGTATACTTATGTCACATGTATATATTTATTTATTATGATGTATAAGTGGTTTTGTTTTTACAAATATGTATAATAATTATTTTATATCAATATGCATACTATGTGGTTAATGACAATGGCACTAATTCCTATTTATTAGGCTAAAATTTCTATATTTTTTAATTTTTTATATATTTTTTGTATGGACGAACCCAAGATGTACCCAAGGCAAAAAAAATAGTTGTACCGGCAAAACTAGTTCTTCGAACCCGAACTCAAACCCTAATTGGTAACTTAGTTCTATTATAGTGCATGTTTAGGAAGTGGCATTATATATAAGACAGGTTAATCCTTGAGACCAATAATTCTCTTACAAAGTAATCGGTTTTGGATTCGTATAAATTAAAGCGGGAAACTTTGTTGTTTGTGAGCATAAAATCAAAAGTATTCTTGCCAACAGAAATTTGTGGAAAGTAGGGACAAGTTACAAGGAAAAACCTGAACATGATTTTGATTGATGGAAATAAAGAAAGAAATTACACTAGTGCTTGGGTCAAAGTGTTTCAAAATCATACCGTCTGTAGTTGCTTAGATGGAAAGATTCATAGTACCTTTCCATTTCAAGTCTATAAATTAAAATCTTATTAGCACTCTTGTCCTCACCTTGTGTGAGTGACGGATTGTGTGCAAATGGTGTTTTACTGTGGTGCTTCATACACCTAAATCTAGTGTCTCTCTTCTATGTGCATGCAATTTTTTTATTTTTTATGCTCATATTGTTTTAGAGTACCATCTATGTTTCTCTGAGGGGAGTTTGTGTTTAAGTCCATATTTGAAGAAGGCAATCTGTTTGAAGAAGGTTCTATAAAACTCTTGTTTCAGCAAGGAGGGAACATTAGTTTGGGCAAGTAGGCATTAGGCACCCATTGAAACTCGTAGATCAAAGAATGGTGCACCATAGGCTCCAAAGAGCTAGCATGAAATTTGGGGACTGTGGTACATGAATAGAGAGAAAACCTCGCCCAGCCATAAGTATTATGTGGAAGACACCAATATGGACAAATGCATATAATACACATGACTTTATATTGCTACCATGTACAAAAGCCTCATGCTTTGACTGGCATATCTTCATAACATCATACAATTGCCAAAATCATACACTTTGATATGATAATAAAATGTAGTGTTGCATTTAGTAAGCAAAACAAAAAGTGGCAATAAACACTGGCAGGATCAAAGAGGCGGGTACCATTTGTACCATAATATTCTTTTTTGGGTTGAAGGGTAAACATCTTGTTCCTTCATAGCCCTTTTAGTATCCACTGATATCAGGTGCACAAATAATTGACCTTCTTTGGCTTATTGCTAAGGATTCAGGGATATCCATTTTACCAAATCGCCTAGGACTTGAGCCCAACATCATCCGCTTTTGGTATCACATGGAATTTGTACCTTGGTGGATGGCATGACAATACACTTTACCATCATCTACATCATTTGTACGACAACCCTTTTGATTGTACCATAATATTCAATATGCTCCATAAAACAATAATAAGCTCAACTCTGTCCATAATTGCAAAGATAAATGGTGGAAGGGTTCCACCTACATATACATCAAGGAGAGCTAAAAAATCCGAAGTGGATAAGAACCAACTTGGGAATATTTGTAGTAATAATAGTATATATAAATCACATTTGAGACCACATGTTGTTGTGAAATGTGTCACTGAATTATGACAAATAATTTGACCAATTCGTCATTTTGAAAGTCAAATTTGTCCAGCTTGCATTTTCATTAGTATTGCGATAAGTTTTTGAAATGCAATATCTGGCACTGTAGGATGTACACATTTTACTCAAGTCGATATTCGCTTTCTAATCCTTCAAGCTTCTTTTTTATTTCTCTCTTTTAATTCCCAAGCTTACTGAATTCTTTCACAGGCAACAATCAAGGCATATCATATTGGAAAAGTAAAGGAGAGATTCAATATCGTGAATGATGACATTCAAATTTTTGAAACCAGGAATGCTTACTTGTGATGATTGACTACTAATATTGTTTTTTAGTGGATGCAGATTCTTCTGTTTAACTATAACTGACACCTGGAATGGAACTAGCATACCTCTTGTAGTGCTCTGATGTAATTGGTGCCTTCTAAGTCATTCCCCTTGGTTTAGGTGCCATGTCCCATGAAAAGGTTTTTATTTATTTATTTCCTGTTTTTGCTCCTTTTATTTTCGAGCTAGTCTTGTTTGGTCTTTTATCTTCCTCTTCCTTCTCTATTCTTTTGTCAGCCTGCTTGGACATTGGTCATAGTTTCTTTCTTGGTTACTTGTTTATTTTTGACATGTGAGTTTTCACCAAATCTTAATTTCGTTTTTGTCAAAATATTGTCTGTGCAGACTGTTCTTTATTTTCTGGGTTATAGTACCCATGATGTTTGCTTCATTGCTGCTATTGTTCAAGTACATGTCTGTATTTGTTTTCTCCAACCAAATCTGAATTATTCTGTACAAAGCAACAAACCTTACAATGCATACAACCAAAGAATTTCCGTTTGCTGCTACACTCATACTAGATTCTATTGCACAATCTTAAGATTTTCGTACGATATTTTCTCTTTTATTGAATTCTTAACTATCATGGCAGACTGATTAAGTATTTTTTTTAGCAAGCACCATCTTTCTTTCCTAATTAATAAAAATGATTTCTTGGTTTGCCTAATATTTCCATTGCTGCTATGAGACATCGTGAAAATTTTGATATTCTCTTATTCACATGCACATTTTTTAATTCTTCTCGTATGCTGTAATTAATTGAGAAAATATTTCTGTTAAAACAGGTACAATGAAATTGCCGAGCAAGCTTGTAAGGTGATGGAGCAGAGTGAACAAGATCGTTCGATACAGAATTCAGAGGAAGACAGAACAACTAACAAGCAATTTACAACCGACCCAGGAGACAATCATGATGGCCTTGAGGGGTAAGTTTGGAAATTTATTGATATATTCACAAATGTTAATTTCTCATTTGTAATGTGGTTTTCATTTTTCCAATCTTTAGGTTTGAGTCATGCTAACAAGCTTGCTTGGTTAATTAGTAGAAGATTTGTCTGTATTATAATAATACAAAAGCATAACTCCTCCTAATGTTTGATTTTTTAATTTTCATTGTGCAGCATGATGACTATGATTGCAGAGAAGATATATTCATGTCTTATGTTGAGCATATTTTTCCTAGAGGTTGATTCATTTATTCCGGTCTTGGTACCGGAAACATATTTGGTGTATGAGTATCAGAGTATGAGTGTTTTTGTTACACGAGTCATAGAAAATGTGGAGGCACTGTTCCTTTTTAGAATATCTACTAGGCAATTTTATTGTTCCTCAGTTAATATGGAAATAAAATTTACAGCTGCTAATGTTAAATTTCCCTCTATATTGCAGGTCTCTGCAATTAGTTATATTCCTTATATTGGAAAGATATTGAATTTTCTTCTTCTCTCGTGGATTTATGCTTATTACAGTTTTGAGTGAGTCCAATGAACTTCATACGTAAACTGTCCTCACTACATTGATGTTAAAGTTTTGAGATTTTGTTCGCAGTGCAGCATAATATTGCAGTGAAGTTTTTCTGCATTGATAGAATTCCTCACATGTATAATTGTGAATTTATTTTGTTTGCAGGTACAAATGGAACTTCATTGGATGGAGTCTTGATAAGAGAATTAATTTCTTTGAAACCAATTGGGCTTTTTTTGCAGGGTTCGGTATGGAATTTGCTTCTTTTGATCTTTTGTATCATAATATCAAGTACTCAACTTATACTCCTTTCAAGTTTTACCAAAAACTTAGTGCGAGTAGTTAACAACTTTGAATTTAAATAAAATGTTCTTGAAATGAGAGTTGAAAATATTATATAGGAAAATTTCAAATAAAAGATTAATTCCGATCATTATTGAATGAGGATATGTTCATCTCTGCTTTGTAATTGCTATAAATTTACTTACTATTTTATATATTAACTTGAGAGTTTCAAAATGATCATGCTTTGCTTCTGGTTAGTTTTGTGCTGCTTTTTTGCTATGTTTACTTTAAATAATCTCTTTATACTTGATGAAAAGAAAAAAATAGAAATAAAGAATTAAAATATGAACTTCAAAGAAAGGAAACAAAAACAACCCAAAATATGAAGCATGCATTCTATATGCTAATAGACGAAACTTGGGATGATGTCCATCTTAGGACTTTTGCCTATTTTATTAAATTTTTACCTCATTTGTGCAGGAAGCCCATGTGTGATACCAACTGTCTTTTCAAGTCAACTTGTCAGCAGTGGAATTCTGGCGATACTTTTTCCATTGGTAAGATGATAAACTGATACATCGGATATTTTGTCGCATTGATTATATTTTATTGATGTTGCTGAAAGACCACAAAATGTAAAAGTGCATTTTTTTTGAATATTAAGTCGAAGCTTGATATTTTTAGGCAACACATATAAACTCTTTCAAAGAGTTTCTATTAGCGACCATAATATGCAAAGGGTTCCTTGGATTAAGAATGACAAAAGTGATGGGTGGAAGCCATAAAAGAGTTGTTAGTCGGATGCAATTCAAATTGTTACTCGGCATAAAAATGGACAAATTAAACAAGACAAAATAATGAAATATCCATTATTTCTACCAAAAAAATAGGATTTTCCATTTTATCAGAAATCCATGTTATATAATGTAGACACCGAACATAAAGGTATGCAAATCAAAATCCTAAACTATCAAATGTACATTGAAAATCAAAATAGGAAAAGTTAAAATTTAAACTTCATGTTACAAGATCCAAAACTTATATGCACACAATCCACATTCTATGGATGACACTATTTTATGACAAAGTTGAACAAAAAGAGTGGCACTGCCACATTCCCATTTGTATCCCAGCTTGAAACTCCCATGCTTATGAACGAGACACTTATCTCTGCATCTAAAGGCACCAATCCCTCATTCTCTAAGTATTTTTCGGTCTATAGCCAACCTTGATCTTCATCTCCAAATGCTCTGGGTGATCAGGGGTGTAGGGGTGACAACACACTAAACATATTCAATGTGTTATGTGCAGAAAAGTACATGAATGATGAAGCACAACAATAACAATAACCTAAGTGCCGAGACATGGAGAACACAAGAACAATGGAACAACATGCTAGAAATGTAAAGATTGTACTATGCAAGTTCTCTTACAAAGATCCAAGAGGTTGAATGTATGAATTGCAAGACTCTCCTATCTGATCAACTATTTGATGAATAAGAATATTACATTAATATACAAGTGAAAGAGACAAATTGACGTTGTGGTAGTTCCAAGAAATGCAACCGCTTGTATTCCATCAGTTCATATTCTTTGTTTTGTCGGGTTCTGAAATTACTGTTGTACCTGTGCTGAACAAGGCACACATTGGCAGGGTTGTGCAGTAGTGGATGTACTGAATTAGGACTTAACGATTTGACCATGTGTGTTTGGGATGATGTTGAGGCTAGTGGTGAAGACGATTTGTGCCGGTGAATGTCACCATTATAATGCAAGTTAATCAAAGTGCTAGATTCTCATGGATCATTTGCTCTTCCTTGAGAAGCAATGGTCCCCATTGCGACAAGTTGATAGATGATGTGGGAACTGTTAGGCAACTTGAGCTCTAGTTTACCATTTCCCTTGATGAGAAACTTGACCCATCTTGACAATCTGGTAGATAGGAATTTCTTGATTGCTTGTGCGTTTGATCTATGTGTCAATGACTTGATCTGCTTCGTTGGCACAATGCACTTAAGATTGATTTTTGCTGACTGAAGTTCTGCTGCTGCATCTAGGGTGTCTTGCAAAGGTGGAAGGTAATTGCACAAGATTTATGCATTAAATTGGATGAAATTAAGCTCAAAGGCATCATCTCCGAACTTCTCAGTGATGGTGTAGGGTCGTACTGAAGAGGACAGATCTTGCAGTGAGGTCTTGGGAGTCTTTCCTTATGCAAAGGAAGCCATACCCTATCACTAACTTTGAATTGGTGTGGTGTCGATCATGTTGCTGCTTGTATTTAGCATTGGTCTTTTGCAGAATGGTTTGCATTTAGTGTTGGATGTGCTCAATGAACTTGGCTGCTTTGTCCACTTCCTTTTGAGCTGAAGGGGTTACTGCTATAGATGGTGGCATAGGATGAGCTACATCAATAGGAGCTAGTGGTTGGAAACTCAAGAAAACCTCAAATGGGTTGTGTTCAATAGAGATATGAAGAGCTCTGTTGTAGTTATGTTGAATTAAAGTTAGGATTTCATCCCAAGGGCGACACTTTTTGGAATTGTACATTTTGAGCAAATGCATGATCATCCTATTGACCACGTCAGTTTGCCCATAAGTTTGAGGATGGAATGCGGTGGATTTGGTCAGCTTTGTGTCCATTGTTGACCAAAGTGCTTTATAGAATTTGCTCAAGAATCGGAGATCTTTATCAAATATGATGGTGAAAATAAATTCAAAGTGAACCAATACATTCTGAAAGAACAATTCATTTATTTCCTATGTTGAGATAGCCATTTTACATAGCACAAAAATTGCCATATTTGAGAATCTATCTACTACTACATACACAATAATTTTCATTCTTGATAGTAGGTAAACCTGAAAGGAAATATATGGAAATTGATTCCCAAGGTCTGTTGGGTACCGTCAAAGGAGTATGCATTCCTTGCTTCTTATTGGCTGACTTGGCTATAGCACGTGTGAAATAGGATCTGATGAATTTTGCAACTTCTGACATAAGATGTGGTCAAACGAAATACGTCTTCAATATCATGGGTCTTTTTAACTCCAAAATGACATGCAACTTTGCTGAAACACGCCTCTTATATCAATTTTAGATGGTTTGCCTCATATGGTATGCACGTGTCCCAAATGATTCAAGAGTCCATCCTAAATGTAGTCATCTGGAATTGACTTACCGCTATGCAATACTTGATAGATATTTGGAAAGTCTGAATTGGATTGATTCAATTATGGCCAAATGTCATTCTCATGTCCACATGCGTCAAGCACAGAGAGAAGGACTTGGACTGGGGGTCGAATCAAACAATCTAGTACTACATTGGCACTTCCCTTATTATGATAATGTTCAAGTGGAATTGCTGAAGATATGAAGATCATTTATGTTGTCTCTTTTGCATCAATTTGCTTTGTGTGTGAAAGAACTACAATTTGTATGGATGATGGTCCCTTATCCAAATATGTAGTGCTTCAAATACTTACATGCCTGGACAATGACATAAAGCTCTTTGTCATATGTGGGATAGTTCCTTGCCATGTTAATGAATGTTTGATTGTGGTAAGCAACTTTGTGACCAAAACAACTGAAGTCTGCTCCAAGTGTATATTCAGATGCATTAGTCTCAATCTTAAATGGTTGCTGAAGATTAGGTAAAATGAGAACTAGCGCGGAACATAGTTTACATTCCAATAACTCCAATGCCTTTCGTTGTGTGGTTGACTAGCTGAAAATTGCCTTCGCCTCACATTTGGTGACTTGATTCAAGGGCCAAGTAATGTGTGAAAAGTTAACTACAAACTTCTTATAGAAATTTCCAACCCCAAGAAAGTGCAGAGTTCTGTGAGGCCTTTGGTGTACACCATCCTTGAATGACACGGGTGGATCCACATGTACTCCATGCGCATCAAAAGTATACCCAAGATATTGTATCTCCTTCATGGCAAATGGACATTTCTCTAGATTTGCATACAACTTGTGTAGAGTGTTGAGAACTTGTTGAATATGATTCAAGGGTTCTTTCCATGTTCTGCTGAAGATGAGCATGCCATCCAAGTAGACAGCAACAAATGATTCTGAAAATGACTGAAGAATATCATTCATCATTCACACAAGTGTCATGAGAGCATTCAAATAAACCTTCAATTGCTTTGAAGTATGTCTTCGAAACATCTGAGGGTTCAACAAGGCTCTGATGGTACCGTGATTTGAGATCTATCTTCGTGAGGAACTTTGCACCATGGAGCTGGTCCATTATGTCTTCTATCCTTGGAAGAGGATAGCAGTTCTTCAAGGTGATCTTTATCAATGCTTTGTACTTGATGCACAATCTCCATGTGCCATCCTTCTTTGGTGTGAGCACAATTAGGCTGCCACATGGGGAAGAGGTAGGCTTGATGCATCCTTTATCTACAAATGCATGAATTTGCAGTGTTATCTCTTCATTCTCTAGGAATAAATGTCGATATAATGAGGCATTAAGATCTTGTCCTTGAACCGGAATAATATTATGGTTTACTTCACAATGCTTAAACACTTTGATTGGGGAATGGAAAAGATGCTTGCATTTTGCTAGTACTTGGTTTAATTGCTGTTTTTCCATCGAAGGAGGTGTGGTGTTAGCTTTTATCACAAGGATGTCTTTCTTACTTCGAGGTCTTACTATCAAGAGCACAAATATCTCGCTACAACTTACCAATTTCTAATATTGCTTGGTGGTGATAATTGAAAAATCAAGGACTATTGTTGGTATATCTATTCCCTCCAACATTTATGATAACATTTGTAGGATTTGCTTCATAGATTGATGGTGTAGGAAGATATATGGTTGCCCATGTAAAATATCACATACCTCTAATGGCACTAAATCACAAAATGACTTCTTGGAGAGGCTTGATTTTGTTGCCTAAAGTGACATTGATGAGTGACATGCTTCTCTAAACTCGAGCTGAACTATCCAATGGTGTATGGTTGCTGGTGAGGGGTTAGTGGTAAGTTCAATCTTTGAAATGCTAAAGTAGAAATGGGTTTTTTTGACTTCCATTATCAACAATGAAGTGTATGGTTGTCCACTGACCAACATTTGAGAATGAAACAATTTTTTAGCTTCTTCTAGATTTGCATTGGAGGAAGAGTATGTTAGTGGTTTCTACCATTGCGCTAGGCTCATAGTCCATGATTTGTGTCTTTCTCTTGTGATGTTGTGGTGGAATTTGATGCTTCTAGTTGTTCAAGCAAGACTTTATGAGCATGACATTCACTCGTAGGTTGACCATTGGAATTGCATATGCTGCACTATTTTCTAGTCTTGAATCGATTATTTTGCTCTTTAGGCGGCGTGTTCTTATTCTGAAAATGATGTGGATGCCTTTCTCTATTTCATAAATTTTGACCTTGCTCTAGACTTGGACTTCTTATTCTATGACTTGTTTTGAGATTTGGAATCATTATTCTTGGACTTATGCTTGTCTTTTGCTTCAAATTCACATACATACCTATGCTTTAAGATAAGATTTTGTTTGGTTTCTTGGACATTCAACGTGGAAGTTAATGCATGGAAAGTATTAGTATAATCTTGGACAAAGTGGTTTGGACCTGGACGAAGTTGGGATATTGGTCATCATAGTTTCCAACAGGATAATAGGATTCTTTTAAGGTTTCAACAAATTCATTCCATGTGTCTACAAGAGTAAGATTATCTTTGTGGGTAGTGCAGTGGTTATTCCATCAGGTTGTCACAGGCAAGGAAACTCTCATAAGGGAAAAGGTGATCTTTCTAGAATCAGAAAATGAATTGATGACATGGTAGGAGAAATATGTAATGTCCCTGATTTTTGGCCAAGAATAAATAAATTAAATTAATTATTTATAAAGTTGTCCACAAAAATTAAATCAAAAGGATTACTTTATTTTTAATTAATTTAATTAAAAGTGACTTAAAATAAAATAATAAACTATTATAAAGTCACTTTTTGAAAATAAAATATTAAAATCACTTTTAAAAATAAAATAAAATTATAAAGTGACTTTATAAGGGAAAAGGGGAAAAGTAAATTAATAAAATAAGTTTCCACCAATGTAGCCACCAAAAGTGGGAAAAAAGGAATTATAAATAGAGGCTCTTGGGTTCATTTGTATCATCTGGAATTCTTTGGCAAATTGATATTGGAGAGTTTTCTCTTGGCTGAAAATTATTTTCATTTGCATCAAGGAGATGATCCCTTGATTTCAAGTGGTTTGGAGATGATCCCATTCCACAATGTGCGGTGAATTCATATGGAGTTCATCATCGGGTTTAATTGGTGATTTTTGAAGGTGATTTTGCTTCATTCAAGCTAGTGTTGGACAGGGATCTCTAATTTCAGCTAGCAATGGAGTTTGGCATTCATGTTTGGCTTTGATATTGGTACATTTTCATCTATAAGATGATTATAGAGGGTTCCCAATTGAATCGCTTGGCAAAGAGAGGTGTTTGTGTTGATTTCTATCACTTTTTCAAGGTCTGAAATTCATGACAGCAGAATGTAATTTCATATCAGCATCAGATCTGAGTCACTAGGGTTTATGACAACAACATACATAAGTCTGAAATTTATATCAGACTTAGCTGATTGTACTTTCCAGCCCTCTTCATTTGTAATCAGCTTTCAAATCAATAAAGAAGATAAGCTATCATTGCCGGATATGTTCATCTATGTTTATGTGACTTGTTTGGTTGCCTAATATCCATGTTTCATGTTCATTTCTTGTTATTTGGGTCTATGCTTGGAGCCTTTCAATCTACATGATATTACAAACCCTTTAAGTACTTTGCAATCAAAACAAATCAGAATTTTTAGTTAGAACCCAATAGTATTTCAAAATTGGAATTCAGTTCCATTTGATGCAAAGTGTTTGACGAAATGTTAAACAACTAAGGTTGAAAAAAGTCAGAAGTTTAGCATTTATCCTAAGTGGGATATTTCAGTGGTATCAGAGTCATGATCTTGTCAGCGTGTTGGGTAAAGATCGGTTGTTTGTACTTCAGTTTGGTTTGAGTTGTGGTTGTGGACAGCAAGATGGGAACTATGGGGAAGTTGCCTAGCATGGAACAAATGTTTAGGGTGCTTAAAAAATTGCAGCATGTTGAAGATTCACTTTCAAGGAAAATTAGGCACACTAGTGATTCATCTCCATTTAATAGAACAACTAAGAGTCCTCATGCTTCACCAACAATTAAAGCAATTATGGCCAGCTATGATAAGTATTGCTCTCTTCCTCAAGAGATACAAGACATGTTTTCATACACACAATTTTTGGGTATACTGGATGAGGATGAAGATGACTTGATGTTTTCAAGTCCATATCAGCAGAAAGAAAAGAAAGAAAACATTGGGAAAAGTGAAGTGTTAAATATCCAAGAACAAAGAAAGAAAGAGGAATCACTTGTTTGCAATTTGTAGCGTACAAGTGATCACAATCAATGCTGAAATCAATTATCATGTGGGAGTTCCAAAGAAGAAATAACGTTGGATCAAGAGGAGACACATGGCACACCATTGAGTTATCATGTTGATAATGAAGTGGAAAAGATTACAATCATTGATCAGCCCATTAGAGATGTTAAAAATATGACACCAAGTTATGACACCTATTCTGATTTTTGCAACAGCAGTCCTAATCATGAGGTAACATCCATTTCACATTTGGATGATGATATTGTAGAGTCTTCTAAAATTGTTATTCAAGGTTTGGGTGTTAAAGATGAATTATGTGTTGTGGATTTATGCCACAAACATTCTGATTTTGTATATCAGACCTTGGAAGATGTGAACAAGACTCAAGTCTTGTATGACAGTTGGCTACAAAGAGCCAAGACGGCTATGTTAGTGGCTGCACATGCAAAACAACACCTTCAACAAGTCAAAGAACGATGCAATCAGCTAGATAATGCAAGGCAACAAAGAGAATTATACATTAGATCATTATTTCTTCCAAGGGAAGAATGTATACAAGTTGAGCATGCAAAGGAAGAGTTTCTAGAGGTAAGCACACAAGAAGAATATGTTGATTTACGTGAACAAGAGAAAATGTATGATTCAAAAAATTCCTTTTGGGTATCTAGTTTGCTTCATGAAGTTTATGACTTTCCTCTTTTAGAGAGCCCCTTGAAGGCTCAAAACAATAATGATATTAGATACAAACTTGATGGATCAGCCACAAGTGAAGTATCCAATTTTGTGGAAGGACAATTGTTAAGAGCATATGAAACATTTTGTCTTAGAGAATTGATTATGGAGACTAAGAGATTGCTCACTAAGAAGATCTTGCAGTTTGATAATGTTTGGTTTGTTTTGCATACCTTGGAGTTTGCTAGTAATGGAAAACATATCAGTTATGGAGGTGATGGTATGGATTAGAAGATGGGACAGCAATCTTTTGACATCACATGAGCATGAATCCAAGCTAGATGGTGGTGACAAGAAGTGTAGCATGGTAGACATTCATGAGAGGATAGTCAAGCATGAGGTAATGGTGGGAACTTCTATTCACCAACCATTTGATTTTATAACAACATTTGGAAAAGAACATGAAACAAATTGTATGTTGATGCCACACCCTTATGATGTTGATACACTTCATAGTTTCAAGACTCAACATGTTACAAGTTTGGGCTGCCAGGTGTATGCAAATGTGCTCTTGCGTTGAATATTTCCAAGCTAATGAAAGAAAATGTACAATCAGTCCTAAATCTTTGGTTAGAGACAACAACGTTATACTCTTTCATTTACATGAACTTGCAATCCCTATTCATGGAGTAATTGGTAACAATGAGTTTTCAAATGATAGCTTACATGATGCATTGGTTAAGCATGGCTATTTTGATGATGATTCCTCCAAGAGGACTGAATTTGTTTATTTTAGAACAACAGCAATAAATCAATCCAAAGAAATCCGTAACGTACACCACTCCATATATGATGAGAAGCAAGACTTCTCTAATTCTGAGTTTGTAGTTGATGTTGACAACATTATGGATGAGAATGGTGACTTTATGTGTGTTACTCTTAGTGGACCAGCCACTCATGAATTACTTTTGGGTGTTGGTGATGACATCTACAATGCAAATTTGATGTTGGCACCAAATTCTTATGACTGTAGAACTGCTTATTGGTTGGCATTTGAGCCAAATGACATGGGTTATTTAGTGACAAGTAGCTGTCCTACCTGGCTGTTCATTGCATTTTCGAAATTGTTTGGGTCTACACCAGTTTTTGGTATCCACTGGAGTGTGTGGGAACATGATTACTTGTTGGGTAATCCTTACAAGATGAGTACTGCTGATTGCATGGATTCGTGTGCATGGGATTGTCACTACAACACTTGGAGGTTGAGTAATGATGAGTTTGCATCAGTTTATGGCAGCGGAAGCGGTCCCATGATGAGTTTAATTCAGATTTTCAGTTTTAGCATTGCAGTTATCTTTTACACCAGCAACTTTGAGGAAGTGGGTGCGAGTCTTATGGATGTTATGATGATAGATGTCCCTCATTTCATGTTAAGCATGTATGGTGATACAAGAATGATATGGGATACTGGTATTTTGTGAAAGTAATCAACCATGCATATGTGATTGCTTGTGGGCAAGCAATCTTCGGGAAGGGAGGATTGTAATTTCCCTGATTTTTGGCCAGGAATAAATAAATATAATTAATTATTTATAAAGTTGTCCACAAAAATTAAATCAAAATGATTACTTTATTTTTAAATTAATTTAATTAAAAGTGACTTAAATAAAATAATAAACTATTATAAAGTCATTTGTTGAAAATAAAATATTAAAGTCACTTTTAAAAATAAAATAAAATTATAAAGTGACTTTATAAGGGAAAAGGGGAAAAGTAAATTAATAAAATAAGTTTCCACCAATGTAGCCACCAAAAGTGGGAAAAAAAGAATTATAAATAGAGGCTCCTGGGTTCATTTGTATCATTCTTTGGCAAATTGATATTGGAGAGTTTTCTCTTGGCTGAAAATTATTTTCAATTGCATCAAGGAGATGATCCCATTCCACAATGTGCGGTGAATTCATATGGAGTTCATCATCGGGTTTAATTGGTGATTTTTGAAGGTGATTTTGCTTCATTCAAGCTAGTGTTGGACAGGGATCTCTAATTTCAGCTAGCAATGGAGTTTGGCATTCATGTTTGGCTTTGATATTGGTACATTTTCATCTATAAGATGATTATAGAGGGTTCCCAATTGAATCGCTTGGCAAAGAGAGGTGTTTGTATTGATTTCTATCACTTTTTCAAGGTCTGAAATTCATGACAGCAGACTGTAATTTCATATCAGCATCAGATCTGAGTCACTAGAGTTTATGACAGCGACATACAAAAGTTTGAAATTTATATCAGACTTAGCTGATTGTACCTTCCAGCCCTCTTCATTTGTAATCAGCTTTCAAATCAATAAAGAATATAATCTATCATTGCCGGGTATGTTCATCTATGTTTATGTGACTTGTTTGGTTGCCTAATATCTATGTTTCATGTTCATTTCTTGTAATTTGGGTCTATGCTTGGAGCCTTTCAATCTACATGATATTACAAACCTTTTAAGTACTTTGCAATCAAAACAAATCAGAATTTTTAGTTAGAACCCAATAGTATTTCAAAATTGGAATTCAATTCCATTTGATGCAAAGTGTTTGACAAAATGTTAAACAAGATGCAAAGTGTTTGACAAAATGTTAAACAACTAAAGTTGGGAAAAATCATAATTTTAGCATTTATCCTTAGTGGGATATTTCACAATATCAGATTAAGCCAATTATCTTGATCATCAACATCTATCTTGCCTTAAAATATAGGAATAACCAGATTTTTACTTGTACCTTGTATGGTATTTGGCCTCCAAACAGTTTTTGGCTTGATGAAGATGGCGTGTCTAAAGGGTTTTGAAAAAGCTGCAAGAGTTGATTGATCAATTATCCCGGATTTTTCCCGTGGGTAGTGTTATTCTAAATCATCTCTATTGCTGCAAACCATTCTCTATCATCTTTGGTATTGATTTGTCTGCCATCTGTTGGGGTTGGGAAAGTGACTAGGAAGGTAAGATGAAGGGTCATGGTTTTCGAGACCAAGCTTCCTATAGTCAAACTTCCTGTGAATGAACATACAAATGCAAAGAAGTATTCAAATGAGAAATTCGCTCTGATACCACTGATTTGGGGCCCATGGGTGTCCTAGTGGACAACACACTAAATTGATTCATTGTGTTGTGTGGAAATGTATATGATTGTTAGAGTGCAACAATAACAATAATTAGAGTGTTGAGACAAAGCAATAGAACACCATGATAGATTTGGAAAAAAAGATTGTATTGTGCAAGTTCTGTACAAAGAATTGAGAGATAGAATGTAGCTCCCTCAAGACTCTCCGACTTGATCATTTATTCGATGAATAGCTATATTACATTAATTATTTAATATACAAGTGAAGGAGGCGAAGGGATGCCTTGACAGTCACAAGAAATGCAACTACTGGCATTCCATCGATTCATATTCTCTGTTTTTTCGGTTTCTGTAGATATTGCTATACATGAAAACTGAGCACTACTGTTATACAATGAAATGATAAAAGTTGCAAATCCTCTTGTATCATGGGTACTCTCTATCAAAAATCCAATATGATGTTGAATTGCCCTGGTCTAGCTTGGTGGTATCAGCACTCTTGGCTCTTCAAATCTATTAATTGTAGACTAGAAGATTGTAGTGCAGGTACTCTAAATCATTCATCAAATTTTATCATTTATGACAATTGCTCGTGTTTCTTGGAATATTTGTGCTCCAACTCACTCCAATTCTGCTCATGATATGTAGCATCATGGATTTGGTTCAAGACTTGGCTAGCAAGCGACTATGGCTTAGGAGAATGTCTATTGAGGTCCTCCAAAATACAGTGTATCATAACGCAGAACTAGTTAAAAAAGTATATTCTAGAGAATGAAAAATGTTAATGTCCAAAACTCTTGTAATGTAATAGTGGTTGGCAGAAATATCACCACCCACCACAACTACGGATAGGGTGTTCTCATGGCCAATGTTACCAGTTCGTCAATATTCTGCAGCGTTGGGGGATTGGGTTCACACCGGGTGTTGGGTGCGGAAATGGTGCATTGCCCCAATGTCTACAGTTTGTCCCTAGGCACCTGAGTGCGTTTGGGGTTATTCAGAACAACCCCCAATGCACCTGGGTGCCCAGGGATGAACCTTGGGCATTGGGGCAACGCACCTATAGCCCCCGCATCAAAAAGCAGTAAAAAAACATTAAATTTTTTTTCCACTTTTTCGCCAAAACCAATGCAAATAAACAATTAAAAACACCTTTCTAAACCCTAAAAGCCAAAAACAAAAGCATACTTCAACACATGAAAAAAACTTGGCTCTTATTTTTCTAATTTTCTCATTGCATACTTCAACTCCATTGCTGCTGTAAGTTTGAATCTTTATCAAGCATCATTCTAATCATTTGCCTGCTATGTGATTGATATTCTTTAATATTTATCATTTTTGTTTAATGGTTATCAACTTATCAAGATGCATACTATGTGGTTAATGACAATGGCACTAGTTTCCTATGTATCAAGCTAGAAATTCTATATTTTAAATTTTTTTATATATTTTTTGTACGAATGAATCCAAGTAAAAAAAAAATCGCCGAATCGGGTTCTTCAAACCAGCACCAAAACAAAAAATGAGTTGGTAACTTAGCTTATAGCTGGCACCCTCATCATACAAAAACATCCATGTGCATGGGATGGAACTCATGTGAACATATGCGTGTGGAAAAGGAAAATTATATTAATGTCCACAAATGACCAAAAGTAGGTCAATGGGACTGAAGGATACAACCATTAACAATAGAAAGATCTAGGAAGATAAAATCCTAGAGGCGAACCAAAGAAATAAAGTACAAAGACAAAATAGAACATGTCAATAACACGTGTCAAAGAAACCAATATAAATAGCAATGAGGGGCGGACAAAAGCCCCAAGAGCATGTGCCAATGAAGATTGGAGGAAAATATCATCGAATGTCTCTGTCTGTCCCTGAAGTGGAGGAATCATCTGAGCCATTATTGTCATTGTGAGAGATCTTATAATGTTGTCTGGTGACTATACAAGGTCGAAGGAGCCGGGGTAGGGGATCCTAGGAGGAAGCAAGACACTTCCTTTAGAATCCCCCCTAACATCTAAGGTCGGTGTAACTCTTGTAGTAGAAAATAAGCTAGTAATATCAGTTTGCTCCTGTGGTTTGGGGAGCAGTTGGCAAGTAGTAGATCCATGTTGCTGGAGAGGAGCAGAGCCACGACGACGGATAGTAGAGCCACGATGTTGAGAGTTAGCAGGCTTGGATATCTGAGTGGTCTGAGTAGTAATGATGCATTGAGAGATATGTTGCCTAATTGATCTATCAAATTGGATGTGTGATGTACCAGTATCTAAAGGACACTTAGTGTTGCCATTGCCGTTGCTGCCAATCACCTATGTGGGCTGAAAGGAGCTGATCAATATGGGATCTCTAGAACCTCTAGGCTCTTCCAGTAGGGATATGTGTTGGAAAGTGACAGCGTCGCAAAGATAAAGAGCCAGGCACTGCTAGTCTGTATAACTGAAGAAAGTAGCCAGATAGTTGTCGGAGTCTCTGTAGAGGCAGTGGTATCTTCCCCATATCTCATAATAAATTTGGCATCTGAAAATGAAGTGGTCCTCGGTCTCCACCTCCTAGAGGAAGCAAATATGACAAATCTTGTCCAAATGGAGAATGCGATGGTCTATTTCATCCCGTAGCTGGTGAGAACAAACTCTCATCTGGCCAAGGGGAAACCTCAAGCCGTGAGACCAATGGCGTTGGAGATAATGAGGGTGACAAATAATACCATCCACCACCTCTAAGAAGTAATCGACATAGAAAACAAGCTTGGGGTTGAGTGGCTCACGGGGGGAGATCCAAGTGGTCTGGATATATTGTTTGTATATGTCCTCTCTGGTAACCCTAGTGATGGCGTCCTTAGAGTGAAGGAGCTCAGGAGGGGCGTCCAGGGAATACATGAAAGGGGGTAGCCTGTCAATAGAGATGTTGATAGAAAGGAACAGCGTAGTCTCAAAGTACCAACAATGTCAACGTCTAATGGGGACTAGTGAATCAATCTTCTCCAAAGAGCAAAGTGCTAAGTAGGGATATCTCTCATGAGCAGACGCTGAGTCCCCCAGGGATTTGAGTTTGTGGATGTAAAAACCCAACTTGAAGATAGTCTCAAGGCATAGCAGGTGGCCAACAAATTCAGCTTGGATGATGCACTGAGGGACTATATGTTTGCAGCAGATCATGCGTTAGAACGTGAGAGTCTGGACCCTCGCAATACAAGCCCAGTCAACAGCCCCCATGCTAGGTCCCCAAACCTCTGAACCATATAAAATTGTAGGATTGATGATAGAATCAAACAAGCGTAGCTTGGAAGGGATGTCTTGGAAGTGGATATGGAAACCCTGACGTTCCAAAACAAAAAGAGTGGCGTAGCCCTTGCAAATGTGTGGTTTGAGTGGCAGACTTCATGTTAAAGTATGGACTAGAAAACTGGGCCCCCAAATAAGTGTAGGTTGATGTGATCTCAAGAAGTTCCCCTCTATAGAAAAAATGGAATCTGGAGACTTGGAGATATAAAGATCATGACCTTAGTTTTGCTAAGGTTGACCACAAGTTGTCAGAGTTTGCAGAAGCGAGTGACAGCATCAAGTTGTTGCTTTAAGCCCTCTGTAGAGTGTGACAGGAAGACAACATCATCGACAAAAAGGAGGATGGCAATAAGCACCTCATGCAAAAGACAACCATCATCCATGTGAGTATGTTGTCGAAGAAACCCCTCCGACTCATCAATGTATATGTTGAAAAGGGTTGGTGAGAGAGGACAACCATGTTTGACCCCAATTGTACTCTAACCATGAGAGGTACGAAGTTGCCCAATGATTGTCTCATAAAGCCTCCAAGCTACGGTAATCATAGAATCTAGGATGCCAAAATCTGTCAACTTCTGAAAAAGCAAGTGTCTCGGAACCGAGCCAAAGGCTTTCTTGAAGTCAACAAAACAACAAAAGACTTTGAAAGACCTGTGACGAGCTTCTTCGATGATAGCCTATAGTGTAAAGATGTGGTCAATAGTTTGGTAGTCCCTTCTGAAACCTGCCTGCCCTTAAGCTCTGATATTGTTCTTTTCTGAGTATTTTGACAACCACATGTCTAACACTGTGGCATAAAGTTTGGCAAATGTATGCCCAATCATCCTGTAGTTGCCAGGGATAGAGGGATCCCTTGACTTATGAATAGGGTGGATGATGTGTTGGGACCAGCACTGAGGGAAGCCTGAAGACAGCACCATATTAAAAAGTGTGGCAAGGGGAAAGGCAAGGGAGTCTACACCATACTTGATGAACTCAACTTTGAGACCTTCACAATTTGCTACTTTCTGGTGCATAATTTCAAAATAGCTCTTTTGACTGAGGATAGAGATAACTGTGGAGGATGGAGGAGTGGGGGCAATGACAGTAGGATGGGTTGGAACATCATAGAGGGAATTGGCATAGGATACCCAAGCTTCGGGTGTGATGTCAAAAATGGTAGTTTTTTTGGGAGAAGAGTACGCCAAAAAATCTTAGGAGAGTGGTGGAGATCAGCAAGGAGTGAAAGTCGTTCTAGATGCAAGAAACTTTTGTTTCTTAAGTCGAAGAAGACAATGGTACTCCCTATGAAGGGTGGGTGTGGAGGTAGGGTCATAGGTTAGGGAAAACCAAAGTCTTTGATGAAGGGATTTACACTTGTTATCATACCACCGGTTCATGGGGCAAGTTTCGTGACAGGTAGGGGATTTGGAGTAATGAATAGTGTGGGGTTAGGAATCAACGGCAACATCCTAGAGGGTGTGGCTTAAAAAATCGTACATGGAATCAGTGGTGGGAAGAGGGAGTAAAATCTAGACATGAGGGAGAGATGAGTAGCGTAATCAATGGTGTAATCATCATCAAAATGGATTGTGGTTTGTCGAATGCTATAGGGTGTGGGGGAAGGCGAAGGTGGGGGGAAGGGTTAGAACCAGTATGGAGGGTGAATGTCAAGACAACATGGTCAGCAAGGGGGAGCTGAGGCGAGATAAGGAAGCCACTTATATGAGGGATGATAGATCTGCTTGTGAGAACATAGTCCACAACGCATGCACCACTACTGTGGGGGAAACAAGTGAATCTACTAGAGCCGGAGAAGTGAGGAAGCCCGTCGAGAATGTGAAGGTTCTGAGATGCACCCAATCAGAGGTGTCTCCTATAAGCTGTAACTATAGCATAGATGTTTGCAAAATCTATCTGTAAATTGAATTCCTCTAGATCTAGCTCATGAAGGCATAACTCATCTTGAGCAAGATCATGAATAGGCATTTGGAGGTTTCCCTGTACGGGCATTAAAATTGTCGAAAAGAAGGATATCACCAATAGTGGAATATCGATAAATCTCTGGATAGAGGTCAAGTTATGAGTCCCCATCAACATGAATGGCAAATGAAGATGTGGTGGGGGGAAGTAGCAAACAACAATGAAGATGTCCCAGAAAGGTGGATGTCTTTGAATCCGAAGCCATATGTATCTAGAGTGGACATTAGAAGCCATAAGTGAAACTCTAGACTTGGCATTGTCTTGAATGAGGCAAGCTACACCACTTGAACCACAAACATCTCCTAATTTGTATGTCTCAGGATGAAAGGCTGAAATCCATGAGTATCCTGTGACTGGAGGGAGGGCCTGCCCGGGTTTCTCTTGGGTCTTAGTGAAGATGATGAGATCTCGGGAAGGTACCTGGAGAATACCATAAAGTGCCATTGCAGTTCCAAGAAGGAATGGAGATGCCATCACCACCCACCAGGACCTGAGATTGTCATCATGTTGATGGTCTAAGGCGTGGCCACCTAGGTGGGGGAGAATCACAAATGACAGCCCTACAATCTCTAATAACAGCCCGCGTGTTCTCCTTCCTAGTAGCTACCACCTAAATACAAACTTTCCGATGCTCTTCCACCTAGAGTTGTGTGAGATCAACATCTACATAAATTTTCTGTGGGAGGGAAAATATCTTCTTTTTTGCTTTAAGAGCTTGCAAATGCTCTTTGGCAGTTTGAAATTGGATAACAAGTGTGTTGTTCGTCAAGGTCCAAGCTTTGGTAAGGGAGATATCTTTCAATTCCAAAGATTCACACAAGAACACGTGACCTGCCTATAAGGGATCAGCTGGTTTAAGGATGCCACGAACACGGAGGTTGAGTGCCTTGGCTTGACGTGCTTTTTCTTCTTCAAATTTTGCTTGGACAGCCATTTCCACAACTGGAGGTGCTTTCTTTCCCTTAACCATTTGAACTCATGAATTTTGTTCCTCAACCTGTTTTTTGATATATTGTTGTTGGGCAATGGTTTCTTTTTAAGGTGTTCATGCTGAATGATTATCTCAGATTGTTTGTTTTGAATCTTTGAAACCACTTCATTAAGCTGCTGTAGGCATGGAGAAATTACTGGAGTGGCTTGGGTTTGTTCAAGTTTAGTGATTCTAGCTTGTAGATCAGCAATAATACCATCTTTCTCCTGCAACTGTGTATGAAACAACGACAAAATATCTCGGAGTTCTGAACCTAGGGCTTCAATTCCAGATATCCGGCTGCAAATGCTAGTGTACTTAAATTTTGGGGTCAACACGTAATCGTGAGGAGTTTTGAACTCCTGCATTAGAGGGAGCTTCATTTTGTTCACTGTATGAGCCTGTGGATGACACAAAATCTACAAATTGATGTGCCTCAGAACTGTATATTCATCGCTGGACTGTATGTTCCTTTATGAATCTGTTGTTGGTGTTCACCTTCTGCTGCAAACTGCATCAAAATTCTGACTGCTGTGTTAACCTCGAACTCACGTTTTGCTTTGCTGCCTGGAAAACATAAGTACTCATTTTGTTGTTGTTCTGTGTGCCCTAATAATCGTGGCTTTGAATGCCCTTCTGCCCTTGCCTCACGACTTCTGCTGGGTCGTTTTAGACTGTATATTCAGCAAAAACGTGTCTGAGTCTGGTTTTTTATACTTTTATGTCCTTTGTTTTGCCTTGATGTCTGCAGGACCTCACAAGACTGCAAGTTGTGTGTTTCTCCTAGACTGTGGTCTGCTCATGTCTCCGTGCCCTAGGTCGATTCACAGGTGTCTACAATTTTTTGTTTTTTTGCAATTTTTATTTCCCCTTCCCGTGCCTTAGGTGACGATGCCTAGTTCCCATGCCCTTCTTTAACTCACGAAACAGGGTCTCACACTCCTCCTGGTCTTCATGTCCCTGTAAATAGTAAAGTTTTTCTTTTAACGATCTGGTCTGATCATGTCTGCACCTTCGAGCATCAAATCATGATGTTTTTCCAGTTGCATTCCTGCTGTGTAGTATTTTCCTTCTGCTGTTGGACTCACGTTTGTCTTCTGCATGTCTCCTGGTTAGATCATGGGAATGAGATGCAACCTTCACAGATCATTAGGGCACGGGATCCTGCATGATGTTTCCCTGTAAATAGCAAAGTTTTTCTTTTAACGATCTGGTCTGATCACGTCTGCACCTTTGAGCTTCAAATCATGACGTTTTTCCAGTTGCGTTCCTGCTGTGTAGTATTTTCCTTTTGCGGTTGGCCTCACATTTGTCTTCTGCATGTCTCCTGGTTAGATCACGGGAATAAGATGCAATCTCCACAGATCATTAGGGCACGGGAGCCTGCATTATCATTAGGGCAAAGGTATTCAGATTTTACATGAGAGAGAATCTCAAGTTGCAAAATATGCACCATCTCGTGAAGATCTTGAAGCTTACTTGCAGTGATACACAAAACATACCATAGTAAAGTGAGTGACAGAAACCAGGAGATAAGGCACTAGAGAGTTGATGAAGTACCCTTTATTGATATTGCAATCACAGATGTTAAATTGTGTTCATAAAATATTCTTACAAAAAGTGTTCAGCATGTCTTACAGGATTACAAAGAGAGTTGATGAAGCAGCTCTAATTGTTTTTTGTAATACATTTTTAAACATCAAACTCCTTTTCAGTGTTAGGGCAATTAGGTTCTTAGGTAGATATTGGGAATCAAATGAAAGATGAAGTGGAATAAAACTACTCCACTGTCATAACAAGAAAAACAAGAAGCAAGAAGTATTTCAAGGCAGGGAATATTCCAGCATTAGGAGAAACAGAGGAAATGTATGTAGAAGAAAATAACAACGAATCAGCCATTGAACCAGTGGGAAAACCAGAAGGATGGCAGAAACCAACGCACAAAAGCAAGCAAACTTCCAATAAAATGGTAACAATTTTTCTTTATTAGACCCTAGTAAAACTGATTAACAATAAATTAGCTTGACAAATTTAGCATCCATAGCAGCCCTGTCAGAAACAGATAAGCTCATCTAATTACACAAACATTTGTAGTCATGGTATGAGTTCTGTTGCTGTAGCGGACCTAGAATAATATATAAACAAAAAATCTGGGAATTAGTTACCTGTAATGTAAGAGAGATAGGGTTATATGAGAAAAGGAATGATATAAAGAATATGGACAACAGTAAACCTGTTTTAATCCTCCAGGAAATTATGATCAGCATGAAGAAGACGGAGGAGACTGGGAAATACATTTGGATAGCAGAAAGCACTAGCACAAAAGCCCTGAACAGAGCACCTTTGGAAGTTATCCAAGGTAACAATTAAACAGTTACCAAATACTTTTGGGGAGTGGGAGGTTTTTTCTCATTTGAAATCAGCGCGGAAACTACAGTTTCTTCAAGCTGATTGGCAGCACAAACATCAAAGCTATTGATAATAGAAGATGACCTTGATATAATTAGGTAAAACCTAGAAAAAAAGGGATGTAATAAAATCAGTGATGAGAGTTGCAACTTTTTCAGCATTGTACTATAGAGGTTAATGCTCTGATATTTTCTGGTTCTTCATGCCCATTCAGCTATGTACTTCTATGCAATCCCTCCTCTACACTCTTAGAAATCTGATCATCGACGTGAACCTTTGCTGTATTAAGTGTTTTTTCGTCCTCCTCTCATTCAACCTCCTTGACATTTAAAGAAGCCATATTCAAGGACTTTTAGGCTCCATCTGATGAACATCTACTTGAGTTCGTCTATTTGCATGTTCAAAGAACATGATCAAACCTTCAATCCCAGCAAGGAGAGAGAATGGATGCTACCTTAAAATGTACACATCTCCTTGTGTTCAATTACTATTTGAAGAAGTGGCACACTGACTATGGATCAAGGACCGAGCTCTTATTTGCTGTTTTATGGGAGCATATCTGATACCAAAACACTGAGGGCTTGGGTGTATGAACAATGGAAATTAATGGGATTTGTTGACATGCTAATTTTGCCCAAAAGATGCTAATTAATGGAAGTAGTAGCACAAGATTGGTAAAACAATCTTATAGAGTTGGCATGAAATAAGCAAGAAGAATTTGGAATATCAATTCCAGGGATTCTTTGTATCTTTCTGAACAAAAGGCCTCCTAGCTCTAGAGAACTCACACTACAATGATTGACAAAATTAAATTGGCCATGATACTGAAAGAAGAAATTTGAACTAGTGAGGAGAAAAATTGGATGCAAGTTTCTAAGTAAAGGTTTCATACATGCCTTGCAAGATCATTTTTGTGCTACATCTAGAGAAACTACATTGATCAGAAAGAGTCCAAGAATTGTAAGACACTGGTGTTGAGAATTGCCCAATGATTGCGGTGATTGGCGCGAATAGAGAAAAATCCAAAATTGCCTCATAAGATGCAGGGGTGGTGGTCTGCAAGTTGTCATTTTATCCAAATTCTTTGTAGTCCCGCCTCCCACTCTTTAGGTAGAAAATAAATCAAATGTGAAGTTGGATGCCCTATTTAATGGGATGAGGTGGCAATGAATGGTCACCTGCATGGCTTGTGGGTGGTTTGAAGATCGGTTGAAGCATGCAAATGGTCTTGATGGAAGAAAATTAACACCCATAGTTGGGCTCTCATACAAGGAAGATGTGAGTTTACATAGTTGCAATGCCTTCGGCAATAGCAATGAATAGACACATTTGTGATACGTGCATGCTGATCCTCTTCGCTAGAGTGCTCTTCATTGTCAACTAAGTGCAAATTTTTGCAATACAGTCTAAGTAGGCAGATTGTCTTGTGGCTGTGGTGGAAGTTGAAAACCTTTGTAGAAGCGAAATGATGCTACTCATTGATCAATATGAGCAGATAACAAATAAAAATAGTGGCCTTGGGAGAGGGAAAAGCAATGTTTGGAGATAGAGTGTCGACAACTTTGGAGTCTTGTTTAGGATCTTGAAAGAAGAGGATTAAAAGGACTGAAGAATGAAGGTGTTGAGGATCCTTTAGTGGCTATTGTTATTATGGTTTGCAATTGTCGTGATTATTTAGAAAGAACAATGAGTCTATCCTAAGATATCATGGACTTGTGGCTGAAAGGTTCTCTCTTTTCCTATCAAAGAATGGCCCAAATCTTTCAACGAAAAGCAAAGCTTCAAGTTAGACCAAGCTTAAATATATGCAACCTTTGGATTTTTTGAAGCAATAAAAATGGGAGGACATGGAAAGTTGATTTCTTACTACAAAATAGAAAAACATTATAAACGGGCTCTTAGTAAACTTTTTAGCAAACATGATTTCAGCTAGGTAATTAGTTTAGAAGATGATATGGAGATTTCCCCCATAGTAACAAAAAATGGAAATTACACGCAGATATCCATGTTTAAAGCGTACCCGCCCCCTGTGCCATGTCATTCTGACTTGGGTTGCCCTTTTTTTCAATAAATCGGTCAAAATTGGTCAAAAGCGGGTGAAACTAAGGAAAAATTGGATTTTTGCAAAAAACCTGTGGGTAATTGAAAAAAGTGGCCTTTTTTTGTTGGGTTGTATGATCCAAAGATTCTGTTTGCTTTATTTATGTTAGTGTATTAGTTTATTGGGACATATACACCCCTTTTGTAGTTTAGTTTGTTAGTAGGTTAATTAATAAATGTTTGTTAGTTGTTTCACATGTTGAAAGTTAGTTGAGACCTATAGTGAAATGACCCTGTGAAATTTTTTATAAGCTTGAGCTTTGTAAATATTTCTAATAACGAGATTTTACCTTCTTGTGAAAACATTGCCAAATTTATAGAATGTAGGCTTTTATTTTACTTGTGTGCGGACCTAACAATAGTATCAAAGCCATGTCAAAGTGAACGTGAAGGTCCAAGTCAAGCTTGTGTGGAAGAGAGATTTTTGGGAGTATGAAAGTCTGAACAAGCCATTTGAAAAGGTAATATATTGCTTTTGTATATGTTTTTATGCCTTAAAGCTTCCAATAATCCAATTTGTACAACCTCCAAACACTTGAGAAGCTATTTGATCAATCCAAATACTGTTTTTTATGACCTAAGAAGTAGTTGTACGGCATAAGTACGGTCTTCAAAGCCCTAAAATCAGAAAAATCATTTCTGTATGCTGTTGTGATAAGTTTGTATGGCCCAAGATCATTAAAAACCCCTGAAAACTCAATTTGTACGGTCTAAAGCTCATAAAATCCAACTTGTACGGCTACAAAACTCATGCTGGAGGGTTTGTATGGTTCAAAATCTGATCTGTCTGTTCTGTATGGCGTGTTGACAACATTTTGATTCTCTTTTTCCTGTTGCACGACTTTTGAAAGCATTTGACAGTGTTAAATATCAAATTGTACGACCTTGTATGGCCGAAAACCCTTCTTGTAGCAGTTGTACGGAATTCTGAGCAACAAAATCAGTCATGGATGGCATAGGAGTTGTTTGAGATGGTGTTGGAATTATTTTGTTGTGCTTGAACATTTTATATTTTCAAACTATTGTGTTGAAAGTGGGTCCCAGAAAAAGAATTTGTAGTTTTTACCTTAATCACATTCACGGGTGAATCTCTTTTACATGCGCCAACATTTTTTTTATTTGTGAAAAGTTAGAAAGTTCAGCTCAAATAGTCTATCCTCTCTTTATCTTTCAAATATTCTTGTAGAAGAGTTGGTTGTGTTTCTTTTGTAAGACACATGGAAAGAAGAGGTCAAAGGTTCAAAAGCCATCAAAGCATATTTTTGGTCAAACTCTCTTTTGACCCAAATTATTTGATTAAGAAAAAATATTTTTAGAATATAAGGGTGTTTTTAAAAAAACAAAATGACTTATTTTGGCGATATAAGGGTGTTTTTTGCAACTTTTCTCAGTAGAGGGTCCAAATATAATTTGTGATAAACATATAATAAAATAATGATTTTCTTGTATACGGGTGCATTTTTGGTGGATATCGACACCTTAAAAATGATTTTTTTATAATGTCATCTCACACTTGTGTTATCAAAGTTATCACCGGAGCTTTTAAAGACAAATAAGTTGTATATTACAAGTCCATCAGGATCATTTTGATTGACAAAGTCTAAATGTCAAATTGGAGGTTGGAGGATTCATTGCAGGTTGGAGGATAATTCCTCTTATCCAGTTAGCTATTTGCTCGGAGTTTGGGTAAAATGCTTGAATAGCATTTTTGGTGGTAGTAGTGTGTCCTTTTTTAGTTTGGTATGGCAGTTCAGTTTTGCTTTTACAATTTATTGATATTCTTAATGAGGAGTAGGCAAAGTAGTTTGGATTTGTTTTTTCGCTACATGGGCTTCTCACCTTTCCCTTGATAGGAGGGAAGAGACTGCATGGCCTTCAATCAGTTGTTGGTGATTGTATGAGTTGGTAGGTAAGTTGTTAGCACCAATAGTGTTGGGCAAAGGTTCATCAATGTCTTTGGGCATCAGAGAAATGTGTCATACACAGTACATGATAATCACTGGACGAGTTTTTGTGTGAGACCTTATGTGGATCGATGTAATTGAGCAAACTTTGATTGTGTTATACTGCAGTATGCTACCGAATGGTCAGAAGGGATGTACAGGTCTTGATCGTGTTCATTCATCCCACAACTTGTGGGGTAGCTTCCTAGAAGCGACATGGTTGATCAGTACCATAATCTATAGTGTGTCAATTTGCAGGGTGGTAGAGACTTTTAATGACTTCATCTCCAGATCATCTTTTATACCCCTTTTGGATCAAGGGGGTTTGTTGGGTTGTATGATCCAAAGATTGCATTTGCTTTATTTATGTTAGTGTGTTAGTTTATTGGGGCATATACACACCTTTGGTAGTTTAGGTTGTTAGTAGGTTAATTAATAAATGTTAGTAAGTTGTTTCACGGGTTCAAAGTTAGTTGGGTTCTGTAGTGAAACCACACCTTGTGAAAACATTGTCAAATTTACACAATGCAGTCTTTTATTTTCCTTGTGTGGTCCTAACATTTTTTCAAACTCGCCGTGGGTTTTTGCCTATAAAGCCCTCAAAATTGATTTTTTTTGTTGTTTTTTCACTTTCAGGCAGCAGGTAAACAAATTTTCAGACTTTCTTGGGGGATTGCAAAAATCAAACTAGACATTTTGTGATCATCAAACTAGGCACAACGGTATGCATTCGACATTTAAACTTAGACATAGGGTTAGGGTTAGGGTTTCTTGATTTTATAAATTTCATTAGATGCAGGGTTAGGGTTAGGGTTTTCTGATTTTTTACATTTCATTAGACATAAGGTAAATTTTTGCTGTTATTGCAGTCTATTAGAGGTTGCTAGGGTTAAGTAATTTATTATTTTTTGAGTAAACCTAAAGGTTGCAGCCTGCTGCTATGTTTTTATTATTTATAATTTATTAATAACCCTAATAGCAATGGGTATGAATGTATCTTTCGATTTCATCCCATATTTCATTATGCCACGAGAGAGATTTTGCATGGGCACATGGTAGTTTTTTTCTCTATGTTTTTATGAGTATTTTAGTGTCTTTTAATTTGCTGTGTTTTCTTTGTTTTAAAGCCATGTATTTGAATTCCATTTACACTTTCAGTTTGCAGAGTCATTGCCGTGTAAGTGTCATGTTACTATGATTTCCCTTGACTTCTTTGAGTATTTTGAAGCAGCAGAATCTTCACTTGGAATGACAATGCCACAATAAACTTTTGGAGGGATTGGGACGATTCTTGTCAAAAAGGTTTCAACTAAAGGTACAAGAGAGTTTGGTCAATTAGCTGTAGGCACAAAGACCAAGTGGTTTCTACATTTTGCAGAAAAACCAGAAACTCATGTCGATGATTACATCAACTGCGAAGTTTATATTTTTACTCTAGACATATTTCTTACTATGCAGACTCTCGCACTTACTCCTAAAGAATGAGGATCTTTATGATTCTTGTCTAACTTTGAATCCCTAGAGTTTTCATCACCATCAATTCAAAAGGACTTTATCAGATTAGACGAAGATTTTTTCACCCCATTGGTAGGAAAAAATGATTTATAAATATGATACCTTAGAATTTTGGGAGAACAAGAAGACTTTAAGGATGTCTTTGAGGTGCTATTCTCTATATCTAAAACAATATCGCTTGAATATCCCGAATCTCTTCTCTAATGGTGATGCCACTATAACTGCGAATACTATTGGTGATATTTATGCTTATCCTTCCTCAAAGGTTCATCAAACTCCTAAGATAGGACTCACTATATCAATATTTGGAGATGCTCAAATTAGTCTGCGAGTCATGCTATGTGAGTGCATACTATTACGATGCATGCAATAATTGCTTAGAAGTCATCTATTGGAAAATGCTAAAGGTTTTAGGGTCAATGAAACAATGGAACTAAGAATGGTATTTGAATTCTAGGTGAGGGTGTTTTTGTTGAAGATGAAGTTATATTCTTGAGTAGCACTATTCTTCCACCCAAGTCTTTGAACTGGGTGTCCAAGGAGAAATTGTTAAGAAATGAATTTTAGAGTTGTTAAAACCAAATTTACATCATAGAGCATCTCTTGCGGGGAGGATGAGTTTGTGTTGATGCATGTTAACTGAAAATTCAAGGTCGTCATTTGGAGGGTGAAGTCAAACAGAATTCAAAGCATTAAGATGTTTTATTATCTATGTCAGCCATGGAAGGATGTGACCATCCTTCATCATGCACATATGGAAGTTCTTGTAGAGGTTGTGGCATGAAAAAATCATAAAGTGAATTCAAATGTTATAATTTTGTGTTGAGTTTGGGTTTGTGTTATAAAGTGTTTTAGGATTTTGTTAATCATTGGTCAGTGAGAAAAAAGTAGGTAGTTATTAGTTAAGGGGTAGTTGTAAAAAGTAGTTATGTGCATAGTTCGCATAACCGGTTGGGGCGAGTACTTGCTAAGGGGCGATTTCGGGTAACCGGCAGTTATTCGACAGAGCTGGTCGAATAACCGGCAATAACTGATAAAGGCAAAAAATACCTAAATTTATTTTAAAAATATATATTTTTTTTAGAAATTGTAGAAGCAAAATAGATGAAATGAGTTTGTAAATCATAGGGAAAGTGTTTTCAATTAGATTTGAATACAAGTAATGTACAAAATCGCATAATCATGCAAATACAATAGAGTCACAAACCAATAGCTCTCATTGTAAGGATCTTCAAAACCACCAGGTTCTTGTGGCTCTTGGATCTTGTAGACAGTTTTGAGTGGCGGTTATAAAGTCACAAACCACTAGCTCAAGTTAATTTGATATATGTATAAAAAAATTTGTCACAAAAATGGATGTCTTGTTTACAATTTCTCTCTACTTCAAGTTGTCATTTTACTCGTGACAGAACTTATTTTCAAAACTTGATGGCATGTTATCCAAATATATATAAAAATGAAAATTTCTCTAGTGAGCAGGAAAAAAGAAACTAAAAATAATACTCGGGATGTGGAGCATTTCTTGCAAGAGCTAATAGGTGCAATGATAGGATTGAATTGTTTATGACGCTGAAGTGACTGCAATTCACCGATGCTTTGTTCTTTGAAATTTGCTTTCAATGGCTGCATGTTCTGAGTTTAAAGTTGTGCAATAGTTAAGTTGCAGGTTTGTTACAGAAGTATTGATGTCTAACTTCTTTATTTTCTTATAGTGTGTGCTTGCTGCAACTGCCACTCATCCCCAGCAAGTTATTGATTCTTATTCTAGAAGATGGACGGTCCATAGGCTGACTCAAGTTCCAGTATTTTACGTGCCAAATGCTACATCGTAAGTTAATCACATGAACATAATCCCATCAGTTTTCTCATGAGAAAGTTGAAAAATAAATTTGTGTCCATGTTACGGTTTTCTTTATAAGCTATCTCATCAACTAATGTGGTGCTTTTATTTTTGAAGAAACTATAGCTATACTCGGAATTGGCATCTTCTCTTTTATATCATTTTTCTAATCAGCAGTATTCAACGGCACGATGTTTTCTCTCTGGTTGCCTCATCTTCATGACTTTTGGGATCATTGTTTACCCTTTCTTCTGGTTTTTGAATTCTCTAGTCCCTTCTGCAGCTTAAATGTACACGGGAATTTGCTGTTGTAATTGTATTGCCCTCGAGCCTTTGGAGTACCATCGATTTGAAAAAATTTCGCCTTGTTGACGTTCTACCAAAACACCTTCCTTAGCTGCAATCAATTCAGATGCATATATTTCTTCCATCCTGAGATAAATGGCACTGCTCTTGGCCTTTATAACCTTTCTTGCAATTTTGGTTAAAACAAAATGTAATACTCATCTTTTTGTGTATGGATCGTTTGTAAAGCAGTTCTTTTTGTACCAGGCAGTCAATCATAGCATGCACATAGACTAACTAATTATTAAGTACCTAATGGGATTTTTTTGCTGCGGTCTTAGTTTTGCAGCAGTATTTTAGAATAGAAAATTAAATGTAAAACTGCTCTTTCCCACTGCTCTCCTGACTTGTAAAAATCCTTCTTTTATATACAATTTTTTTTTTCTTACAAAAAAATGAAGCTTGGTTTTTATATTAACGATTCTTTCATCTTCCAGTATTATCTTTAGTTATTCTTTGTTATTTATGTGACTTCAATAAGAACAAGACATATTAACAACATTAGAATCCTTTTCTTCTCGCTAATATAGTTATGATTGTCTTATAAGATCCTTATGCAAGTACATTTGCATGCTCATTATTATGGCTCTTTTATATTGTTCTACTTCTACACTAGTGGTTTTGCAATGCATCTTTAGAAGTTTGGTTGGCTAGGTATAAGGATTCTTGTTTGGGAAAATCTGAACTGGTATTCCCTCTTTTAATTTAGTTGTATTCCTCCACGACTTCCTTATCACTTCTATGCGACATATGATCTACAGGCTACGGTTGTTGAAATCCTTGTCTTTTCTTCCTTCACTGGCGAGAATATTTGGAAAGTTTGACTGAAATGCAATCTGTAAATCACAATGATCAGACCGGGCGGGATGTCCTGCTCCTGTACAATCCAGAAATATGTGCCGATATTTCATGTAAGCATGATGTCAATCCATTTATTTTATCAGCATATGAATCTTGATTTCTGCAGGATTTGTGATGAGAGGAGTTCACTATCTTCTCTTAGTGGCATTTCGATTGAAATGTTGTTCACCATGTGAGATTTCTCTGTATTTTGATTCTTTGTATGACGATTTTGTGTAGATAGAAGATGGTATTGTGAGGCAGCTGTAAATTTCAGCAGTGTTGTAGGATATTGCCACTGCAAAATCAGTTTCTGTTACAGTTGTTTCTTGTCTAACATTTTTGAAGGTATATATGAATTTGAACCATTTTACGTACTATATAAAGTTATGCTTCTGATGAGGTTGCATCTCCGACCATGTATGACACTGCATGGGCATGGTGCTCACGGACCAGATGCTTACATCTTCTAATTTGTATTTATCCGTACAATTTAGTTGTTTAGTATTTTTCATTTTGTAGTTCTATAAATAGTTGTCTTTTCAACAATTTGATTTATTTGGCAGAACGCTAAAGCTTATCAGATTTCGTCACACCTAATGTTAAATCTAATCTACTTAATGTGTTAATTAATTTATTAATGTATTTTAATATTCAGTAATATTAAATTCCCGGAGAGGTACAACTGTAGTTGCAATACGTTAAGACAAACACGCAATAGATAGACACTGATTAATTAATTGAAAGCTTAAAAAAACAACATAGATATATCCAAGTAGCATTTTTACTTTTATATATTAAAAACTTGTAATAAAATGTTAGTAAACTAAAATAACTTTCATCTATATAAGTTATCTTACTGACTAGATCTCTATGCTCTTATATAGATAAGGAGGCGGCTAGGGTTAGGTTTGGAGAGTAAATTACATGTAGAACAAGTCTTTTTCAAAGCAAATATGTAGAACAAGTCTTCTTTAAACATCACAACTCTATTATCTACTTGTTAATGTATATTTTAATATTCATACACTTTTAGTTTACAATGCATTTATAATATTAATTTTAAATATGAATATATATTAATTGGTGCACATTTTTTTAATATATTCTAGTAATAGAGAAGAGTATCAATTAAGTAATATACTTTCTTTTAAAGAAGATGTTTATTTAATATTAACTTAATAGCGACGTGCTACTTGGATAACTCGTGTGTTAAATGTGATATGATAGTGCATAGATTTATCCAAAAAGACTTATAAAACATCACTATTTATTCAAGATTACGATTGATCACAACAACACACTTTCCATTACAACCACTACTAAAGTCTCTAATAAGATAGAAACCATGTCCATGTTAGAGTGCATGGCATGATAGTGTTGATGTTGAAAGAGCAACGTCGGGCTCCCACTTCTAGCCCAACTTATTGTATTATTTAAGACATAATTTGTTTGGAGGCTGACAGGGAGATTGAAGAGATGCATCTCTTTCTTCTCACTTGTATATATATATAGTGATTTCTCATTATTCAAAAGATTCGACATGAGAAGTATAATTCACAAGGCAAATCAGACTTCTAAAGGGCAAATCAGATTTATCAAGTGTGATCTTATTCATTGTGCTTCAAGAAGTGAAGCCATTCCTGTAGGCCTTGGACATTGTAAAGCAGATTGATGTTCTTATCATTCAATATATAAGAGATATATTGTTGTTGGGTTTTTTCCCTTCAAGTTGGAGGGTTTTCCTAGGGTATATTGTTGTGTTCATTGTTCATTGTGTTGCATTTTTTGAATGTTTCAATTCTGATCATAAAAAACTAACATGGTATTAGAGTGGGTTTAAAGAAGATCGTGGTCAGATTTGTCATTGCAGCAATACTCTATTGTTCTTTATATCTCCTGTCTATCCCTATTTTAATCAAGATGGTGAAAGGTCTTAAATTTGAGGATAGACTCGAAGGAGTATCCAACTTCACATCATGGAGGTTCAGAATCATGCTCACCTTGGAAGAAAATGACTTGGCTAAGTTTGTGGAAACCAAAGTATCCAAACCATCGGAGGAAGAAGAGAAGCTACAGTTGAAGAAGAAAAGCAAGAATGGGAAGAAAGGATTCTTCAAGAGGAATTGATATAATGGAACTGATGGTGCTCCCACTTTCAAGAAGAAGAGGGACCTCTCCAAAATCCAATGCTTTAGGTGTGACAAGTATGGTCACATTGCCAAGCATTGTCCTTCCAAGCCTCTGCAACAAACGCAAGCTCAAAACTGAAGCATGCCATAGGGATTAAGATAAGTAGTGTGAAGAACTCTGAGAATGATTTGGAGATCTTGTCTGGGTTTAATATAGCAATTGATGGAAGAGTGAGCAATAAGAAATCTTCGTTAGCATTCAATGCACATTTTGATATTGTTAACAATGATAATAGTAGAGTGTTATTTTGCGAAGGGTATCATCATTGTTATTTCTTGACAATAGAGGACAGAGCTCCAAGAACATCTATGGTAATAGAAAATGTCCTTGTAAAAGTTTTCGAGTTGGGAAATACACTTAAAAGGTGATCGTCGGAGTCCAACGTTGATTACTCCGGACTAAGTAACGAACATTTCATCAATCTCTTAAAATATTCTCATACAGGGGAATATGCGGACTACTGTAAGTTGAAGGTCCCAGAACATAGGTCATTTGTAAACAGAATGAAGAATGTTATTCTGGGAAAGGAGGAGAACAACACTGATAGATTTTTTTAGAGGAAAAGAGGAAGATGTCTTTGGAGAATAAAATCAGACACTTTAGTGACTAGGTATATTGAAGAAGTTGTCGTTAAACATCAATCAACACAACGGATCCGTTGGTCTAATACGGAGCCAGTGGAGCTGATTATTAAGGTTTCAGTTATGGAGTGCATCAGTTTGCCTTTGTATGGAAAAGACAATAGCAAGATTGCAATATATAAGTTTGATGAATCATTTCGAAAGGTCCAAAGGAGAGTAGTTGTGTTGTTGAAAAGAAGCGCCCAGGCTATAGGCATAATGAGAGTGTAGGAGTTGAGTAGAAGATAGTGGCCACTACTATATGATCAGCTATGTAAGGAGAAGAACTGTACAACTGAATGGCGAGTGAAGCAGCTAGAAAGAGCTAAGACAATTTATCAGAGTTTATATGCTGAAGCATTCAACCTAGCCAAAAAGGTCGAGTTATTCAAAATCACCATGTTGTCGAGCTAGAGAAAGGAGCTGATGGTGTACATCTAGTCATGGAATTGTAGTCTATCTTTCATCAAAACACAGTGAGAAAGATAACCTGCATGGAATAATTTTTTCTAGACATCTTACTCGGTTATAGAGGCGATGATCTCACTCTAATAGATAGAGGATCTATATTTTTTTTAATTGTTCATGGTGGGTAGTGACATGACTGCTACCACGGTAAAATGGGGGACTACAAAACTTATTCACAACCTTGAGATAATGAAACAATCATGTGCATAGAGAGGAAGCCAAGCCGAAAGTCAAAGGAGAAGCAGCAACAGCTGCTGAGTGTTCAAGTTGAAGCGTTGCCAGCGTTGGAAAGAAGAGTAGCAAGGAGAAGGTAGTCACCAATGTGGCGAAGGAGAAAGAATCTGACATTGAAAAGAGTCGAGTAGCTGGAGGAAGATTAGGCATTGTAGGAGATGAAGAAGAGGAGCTTCCTTTGTATTCGAGAATGGCAGTGGTAGTGGTAGTGGTGTTACCATATGGGACACCCTGACCGCTGGCATATGCTCGAGCAGCGATGTAGTATCTGCCTGCCACCTTGTTAGCAGTAACAAGAACATATGTTGTCTGTCCAAGACCTAACATCAGGAACTTCATTTTATAAGGTTTTGTATATGAAGTATCCATGCCCACAAGGTCCGTATTGAGGGCAGAGTTGATGACCCATATAGGTTGGTTTCCCTGGGCTTCACAGAAACACAAAATGTATCTGCATCAATATTAGCATTTAGTCCATCTATTACATTTGGTAAATGCTCCAAGTGATTAATAATATTATACTAGATCTTGAGCATGGATAGAGGTCTCCCTATTGGCCATTGATAGTAAAAGCGTTCGATATGCTAGGAGCAGCTCCTGTACGCGTTTCTTCATTCACAACATTGATGGGATTTCTGTTCCATCATTCTCCTAGCATAATGGGAGTCTCTTGAGTGAGCTTGGTGAAGGGATAAGTTGTTCCAATCCGAGGATAGATAGTCAAGGCGCCAAAAACAGTAGGTGTAAGCCATGAACTATGTGCATGCCACCACAGAGTCCCTTCTTGAACACTAATGATGAATCTATAGGTGTATCTCCCCCCTAGCCGAAATGGGACATTTTGTGATGTAGTCTGGTCCATCAGACCATCCTGTGCAAAACTGCCTCACCATGCCTATAATTGGAGTTAGACATGAGAGCCTCTATAGGCTAATCACTTGCCCACTTCAGGTATTACTACATGATTCTTCAAGGTTGTGTGATCTTTGGCATCGAAGATTGGCTCACCTACACTTTCGGGCTCTACCTATCATGGAGAAGATGGTCATGGGTCTTCCAAAATTCTTCCAGGAGCATGTAGGTACCTGCAAAGGTTGTGCCATGGAATCGAAAGAAGTACTTGAGAGGTTCAAAGAGTTTAAAGCGTAGGTAGATAACTTATCTGGGAAGAGAATCAAAGTTCTGAGATCCGACAATGGAGGGGAGTACACCTCTGAAGAATTCTGTAACTTTTGCATTGAAGCAGGGATTCAGAGGGAGTTCTATGTTCCTTTACAATCCTCAACAAAATGGTGTTGCAGAACAGACTATTGTAGAAGCTGCCAAAGCTTTGATAACGAGTTCTTCTCTGTGAGAGAAGTTCGAGGTGAAATCCCTTGACAACGAGTTCTTCTCTGTGAGAGAAGTTCAAGGTAAATCCCTTGATTATAAGTTCTTCTCTGGGAGAGAAGTTCGAGGTGAAATTCCTTGACAACGATTTCTTCTTTATGAGAGAAGTTTGAGGTGAAATCCCTTGATAACGAGTTCTTCTCTGTGAGATAAGTTCGAGGTGAAATCCATTGATAATAAGTTCTTTTATGTGAGAGAAGTTCAAGGTAAAATCCCTTGATTCCACCCTGTAGGAGAACCATGGTGGATGTCATGTAAAGTGATGAACACTTGTACATACTATACATTGTTGTAGCCATTGTGATTGACATCATGATGAGGTGATATGTCTTATGCAGCTTGAAGTATCCTCCCTCGCTGAGAGGGAGTGTTGATGTTGAAGGAGCAACGTCGGCCTCCCACTTCTAGCCCAACTTATTGTATTATTTAAGACATAATTTGTTTGGTGGAGGCCGACAGGGAGATTGAAGAGATGCGTCTCTTTCCTCTCACTTGTATATATATAGTGATTTCTCATTGTTCAAAAGATTCGACATGAGAAGTATATTTCACAAGGCAGAGCAGAGTTCTAAAGGGCAAATCAGATTTATCAAGTGTGATCTTATTCATTGTGCTTCAAGAAGTGAAGCCATACTTGTAGGCCTTGGATTTGGACATTGTAAAGTAGATTGATGTTCTTATTATTCAATATATAAGAGATATATTGTTGCTGGGTTTTTTCCCTTCAAATTGGAAGGTTTTCCCAGGGTACATTGTTGTGTTCATTGTTCATTGTGTTGCATTTTCTGAATGTTTCAATTATGATCATAAAAAACTAACGAATAGATCTTAACTTTGGCTTTCCCCTCAATCCCTCCGATTACTGAATCGTCTGTCTTTCACCAACGTGTTAATGGTATACTATACGTCTACAAACTTGTAGTCATGCATTCACGTCGACAATGATTGTGGATTTGTCAAATGTATCCATCACCGTACAAATTCCACCATTCTCCTCTCTTCGACGTAAGCATTGAGTTGGTTTTGAGTAAAGCCTTCACTAGCTCAAAGGCATATTTAAATTTAATAGTTAAATGTTTAAGGTTGTATCGTTTAAAGTTACTTGGGTTGTTTAAAGTTTTAATATAGGTCAAATAGTATAGGTTTCATTTGTCATAAAACGTTATTGTTTAATTGCTTAAGTTAATGATAAAAGGTCTTTTCTAAGTTTATAGGGATATGATATGATCATTTTTTCTGTTATTTTGATTTGCAGTTTTTGTCTTCTTGGGACTTTTTTTTTTTTATAAATTAAAAAAAAAGTTTATAGGAATATGATATAATTTTATATGAGTAATTGTTAAATTTATTATAGTCCATTTAAACATTGAGTACAGTTTAGTTTTTTATTAAATGGTCTTAAACATATAATTTTTTTGGTCTTGTGTAGTGTTATTGATTATTGTAATCTCGTCAAATAAGTTAATGTATGTTGTCAAAAGTTTCAAAATCGAAATCTCAAATTTGTAATGGATGTACTATTAGGAGAATTTGATGTTCAATTGAAATGAATAAATTTTACCATCCAATATGACATATAATTGGGGCAAGACAAATATATGTACCAAATTGACTTAACGTCGAAGTTGATTTCTAGTGATAAGGGTGATTGTCTATTTTGTTTGCGATTAGGTGACGATAATTGTATATGGTGGCTACAAACACAATAGTAAGGACTTAGTCCTCTATATTCATTTTCTTGTTTTTGTGATGAAAAAAAATTGTTGTAAACATATGTATAGGAGAGCAAATGATTATTATGTATCATTTGCAGAATATTTGCAAGTGATATGTTGGTGAGTATCCCAACACTCATTGGAAGTGAAAGCGTGAACAATTGTGCTTACGTATATAGGGTATCACCGAAGTATGTGGTTTACATTGAAAAGCCCATCACTCAATAGAGGTGAAAGCATGCCCAAAATTGTGTTCACATATGTATGTGATCACAATCAACAATTATCATGAATTGCATGAGCATATACATAGAGTATGTGTTGACATATATTCATGTTTCCAATTCGTGTGACGTGGTTCCTCATCCTATATCCACACTAAGGGCGAAATGTTAAAAATTATCTATTAGTACATTCATATACTATGTGTGTGAGATAATGTATTAAAATAAATAATTATGTGAGAATATTTAGGGAAAATAATAGGAATTAAGAGAGATTCTTTGTTTGTAGAGATAAGTCGTGACTCTGTAATTGTAGGAGTTAAAGAAGTTATATATATGTAATCTCTACGTATGAATGAAAAAAAATCGATTATTTAGAAAAATGATAAAAGAATATGTATACATTTTTTTATAAGGTATTTGTTTATCTATTTATTTGTAACATTTTATATTCAATATATTACTCAACGAATTATAATGTAATAATTGAGTTTTTGAAAAGTTGATTTGCTAGAGTTTTTTTGGGCCCTTCATATTTTTTTGATTTTTTCATACCACCATTAAATGGCATGATATTATCTTGGCATATGGTTTCACATTTATTGCATTGCACTTACCAGGACAACACCCTTTGTGCGGTGAGCCAACTTACAAGATGACTTACTCCTCAACTTTTGCATCATTTGATGCGTGTTCGACAGATCTCTGGAGCATAATGTCACAATAAAGAGCCAAAAAGTTCATTCCAAAAGTATTCCATGAGGTAGTGAAACTATCTCAATATACTCTTTTACCTAATTTTGTTTTAGAGCTTAGAATTTGATAAGGCTTGTAATTGGTTTGAAAGCTTTACTCTGGTTGCGTACTTTGTTGGCCAAGTCCCCTTTGAAAGTATGATAAAATTTGGGTGAATAATAAATAGAAAATGTGAAGCTAGAGGGTGTGAAAAACACGACCAAACGTTTATTTGTTTAAATTTAATAATACTGAGCAAAGCCATAGTCGCCTATGGCCCTTGGTTTATCCGTAATACTTTAGTTGTCCTTTCTCACTAGACTAGGGATTTTTTCATCTAAGAACACACAAGTTTAAACTCCTCATCTGAATTGAATTTATAGGTTTGCCTTTACCCCTTTAATGTTTCCTAGACTATCTAATTATGTTGTTATGTTACTTTATTTACCATGAACAAATCAAGTTCTATGTGGCTAGGCCACATAAATGAGTATATGTAAAGGTTAATCTTTTCAAGAATCTCAAGGAATCCATTGGCATGAAAGGAGATAAATGTATCACACACCACGTGTTTTACATCAACATAAAAAATACTTGGTTTCAATGCAAAGAAACATACCACAAAGTTTGTGAATTTTTGATAATGGCTAACTCACAACCAGTCGCCCTAACCAAAAACTCTTTTGAGGTGAATAAAATTGTCACATTTTCTACAGATGGGTGGACTATGGTCACCAATAGGGTTGTGTAGTGAGAAAGGCACTAACTACTGTGTATACAATTATAGGTGGTTCCGTTGCAGTTGACAAACAATTGGTTCCCATCTCTACCCAATCAACACCTTCCACTACTCGCACACTACAAGTGTGATGATTTATTCAAATTCTTAGAGCCAACACATCACCTCTTAATGATCACAACATCTCATATAGGTGAATGATTGGGGATCTGTTGTTAATATGGTGATTTTGTAACATAAAACAATTATGTGCCACTATTGTAGCTCCACCTCTTGAGGATGGTAAATATGTTTAGGAAAAGTGGTGTGCTTTCCAGCTCAGGGACTTCATGCAAGGCAATAATCAATCATACCTATCTAGTATCTTTTTTGCTTTAGTGGATGTTGACAGGGACGGGGAGTCTATTATGAATTTAAATGTCTCCCAATGATAGTGTACTCTTGGAAAGAGTGATTCCTTAATGACATGCCCAAAAAGTTCATGGTAAGGGACACTTATCAGTTTTTTGATAAAATAAAAGCAGTGTGTGGAAGAAATTAAATTCTCTATATTTTACTCCACTCCACCCCTAGATCTATTTCATGGAGAGATGTTTTCTAGCTGTCTAGTCATGAAAGTGGACGTGGGATGGGGGGGAAGGGGAAGTGGTGAGATTAATTTACCCTTCTTTATCGACACACATCATTAATTGGGGGTCAGATCCCACACATCGGTTAGTGTGAAACATTTTTTATTTTATGGTCATTCCCTTAGTATCGCCAACATTTACACCTTTAATGATGCAATTATAAGAGCAACATTTTGGCAGTGAATTGCAAACACACTCCCCAATACCCAACTAGATCCTATGTATAAATTTTAATATGATCCAGTCTTAGGAAGACAAAGAGGGGCTCCCCTTGATGTGGTGGTGTGCTGGTGAAACAAAGCCATGGTTTTTCATACACAACAAACTTGGTTTATTTTATCCCAACCACCATTGGTGGCTTCCTGCCTCCTTTGTGTGATTCATTTGGTCAAATTTTAGACAAGATGGTGGATGGGCGGTGAAAAGATTGGATAGAGCTTTGTTTGGAGCATAACCTATTTACCTTTGCCAACATTTTTTATCTCCTTGCTAGTGTTATATAGGGATCACTCCTTTCAGATTGCCACCCTATCAAATTTGAAATTGAATGGCTCATTCCTCTAGTCAAGAAAGATAAAAAATAGTTTATTTTAACACAACCCACCTTTAGTATAATTGGACTAGGAACCACATCATTCATATTTGGAATCTTACCCCTCAGACTTTTGAATATTCTGGATGGATAGAATGGTGGGAAGCTACCATTTATTAAACTGCTTTTTTTCTTCGTATGTATGGCAATTAAGTAACTACTTTTAACATAATATCCCATGAGGCGTCATACTATATGTACCTTAGGGTTTCATGGACCTTGAATTGTCTTCACTCAATGAAGAATTATAAAAGAGATTGTGAAGTGGAGACAAACTTAAAATTGAATAAAGTTATCAAGCTTGTGGCACTCATATTAAACCCTGTATGCATTGGTTAAAAAGTAGAGATAGGGCCTCTAAGGGTTTTTTTCCTATTATTTGTTCTATACATACAATGGATCACATCAAGGCTATCAAAGATGCAAATACGTGACTCATGCATCTTCCTGATATTCTGCAAGATTTTGTCTTCACTATCTCGACATCTTTGTTGCTTAGCTTTCCATGCTAGCTCATGAAGATGCCATTATGAAATGTTTGCTAGTTTTTCCTTTCAATCTCAATCAGGGCCAATAAAAGGCTTGGGACCCCTTCTCTCCATTGAGGAACTTCAAGAGGTTGTTAAGAGCATGAAAGTTGATGACGCGCCTGGTATTGATGGCTTCCCTTGTGAATTCTACCAAGTGCTATGGGATGTCTTTGGTTATTACTTACACAAAATCTATCTTGAGGCTGCTTAGTCCAACTCACTTGAAAAACTCATTAATAAGGGTAACATCAAATTCATACCCAAGTTTGGGGACCCAAAGCTCATTACCAACTAGAGGACAATGATGTTTTTGTATGTGCCATATAATATTATTTCTAAAGCTCTTCCTCATAGGGTTAAATATTTAATGCCTCTTATTATCTACTTTGAATAAATTGGTTTTATTTGTAATAGATATATCTTAGACAATATTAGTGTAGTTTTTGAAGGGATGATATGGGATTACTCCTATGAAAAAAGGCTTTGTTCATCAAAATTGATTTTGAGAAAGCCTATGACAGAATTGAATGGCTCTTTATCTTGGCCATGTTATCGAATCTAGGGTTTTAGACAAGATTTTTTAAATAGTTAAATTGTTCTTGTTATCGTGGTGGATTGTACCCTCTGAAGGGAGGCTCGACTCTCTTCCTCCACGTGACACAATGGAGACACCCCTCTTGTTGTGGGTTGCAAATGTGAGGGATGAATCTCTAGATTAGGGGCTAGCTCCCCTTGATGCACCTTAAGGCCCTGGATTTCCTACTGCTAACAATGGGGGGATGAAAATGGATAGAAATATTGAAATCAGAACCTAAACTAATGTGGTGATGCACAAAAATGGTTGGTCTACTCAGATTTGACATACACTTTACACCAAAGAGAAGCAAGCATACACTTCATTCAAATGAGGACATTTCCTGCATTAGGGTTTCAACAAGAGATCCTATGGAGATACAAGGAGGAAGAACTCCTAGAGGTGTTCTGAGACACACTATGGACAACTTGTTCACATGCGCGTATACTCTGAGCTGGACACTTCTTATTAACCTGCAAGAGAAGAAATCACAATACACTAGATATGTTGGCATAAACTTATGAAAGCATGAAAAGGCAATGACTTGACACAAGATAAAACCATAGACATATGCAAAAGTGCAAGCTCAAATGGATTGGATGACCTTTGCAAAGAAAAAGGAGGGGGTGCCCAATTTTGGCTTGCAGGACAAAAAATTGGTCAACAGTTCTTTATAGCACTGGGGCTTGTATCATAATTAATGGAGCTCAATTTGATAAATTTGGTTTGTTTAGATCCATTAGTTTGGTTATTTAAGGATTCAATGATCTCCAACTTGACGACACTTCTAAAGGTTTGGTTAAAGGCATTGCCCTCCCAAAGCCTCATAACTTTATATGGTCAATGGTCACTTAGTCGATGATTCATTTCTCACTTTGGCTAAGTAAGAGACATCTATCACCAAAGCCATGGAATGCTCAATTTTTTTTTGGCTTATTGATCTTCTACTCAATGGAGGATAATGTAGTGTTATTAACAATTTAGCTCTCCTTTGCCAGCCTAGTTACAATCGCATAAATTTTACTAGATCTAACTTGGACAATAATTTTAAGTTCTTGAGCATTTCGTTTGCTTTCCAAGCTTATCCTTTAGATCTTTGGCATTATGTGGTCCATATAGTGGATAAGAGGATTGTGTTTTCGATAATCAAGCCTATCTTCCTAACACCTGTAAGTTCCAGGTTTATTCAAAAGTGTTGGAAATAACCCATATATATTATTCTTGTTGTTGGGCTCCATCTGAGGCAGCCTATGCTAAACTTGAAAGATTGGCAAGAGACTTAATTTTGGCCAATATGAGGGATCCAAAGGATTTCATAGAGTGCCATGGGATATATTTTCTACATCCCTAAATAAATGGGAGGCTTTTGTCTTAAAGATGTCAAAATATCAGTTATTACCCTTTGTATCAAATGCATCATTCAATCCTAGAAGGAGATTAAGCTTGATTTTTTTTCTGAGGAATCGCAACACTTACGACAACTGTATAGGCATAAAACCTTGGAAGGGTCTTAACCTACAATCTCTTCTGCTTACCTAGGTTCCTGCAATTTTTTCTGGTTTCTTTGTAGCTAAGAACATTTGGAAATCATGGGAGTTGCTCAAACCCCACTTAAAATGGGATGGTGATAGCTTTAGAATTGGGATTTCTAAACTCACCCTCTTTGTGGTGGTCTCTAGTCCTTTTTTACTAGAGTGTTCCCTTTTCCAAGGCTCCTTGGGTTAATATAATATAACTATTTAAGAATGGAATTAATGTTATATCATATTTTTTTTGTGAAATGTCATGAGACTGGACTCTCATGCCTAACCTTTGTGACTAATTTCAATTGTTGCATAATAATCAATCCTCAATTGTTGAGGTACAAAATTCCATTCCTAATGATCACCTTCAAAAAATTGGTGTTCAAGCATCCACTAGATGGTGGATGGACTGAAAGTGTCATGTTGAGACTCCCTTCAACCAATACAAACCATGAATTTATTATCATCTTCTTTCTCCATAAAACATTCAAGTGGATACTATGAGTGCTCGCTAGAAAGTCAATTCTTCTGATAAGTTTGGAAGAGTAGGTTTCCTAGAAGAGGGATGCGAATATTGAATCCAACTAGAGTCGTTTCCTTTGGTGCATCATCCACCAAGCTTATGTTTTGAAATTCGCTCAGTTCATTTAGGTGTGGCACACCCTATATGTTCAGTCTTCTAGCACCTATAATAATTTAAAACAAATTTTTTTATTTCTAAAAACATGCTTAGATTGCTTAGAGATGGATTCAAACTCGCTTTCAACCATTTTGTTGAGGATTTTTCTTTTAAAAAGGTGATTTTAGGGGATTAGGCTATGTTAATTGTACAATACAACCAAATTAAGAAAAAAAAAATTCTAATATTATTTTTTCCCATTTTGAAAGAAAGAAATAATGCAACTTTCAAACATAGTGCTATGAACGATTTTTTCTATTACTAATAGAACTCAAGTGGTTTCTGATGTGATGCTACAGATTCAAGTGCAAATAAAAAAAACTCGATAAGAGGTGGAGCACCTCTAGACTCTTTTGGACCATTGGGGGAGTGCCCCATGTACTATTCATAGGGTGCCCTTGAACTCACCTTGTAGATGGTAACCTTTTTAGGGATGCATCGTTGGTTCTCATGGAAGACACCACTTATGCAACAAGCAGTGTAGTGCTTCCCTACATTCATGGCATTCTTCCCTTTTTCACAGTTCTTGTGATGGTGGTAACTTTGTTCTAACAAACATTATTGAATGGAGGATTCACCAATAAGGAAAGTTCCCTCCCTTGGATCTTGTTATTTCACATATTAGGCAAAGCTTTATTGAAAAAGAAAATAAAGACAAATTTAATGATAGTTGAGAGCCAACCTCTGATATGACATATCCATCTATGAGTTGTTGGGGCTAGGGTGACAAAATAGATTATTTTATTTTGCAACCAACTTCATTAATTACATTGGTAGCTTAGTCTTGTGCCTTATTACTTTGATAAACTATTTATTATGCTATTTAATTATATTTACAATTTTTTTGATTGAAAATATATTTTCTATTTATAAATGTTATGTTTAATTTTTATGTTAAATTAATAACTATTAATATTTTAGAATGTGATTTGTCTATTCATTTTTTATAAAAATTATAATATTAAAATTTATATTATTAATAAAAATATACTTTGAATAAATTTTTATTGATGAAATAATTTTTTTTAAATAAATCTTTAAAAAAAAATCTACCATCAACACAAAATCATTAACTACTACTTTTTTTTCTTTATATTATTAAAAATAATTAAATCCAATCTTTTCCTTTCATGAAGGATTAATGTCTAAATGAAATTATTTTTGTTGTGAAATCTAAATAATCATACATTATTATTACAATTACAACGTATGCTTATAACTCACTTTCTATTGGTTATTTATTATGAAAAAAAGGGGCACATGTAACTCCATTGGCTATTATAGGGTAAGCTAAAAACAATATTAGTTGTAAGGAACTATGGAAAAAAATTATCCATTAGGATTATTATTTTTTTATTTCTTAGGTTTATTGTTTTATTTTAAGTTTATTCTTTATTATTTTTTAAGTTTAAAGGTAATTTAAAAAGGTTTTTTGTTTCATATTTTCAAATGTCTCATATTGAGACCACCTAACTTCGAATGTTTATTCTTTTTGTAATGTATTAACATAAATTTTAATTTCAATTACCTCATGAGACGATAATAAAGTTAAAAGTTTTGAATACATTGTGTTAATTAAAATTAAAATTAAATTTAAACTCTACATCTTTAATAATATATAGTAATAATTATTTTTAATGTATTTAATAATTTATTATTTTAAATTGAAAGGAATATAAGATTGTGGAAATAATTATCTACACTAATTTTGAAAGGAAAATATGTAAATAAATTTAACATGTTACAGAAATAATAAGAAACACAAATTAAGTATATCATAACAAGGTGAAGAAATACAAATTAAGTATGCCATAATAAAGTGATTGTGGGAAAAACTCTTTCGAGAGAAAAACCCCACTCCAAAGCAACTCAATATATTATTGACAATTAATAATGATTACAATATACTTGCAGAGCAAGCCTTCACATGAGCATCATCAACATACAATCATATCAAACTAATTGCACTTGACAAAGCTTTAATACATGAAACAAGTCTTACAAACTTATCCTGAAGTCTTTATTTTATAGACTTATAACAACCTAAAAACTATTTGTAGTTTTCAAAACAATGTGCTAAATCATGTGCTCACATGTGCACAACCATGTGTCAACGCATGTATACAATCATGTGTTAAACTATATGTTTACATGTGCATAACCATATGCCAACCCATATATACAACCATGTACAACCCATGTGATTGGAATCTTCTGTAGAGGAACCAAATCTGTCTGTGATAGGGGGTACTCATATGGGATATCTCAAATAGTGATAACATCATTAGCATAGATGTATTTCAAATATTTGTGAAGTGTGGAAGGAACTACATGAATTTAATGAATACAAGGGCGCCCCAAAAACATATCAAAGACCCCTACATTGGGTACTACTATGAATATGGTTGCCACATGTGTGGGACCAGCCTATAATGGTAATGTAATATCACCGCTGAAAATTTGAATGTGACCATTGAATCCTTTTATGATGATGGTTTTAGGAGTCAAATCCTAATACATGTATCCAAGATGATAGAGAATTGTGATTGTACACATATTCACACTTAAACAATAATTGATCATGAAAATCTAAATACAATGGTGATCAATGAGCTTGAATGAATAAAGAATGTAAATCCGAGTCATAATCTACTATCCCATGCTATGAAAATGTGATGAGTAGCCTAGATGGCATTGAAGTATTGTAGGTATCAATTATGTCACTTAAAGGATGTGACACATCTATATGATAATGGTAAGAGGTTGGTGCAGGGTGTGCATTATATGCATGCATTCCTAATGTATTTGGTCTCGTTAACTGGGTGCTTAAGAAAATGATCCTTTAATATTTTTCATTGCTTTGCTTTCACTTGGTTGTGCTTTCGATCTATCTGTTGGTGTGCCCACATATCAATGATGTTGGCATCTATCAAATCTTGAATCTTGTTCCTCAAATACATGCATTTGCTAATAGTGTGGCATGGTGTACAATGATAATTGTAAAAACCATTATGATTGAAACCTTTTGGAGGAGGTTTATTCAAATTACCACCTTCAATGGGAGGGAGAGATATGACATTTCATTCCAATAGTGTAATGAGGATCTTATATGGGACTTATGGTAAATTGGTAAATTATCTCCTTAGAGGAGTTGATAAGACAATGCACTGAGTTGATTCTGAAATAGAATGTACTATGGCCTTTTGATCATTCTTATTATTAATTGGCCTCACCTTGTATTGGGGCTTACTTGAAATCTTTGTGTTAGAATATTTAGTGGTTATATACTTAAGCTTATTCATTATTAATAATTTGACTTATATGTCCTTGACTATGTGACACAAATCTATGAATGATGTAAACTTTTTGAACACAATGGACTTGTGTAATGGTAGAAGCAAACTTTACTTGAATATATCATATAATTATATATTTTCCATAGGACTTGTCATCTTAGATAACATCATATTGTACCTTAAGACATATTTTACGATAGGCACATTCGATTTCTATTTGAGTTGTGCAATTTGAGCACATGAAATCTTCTCACATATATTTATGGAAAAGTGTACTAGAAACTTATCAGCTAAGGGGTTGAATTCATGTATCGATTGATGTGGTAAGTCATAAAACCATTGCAGAGCATAGTCCTTTAGACTTCCTGGAAATAATTTAGTTAATAGCATGTCATTGGACACATGTAGAGGATATATTGCTATATGTTGGGCCAATGGAGTGTGCAATAGACTGTGAAAATCAAGCACCTTATTATATTTTGAATCACTTGGTTGTAGATGTAAGACCTTAGTTTGTAGAGATTGAATATCATGCATCTCGGATTGTACATCAAGAGAATAATATTGATTGCTAATCAAAGGTGACATTCCTAATGACTATGTAGGAATTGACATATTAATTTGTTTAATCCCTTGGTTTTCCCCCATAGTAAACAGTGGTACAATAGTTGTAGCCATGAACCTGATAGGATTGGAAGTATCTACTTATTGTGCCATTCTTGCACTTTTTATGTCTGAAAGTGTTTACAAAATTGTAGGATAATCGAGAGGTTGTTCACAAAGTCTATCTCTAAACTCTGAATAACATCCACTTTGTTAAGCATTGGTTGGTCATCACCTATAGGTGGCAGTACATCTTGGTTGGTCATCACCTATAGGTGGCAGGACCAAGGTTATCTTAATCATATTGTTCATGCTCTAAATTAGTGTCAAGATATCTACATGCTCATTGTGTTCATTAGTTTTGAAGGTTACAATATAATTTTATTCTTATCCATGTTATACATTCTATCAAAAAGAATCTGAGTATGCTCAATTAGAATACCACTAAATCTTGCTCTTTGTCTAAGAGAGGTGGAAATAACTTCTTTAGAGTGCATAAAATATGACACAAAAACCTAAAAGATCAATGTAAAGAAAAAATTTATCAGATCTCAAAACCCTAGGATGGTAATTAGAAATAGTAAAAAGAAGGATAAAAACACTAGCAACATATATGGTTAGGGTTTTTGAATATTCAATCAATAAACATGCTCATCAATATAAACCTTATGAACATGGATAACGAGGATTAAATAGAGGAATGACTTATTTGGAAATCAAAAAATCTGAAACCCTAAAGAAAATGCTAAAAATGGAAGGAAAACCCTAATGACAAGTTAGGGTTTTTGAAATGTTCAACAATAAGCGGGTTCACTAATATGTTTTATCAAATTTGGAGAAACTAGGTTAATAGATTACCCTAATTAGACAAATTGTTGTGTAAATTCATAATGTTATAGATATGAAATAATAACAAATTGATTTGGAACTTACTAAATCTAGAAATATAGTGAATATGGAAAGTACATAAGGAAAATATAAACTTAGTTGGAAAACTAAAGATGTGGAGTGTTTATGGATCTGAGACTAGCAAGGAGATTGTGTTGACTGAGTGCAAATCTGGAATAAGAGTTTATAAGGATTCCAAAAAATAATGCCCTAAGTAGACAGTAGAGTAGTGCATTATTGTCTAAATAAGGTGGTCTTGTACAATAGGTAATAGAGATCCCAAAATTTTGGGACATGTTTGCCTTCGCCTATGTGTTATGTAGATTGTGTGGGGGATTATGATATGATGCAAAGACCATTGTGTTGTTTCTTTTCCTTTGAAACCCTAGCTCAATTACATAGGAAGATGAATGCAATTATAGAATAAAAATGCATTAGTGGTTAAAGTTGTGCTTGACTTCAACACCCCTTGTGTTGAACACTTTCTACATACCAATACTCCAAAGAGGGATCAAACTCTATGTCGTTCTCGCATGCTATGATGGTTTGTGTGAAATACTAATTCAATATGCTAAATGTTGGTACAATCATGGTGTGATTAAGTGTTTTAACTATGGCTTGTGACCTTGGAAGTGTATTTAGACTTTAGCTCAGAACTACTAGGGCTTTATGCAATTAGAATAGGGAGAAATAATAAATTTGTTGTCAATGTGCAATTAGAATTATGGTGCTTTTCAACGTGGAATCCTCTTATGTGTAAAATGGTTTGAAATGTGGCTTTATTGTGGTATTTTTGGAATTCCTTTGGATGGGAATTATTAAACTTATGGGTTGACCTTTTCATAAATTTGCATTTTATAAAATAGTCATTATTTTGTGAGATGACAATAGTGATGGATTGAGACAATTTAGCAGGGCACTATTGTCAAGTAGGGTGCTATTGTCTAATGAGCACAAACAACTAATCTTAGTACCAAAAACAATATGAGTGTGGGCCTAAACTATTTGCCTAAGAAGTAGAGACATTATATGATCATTTTTTTACTTATAAGAGTGAGTCCTCTGCACGAAAAGTGGTCAAAAGGCCCTGGAATAGGTCATGAGCTAAGGTGTAAAAGGGGTGGGTCACAAGTGCACTACTTTAGTTTAAATGTTAATTTATGTGTATACAGGTATCTTGATTTAGAAAAATTAAAAATTCTTATTAATAATATGTAATTATCCAACCAAATAACATTTCCTTGACTTTATATATTAAACATACCTATGTTTAGATTAGGATATATTGCTTTTAGGCCTCAGGGTATAGCTCACTTGGTCTTGGTAGCCTATAGAGGTAGCCTTGGTCTTGGGTTTGACTCTCAACTTACCCCACAGTGTGGGGTGAGGGTCCAATTCATACCATCTAGAGGTTATACAAGGGCTCTCCCTATGTTAAAGAAGTCAACTCTGGGTTTTGGCTCAGACAACCTCGATTTTTTTTTAATTTTTTAAGCAAAAAGGAAAATAAAATTAGAATACATTGCTTTCAATCTTAAAATTATCGATATTAATATTTTTAAGTAGGTAAGACAACCATAATCCATTAAAGAATGTAAAACTCATAATTCTTACATATATGGTTTTTATCTCGTGACTATTTATAGGTTGTCAAGAATAATGATTATCCATTATTGAAAGAATTTATACCATTTTTATATAATACACGTAGGGAATCTCAAGTGTTAGATGCCAAATTTTAACCAAATGATATTTTTAAAATTTTATTGATCACAATCCGTATGGAAGGAATCTTACCAAGAGACCCAAACCAAACTTCTTCTACTACTATTATTCCTTGGGGAAGCTTTAGATGGTGGCTGGTGGGAGAAATACCGCAGCTCCTCCTGTGCATGAGGGCCAACACCACTCAGAGGTATAATAATTATGATGATGATGTCAGCCTTAGTTTTTCTTTCACAAGTAGGGCATCATATTCTTCTCCTTCTTGCTATCATTATAGGACACCTTTCGGCATAAAGAACATGATTTATATCTTTTCCCTTTAAAATCCTTAATATTTATTATAGGGACTTTAAAACGTATGTGAACGGTTGTTTCATGAATGTTAAAAACAACTCTAGTTAGGAAAGAAGCAACAAGGAAAGTTTATCATCAATAGATTTAGATTCCATCACATGCCTATAATTAATAAGTTAATATTCACATGTTCCATTCATAGTACATGCTACCAAGCATGTGTTGTGTCTGTGAGGAAACCATGCAGAAGCTCAACATTCTGTGAGCAACAATAACAACTATGTCATTATAAGAATATATGACTCCAACTATGACCCAGGTAGGTCCATGTCCTTGGACATAGTGTAAATTATGCGAACATGCTCCTTGTCCTTTGTTGTTGCCTACATCTCAACTGGGATCTCTCCAACACTCTAAGACCATCAATATGATCATGAAAGCTTGCCAAGACCTTTTGTACGATGTTGTCATATGATCACTTGGTCTTGGTAGCATGTAGAGGTAGCCTTGGTTTTGGGTTTAACTCTTGACTTACTCCACAGTGTGGGGTGGGGTCCATTTCACACCACCTAGAGGTTATACAGGGGTGAATGTTAAAAAAGTCAGTTTGGGTTCTAACTCAAACAACCTCAACTTTTTTTAAAGCAAAAAAGAAAATAAAAATATAATATATTACATTCAATCTTAGAATTATCAATTTTCTTTTAAAGGTAAAACAACCAAAATCCATTAAAGAATGTAAAAATCATTATTCTTATAAATATGGGTTCGATCCTATAACTATTTATAAAGTGTCAAGAACAATGATTATCCATTATTAAAATAATCTATACCATTTTTGTATAATAAAAGCAGGGGAATTGTAAGTGTTAGATGTCAAATTTTAAACAATTTTTTTTTTAAAAATTGAGGACAGTCCCTATGGAAGGAATCTTACCTTGACCCAAACCAAACTTAAATATCAGTAGATGCTTCCCCATTTTCTTGCAATAGAGATGGATATTATCAATATAACAACAAAGATGGTCATAGCCTTTGGGCTACTTATTTTCATTATTTTTGTGAAGCGATGTTCAAACCAGGCTTCATCTACCACTATTCTTCCTTTGGGAAGCTTCGGATGGCAGTTGGTGGGAGAAATGCCGTAGATACTCCTGTGCATGTGGACCAATACCACTCAAAGGGGTGTGTGTATCAACCCAAGTTTTTATTTCACGAGTAGGGCATCATATTTTTATCCTTCTTGTTGTCATTGTAGGACACCTTTCGGTGTAATGAACATGATTCATATCTTTTCCATTTAAAATTGTTCGTATTTATTAGAGGGACTTTAAAACTTGTGTGAATTGTTGTTGCACGAATGTTAAAAACAACTCTAGTTAGGAAAGATGCAACAAGAAAATTTTATCATCAATAGACTTAGATTCCATCACATGCCTATAATTAATAAGGTAATATTTACATGTTCCATTCATAATACATGCCACCAAGCACGTGTTGCATCTATGAAGAAACTATGTAGAAGCTCGACATTTTGTGAGCAGCACTAACAACTGTGTCATTATAGGAATAAATGACTCCAACTATGAACCTAGGTATGCCCACGTCTTTGGATAGAGTGTGAATTATGCGAACATGTTCCTTCTCCTTTGTTGTTGCCTACATCTCAACTAAGATCTTTCCAACACTCAAGACTATCAATATGATCATGAAATCTTGTCATGACCTTCTGCATGATGTTGTCATATGATTACTTCATATCTCTTTATTTGGATTGGGCCATCTTTTCATATTTTCTAATTTTAACCATTGTAAGTCAACACAAGCTTCAATATTGCCAATTTTGAATTCAAAATCACCTATATGAATAAAAAAAACTTGTACGTCAATTGATCATCAATTACATTTATAGCTTTGAGAATAATATGTTGTTCTAATGTTCCTAGTGATTTATTTATTTTACTACATGGGGTCTAACTCTTAGAGGGCTAGTTAGTGGACACTAGCCACCCATACTCTAATGGAAACCTCCAATATTTTTTCTTTGATACTATAAGAGAAAAATATTTGACTTCTTATAAGGATATATGAGTCACAATGTATAAAATGAGATTTGTTAAACGAAACATAGAACCATGTAGAAAAAAAAAAACAAAAAAAACAAATTTCATTTTACATTATATTGACTAAGAATGATTTTATATTCTTAATATCCTTCTTTGATTAGATCTAAATTTTAAAGTAACATTACTATGAATGTGCATTTCTAAATTCTAAATTTAACAATAGATATTCTACAATATTCATAAACTGTACCATTTTCTATCATTTTATATATTCTATGTATCTATAGTATTTAATAATTAAGATTTGTTATTATATTTTATATTTTTATAATGCCTAAATAAATATAAAACATTAATTTACATTACATCAAAAAAAATGCAAAACATACATCTCTTTTTTATTATAACCATATATGTATGTAAATTTTATTATTTATTGGTAAAAATATGATATACAAAATACAACAATTTATACAATTTATTATATATATATACATATATATATATATATATATATATATATATATATATATATATATATATATATATATATATATTCCTCATTAAAAATTAAAGATAAATCTTGAAATGTTTAGTATAAATATTGGCTAAATAAAATCAATTAAAATAAGCTAGATAACAACACTAAACATTAATACTGCTTTTTAAATGATGAAGAACATAACTATAATAAAAGTATTGGTTAAATAAAATAAATTAAAATAAGTTAAATAATAAGATTAAATATTAATGATGTTTTTTAAATAATGAAGATGAATATAACTATTTGTGAAATAAATATACAAAATATTAACTCATTTTGAATTTTTTTTTTAAAAGTCTCAGATAAAAATATGGATGAAGTTACAAAAGATTATTTTCCTCTTCTTTTCTTTTCTTGACCAAATTGTCAATCTTTACTTTTCTTGACTATCTTTTATTTTTAACCAAATCATTATTCTTTAATTTTCTTAACTATCCATTCCATCATATAATCTTATTGAAAGAATAAATTTTATAAAAACACGATTTTTTTTTTTTTAAAGTGGAAGAATAACTTTTTTTTTAAAACTTTCTTAATGGAAGAATAACTTTTTTAGAAGCAAGGAGAAGTTAACTTGGTGGAAGAATAATTTTGTTGAAAAGATCTCTGAGCCAATAACACTCCGCCCACCATCATAAGAAGAGGGGGAAAAAACTAAAACCTCGTCAATCACAGATATTACAAGAGGAATTGACATTTGGATCAAACTTCCCCTTCATAAAATAATGGTAGATAGTGTGGGAACTCTCTAGGTACATATTATAAAGGAACAGTGATGGCCAACTGGTAACCTCATTTTCCTTTAATTTTTTCCACTTTTTATTCGCCCTTATACTATTTTGGATTCTTTTTCAAGGCACCAATTCTAACCAACCACGGATTCAGGTTTTATCCTGGGTCTATTTTGAGTTAATATAGATCTTGTTCTGAAATGTTGTAGAAAAGGAAGACTAAGGTTATAAAGAAGGACCTGAATCCAACTTGGGATGAGGAATTGTCACTGCTTATACTACAGTCTAACCCCCTTTTAATCAAATTAGCAAGTGTGTCTGTGTATTTTATTTGAAAGGCAATAAATAATTGAGTACATGCATGAAACCTTAGGGAAAAAAAAGGGGGAATCAAATTTGCACCTATGAATATGTAAACAATTAAAAATCAAATCTAGAAATAAAATTTTAAGGCAAAAAATTAAAAACCCCTATAAAGAAGAAAGAAATAATGGAAACAAAAGGTTTAACATGTTAATTAAAATGATCAGGGTCACCAATATGTTTAACCTATTTTTTTATTATATGAATCTAAATAAGATAAAACTTTAAATAAGTGATATTGTGTAAGATATACAAATAAAATACAAATATGAATCCTAAAACAAACTATGATTGAACAGTTGAAACTTATTATTTATCGAAAGTACTAAGAAGATTAGGGTACTTAGCTTGTTTCACTTTTGTGTAGGTCTAATATAGTGTATATAAGGTATAAATGATTGGAAATTGACCAAGGGTTTCTTAGATCAAGTAATTAGATGTTTGATTATTGCTAGATAAATCTATAAACTTATGGATGTCTACATAAGACAAACGCATTTGTTTGTTTCTAGATTAATCTCTATAGGTTGTGTGTCATTATTTTTTCATAGGTTATTACACTTGCTTAGAAGATATATTCATGTGTGATATTAGTCACTCATTATATTAATGGAATTCAAAATCTCCTTTCCTTCACTTAAAAACCCTAGCTCCACTTTCAACACTAGGTTAACATGTAAAAATTAGAAAGAGTAATGGGTTGAGTTGACATTAACCACTCCCTAATGAATGGTTGAGTTATACTTATGTATCCAATACTTTGAGATAGCGTATATAAGGTAGAGATGATTGGAAATGAAGCAAGGATCACTTCGATCAAGAAACTAGATGTTTGATTATGCATAGATGAATCCATAAACCTATGGATGCCTATATAAGATAAAATCATATGTTTGTTTCTAGATTTTTTTTCTATAGGTTATGCCTCACTATTTTTGCATAAGTTATTTCACTTGCTTAAAAGTTATATTCGTGTGTGATATTAGTTGTTCACTGTATTCATGGAATTCATATACTTGTCTCTTTCACTTAAAACCCCTGATTGCCTCACTATTTTTGCAAAGGTTATTTCACTTCCATAAAAGTTATATTCATGTGTGATATTAGTCACTTATTGTATTCATGGAATTCAAATACTTGTCTCTTTCACTTAAAATCCCTAACTTCACTTTTGAAACTGGATTAACATGTAAAAATTAGAAAGAGAAATGGTTTCATTTGACCTCAACAACTCCCCAATGAATGGTTGAATTCTAACTATGTATCCAATACTTTGATAAGGTAAATCAAACCATACATAGTTTTTCCCCTTAAGTGAATGTGTATGCTCATGATCCACTAGAATGAATGCATCATATGATCTAGCTTTTGACACTTGACAATGAAAAATTTGACCTGATTGAGGTATTAAAGACTTGGCCAGTGCTTGCTTCTTTGATTGATATTTGATTTATGTATTTTAGGATAGTCCCTCTCAATGTTCAGATGTATAGATATGTCCTTATGATCAGTGAGAGATAGGGAATAGGCCTAAACCTATTGTTTATAAATATGGAAATATTTGGGCAAGTTCTTATGCCACTGAAAAGTGAAATCCCGAGGATAAACCATAAGAAATATTTGAATTTGAAAAATGACCATTGCTTGAAACGTAGATGACTCCAGTAGGGATTGAATGCTACGAAAATATGTAAGCATATGAATATAACTAGAGATGTTTGAAAAATAGGGATATTGATTTGGTGATATAGAGTTAGTTTGAGTATGATAATGAGCAAGCTAGACATAGACTAGGGAATTACTATAATTGATTGATCAGGATCTGGGTCACTAATTCAAATTATATATTAACACATTTGTATTTTTAGCCTCATGCTTAATTTAGCAATTGTGCCAATGGTTTACAGATCTACATGTGAAAGGATTCATCACAAATCAATTTATACGTTACTTCACAACCCTTGTAGTGTTAGTACTATACTCAAAATCTTGTCAATAACGATGATAAGTGATGTCATCACACTTGACGATTATGATGTGGTTATTACCAACTATTACAATAGTTCAACAAACACTTCATATTCTTGCATTGTATAATAATGTGCACTTACATTATTTATATGTTAGAAATATGTTGTACCAAACCATATATAAGATTAGAGTTAGGAAACCTTGTGTCAATAATATCTGATCTATCAGATTGTACATAACTTAACATAATACAAACTTGCTATTATAGTTTCATATCTATTGTCACTTTGTAATTTATTTTATATTTATTTACCACATTTCATTTTTCATATTCTCTGCCATTCAATAATTCACTTCCATACAACTATTTAATCAGAATTAATTTGGTTGTCCATTGGGTCTCCTCCTAGGCCTTGGATCAGTGGTATTAGAGCATACATACTTCATATCATTCCTGAATAGTATTATGGCGATTCTACTTTTTTTTTAGTGTTTATATGCTGACACATACACGTTCTAATTATAGTAAGTTAGAGATCAAGGCTTGTGACCCTTCATCATACCTTCCTTCATATCCTCAAATGGGAGACAAATATACAATGACACCAACTCAAGAGATGTTGCATAAAATGATAGAGGATGCATTGCAGAGACAAAGGGAATATTTACAAGAACTCCATGCATGTGAATGAAAAGGTATCATTGATTACTTTTATTTCCTTCTCAAGAAAAAAACTTCTATGATATCCTCTCATTCTCATTGTCCATTTGCATAAATGCCATACAAGGTACAAGTCAATTCAGACATTCCTATGTTTCAAGGTAAAATAGAGACAAATGCACTAGATAACTAGCTTAACCTCATATGTTCATACTACACTATAAATCACTTCTTTGACCAAGAGCAAAACACATTTTTTATTTTAAAAGTGTCTTTATCAGTTAAGAAATGGTGGGAAAATGAATGCACTACACATGAAAAATATCTTAGTTTAGACAAATCTATAGACACATGGAATGGTTTCATAGAATCATTCAAACCAACCTATTATCTTTTTTGAAATTATGGTGATCAATACATTAAGTTCTCTTAGTTTTTCCAAGGCAAAGAGCAATCTATGCAGCAATACATAGATACTTTACATACCTTGGTGTCCAAACTTGAGATTTAGGATTTGAAGTAGAACCTTATTCTAAAGTATAGGTCAGGATTGAGACCTAATATCCAATCAAAAAATTATTTCTTGACTATCTCCTCCATTAGGGAAGCATACACATATGCTTACAAGTTTGATTCAAAGGCCAAGGCCAAGGTCAAGACTAAGACATAAGATGTGAATTCTTAGATGAAATAACAATCTAAATCCTCTAAGCATAATTCAAAATAAGGTAATAACTCCAAACAACCACTAAATAAGAAGCATCAACCATCATATGATCAAATTAAACAATCTAAGACTGGTAAGTGGTGTTTAATTCACAAATCCAGTAGTCATTCCAATGAATAATGCCATGCTAGGAAAACTCTACTCGCATAGTTTGAGGCAACGAGTATCATCACCCATGGGAAAAAGGAAAATAGATCATGGAATCCAAGCCTAGAGCCATGGTAGGTACCATAAACATATCTACTATCGCTACAAAAATAGAGGAATTAGAAAGATTATTGTATTCTCAAATTTGGATCAATACCAAACCAACACACTTCATTATTGACGACAGTAATTAGAAGAACCTGATTTATCATGAAGTAGTTTGTTGATTGAAATTACCATTGATGCCTCACCCATAGTCATACTCCATTGGATGGTTTAGTGCATGATCTTATTAACACGTCACTCAATAGTGTCAAGTTGTGTACAACATCAAGCGTTTTCAAGATACAGTTATTTAAGATGCCACTCCATTAGAGGTATGCTATATTTTATTGGGTCAACCGTATATTTATCATCGACATGTAGTTTATGAAGCAAATATTAGATTTTTTCATAAATATTGGTGATTTAAGATATCGCACACCAAAAGTAGTTCCAAAGCTATCGCTCATTAATACCAAGCAGTGTAATAAGCTAGTCACATCTAGTAAGAAGTTTATGCTTTTTATGGTGAGATTTGAATGCAAGAAAGTCTTTTAAGTACCAATCGTTGCTTCAGCTCTTCCAACATCAACATAGAAACCAACATTGCAACTCAGGTTAGAAGAATACAAGAATGTGTTCTAACTACTAAAATAAGTTCCTACATATTGTGTAATAAAGCATGCTATTGTTCTAATCCCTGGACTACCTATTCTTAATGCTTCTTTATACTATAGATCATTTCTGGAGAATGAATCAATCAAGCACCATATCCATGAACTCATGGATAAAGGTAATATCAGGTGTAACTCATAACCTTGCAATAGTTTAACTATGCTTGTGCCAAAGAAGGATGGTACATGGAGGCTCTGCATCAATTATTGATCACTGAAAAATATCATAGTGAAAAACCATTTTCCTCTTCCAAGGATTGAGGATCTTTTGGACCAGATCTGCAATGTACAATACTTCACTAAGATCAACTTGAAGTCTGGGTATCATCATATTCTTATTGATCTACAGATGTATGGAAGATAACCTTCAAAACCAAAGAAGGTTTTTCAAATGGATAGTCATGCCATTTGCCCTGACCAATGCTCCAACCTCATTCATATGGATGATGAATGATATCTTTAGGCCATTCACAACTTCATTTTTCATAGTCTTCCTCGATGACATCCGAATCTTTAATAGAACATGGGATGAAAGTTTACACCATATATAGAAAGTACTTGAAACTTTTTGAAAACATAAGCTATATGAAAAAAAGTTCATTCACCATGTCACAAATTCAATAGTTGGTATACATTATGGATGTATAAGGAGTACATGTGGACTTGGCCAAGATTCAAGTAATCCAATATTGGCCAAAACCAAAGAATCTCACATAGCTTCACAACTCTATAGGATTGGAAAATTTCTATGAAAGATTTGACATGGTTTCTCTCATGTGACTTGGACTATGAATCAAGTTAATCAAGGTGGCGATAAAGCAAAATTCAACTAGATTGCTGCACAATATAAATAATTTGATGAATTGAAATGCATATTCTAAACCACACCAATAAATGCTTTTCTAGACTTTTAGCAACCATTTGAGCTTGAGAATAATGCCTTTGAATTTGCACTTGAAGTAGTCCTCACTCAACATGTTCACCCAGTTTCTTACCATAGTGAAACTTTCACCACATTGGTAAGGAACTACCCAACATATGATCATGAGATTTATTCTATTATGTAGACATGTAAGCATTAGAAGCATTATATTTTTGGCAAGAAGATTGTGATCCACACAAATCATAATCCTCTTCATTTCTTACAGGTGTACAATAAGTTTCAGCAAGAACGACATTAAAAATGGTCTTATTATCTTCAAAAGTTTTTTATTAACATCAATCATAATAAGTTAAGTGTTAATCTAGTTTTGGATTGCCTAATTTGTTCTTGGATCCAAATATTCTTTATGTACTTGAAACATGTGGACAATCAATGCATGGTTAGAATAATATCCATCTAATATGGAATTTGTAGATATTTATAAGAATTTGCTTTAGCTTAATTCAGTTTCATAATTCTACTTCCAAGATGAACTTCTCTATCACCTTGGGCACTTATGCACTCCACATGAGCCAGAAAGATATAAATTAATATGGGAGGATCATTTAAGAAATATTGTGGGACATTTTAGAATTGAAAATACTCTTATGGTATTGTAAAAATATTTCTACTGGCCACATCTTTGATTTGATGTCTCTAAATACATCAAGTTGTGTACTGCATATGCCATAGCAAAAATGGTCAACAATAAAGAAGGTATGTACATGATTATACCAGTTCCAATGAGACTATGGGAATTTGTTTTCATGATCTTACTCTTAGGATACCCTACTACTAAGCATGGTAATGATTACATTTATGTAATGGTTGATATATTCTCAAAAATGGCAATTCTCATACTTTGTAAGAAAGTTATATTAGCTCTAGCATCAAATATTTTGTACTTTTAGTATGTCTGGATTCACTTTGGAATACTAAACTATATTTTCTGATAGGGATAAGATATTTTTGAGTCATTTTTATAAATCACTTTGGTCTATGTTAAACACAAAGCTGAACAAGTCCACTACTTTCCATCCATAAACTAATGGACAAACAAAAGTGGTCAATAGGATAATAGTGAATCTTATAATAATTATGATTCATAAAATCAATGAACTTGGGATTAAATTATGCTTCTCATTCATCATAGATATTATAGATCTCTTTGGAGTTTTACCGCACACAACCCTTTTCAGTTTTATTTGGATTTTTAGCCTTTAGTACCCATAAACATAGCTTATCCTATTCTACCACCAATAGTTTCAACTCCTTTAGCTCAAAAGGAAGTTTAATTTTTTTTTCAATTCATTAAACTCATTCAACATCTTTAGCAACAATTACAAACCATCCTACAATAGGAAAATGCAGAGGACAAACAATGCCATGATAAGCAACAAACACTGCATACCTTCCAAGTTGGTGATCGAGTCTGGCTACACTTGCATAAGGAAATAATGATATGACCTTACCAAAATATTAATCAACTTAGGTATGGGCCCTAAACCATTACCAAGATAGTATAAGATATCCTTTTTGAGCTCAATCTTTTGACTTATCTTGTGTTGCATCCAGTCTTCAATGCATAACTCTTGTAGCCATATTTTCCACCTTTGTCAGATACTTCAGAAACTATGGGGACTCTCCATTAGATGGAGATCAATATATATTTTAGTGTTTCAATAGAATCAGATGCATCATTGATGCTCGAGTCAAACAAACATACCAACAAGAGTTACCTCTCTTCCAAATCATCAAAGTAGGTAAAGTGCCTTCCCATGGAAAATGGTTTATAGAAACACAAATTTTGTTTCCACATCCTCTTCTGTAGATACATGAAATGGGGACCATTACTCTTCAAGGATGGGTGACTGATCAAGGATGATCTGAGTCACTAATTCATACCTCATATTACCATAGTTTCACTTTTGGAGTCATGATTCCATCAACATTTGAATTAATGGTTTTCATCCCTATGTGTGCAAGGATTCCTTGTAAATATATTTCTACATTACTAAAAATCCACTATAGTTCAATAGTGTATTCAACGACCTCTCAGTAATTATGGTAGGTGATGTCACTGCACTTGGAGGTTATGAAACAGTTGTTACCAATTGTTTCAATAATTCAACCAACACCAAATTACATTTTTCATATTCTTTGGTATTAAATAATTCACTTCTACACATAACTTGTTTAATCCACATTAAGTGGTTTGTCCAATGGGTCTCCTCCTGGGGCCCTAGATCATTTTTTGACCCTGATAGTAAATAGGGAAGGTTAGACCCATAGAAATAAAATATATAGGAGAAAAGGTTATGCAAGATCCATATATGTGTACACATGTAATACAAGGTAAGGATAGGTCACAAGTGATATGTCCAAGTGTCTATTAACATTTTTTAGTATCTACACTTTGATAATTATTCACTAATATGTATTTCCTACTTTTCATTGAGTAAATTTTACACATATCTACTTTTTTATTTTATTAGAGCACAAACATCTCATATATAAATTCATAAAAACACAAACTAACACATATAAATTAAAATAATGTATTAGACAACCTTTAGTATAATAGGAAGCACATGGGGGGAAATTATCTACACACATTATGTCTTAGGTGCAATGGAATGATCCCATTACTTATCCTCCTAGAATTTAAGGTAGCATTCATTATAGACATGGGAGTGTGTGTCATCATCTATGTCATCTATCTAGATCTAGATCTCAAGGTGAATAATCCATGATATCACCTAATCTCCATCATCACATATGCATATTATTGATGTAAATGTTATTAATTGACATAAATGGTCTACAAGATCCCATCACTACTAGGTGTGGGTATCCTCACCCTATTTATTACTCTATCTCTCTCTTCTATGGCAATTTCCATTGAGGTCTAGTGTTGAGAGATCTGTGAGTGTTCCTGCATGATCTTTTCTGTGTTCATATGTGATATTTACATGTGCATGTGTGAGATCAATGCTTATCCTTCCCTTGTCAAAAAATGCCACAATATATGTTGAATGTTATAGAATCACCAAATTAAATATATTAATCAATTGACTTAAAATTTTAATGATATTTAGATGACATAATATATTTATTCAAATTTTGCACCTAGATCTCCCTTTTTCTAATAATTATCTCAAGTCTTTTGTATTATATAAAAACTAAAAACTTCCTCATATCTCCATCTTGCTTTGGTCTCTTTTATGTCATCTACTCCCATATCTCTTATATCTCCTATATCATACTTGTTGTCTCCCAAAAATAACAGTCATTTTTGGCACAACATTTGAATTATTTTGGTTCTACAAACCAAAATAATATCTTCCATTTTCAAAATTTGTCTTATATATTCAGATTTCTCATTTTCAGAGCTTCTAAGAAAATCTACGGACTCTGCAGGGTTAAATCTACGGACTCAACAGGAAGAAGAATCTACAGATTGTGCAGGAAAAGGAAAATCTATAGACTTTTGTAGGCAGTTTTCAGTCAAAAGAATTGATTTTCAACATTTGTTCATTTTCTGGGATTGGTTCAAAGTTTTGGTTCAATTGAAAATCTTCATCGACAAGTATCTGAATACAAAAGGAGACCTGAATCATTGAACCGTTGAATCATTGAACCGTTGAATCATAAAGGTTCAAAGTTCAGTCGCTTCAATAGGTTCATCAGCTTCCAAACATTTGATCAAATCAAAATGACTTGAACCGTTGAACCATTGAACCAATTTGGTTCAAAGGTTCAACGGGTTCAAAGGTTCAATAGTCGGTTCAACCAAAGGTTCAAATGTTCAATCACTCAATTCAACCAAGCAGTTCAATGCTTTATTTCACTCAGATGGTTCATTTCCTTTGTTTCAACATCTTTTGGTTCAATCATTTGGTTTGTCAGTCGGTTCAAGGCTTTCGTTGAACTGTTGAACCAAATTTTTGGTTCAACGTCTTGGTTCAACGAAAAGGTTCAACAGCAAATTCACCACTTTTTGGTTCAAAGGTGCTTAGCGCGCTTCATTGAACCTTTGAACCAAATTTTTGGTTCAACAGATTGGTTCAACTGTTGGTTTAAAGGACTCGACGCGCTTCATTGAACTGTTGAACCGGTTCAACTAATGGTTCATCGTCCAAGTTCAAAGGGCTGGTTCAATGCAAAAGAAGACTTTCCAAAGGACATGTGCCCTTGCGGAGGGCACTTAATCAGAAAATCACCTTTTTGGAGGATCATTTTTTTAAGAAGCTGAAAGGTAATTCTTTCATATTTGTCTAAGGCATTTTAATTTTTTTTTTTTTAAAAGACTTAATTCTTTCGGATTTTTGTCCGAAGGAATTCCTTTGGACAAAAAGTTTGAAAGAATTCCAAATGGCCAAGGATCCCAAAGAAATTTTCAAAGACTTGGTGGAAGGAATTTCACCCGGACATTTTGTCCGTAGAAATTTCACCTGGACATTTTGTCCACGGGAATTTTCCCCAGACTTTTTGTCTGCGGGAATTTTCCCTGGGGAAAATGTCCGTGGGAAACATTCAAAAGGAAAAGCATGAGGGAAATTTGTGAAGGGCCAATGAAGGTGCCCTTGCGGGGAACTCTCGGCCATTAATTTGAGGATACTTCCCGAAGCTGAAGGACCATTTCTCAGGGCCTGAAAGGGCAAAGTCTAATCTGGAAAAGCGCTAAGTGAAAAGCCAAAAGAAGACCAAGGGGTGACGTGCTCGAACACGTCAAATTCAACACAGTCAACTAGCCATTGGAAACACAGTGACGAGCGCGCGAACGTCAAATTGAAGACAATAAAATAACTGTTGATCCTTTGAACATACATAACATAATACATTCACAAATTTCAAGGCCAAGACCAACATAAAGCGAGGAAGGAATAGAACAGCAAGCTGAATCTAAGACCCGATTCAATTAATCAGAAAGGGAAGAATGATGAAGATAAGATTAAATCGCCAGGCAGACATTGAAAGTTGTAAAACTTTCAATTGCATGACTTATCTATCTACATTGAGAAGATCAAATGGGTAAAAGGCCCCAAAGTTCCAGCTTGTCTTCTTAACATTTCTCAATGCATCATGATGTATTACTGTTCCCGAGTCCTTCTTGAAAGTGGCTATATAAGGGACTTCCTATCATTGTAAAATCATCTTCTTTTTGATAACCTGAATGAAACTTTGTCGAAATTGAGAGGCATCATTGAGACTTTGTGCTCAGTCTATTTATCATATTTTGTTAATGAAAACAAAGGACTTTTTCAGACTTTGTGCTATGATATCTTGTTTGTTTGATTGATCTAATAAGCAGAATTAGTAAATTTGTCGAGAAGGTGTCTTGAAGAATCAATTGTAGAGAGACTTTGTGCCCCCATAGCTGCCTTCAGTGTGTTTGTTTTTTCATTGTTGTGTAAAGAACTTTGAAAAGACTTTGAGCTTTCATTGTTCTTCGTATATCACTCTTGAGTATTCCAGGTACAGACTTTGTGCTCTGTCTTGATTTGTTGTTTCTCATACTCCCAGTTACGCTCTACTTTAATTTCCAGGAGTATTCTTGTGGCTGGCTGAATAGTTTTTCCTGAAAGAAGAGGAGAGTTGTCTGTCATTCCCTTGAGTTTTTCCTTTGTTTTGTATACATCATCTCTGAAGAAAGAGAGATGGATGTTTGGTTCTACCCTTGAGTATTATTTTTTGTTAATATATATACATAGCATATCCATAGGGAACCTCCCCTTGATGAGAGGAGAGAGAAGTCTCCTTCTGATGTGATAAACTTACACATTAGGACGACTAATCTTCTTACTTTGGATGATAAGACCTATTTTGTTTACCAGTACGCTGATAGACAAAATATTCAACCAACAATACTCATGGTACCTATCAAAGTCATATTTGTCCTCCATAGCCTCTGGTGGAAATAGTATTGTTGGAAAAGCATTAACCCACAATTCTATCCATGTATTTCTCACTCCAATATCATTGACCCTTTTGGGTCTAGATGAACCTCATCCTCCTCACCATCTATAGGCACTTACTCAAAATTCAGTACTATTCTCTCTTGTTACCTCCAAGAACATCTTTGTGACCTGAGTCCTATCACAATGATTGGGGTACATCATTTTTCATCTAAATCGTCTGAGTACTCTTTCATAGAGGAACTTCTCATGATAGTTTGTGTACTAACATTGGTACCATCTAATCCTCTTGATCATATATAACTACATAGCATTATCAAACCAACTTACGTGGTCCCTATATGAATTCCAGGGGATTTCCTCCACTTTCAATGATCCTATGATATTTTGTCACTTATGACACCATGGTCCCTATGCTTCTTCTACCCCTCTATGTGCCATCTATATACTAGTGGTCTCTCCATGAAACATATAGAAATAAGTAAACCTATATTTTTAGGAATTTCTAACTGCTCATAACCAAATAATGCAATAATGTCCCTATAGATATTCCTCCCTTATATGGCTTATGCACAAATCTATAAAGGACCCCATATAAGTGGGAAAACAAGCAATAAACCTACAAGTATATTACTTGTCTCTCCTCCATTTCATATACCATGTGCTACAGTCCATATGAGCATGATAATATTTTTGTGTCAACCATAGAATGGATCTCAATAGTCAAAGTATATGTATTTATGAAGGTGTGGTATGTCTCTGTATAGAACCACCCTAAAAACAACCCCTACAACTCATTAAAAATTCTAATTTAGGGTGAACATCATTGACTATAACATTTGTCAGTTTTTCTATAACTTTGGAAGAATAAAATAATATTTTGTGCCCTATTTTTTCAATTCAATATTCTATAATCTTTGATTATCTAGGTTTTACAACAAAGATTAGAAAATTTTTTTGGTAGGGTTTTACTATGAATTTCGAGATTTGCATATTCAGTCCCAAAGCGTACATTACATTGGTATCAGAGAGAAGATTTTGGTAGCCTATGGGATGAATCAGATTTTAGGGAAAGAAGCCATGGGGATGGGAATGATGATCAAAGACCTCCTCTTTTAGATGAGATTAAGTATCTACTCGAGTCATTCACACAGAGTATTATGGAGGCCCAAAGAGATGTGATATGCCTTGAGAGGGTCTATGGCAGAAATAGCTAAAGCCCTACAGGGTTTCCAACCAAGCAAATCAACTAATCATGGACAAAGAAATAATGGTGAAGGAAAATCTTCAAGAAATGAAAGGACTTCCATTAGGCCCCCTTCAAAAACCTTCAAGGCAAAGTTATTTCAAAGAGAAAAGATTCAAGGGGAGATGTGATAACTACACAAAGAGGAAGGATACATATGGTGAGGAATATGTAGCCCTCAATTTTTTAACATGTGATATGTTGTCTTTTAAGGATTTTTGCCAATTAAAAATGAATAATAGTACCAAAAGAAGGAATAAAAGATTTCATCAAGAGCAACCAAGGAAAGACATACAACAAAGGTTAGGAAACTAAATCTTCCCTCTTATGATGGATCCAAAAAATGTTCAGTCAAATCATGGCTATAAAAGTTGGACACATACTTATCCTGAAATCCTATGTATGAGGAAAAGGCCCTCAAATTTGTTACCTTGCATTTGGAGGGAATAACACATGAGTGGTGGTACCATAGGTTAATCACCCAGGGGCATGAATCGATTACCACAATTGATGAATTCAGCCAAAGATTAACATAGAGGTTTGATAGAGACGATCTTGAGATCTATTTTTAGAAATTAGCACAACTCAAAAAAGAGGGTCTGGTGGAAGGTTATATTTCTAAATTTTAGAGACTGTCAATAATGGTACATGATGTAAGTGAGAGAATACTTGTATTATTTTTTGTGTAAGGTTTGGTTGAACCCGTTAAAGGATTGGTCAAGGGTTTTGAACCTTCATCTCTTCAAGACACAATCAAAAGAGCTCTAAATTTAGAATTTACAGCTCCTAGAGGAAGATTTTTGCCTGTTGGATAGCCAATAATAGAAACTTTAGGGAAACAAAGAAATAACACTTTTAGGACCTTTGGAAAACAAAAGACTAACAACTTGGGGCAACCTGAGACTGTCACTTCTAAACAACATAAATCACCCTTTGTGGGACAACAAAGGAAGCCCTGCCAACAAAGTTTGGGGTAGCCAAAAGAGATGCCAAAGGTAAATAAGGAGTGGGGTGAATCAAAGAATGAACTAATAAGAAAAATATATGTTTTTCATGTAAGGAACAATGGACATTAGGGCATCGTTGCCTTGGAAGAGGACAAGTCCATTACATAGAGGTAGTTTTGGATGGTAAGGAGGATGAAGAAGAGGTGGAGATAGCCACCTATGAGGAGGAAAAAAATGAAAAGGAGGAAGAGGATAATTTGGATGGCACCCTTGCTACTTTATCAGGAGCCCATAGATACCATGATTTTAGAGTGAGTGGGGTCTTGCAAGGATGAAAGGTCACTATGTTCATCGATAGTGGGGCCACCCATAAATTTATTGATGATAAATTGGTAGTTAGATGTGGGCTACAAACTACTAAATTTAGAGGCTTCAAGGTGACCATGGTGGATGGATTCATCATCCCTTGCACCAAGAAGATTCCCAAGTTGGGCCTCACTTTGGGTAAGCATAAACTTTAAGATGATTTTTATGTAGTTGGCATAGGAGAGATTGATTCGGTGTTTGGGGTGTAATGGTTGTACTCACTTAGGGAATTCACCCAAAACTTCCAAATTATGGAACTAAAATTCAGGGTAGCTAGAAAGGAAGTGGTACTATGTGGGTTGAAACATGGATCCCCCATGGTAGTGACTTCAAAAAGGATCGAAAGAGATTTTTACAAGGGGCAGGTTGATTAGGCACTTGGTACAACAGAGCATTGATACTTTTGAGTAGCTAAGAAGAAAGCTTCAGCATGCCCAAAACTAATAGAAATAGTACACAGACTAGCATAGAGTAGAGAGTAATTTTGAGGTCGATGACATGGTCTTTTTAAGGTTTCAGCCATATAGACAATCATCCCTCAAACAAAGTGGAGTAGAAAAGCTGAAACCCCACTTTTGTGGTCCTTACAAGGTTCTAAGAAGGATTATGGAAGTGGATTATGAGCTGGAGCTACCCGAGGGTAGTTATATACATAATGTTTTCCATGTATCATGCCTCAAAAAATCACTTGGACATCACATTACCCCATCTGTCGTGTTACCACTACTTGATGATGAAGGGAAGTTAATTTTGGTTCCAAAATCTACCCTAAGGTTCTAGGAGAGGAGACATAGGGGCCAAAGCATCATAGAGTACTTGGTTCATTGGAAGGATTTGCCACCTGAGGATGCCACTTGGGATGGGGCAGCCATTCTATAGCACCCAAACTTGTAATTGCTTGAGGACAAGCAATTTCAAGAGGAGAGGACTGTAATGTCCCCTTCTTATTGATGAAGATTAAGAGACACTAAACCTAATTTTCCATGTTTTCTCAAGGCTAAGGGAGGTGAAATAAGGGAGAAAATGTGTGTGTTCTATCTAAAAGTGCTTTTAAGTGCTAAGTTAAAGACTACTTTTGAGAGCTAAAATTAAAAGTGCTTCTAAGCACTAATTTTAAGAGTGTTTTTAAATGCTAGTTTGGACATAAAAGAGGTAAATCTCGAGGAGGATAACCTCCTTGGGAGAAGGTGAGTTTTGCAAATAAATTCTTATAAAAGGAAGGATCTTAGAGGGAGAGGATATTTAATGAATTAGAAAATAATAATAAAAGCAGAAGTATTAACACAAAAACGTTGAGCTTTAGTCTTTTGAGGATGAAAACCCTCATCGGAGGATTAGTAAGGATGAAAATCCTTACCATCCAGTTGGGAAACCCTCATTCAGGGGTTGTATCAGATATCTTTGGTCACTTCATGGTGTTTTTAAACACCCTTTACACTCGGATGCAAAATAAGATTTGCTAAAGGGTGGTGAGCTGCTAGGGAGTTGGGCAAGAAAGGAAAAGAGGCCCAAAAGGACAATGAGTTATCAAGGAGGGAAACATGACATCTGACAAGATCAATGTACCCTATTTGGGGTGTGGTGAGTTGATTTTGAGGCTTTCTTAAACCTAATTTGGTGTGTAACAGTAGCAGACATCATCTAGTGTTAAATTATAATTTTTTCATCCCTCAAGTTATCATAAAATTCTAATTTCAGGTGGACATCATTGATTGTAACATTTTTTAGTTTTTATATAATTTTAGAGGAATAAAATAATATTTTGTGCCCTATTTTGGCACTTTGACATTTTGGAATCTTCAGTTATCTAAGGTTTGTAGTAGAGATAAAAAAATGTTTGTTTTTGGTAGGGTTTTGTTGTGAATTTCTAGATTTACATATTCAGACCCAAATGGGATATTACATATGTTGAGCTATATTATTAACTAACTTTTTGTAATTCTATGCCAAAATAGTAAGTGTTAGATTTAAATGCCTTAGGAGGCTCTTTATATCAAAGGAATTTTGATTTGAATTTAAGACTCTCACTAGTTGGCTAACAAGATGCAAAAGAAAGATAAAATCATAAGAGAAGGCTCAAGGAAGTGTTAGAACCCAAAACATGTTGAAAAAGTGACCATTAGACACGAGCGTTGAACTAGACACTTGCACACTACGCTAGTACCTAGGACCGCGCTAGTGTCCTGAGAACACAAAATTAGGTGAAGATTGTGCAAAATAGGCAAAGTGGCCCCTACAACTAGGACGGGATGACAAAGGACCACTGGGGGTGAAACAAACATGGAAAACAAGTCATAAGAAAGATCAAAAGACCTAAAATGACTACGTGAACAAGACTCACATTCATCACTAAGACCTTCCTGTAAAAGAGCAACAAAAGACATAATACTTGTAGTTTCTTGACCAAATTAGGTTGTATAAAATATATTATATTTATAATTAATATATATAAATATAGACTTTGGAACCTCAATGTCTTATCCTTGAGTTAATGACATTTTATTGATGATTCAAGCCACAAATCAGATGTGGAGCCCCAAAACAATCAAATCAACTCTCATGACATCTTCCTCCACTCTTGATAATAGAAAACTGCTAATCAAAGACATTGACTCTTATTAAATTGTGTACCCCTCTATAATGGGTGTAGTTCATGTAAATCCATTGGTTACCTTGAATCCATGGCTAGTGTATGATATGTGCTCTCTGGTTTACGATATCCCCTGAAATAACCTATTATTGCCTCTCACCATCACCACTCAATGCACCTTAAAATATTTCACCACTTGCATGTTTCATATGGAACATCTCTTCTTTGCACAACACATTTACACATTGAATGAAGAAACACACAATCTCATTTTCCACTGTTACCTCCACCAAAAATATAAAAATATTATTACTTGACCCTTTATACATAAAAATGAGATTGTGTCAACAATCATATCTATTTATACTCCCTCATTTTACAAAACCCTACTTTACAAAAATAATACATTACATCCTTACACCGTAACTTGCACCTTCAGAGCAAATGTTAGTTATATTTAAATCATAGAATTATTGAATAATGAGCTTTGATTACAGATTTCAAACTAGTATCACGTCTCTATTGTATTTTATAGTTTTCAGGATCGTTTCACTCTAGAACATGGAGAAACAGTGACCATAACAGAAACCTATTTTTTAACTACTACTCTTCATCTTGTAAAACTCATGTTTGACATTTCCTTGATTTATCATCTTATGATATATTAAACTTAATACGACTCATTTTTTACCATACAATAATAATCCATGCAAATTAATTACAGATAAAGATTTAAATACACAATAATTCATGGAATCTCTTTTGTACAATAATTCATATTTGACATTTAGCGAAAAGAAATATGGTCCATTCAATTTCTTTATTGCCCTGTCAGTTTGAAAGAAAAGGGCTTAGCATTTCCATGTCTTATTGTCTTATCATTTACTAAAATCAATTTATTTGTTGTATGACTTATGAATTGAAAAAAAATGACTTAAATCACATGGTCTAAGAATGTCTCTCCCGTACAATAATACATGTTTGAAATTTACCTTCTTATTATCTTATCCTATACTAAATAATTCATTCAATTTCTGTGTCGTAAAATAATTCACAGATGCCAATTGCAAAGATAGAAGTTAAATTCACACTGGTTCATAATTCATGCTTACCGATTGCCATTTGTTGTGTAATAATTGATGCTTACCGATTCCCATTTGTTGTGTCAGCGTTATTTTCAAAGTTTTTGTTATTCTCCTAAAATCCCCTATGATATTTTTTTGGCTGTAGCATTCATATAATATAATTGTTAAAATAGTGCACTTAGGAAAGTGTTAAAAGATCAGTTGGATGATTGAGTAGTATAATTAATTTTAGCTACCAATGGTGGGAAGAAAGCAGTGCATGCACGGATCCGCTGTAAAGGGTAAGTTAGCAACGGAGATCTATTCCTCCCTTTGCCCACAAAATCTAGCACATGATTTGCTACGCCCACATTCAACATGAATCAGAGCATGATTTGGATGGTCATGTGATAGTGGGCCTTTGTGATGGTGACTCAATAGTAAAGAATTCGATTATTTATATAATAATAAATGTTTATGATGCCTTCATGCTCTCAAGTTTTTTTTATAAACCGTACTATGATACTTTTAAATTCCCTAATCGATATTTTATCTCACGTTTTGTTTTGTGGGATAGGCTGGGGGGGGGGGAGAGTGGACAGGGTAGGGGGGGATTATCCGCCACCCATATTAAATGTGAGTAAGTTTAAAAGTTAGGCCTGATGTTATCCTAAAATACAGACATCCCATTTCTTATGTATGGCAAGGGAAACCAATGTATGGGAAAGAGATTAATGGTTGGAATTTTAAATTTTAGGTTTCATATTTTATATATGTCATCTTATCAAATTAAATTTGATATTTAGTTTGTGAAAATTTTTCTTATTTTGAAAAGGTGAGTTGAGAAGTAATTGGATTCTTGTCAAAAATTATATTATTATTTTTATTTTAAAAAAGTATTTATACATCATTTTAAGTATGATCAAACACACACACACACACACATATATAATGAAAATAGGTTCATTAACTAAATACATTTGTATTTATTATTTTAAATGTGATATGGAAATAAATACATAATAGATATAATAAAAAACTTATGCATAATATTGGTTTCTCAGAATACATACACAACACAAAAAAGTAATGGTGGAACCAATTAACCAAATCCATATATGTACCTTACCATTTATAAATGTATGTTGTTGTCTGGTACTGGTCAGCTTAACTCTTTCTTCCATGGGCTCGGCTCAGTTTTCTAATTGTACCTACAAACATGTCAATGACATCACTAACACCTATACTACAATAATAATGATAACATAATATCACAATTGCATGATAATATACAATGTATCACAAAATTGGAAAAGTAACATATAGATCAAATAACAACACATGCCCCAAATCCGATATATGGTGTATATAGATTCTAACACTGTGTAGTAACAACTAATATTCTAAGAAAAAAATTGTATCCTAACTTGGAACACATGCCATACATGAGCCCCCAAATTGAGCAAATTTGAGATAAAACCTAGGTATTTTTTGGAAATTGAACTCGTAAACTTGTTGCATACTACTTTGAATTGACTAAGATTCTGAGAAATTTTGAAATTGACTATTTTCTAGGTGCTGGGATAATAACATCTTATTTAGACAATAGAGCGGTGCCCTCTTGTCAATATGGAGATTTTTATCCAAAGTTGCTTTATGAGTATGAATCTTGACCAACTATGTAATACCTACAAATTTTCTCTATATACTTTAATGTAGGGGCATTGTCTCTAAGACATTCCACTATGTATGCCCCTTCTTTTGAGGTGAGTTGTTGAGCTTGCACAATAACTTAACTCAAAAGATAAATTTATGTGAAAGATGTTATGAAAAAATATAAATCCGAGTATTAGTGATAACATGAAGGAGCATCACATCGTCATATAGATAAAATAAACATAACAGTAATGTGAGATGCATGTAGGAGCAAGCATACATAATGGGAATGTCAAGATAGATGTAAGCAATTAAGCTAGTAGATAAGTGATAAAAACTAAGTACTGAAAGATGAATAGAACTATGTAGGGAAGGATGTTTGATATCTATCATGGCATCAAAAGGATGGGAAGATGCATGATGTCCATCATGTCATTGAAAACTGAGAAACAAGTGTCATGGCCATGACACATACAAACAAAGAGTAAATGTAGAGCACACAAAACATGCAATATAAGGCCAAGGTGCCAGATACAAGGGACATATTCAAATTTCAATCACATGCATAGAAACATACAATGAAATCTTAAAGCTACATGCAAGGACATTTTTAAATGTCCACAATCCAAACATAGAATACACACAAGACATGAAGAAGGAAAGCAAACATGAATAACATGCATGAATACACGTAATTGTTCAACATAAGTAATTTTTAACACTATCTTATTCAATAACTTAGATAACTAGTATGATATCAATGCATTATTAAATGAGAGATATCAATAGAAGTTATGTCATGCAAAGAACTGAGTTGTAATAATTAGAGATAACCAAAGAAGGATAAAACCTGTGTATAAAATACCCCAATAAGCTTGTTGAGATATATATAAACTATAGAAAGCTAGTGTGTAGTTTGGAACTAAGAAATGATAGATTGTGCTCACTAGGAAAATATTAGGGGAATAGGACAATAGAGCAATGCACTCTTGTCCAATAGGGTGTTATTGTTTGATTGTAGTTTCTGAGTCTATGACAATGAAATAACCAGCAATTGGGTCTAAAAATGGCATCATGTGTGCTCTACAATCATTCATGTACACTGGTAAATCATATATTATATAAAATTGGAAAAAAAATAAGTACTAAAAAATTGTGCACAAATTAACTGATGTATGATTAGCTAAACATAAGCATGCATAGGTCCTAATTTTGGAATTTTATGGAAAATTTTACTATTTTTGTGCATATATGAATTGGAAAAGACAAAATGGAGAGTAAAATATTAACATGTGAGTCCTGCAAGGGACTCACAACCAATAGGCCCTATGTCTTATATAGGAATAATAACCTTTCGTGAATGAAAAGGGCTATATTATTGTGACTGAACTAGATTGAATGGAGAATTTGAATATTGATTACCTTTTGTACCATAACTTCCATTGTCATGCTAATGATCTATAGCATGTTGTGCTTATTATTTAGCATGATGAACACTAGGGCTTTTTGGAACCCATTGTTGAGTGTATGGATCATGTGTTGGTGTCTTATGTGAGGTTTAGTGCCATGTAATATAAATATAGGATGTGTTGGAGTAAATAGAGGCTCTCTAAAATTTATGACATATTTGTGCTGAAGGGGCCTTTCAAGGATATGCCTATTTGGAAGGGTAGTTTCCCACGTTTTAACTCTCTGAGTAGGTTGCACCATTTAAGGTGGTTCGATTGGATCTGTAGAAGAACCAAATCTATCTATGATAGGGGGTACTCATATGGGATATCTCAAATAGTAATAACATCATTAGCATAGATGTATTTCAAATATTTGTGAAGTGTGGAAGGAACTACGTGAATTTAATGAATCCAAGGGCACCCCAAAAACATATCAAAGACCCCTACATTGGGTACTACTATGAATATGGTTGCCACATGTGTGGGACCAACCTGTAATGGTAATGCAATATCACTGATGGAAATTTGAATGTGACCATTAAATCCTTTTATGATGATGGTTGTAGGATTCAAATCCTAATACATGTATCCAAGATGATAGAGATGTGTGATTATACACATATTCACATTTAAACAATTATTTACCTTGAAAATCTAAATACATTTGTGATCAATGATCTTGAATGATTAAATAATGTAAATTCGATTTATAATCTACTATCTCATGTTATGAAAATGTGATGAGTGGCCTAGATGGCATTGAAGTATTATAGGTATTGATGATGTCATTTAAAGGATGCGACACCTCTATATGAGAATGGTAAGAGGTTGATGGAGGGTGTGCATTATATGCATGGATTCCTAATGTATTTGGTCTCATTAACTGGGTGCTTAAGAAAATGATCATTTAATATTTTTCATTGCTTTGCTTTCACTTGGTTGTGCTTTTGATCTATCTATTGGTGTGTCCACATATCAATGATGTTGGCATATATCAAATATTGAATCTTGTGCCTCAAAATGATGCATTTTCTAATAGTGTGGCATGGTGTATAACGATGATTGTAAAAACCATTATGATTGAAACCTTTTGGAGGAGGTTTATTCACATTAACACCTTTAATGGGAGGGAGAGATGACATTTCATTCCAATAGTGTAATGAGGACCTTACATGGAACTTATGGTAAATTGGTAAATTATCTCCTTCAAGGAGTTGATAAGACAATGCACTGAGTTGATTCTGAAATAGAATGTACTATTGCCTTTTGATCATTCTTATTATCTATTGGCCTCACCTTGTATTAGGGCTTACTTGAAATCTTTGTGTTAGAATTTGTAGTGGTTGTATACTTAAGCTTATTCATTATTAATAATTTGACTTATCTTTCCTTGACTGTGTGACACAAATCTATGAATGATGTAAAACTTTTAAACACAATAGACTCGTGTAATGGTAAAAGCAAACTTTGGTTGAATATATCCTATAATTATCTATTTTCCTTAGGACTTGTCATCTTAGATAACATCATATTATACCTTGAGACATATTTTATGATAGGCACATTCGATTTCTATTTGAGTTGTGCAATTTGAGCACATGAAATCTTCTCACATATATTTAATGAATAGTGTACGAGAAAATTATTAGCTAAGGGGTTGAATTCATGTATATTGATGTGGTAAGTCACAAAACCATTGCAGAACATAGTCCTTTAGACTTCCTAGAAATAATTTAGTTAACAGTATATCATTGGACACATAGTCCAAACATGTTGTGTAAGTTTAGGTGCCAAAAAAATGATAGGTAGAGGATATATTTATATATCTTGGGCCAATGGAGTGTGCAATAGACTATGAAAATCAAGCACCTTATTATATTTCGAATCACCTTGTTGTAGATGCAACACCTTAGTTTGTAGAGATTGAATATCATGCATATGGGATTGTACATCAAGAGAACAACATTATGTGTTAATCAAAGGTGACATTCCTAATGACTATGTAGGAATTGACATATTAATTTGTTGAATCCTTTGGTTTTACCCCATATTAAATAGTGGTACAATAGTTATAGCCATGAACCTAATAGGATTGGAAGTATCTACATATTGTTCCATTCTTGCACTTTTTATGTCTGAAAGTGTTTATAGAATTATAGGATAATCGAGAGGTTGCTCACAAAGTCTATCTCTAAAACTCTGAATAACATCTACTTTTTTAAGCATTTGTTGGTCATCACCTATAGGTGGCAGTACATCTTAGTGCTCACCTTAAGGACCAAGGTTACCTTAATCATATTGTTCATGCTCTGAATTAGTGTCAGGGATATCTACATGCTCATTGTGTTCATTAGTATTTTAAGGTTACAATATAATTTTATTCTTATCCATCTTACACATTCTATCAAAAATAATATGAGTATGATCAATTAGAATACCACTAAATCCAGCACTTTGTCTAAGAGAGGTAGAAATAACTTCTTTAGAGTGCATAAAATATGAAAAAAGAACCTAAAAGATTGATGTAAGGAAAGAATTTATCAGATCTCAAAACCCTAGGATGGTAGTTAGAAATAGTAAAAAGAAGGATAGAAACACTAGCAACATCTATGGTTAGTGTTTTTCAATATTCAATCAATAGACATGTTCATCAATATAAACCTTATGAACATGGATAACGAGGATTATATAGAGGAATGACTTAATTGGAAATCAAGAAATCTGAAACCCTAAAGAAAATGCTAAAAATGGAAGGAAACCCTAATGACAAGTTAGGGTTTTTGAAATGTTCAACAATAAGCAAGTTCACTAATATGTTTGATCAAATTTGGAAAAACTAGGATAATAGATTACCCTAATTAGATAAATTATTGTGTAAATTCAGAATGTTATAGATATGAAATAATGACAAATTGATTTGGAACTTACTAAATCTAGAAATATAGTAAATATGGAAAGGACATAAGGAAAATATAAACTTAGTTGGAAAACTAAAGATGTAGAGTGTTTATGGATCTGAAACTAGCAAGGAGATTGTGTTGACTGAGTGCAAATTTGGAATAGGAGTTTACAAGGATTCCAAAAAATAATGCCCCAAGTAAACATTAGATTAGTGCATTGTTGTCTGAATAAGGTGGTCTTGTACAATAGGTAATAGAGATCCCAAAATTTTGGGACATGTTTGCCTTCACATGTGTGTTATGTAGATTGTGTGGGGGATTCTGATATGATGCAAAGACCATTGTGTTGTTTCTTTTCCCTTGAAACCCTAGCTCAATTACATAGGAAAATGAATGCAATTATAGAATTAAAAGGCATTAGCGGCTAAATTTGTGATTGACTTCAACACCCCTTGTGTTGAACACTTTTGACATACCAATACTCTAAAGAGGGATCAAACTCTATGTTTTTCTCCCATGCTATGATGGTTTGTTTGAAATACTAATTTAGTATGCTAGATGTTGGTGCAATCCTGGTGTGATTAAGTGTTTTAGCTATGGCTTGTGACTTTGGAAGTGTATTTAGGCTTTAGCTCAGAAATACCAAGGCTTTATGTAATTAGAATAGGGAGAACTAATAAATTTGTTGTCAATGTGCAATTAGTATTATGGTGCTTTTCAACATGGAATCCTCTTATGTGCAAAATGGTTTGAAATGTGGCTTTATAGTGGTATTTTTGGAATTGCTTCAAATGGGGATTATTAAACTTATGGGTTGACCTTTTCGTAAATTTAAATTTTATAAAATAGTCATTATTTGGTGAGATGACAATAGTGATGGATTTAGACAACTTAGCAGGGCACTATTGTCAAGTAGGGTGCTATTGTCTAATGATCACAAACAACTAATCTTAGTACCCAAAAACATATGAGTGTTGCCCTAAACTATTTGCATAGGAAATAGAGAAATTATATGATCATTATTTTACTTATAAGAGTTAGCCTTTGCATGAAAAGTGGTCAAAAGGCCCTAGAATAGGTCATGAGCAAAGGTGTAAAAGGGGTGGTCACAAGTGCACTACTTTAGTTTAAATGTTAATTTATATGTATACAGGTATCTTGATTTGGAAAAATTAAAAATGCTTATTAATAATATGTACTTATCCAACCAAATAACATTTCTATGACTTTATATATTAAACATACCTATGTTTAGATTAGGATATATTGCTTTTAGGCCTCAGGGTATAGCTCACTTGGTCTTGGCAGCGTATTTTTGGAATTGCTTCAGATGGGGATTATTAAACTTATGGGTTGACCTTTTCATAAATTTACATTTTATAAAATAGTCACTATTTGGTGAGATGACAATAGTGATGGATTTAGACAACTTAGCAGGGCACTATTGTCAAGTAGGGTGCTATTGTCTAATGATCACAAACAACTAATCTTAGTACCAAAAAACATATGAGTGTTGGCCTAAACTATTTGCATAGGAAATAGAGAAATTATATGATCATTATTTTACTTATAAGAGTTAGCCTTTGCATGAAAAGTGGTCAAAAGGCCCTAGAATAGGTCATGAGCTAAGGTGTAAAAGGGGTGGTCACAAGTGCACTACTTTAGTTTAAATGTTAATTTATGTGTATACAGGTATCTTGATTTGGAAAACTTAAAAATGCTTATTAATAATATGTACTTATCCAACCAAATAGCATTTCCATGACTTTATATATTAAACATACCTCTGTTAAGATTAGGATATATTGCTTTTAGGCCTCAGGGTATAGCTCACTTGGTCTTGCCAACCTATTTTTGGAATTCCTTCAGATGGGGATTATTAAACTTATGGGTTGACTTTTTCATAAATTTACATTTTATAAAATAGTCATTATTTGGTGAGATGACAATAGTGATGGATTTAGACAATTTAGCAGGGCACTATTGTCAAGTAGGGTGCTATTGCCTAATTATCACAAACAACTAATCTTAGTACCCAAAAAAATATGAGTGTTGCCTTAAACTATTTACATAAGAAATAGAGACATTATATGATCATTATTTTACTTATAAGAGTTAGTCCTCTGCATGAAAAGTGGTCAAAAGGCCCTAGAATAGGTCATGAGCTAAGGTGTAAAAGGGGTGGTCACAAGTGCACTACTTTAGTTTAAATGTTAATTTATGTATATACATGTATCTTGATTTGGAAAACTTAAAAATGTTTACTAATAATATGTACTTATCCAACCAAATAACATTTCCATGACTTTATATATTAAACATACCTATGTTAAGATTAGGATATATTGCTTTTAGGCCTCAAGGTATAGCTCACTTAGTCTTAATTAAACATACATAAGAAGCAACAAGGAAAGTTTATCATCAATAGATTTAGATTCCATCACATGCCTATAATTAATAAGTTAATATTTACATGTTCCATTCATAGTACATGCTACCAAGCATGTGTTGTGTCTCTGAGGAAACCATGCAGAAGCTCAACATTTTGTGAGCAACAATAACAACTATGTCATTATAAGAATATATGACTCCAACTATGACCCAGGTAGGTCCATGTCCTTGGACATAGTGTAAATTATGTGAACATGCTCCTTGTCCTTTGTTGTTGCCTACATCTCAACTAGGATATCTCCAACACTCAAGACCATCAATATGATCATGAAAGCTTGCCAAGACCTTTTGTATGATGTTGTCATATGATCACTTAGTCTTGGTAGCATGTAGAGGTAGCCTTGGTTTTGGGTTTGACTCTTGACTTACTCCACAATGTGGGGTGGGGTCCATTTCACACCACCAAGAGGTTATACAGGGGTGAATGTTAAAGAAGTCAGTTTGGGTTCTGGCTCAGACAACATCAATTGTTTTTAAAGCAAAAAAGAAAATAAAATATAATATATTACGTTCAATCTTAGAATTATCAATTTTCTTTTAAAGGTAAAACAACCACAATCCATTAAAGAATGTAAAAATCATTATTCTTATAAATATGGGTTCTATCCTATAACTATTTATAAAATTTCAAGAACAATGATTATCCATTATTAAAATAATCTATACCATTTTTGTATAATACAAGCAGGGGAATTGTAAGTGTTAGATGTCAAATTTTAACCAATTTTTTTCAAGATCCATAGTCTTCACTAAGCAAGATCCAACATTCAAGTAAAAAACACTAGGAACAATCATTAAAAGGCAAAATTAGTATTATTATTGATCAAATGGTATGAAAATGAGAAGGGCTTTGGCATACTCATGTGGAGCATAAGTTACAATGGCCAAAATGGCTAGTTTTTATAGAATTTGAGAGAGAGAGGAGAAGAGAAAAGTCCAAGGGTCACAAGGACGCTTTTAAAGATAAGAAAATAAGTTAATTATGCATGAGAAGAGAATGTGGGATGAACCATGCAAGGTAAAGAAGTCCAAGTGTCCATCCAAGTCATCAAACTCTTGCAAAGTGGCATGAAATTCTCTTAATTGGCTCAGAAAATTGCCTTCATGATTTGGACCTATTTTAATGTCCCAAAATTGATTAGGGATAGATATGATGATTGGAATGAATTGGAAAGGTATTATAATTTACTTTACATGCATTGGTTATAGGCTTGGTCATCTGGAATCATTTGGAAAGGAGCTATCATCATCTACAGTCCAAAAAACTCCTTCATGCACCCTACACACTTGGCCTCAAATTTAGCTTCATTTTCCCATGAAAATCCATGGGAGGGAGCGGATGAAAATTTTAAGGACCCTAAATGTCCTTAGAAACATATGGGACACCTTAAAATCACCCACTTGAAGTTTTTCCACCCTTCTCACTAGCTTATCCAATATGTCAGTTTTGACTAGTTGAGATGAAGCTATTTGTTTTCATATTTATGAGTATTTATAAGTAATTAAATGGAAATATAGAGTTATTAAAATTCTTACTGTTTCCCCCAAACTTTATTTCATCTCTTTAAACCACCTTTAGCTTGCAAAACACAAAAAATAGTCAAGAAAACCTTGTTTCTCACCTCATCCATAGAGTTTCGTACAACTCAAAAATATGAGAGTTTTAAATATTCCTATGCAATTTAAAATCATCCTCATGATAAAAAATTGCATTAGAGTATCTTTCCAACTCCATTTCCACAAATTGGTCACTAGGAAGGGTTTGCAAGGGTTTTGAGCAGTTTTGACTCTTAAGCATTGTTCATAAAACTTAACATTAAAATTTCAAATAAAATTCACAAAAATTATGTTAAAGGATACTGATAACACCTAAAAAATTCTTTTTCCCCCATGCAAAGCTTCAAGAGAGATGTGAGTATTCAAAATTGTCCTATCAAGCTATTTCTTCCTTTTCCTACAAGCTTAGGTAGGTTTTTGAGCCAAAAGTGACCTTCTCATAGTTTAAAACACATATTAGAAGATGAAACACACTTTTATTGACCTTATGAACATGTCTCAATAGGTTGGAACTCATATCCAATGCTATAAGTGTGATTGACTTTTCATTTAGACACTAGGCCTAGCCATGCCTAGTATGATTGTTTACACTTTGAAGCCTAACATGAGGTTTTTTTATGGTTTTCCTTTCCTCCAAATAGATTAAAAAAATATATAGTGACCCCTTAAAAATTAATCTAAAGGTTATAATGATCACTCCATACTAAAAATTGGATTGGTTTTCCTTTTGACTTCTAGGCCTTAATTATGCTTACTAGGCCTGCTTGCAAACTTGATGGTCTGGAAAACCCTGTTAATATTCATCCCTTTTTTCTATATTGATTGACTAGTTGGTTATTCCTTTTAGGTTAACTCATGTATAAAATTCATTCATTGAGATGTTGAACGACATCCTCAGGCCTGTAATGGGCACCCCTGAATGCCCCAAAAACTAAACCAATTGCTGAAAGGAATTATGTCAAATAGTTTGCATCCAACTCCGTTTAATCTTTTACCCCTTTTAGCTCTGAAAATAAATGTTTGTTTGTTTTTTGAGTTTTTGCATGGAAAAGAAATCATTCAACATAAACAAGAAAGAAACTACGATAATATGCAACTCGACATTGAACTGCTACTGATAAGATGTTATTTTTAGAATTTAATAAAATTAAATACATGGCAGATTATCAACTCACTAATTACTCTAGTATTATTGACATAATGTTCCATCACATGTTTTTCAAATCTACTGCTACAGTGGCATGAATAGTGTCATGTGAATAGTGTTGCATGAACAGTACTCGCGTGAACAGTGCTACGACGGTACTTTGTCTTTCAAATGGTCCAATACCTTCACAAAATCATTCCCTCCAAGTAGCATAAGCGTCGGATATGTAATGAAGAAGATATGAGCAAAATACCAAATCTGCTTGTAGCTGGAAATGCAACTAAACTACCTGATAATGAAGCTGGTAACAATAGATTCCAAAGGCCAAAGCCCCAAAGGAATGACGTCTAGAATGTCACAAGAGAGGATAGACGTCCTCTAATGCCAAGAACAGATCTGCAACTCACACACCAATTTCTTCTCATATTCAACATCTCTAATGAAGCCACAAACGCTTCCTTTTATTCTATTTCCAAGGGTCCGCTCAACTCACATGGGCAATGTGGGATAAAAGATGTGCAATATAAAACATATATTAAAATATCCCCTTATGTCTCCCTTGGGTACACATCCCCATAAAATAAATAGTAAAGTAACACTTTAATATTTTACAATTAAATAAGATGTTACTTTAATAAAACTTTAGGCATTAAAATGTATTAGCAATCGGACTCTGAATAATGCGAGTGATAGCTCGTCGGAAAGCTCTCACCGAGGAGTATCAAATCCAATCACCAAAACTGACCTCCAATGTGACCTGTTGACTTACTAAAAATAGTAAGTATGCTTGAGATTGAGTAAATCAACTTCTTTTTGGCCCAAACTGAAAATGACTAGGCCAAAACACTCCAGGATCCCCTTAAACCCTTCATTAGCCCTCGGGACCATGTAGAACAAGGCTAACGCACACACACTTGGTCAACTACTAAAGTGGGGACATTACAGTCTGCCCCCCTTGAAATTGCTTGTTCTCAAGCAATCTCAGTCCAACCTGTTGAATAACCTGCTCACTCTCCCATGTAAAATCCTCCTCCAGTAGGTCTCTTCATCTGACCAAATACTCCTTCACTATCTTGTTTCTAAGCCTCCTCTCTCTTGTGTCCAGAATAGCCTCGGGTACTAACACAAGCTTCCCCTCCTCATCCAAAGGGGGTAAATCTGCAGAAGTCACTACACTCTGACCAATGGCTTTCTTAAGCCTAGACACATGAAACACATTGTGCACTCGACTGCCCTCTGGAAGCTCAAGCTCATAGGCGACTTTGCCCACTTTGCGAATCACCCTGTAGGGACCATAAAATCTAGGTTTCAACTTTTCAACTCTGCTCTTCTTGAGCGATGACTGTCTATATGGTTGTAGCCTCAAGTAAACCATATCCCCTACCTCAAAGCTGCGCTCTATTCGGTGTTGATCAACATACAATTTTTGTTGATTCTGGGCCTGTTGTATATTCTCCTTGAGCACTTTCAGGATGTCCTGACTATCCTGCAATAAGTTTTTGGCTTTGGGCACTCTACTATCCCCCAAAACTAAATCCATGAAGTTAGGTGCTTCATAACCATAGAGTGCCATGAAAGGAGTCATCTTGATGGAAATATGATAAGTGGTGTTATAACAATACTCTCCCATATGTAACCATCTGATCCAAGCCTTTTGTTGTGCAGTTACATAGTTCCTCAAATATCCCTCCACCCATTTATTCACAATCTCTGTTTACCCATCTGTTTGCGGATGATAACTAGTGCTAGGTGTAAGATCTGTACCACACAACCTAAACAACTCTTGCCAAAAAACACTCATAAACTTACTATCTCGGTCACTGATAATGAATTTGGGCAGCCCATGTAACCTGAATATTTTTCTAAAGAAAAGATCTGCCACATGTGTTATTGTGTAAGTAGATGGAATAACAAAGAAGTGAGCGAACTTCGTCAAGCGGTCCACCACCACATAGATGCAATCCCTTCCCTACACTCGTGGTAAACCCGTGATGAAGTCCATCGAAATACTTTCCCATTTCCTATCAGGAATGGGCAAGGGATGTAATAAACCTGCAGGAAATGTGTGCTCTCCCTTATTCTATTGACAAACCACACACTCCCTGACATACCTTTGAACATCATCCTTGAGCCCTCTCCATGAGAACCACTCTCGGATCTGCCTGTAGGTCTTGAAAACCCTCGGATGCCCAGCTATGGGTGCATCATGAAATGCCTTCAGTATTGCCTCTCTCAAATGTGATGACGAATCAAATAGATCCTATCTTGAGCTCTGATCAATCCATCTATCACCTCATAGCGATCATCCTATATGGTCCCTGAAATCAATCTAGAAGCCCAAGCATCTCTGACATACTCTGCTATAATCCAATCTCTCTAGTCTCCTGAGATCTCTTCCAGAGCACATAAGTGAGGTTTTCGAGATAAGGCGTCAGCCACCACATTTTTCTTACCTTTGACAAACTCTATGTCAAAGTCATAAGCCTGCAATTTAGTAATCCATTTTTGTTGTCGATCATTAAGATCACGCTGGCTCATGAAGTACTTAATACTGTTGTGATCAGTCTTGATCACAAAATTCCCAACTACCAGATATGATTGGAATTTGGTCAATACATGCATTATGGCCAACATCTCCTGGTCATAGACAGAATAACTCCTCTCAACCCCTGGAGCTTCCTACTCTCGAATGCAATGGGATGCTTCTCCTGCATCAATACTGCTCCAATCCCATCACCCGATGCATCACAGTGAAGCTCAAAAGGCTTCGTAAAATTTGGTAGAGCTAGAACTGGACATGAAGACATTACCTGCTTGAAATGCTCAAAACACCTCTGTGCTGCCCTTATCCACATGAAGGCCCCTTTCTTGGTAAGATCTATCAAGGGTGCAACAATATGTGAGAATCCCTTAACAAACCTCCTGTAAAAACCACATAAACCAAAGAACCCCTTAAGCTGTGTAAGGTTTGTGGGAGTAGGCCAATCTATAATAGCTCTAATCTTTTCGGGATCTCTGCACTAATGATATGCCCAAGGCAAAGGAGCTCAGTCATGCCAAACTCACATTTAGATTCCTTGGCATACAATGACTCGCTCTCCAGAATAGATAACACCTCCTCCAGATGATGTAAGTGCTCCTCCTAGGTCTTATTGAAGACCAAGATGTCATCGAAAAAGATCAAGACAAATCTCCTCAACTGCTTCCTGAATGCCTGGTTCATACAACTCTGAAATGTAGCATGTGCATTGGTTAGTCCAAATGGCATAACCAAAAACTCAAAATGGCCATAGTGACATCGAAAGGTTGTTTTCTCAATGTCCTTTGCTCTCATCTTGATCTGATGGTATCCGGATCGCAAATCAATTTTGGTGAAGAAGCATGCCCCATGTAACTCATCAATTAGCTCATCAATCCTAGGAATGGGATACCTATTTTTAATTGTTTTCTTATTCAGTGCCCTGTAATCGATGCACATGCGCATCATCCCATCCTTCTTTACCAATACTACTGCTGAAGCAAAGGGGCTCTTACTAGGCCTGATATGCCCCATCTCCAACAAATCCTTAATCGCCTTCTCTATCTCATCCTTGTGTTTCTTAGGATGACGATAGGGAGTAATCATAACTGGTTTGGCTCCTTCCTCGAGCTCAATAACATGTTATATCCCTCTATCAGGAGGAACCCCATGAGGAATATCGCTAAATACTTTAGTGTGTCTATCAAGTATCTTCTGGATATCTGGTGGATGACTATTTTCCTATGGCTCTGGTGAAGCTGGCATAATGTAGCACTCTGCCGCCCACTCTATGTCATCATGACAAAAAAGTCTCTGCATTCTCCTCAAGGACACTACTCAGCAACCTCCATCCGAAAGTCCTCTAAGTACCACAGTTCTGCCCTCATGCTGGAATCTCATCTCCAATTTCACTAGGTTCAGTGTGAACTCAACTAGCGAAGCCATCCATGTCATGCTAAGGATGACATCATAATCCCCCATGTCCACAACATAGATATCATCCTCCAACTCATAGCCATCTCCAAACCTAATGTAAAGATTAGATATCTTTCGAGTGCACAACAATTTGTCACCGTTCGCCACCATGACTCTAAATCCATCATGCTCCTCTGTCTGTAACCCTCACCTAGCTACCAACTGTGCATCTATGAAGTTATGTGTAGCCCCAATGTCAATGAGAGATATCACTTTCTACCCCTGGATAGTACCCCTGACCTTAAATGTGATTGCCTTTTGGGCCCCTGTCAAGCATGCCAGCGATCTATCATCCTTAGGAATGTTGCTCTCCTCTATAGTGTTACCCTCATCTGAATCAGAGTGCTGATCCTCCCCCTCTGACTCTGACTCTTCTACTAAGAAATACTCTATTTGATTTGCCTTAGCCTTGATAAGGCATTTATGAGATAAGTCCCAAGGCTCTCTACAGTGGAAGCACAACGTCTTCTTTCAAAGTTCATTCAAGGTTTCATTGTCGAGTCCTTTTGATCCTTCTTTGGGCTTGTTATACTCTTTCTGAAATGGTTTTTTGTCTTTGTCCTTGCAGTAGGAAGAATCTGTTGAATGGTTTTTCCCTTTGTATACTGAAGGGGCTAAATCTCATGCCTTTTTAGTTGCTTCAGCTAAGGTGAGTGGATCATGTCCCTTCACCCAACCTTGTAATGGATCAGCAAGCCCATCACAAAATAACACCACCAATCTCCTAGGAGAGATATCAGTAACAAGTACAGACAAGCGCTGAAACTCGGTGATGTAAGCATCCATAAAACCTGACTATTTTAACTGTGCTAGTTCCTTGAAATGTAACTCAGGATCCCTAGTGTCAAATCTCTCAATCAATCTTTCAGTGAATTCCTCATAGGATGTAATCTGATTATGCCCCAGCGTCACCATGCCATGATGCCACCATTCATGTGCAACACCATCCAAGTGCATAGCCGCATACTTGATAGCCTCCTCCTCAGGCATTAGATTTAGCTGCAAGTATGTATCTACCTTCTGGACCCAAGCTCGTGCAGTCATCTTCCCTGAAGCATCATAATAAGGTAAAGAAAATTTCCCAACTTTCTTTCTCAGCTCAAAGTTTTGATTCCTCCCTCCTGCTCTAAGCATGTGTCTCATCCTCAAGTCCATATAATCTCTAAGGGAAATATCCACCTAAAACTCCGGTCCACTAGCCTCCCAGTCCCTCCTGAACTGATCCTATAACTCAGTAATTTGCGGTTCATTTACTAGTTGACCTGGATCTCTGGGTGGTAATTGCATTAGTAACATAATCGATCTATTTCAATTTGAATTTAAAAATTGAGACTTTTTGCTCAGGAATGGCTTAGATAACTGAGTCAAAGGCTTAGACCTGTCAATCTAAAGCTGAGTTTAAGTGTTTTGCTAAAAATAACAAAATTCAACTTCAATTGCCAAATACACTATGAATTTCAATGGTGAAATTTAAAAACTTAATACCATCGTGTTGAGCACACTCTCTTATTTCTAAGAATATTATTTTAATAATTTTTGGACTAATTTAATGTTTCAAACTATGTTGATTCTAACTATACCTTTTTTAGGCCATTACATACCACAAATATACATGCTTATACATGTTCATGTAATTTTTTTTCATTGATCTAACTGAAAAACAAGTTATATGGTTACAAACTAGGCCTAAGTCTACACACATTCAAAAAAAATTGATTTTCTTTTTTTTGAAGTAGTTAGGCGCACCACATGAATGACTATCTATTTTTTGTCATTTTTTAGGATCTATTTATTGGAAATTTTCATTAAAAAAAAGTATTCATTAAAAAATATAAAACAATATAGGTCAAAAACTAGAATATCTTATCTGAAAATTCACTAAAGGGTTTCAAACAATATTGAACATTGCTAAAAAAATGGTGCACTGCATGGTCATCTATCTACTATGTTTTAAAAAAAATATATGATATGATATTAAAAATTTAGATGTTTTACCTAGTTATACTTAACCATTTTTAAAACAAATTAGTGTTTTAGAAACTAAACTCGAAATTCTACATTTCTTGTTCTTACACCATCTTCAAATTTGGAGTGCAGATCTCTCAAATTATCTACAGAAATTCAAATTTTTGAAATTTTAGGAAAATCATGTCCACATGTAGGCCCCTTTTTGTCCCTCAACTTTGTGCACTTACCTTATATATTAAAATATTAATATATGTAATAATATTATTATAATAAAATATATGTATAATTATATATAATATTTTAATATTATAAAAATAATAATATTCTTATTATATATTTTATTACATAAATTATTAATAATATATACTATTATATATAAAATTAATATCTGTATGTATGCATGCATGTATGTATGTATGTATGGTAGTAGTATTTTTATATTACAATAGAATTTAATAATAATTATACTTATAAATATATAATATAATTATTTATATAATATATTATATATGTTTTGATTATTTAAGACTTAGACATGTAAATCCTAGGTTGTTAAAGGGGCTGGGTAAAAAGAGTAAATTCAGACAAATATTGCAAATAGATATATCAAACAAATTTACCCGAGGTGTATAGCAAATGAGAAAATTAAATTATCTAGAGTGAAACAAGCATTGTTGGATGTCTGAAAGGCTAGAACAGGCTTGGAGATCAGTCAGGAGTCCTTCATTCTAGAACTAGAGTTGAAATATGCCTTCAAACAATAGCGAGATTAGAAGGATAATAGTGCACCATGATAGTGTCCAAAGTATTTCACTAGTGCCTTATGGATAAGTTATCTAACACTTATAGGGGTGCTATGGGAGGGTTTTAGATATCTGTAGGTGAGTTTTGAGCTTCTAATCATTCATTTGTGTCATTGTTTTGTTGAATATTTTCCAAAACCTAATGAACACCTATACATATGAAACAAAAACAAGATGAAATGTAAAATTAAGATAAAAAATGGGTTGTGGGATGTTACGATAATGTAGGATAGAACCCCTATTATCTTGGTTATTGCTTACATTAACCCTAATGATAGGGGTCTCAGATCACATGTAGTTCTCCCTTAGGGAACATGCATAATCAATGCACATAGTATGTAGGGAAAAAAGATTGGAAAGAAAATAGAAGGAATAGGCATGTAAGAGTTATCATGAGAAACATAGAGGATAAGAGCACAATCCTAAAGAATAGGGGGCTACTCAGAGGCACTCACATTTTCCTTGATGAGGACTTAACATTTGCACAACAAGAAGAACGAAGAAAATAGTGGAAAAAAATGAAAAAAATAAGGGAGGATGGAAAATGCGCATAGATGAAAAATGGAAAAGCTCAAATCAGCGAGCGTTATTTCCACAAAAAATAAGAATTCGAGGCCTCACGAGAATCTTTGCACATGATAAGTTGGAATTGCAGATGATACCCTTGGAGAAGAGGACCACGGTTGGGGCCCATAGCAGAAGGGAAAGACATTATTATTTTAACCGAAACACATGAGCACGATGGATGCAAAGTCTCAGAGTTTGTAGGGTACAAGAAAATCTCAGTATAAAATGAAAGGACGGAGACAGGGAAGGGTCATGGGGGGGTCACCGTGCTAATAAAAGAAGTGTAGGCTGAAACAGTGAAAATAGAGAAAGAGGATTCCAATAAACAATATATTTGGCTGAAAATAATAGACAATAAGGACATAATCAAGTTGGTTGCTTGCTACTTTGCTCCAAAAGGGTCAACGTTCTACAAAAAGAGAAACTTGGACAGGGAAGACCCGTATGCGGCGCTCAAAAAAGATATCTCTATTTTTAGCACATCAGGGGAAATTATTTTAATAGGAGACTTCAACGCTAGAACCGCCAACAATCAATCTCTTCAAATGGAAGGAGAAGATAGAGAGGATAGCAATCCCTTATGACTAAAAGAGGGTGGGGACCAACTTTGGGAAAGAATGTCACAAGATGGAAAACACAGTGTGACACACTTCGGTGTAAAACTTTTGGGACTTTGTATTTTGTATGACATGGTTATATGTAACGGTACAAGAACTTGCCCAAGATTTGGGGGTATTACATGCAAAACCTACAATGGTCAAAGTGTGGTTGATTATGTAATCTGCTCTAAAAATTTGACTGCTAGATTGCCGGAGTTTGTTATAGGGGAATGCCCTATGGAGATGAAGTATGACCATATGTCCCTCTTAAGTTAAGTTTGGCTTTCTCACAAACAAATAAAGTGAAAGGCAAGCTCAACACAAGGTTAAGACAGCTAATCCACATAGTAAAATCATTTTGAATTAAAAAAACCAAGAACTCTTTACTGCTGCCCTTGGGCAGCTCATTGACATGACAAAAAATAACGTTGGGCTTAAGGAAAACAATATTACGAGGAAACACATTGACAGCAGTTCGCTGGTCCCTTTGATTCACAAGGCTCTAAATGTTTGCAAGAAATCCAAGCATCAGAAAGGAGTCTCTAACACTTTCCTGGCTGACCCCTGGTATGATGAAGAGTGCAAAGCAGCAAAAAGATCCTACAAAGAGAGCGAGCCAAACAAAGAAAATAAGAAAAAATATGCGAAGTTGCTAAAAGCCAAGAAAGAAAAATTTGCTATACTAAGAAGGAAGGAGTTAATAGATTTAGGTAAGCACAATCCCAAAGGTTTTTAGAGGGAGCTACAATAAGAGAAGAAACATACAGAAAATAATATCACAGAATCTCAATGGTTAGAGTATGGAAAACTGTTTTATGAGCATGAACATGAGGGAACCCTCCCTCCCAATGTTAGCACATCAACCAAGCTCTTCTCGAATGAGGAGATCAAACAGGGTATCAAGAAATTAGCAAATGGTAAATCACATGACATTGACGGGTTGCAAGCTGAATTCTTAAAGTGGGGCGCTGAACACCTTGCTCTGCACATCAAAAGAATTTTTAATAAGGTCACACAATGGCAATTTCTAGTGGAGTGGATGACTAGTGTCGTTATCCCTCTCTTCAAGAGTGGGGATATCAATAATCTATCTAACTATCATACTATCATGGTCAACCCTCTTCTTGAAAAGTTATTTGGGAGCTTGATCGAACGTAGAATCAAAAGTTGAGCAGAAAAATAAGGGAAAAGAGCAAAAGAACATGTTGGTTTTATACCAAGGCACTCTACCATTGATCACTGTATTACTCTTAGGCATTTGATTGATAAAGCTTGGAACACCCAAGGTGGAGAAGCTTACTGTTATTTTGTGGATTTTAAAAAAGCTTTTGACACAGTTCCCAGAGACAAACTCCGGTAAAGAATGGAAGAATTGGGGGTCCTCGATGAGTTTAGAGCAGCTGTTCACAAACTCTATGAGCGTGTTAGAGCAAAAATCAAAACTAGAGAAGGCATGTTTAAATGCTTCGACAGCAACATCGGGGTTAAGCAAGGGTGCCCACTCTCCCCCACTTTGTTTGGTCTTTACATTGACAAACTTGAGGAATGGATAAATAAAACCGAAGGAGGTGGCATCCAATTGGCCAGTTTTGTAGTAAGGCTACTTTTATATGCAGATGATCTTATTCTTATAGCAAAAACTACCCATGGTTTGAGGGAGCATTTGAAGGCTTTAGAGCTATTTTGCCGAGATGTCGGGATGTAAGTGAACATTAACAAGACTAAAGTCATGATCTCTCTAAAAAGGAAACAAAAAACTAATTTTATGTTCGAAGGTAGCTCGTTGGAAATCATCGAAGAATAAAAGTATTTTGGCATTGTTTTTCATAACATGCTCAGTTGGGAAACTTGCAGGGCGAAAAGGATTCAAAGAGGTTGGAGAGCTTCTTACCTTCTTCAGAACAGGGGTAGGGAAGCGGAACTTTGGGACTGGAAAACCAAGAAAACCCTTTTTGGTTTGTTGGTCACACCGGTTGTCCTCTACGGTTGTGAGGTTTGGGGAAGCAACATGTCAAATCACAGATGGAGACAGTTGGAAAGAATTCAAAAACATCTTATCACCAGTAGTCTTAAAGTTAAAGCAACTGCTCCATATTAGATCCTCTTGGTGGAAGCCGGTACTTTCCCAATGGACGTTGTGGCGATTTCACGGTTACTAAGCTACCTAAAAAAGGTTGAAAACATGGGGAATCACCGGTGGCCCAAAATGGTGGTGAACGAGGTGTTAGATCGGAGGAAGAAGACGTGGATGAAGCAAAACATCAAGTCGCTGGGAAAATGGGACATTAAGTTACATGAGTGCCCTAACTCTAAAGAGGAAATAAAAAAGTTTGTATTAGAAAAATTCAGCATTGCCATGTGGGCAAATCAAATTGGACGTAAAAAAATGCATTATATCAAAGAGTTCAATCCCACTTGGGAGCACGGAGATAAAGCATACCTAAGTGCCAAACTTAAAGGTAAAGCTAGGCACCTAGTGGCACAATTGAGGACAGGTTCACACCATCTTAGGTGTGAAACTGGAAGATGGACGATTCCCAAGGAAAGATGGGAAGATAGGACTTGCATTTTCTGCAGTGATAGAGCAGTTGAAACTGAACGACACTTCATTATGGAGTGCGATGCGTACAAGGATATCCGTATGCAACAGGATAACAACGTGAATGTGGGCAGTTTTAGTGAGTTATTTGAGGAGGAAAGGCTACACAACACAACCTGACTGTTGGTAAAGATTCATAGAAAACATGATGACATCGAAAAAAATCTAAATAACTTCTTATAATCTTGACACTTAATCCCATATATTATTTGGTCTCGTAAACATTATTAAAATTCATTTCATTTCTTCCAATATTATGTTTTGACATTTACGTGATTTATCATCACATGATTTACTAGAACGTAATAATTCATACATTCATTAAGAAAGACAAAGGTTTAAATGCAATATGACTCATGGAAATTGTTTCGTGCAATAATTCATACTTGACATTAAGTAAAAAGGCAATACGGTTCATTCAATTTCTTTGTCGTCCATTCAAGTTCGAAAGAAAAAAGCCTGACATCTACGTTCATAATTGCCACTTTTATTTTTATTGAAGGCCACTAGCGTTTGATTTGACAACTCAGCCAGTCATTAGAGGGAAGAAAGCAACGGTTAGTCGTATGGAGGCTCAACAACAGTCATTGATGGGAAGAAAGCAGCGCATGCAACGGATCCACTGTTCCTCCCTTTGCCCACAAAAACTAGCACAAGATTTTCTATGTCCGCATGATTTGGATGCCCATGTGACAGTGGGCCCACAACCTATCTTTCTTTCTTTCAAAAGAGAATCATAACAAATATCGTGTCCCATTCCGATGGCCCACTCCAACACTGTCACATTCTAACACTGTCAAATTCACCCCTCTGTCATAAAAACTTGAAAGATTGATGTAAAGAAAGAATTTATCAGAAATCAAAACCTTAGGATGGTGATTAAAAATAGTAAAAAGAAGGATATAAACACTAACAACATCTATGGTTAGGGTTTTTCGATATTCAATCAATAAACGTGATCACGAATATAAACCTTATGAACATGGCTAACGAGGATTAAATAGAGGAATGGATTATTTGGAAATCAAGAAATATGAAACTCTAAATAAAATGCTAAAAATGGAAGGAAAACCCTAATGACAAGTTGGGGTTTTATCAATGTTCAACAATAAGCAGGTTCACCAATATTTTTGATCAAATTTTGAAAAACTAAGATAATATATTACCTTAATTAGATAAACTATTATGTAAATTCAAAATGCTACAGATATGAAATAATGACAAATTGATTTAGAACTAACTAAATATGGAAATATGGAAAGTACACAAGGAAAATATAAACTTAGTTGGAAAACTGAAGATGCAGAGTATTTATGGATTTGAGACTGGTAGGGAGATTGTGTTGACTAAGTGTAAATTTGGAATAGTTATTTACAAGGCTTCTAAAAAATAATGACCTAAACATACAATAGAGTAGTGTATTGTTGTCTAAATAAGGTGGCCTTATACAATAGGTAATAGAGATCCCAAAAATTTTGGACATGTTCACCTTTGACTGTGTGTTATGTAGATTGTGTGGGGGATTTTGATCTGATGCAAAGACCACTGTGTTGTCTCTTTTCACTTGAAAACCTAGTTCAATGACATAGGAAGACAAATGTAATTATAGAATAAAAATGCATTAGTAGTTAAAGTTGTTTTTGACCTCAACACCCCTTGTGTTGAACACTTTCTACATACCAATACTCCAAAGAGGGATCAAACTCCATGTAGTTCTCCCATGCTATGATGGTGTGCGTGAAAGACTAATGCAAAATTCTAGATGTTAGCGCAATCCTAGTGTGATTAAGTGTTTCAACTATGGCTCGTGACCTTGGAAGTGTATTCAAACTTTAGCTCAAGGCTACCAGGGCTTTATGTAATTAGAATAGGGAGAAATAGTGAATTTGCTTTGAATGTGCAATTAGAATTATGGTGATTTTCAACATGGAATCCTCTTGTGTGAAAATGGTTTGAAATGTGGCTTTACAGTGGTATTTTTAGAATTCCTTCGGATGGGGATTATTAAACTTATGGGTTGACCTTGTCATAACTTTGAATTTTATAAAATAGTCTTTATTTGGTGAGAGGACAATAGTGGTGGATTTAGACAACTTAGCAGGGTACTATTGTCAAGTAGGGTGCTATTGTCTAACAATCACAAACAACTAATATTAGTACCAAAAATAGTATGAGCGTGGGCTTGAACTATTTGCATAAGAAATATATAAATTATAGGATCATTAGTTTACTTATAAGAGTGAGTCCTTTGCACGAAAAGTGGTCAAAAGGCCCTAGAATGGGTCATGAGCTAAGGTGTAAAAAGGGTGATCACAAGTGCATTACTTTAGTTTAAATGTTAATTTATGTGTATACAAGTATCTTGATTTGGAAAACTTAAAAAGTGATTATTACTAATATGTACTTATCAAACCAAATAACATTTCCTTAACTTTATACATTAAACATACCTATGTTTAGATTAGGATATATTGTTTTTAAGCCTCAGGGTATAGCTCACTTGGTCTTGGCAGCGTGTAGAGGTAGCCCTGGTCTTAGGTTTGACTCTAGACTTACCTCATGGTGTGGGGTGAGGGTCCAATTCATACCATATAGAGGTTATACAAGGGCTCACCCTATGTTAAAGAAGTCAACTCCGGGTTTTTGCTCAAACAACCTCATTTTAAAATTTTTTTTTAGCAAAAAAGAAAAGAAAATTAGAATACATTGCTTTCAATCTCAAAATTATCGATATTAATTTTTTTAAAATTGTAAGACAACCATAATCCATTAAAGAATGTAAAAATCATAATTCTTATATATATGGTTTCTATCCCGTGACCATTTATAGCGTGTCAAGAACAATGATTATCCATTATTGAATGAATTTATACCAATTTTGTATAATAAAAGTAGGTGAATCACAAGTGTTAGATTGCAAATTTTAACCAATTGTTTTTTTTTAAATTTTATTGAGGACAATCCCTATGAAAGGATCTTACCTTGACCCAAACCAAACTTAAATTTAAGTAGATGCCTCCCATTTTTTCTTGAAATAGAGATGGATATTATCAATATAATAATAGGGGTGGTCATAGCCTTTGGGCTTCTTATTTTCATTATTTTTGTGAAGTGGTATTCAAACAAGGCTTCTTATAGCACTATTCTTCCTCGGGGAAGCTTCAAATGGTGGCTGGTGGGAGAAATGCCACAACTCCTCCTGTGCATGAGGGCCAACACCACTCAGAGGTATGATGATGATGATGCCGACGACAGTGCTAGTTTTTCTTTCTCAAGTAGGGCAACATATTCTTCTCCTTCCTACTATCATTATAGGACACCTTTCGACATATATAACATGATTCATATCTTTGCCCTTTAAAATCATTCATATTTATTATAGGGACTTTAAAACTTGTGTGAATGGTTGTTGCATGAATACTAAAAACAACAACTCTAGTTAGGAAAGAAGCAACAAAGAAAGTTTATCATCAATAGATTTAGATTCCATCACATTCTTATAATTAATAAAGAAATATTTACATGTTCCATCCATAGTACATGCCACCAAACATTTGTTGCATCTATGAGGAAACCATGCAGAAGCTTGACATTCTGTGAGCAACAATAACAACTATGTCATTATAAGAATATATGACTCCAACTACGAACGCAAGTAGGCCCATGTCCTTGGACAGAGTGTAAATTATGCAAACATGCTCCTTCTCCTTTGTTGTTGCCTACATCTCAACTAGGATCTCTCCAACACTCAAGACCATCAATATGATTGTGAAAGCTTGCCAAGACCTTCTGTATGATGTTGTCATATGATCACTTCATATCCCTTTATTTGGATTGGGCCATATTTTCATATTTTCTAATTCTAATCATTGGAAGTCAACACAAACATCATGCCAATTTTGAATTCAAATTCACCTATATAAATAGAAAAAACTTGGACATCAATTGATCATCAATTACATTTATAGCTTTTAGAATATTAAGTTGTTCTAATGTTCCTAGCAATTCATTTATTCTACTACATGGGGTCTAACTCTTAGAGGCCTCGTTAGTGGACACCAACCACCCATACCCTAATGCAAACCTCCACTATTTTTTCCTTGACACTCTAGGCAAAAAATATTCGACTTCTTACAGGGACACATGAGTCACAATGCTTAAATTGAGATTTGGTAAACGAAAAGTAGAACCATGTGAAAAAACCCAAAAAAACAAATTTCATTTTACATTATGTTAACTAAGAACGATTTTATATTCTTAGTATCTTTTTTCGATAAGATCTAAATTTTAGGATAACATTACTATGAATGTGCATTTCTAAATTCTAAATTTGACAATAGATCATCTACAATATTTAAAAAATATACCATTTTCTATCATTTTATATATCTTATAGATTTATACTCTTTAATAATTAAGATTTGTTATTATATTTTATATTTTTATAATACCTAAATAAATATAAAACATTAATTTGCGTTACATTAAAAAAATTAAAACACACGTCTCTTTTTTATTATATGATGGGTATATGTAAATTTTATTATTCATCAGTAAAAATATGATAAACACAATACTACAATTTATTTTATATATATATATATATATATATATATATATATATATATATATATACCTTGTAAAAGATCAAAGATAAATATTGAAATATCTAATAGAAATATTGGTTAAATAAAATCAATTAAAATAAATAAGATAATAACATTAATATTGTTTTTTAAATGATGAAGAACATAACCATAATAAAAATATTAGTTAAATAAAATTAAGTTAAATAATAAAACTAAATATTAATATTGCTTTTTTAAATAATGAAGATGAACAAAGCCATTTTTGAAATAAATACACAAAATATTAACTCGAACCAGGTGATTTTTTTTGAGTCTCGCATAAAAATATGGATGGAATTACAAAAGTTATTCTCCTCTTCTTTTATTTTCTTGACCAAATCATCATTCTTTACTTTTCTTGACTATTTTCTTTTCATACCAAATCATTATTCTTTAATTTTCTTGACTATCCATCCCATTATATAATCCTATCGAAAGAATAACTTTTATAAAAGCACGATTTTTTTTTTAAAAGTTGAAAGAATGACTTTTTTTTAAAACTTTCTTAGTGGAAGACTAACTTTTTTTAAAGTAAGGAGAAGCTTATCTAGTGGAAGAAAATTTTGTTGAAAATATCTCAAAGCCAATAACATAAAAAGTCGATATAGTTGGGTTGTTTGATTTCATCATCAAATCCATCACTTAAGAATTGTGAGTGAAATTGTATTTTTTTTAATGCAAGGGGTTTGGTAATTTCATTGACGAAGCGGGGCATCTTCACTACTTATTTCTTTTATAAAGGTATTTGGTCTTCTAGGATGTGGAGAATTAGACTTTGAGTAGACATTGGTTGGTAATTTCATTGACGAAGCGGGGCATCTTCACTATTTATTTCTTCTAGTTGTATAAATATAAGGGTATTTGGTTTTCTAGGATGTGGAGAATTAGACTTTGAGTAGACATTGGAAAGCAATCAAGGTACACCTATGGGCCTAAAATGTTGAGTAGTAAGTGCTTTTAATATCATGAAGTTATGAATTAGAATAATCGTATGGAGGAGCACTTTTTCGATGTGGGACTTGAAGGTGAGTTTGGGTCCGTAATGTTCACCAAGTGATCCGTATTTGAAGTGCCTCATTGTGTCCACTTGATCCACATGGACAAGCACAACCCTACTTCAAAATATCAACATGATCACTTATTAGTCCCAGAGGGTATACTAAAGCAATCAATTTGCTTTAACTCTTGATTAAACTCCATTTTCTGGGCCAATAAAAATTCATTATTTTTTATGCATTCAAATATTTACAGTTATCTAATGGTTAACTTATGCATTTGTTAACAAAAAAATATGAAAAATCCATTTATTTGTGTTTTGATGTGCTGAAATTGTGGATATGTTATTATGGAGGGGAGCAATGATGTCATGCACAATATTCGTTAGAATGTCACATCATGAATAGTATTGAGAAATAAATGCTTTGTCAGGGGGAAAGTCTCAAAGATTATCTTGAGACCAATGTTATCCAATGATTGTACATTATATTTTTTCATGTTTTTGGGCATGGAGGGTACAAGATAATGTTATTTTGGTAAATCAGATCTCTCTGATTTGCATAGCTTGTAGATGCCAAGATGAACTAAAACCAAAGCCTATGGATGAAGATGGGTATTGCAAGTTACAATTTTTAGTTGCAAATTTGGCTTGTCTAGTTTTGTCAATTTTTTGTGAACCACTGTCACCATTGTTGTTAGCCACTTTGGGTTTGTGTTTAATATGTTTGGTTGAGAATTATGGGGCTTCTACACATATTGGCTTTATTATTCGATTAGTTAAGCATGTGGTGAGCAATTCATTTTCCATGGTAAAAATAATAATTGTAATAGGGTGAGTTTGAGCTATAGGAAGGGGAGAAACAATTTCAGTGAGATGCCGAGGTTAATGTTTGCAGGCTGAAAAGGCCAAATCTCATCGAGTCTCCATAGGCCTGTGAAATGGTATTCCATGTTTAATAGCTATAAGTCTCTCAAAACCTTTGAAGAAGCTTCACCTTTGGCCTCAAGTTCAGTGTGCCCTTCAATGTCTACATCATTATACAGTTTTGATCCCCTAACCTTGCTCAACTTATCTCTACTCAAAAGTAGCTCTTTCAACGAGAATAACCTAAGGGAATGCATCTCAATGTGTGAATAGAGCTATATCCCTCAGTCTGTGAAATTGTAGGCTAATTAACATCCACTTTCATTTGTTCCAGTGAGCAGTGACTACATGAAATCAGAGGATGCCATTAATTGCTATTAATTACATAGGCATTTATACATTCTACACTTGTTCCCTCGGTTACAAGGTATAATATTGCATTTATCCAATTCCTTTGTCATTTAAACAATAATTCATAATCTATGTCGGTATTATTCAATTTTACTCAAAAGGCAATCATTATGTTCACTCACGGTAATTATTTCTGTTAGCTTCAAGGATTAAAGCATCAGAGAGACATGACATTCATCTTACGTTCAAGACAACCTAGGGACAAATTTGAGGACTCGTCTCCTAAAAAACAATCCAGATGAAGCTTGGAACACTTACATTTATCTTGTAGAGAACGATAGTGCAGAAAATGATTCAACTGACAGATAATACTTTCTATCAAGGTTGAAGACTATCCAAGCAATCCCGAGATGACAAAATTTTGTTGCAGTTCACATGACAGTTACCCTCCTATGCATCACCGATATCTAGCTATGTACTCACAAAACTTGTCAAACACAAAAACAAATGATGCTTGATCGATTATCGGGTTTCATGAATTACTTCGCTTAATTTGGTTTACAAATTCAAGTAACTCCGTAACCTTGATTTGGTCTAAGCTTATGAAGACTTTGGGCTTATGAACCTTTATTGCTTTCACTTATGATTTAAGTAAGTGAAGTAATGTAACTTCGAAACCCTAGATTATTTTAATTAGTGTTTTGTGGGTTTACAAATCTACTTTAATCAGCTTTTATGATTTTGAGAAGTAAAGTCATTTCACAATTATGATATAATTTGATTGGTGTAACCTGGGTTTGCGAAGACAACTTACTTCACCTTTGTCATTTTGATTAAGTAAAGTAACCCAAAGAACCCGAGTTGGCCTAGAAATGAGCCCAAACACTTAGTTTGTTGAGTAGTCGTGATCAAGTAGTTGGTTACGGTTAGACCTCTTGATCCCATGGAAGGCGATATGGATCCTAGAATTTTATAACACTCACCGTTATCTAAACAGTGTTCAACGTCATGGAAACAACGCTTAGTGCTTAACCATCAATAAATTCACATTTGATGGCTTGGACTTGAAAGCAATTTTATCAATGCGAAACATGGATTCATAGCAATTATGCCCATGACCTAGTTGCTCATTCGACGATAATGGAACTGGGACTGTTTGAAGTAGAGAAATAACTATTCATAACTTACCTATAAAAAATATGTAATTGATTCTTAATTGGTTGTTAAGTGAATCTAGACAGATAGATAGGAGTAGTGATTTGTTTTTTTATTAGACATGCGACATGCATTTCAAGCAAGCTAGATAAAAATCTACTACTTCATCAAGCACTATGATTGTAGCGCACCCACCGTATAGGCACACTAAAGAATTTGTTTTGATGATTTGTAACAACTGTGAAAATAGTGCCATTAAATATTAGTATATAATTTACCAAAATGAAATGTTAGTATACAATCTATTAATATTATAATAAATTTGAAATTAATACTATTAAATGTTAGAATAAAATTTAGTAACATCACAAAAAATGTAAAAGAAATGCCATAAAATGTTAGTATAAAGTGTAATAAAATTAAATGTTAATATACAATTTATTAGTGTCACAATAAATATGAAAGTGGTCCTATCAAATACTAGTAGACAATCTACTAAAAAATTGATCATTATGTGTCGCAAAGATTAATGTTGTAAGATTTTTAGTTGGCAATTAAATTGCTTTCTTTAAAACTAAGTTGCTATTACATGTATTTTACCTTTAATTTAATGAATTTGGATGTTTTCTTATTAGATTTAAAATAAACGCATTCCACAAATATAAAGTACACAAAACATGTGTACATTGAAATTTAGTCATTAAAGTACCCAAATTTGTAATTGAAAGAGTTTGGGAGCTACCAAAGCATGCCAATTTCTTGTCAAGGCCAATCATGCAATGTCATTTTTGTGTGAAAATTTTACATTTAACACACTCTATGATAGTGCGACCAATTGTTACATTTTATAGAGGTATATTTTGCATTACCTTTTTCACAATTTTTATTGAATGTTTTTTTCAAATCATATTTAAATACTTCAAATATAACATTTCTTTAAATAAACCAACTACTCCGTAAAAACTTGACGCATGACGCCCTCATTAAAAGTGTCTTCATAAACTCAATACAAATCAAATTTGAATTGATGAATGCAAACTCCCTATACCTCACGAATACCCCAAATCTTTTATCTCCAAACATCTTATCAAATTATTGTCAATCATTTATATAATTTCGACATATACGAAATGCCCTCATGCCACACTAAACGACACTGCCATACACATCTACAAAGTCTCCACCCCTGGAATCTAGTAAATATATAGGAAAGGATTACCTCATTTTTTAAAATATATTTTTGACTAATTGCCTTAAGAAATATTAAATCTATTTACAGTCTCTATGTTGGAAACGTAAGTTTGACTAAAGCCTTTGATAAATACGACAAATCCACCAAAATAATATAATATTATTTTATAAAAAGTTGTCTAATTATGTGTAAAGTCATGAACTGTTAAGAATTTTTGTGGAATCCGTTGTAAAATGTAACATTTTAGAAGTCGCTGAAATATATTTTTAGCTCAAGTCAGATATGCTTAATCCATGCATTCCTAATCTACAACAGAGAAAATTGAATTAGCACAAGACAGATACGCTTAATCTGTGAATCCCTAATCTACAACAGAGAAGATTAATTTAGCTAAAGTTGGATATGCCCGATCTGTGCATGCCTAATCTACAACAGGGAAAATTGATTTAGCTCAAATTCGATATGCCTAATCTACAACAGAGAATATTGATTTAGCTCAAGTTGAATATGCCTAATCTACAAAAGAGAATATCAATTCAGCTCAAGTCTGATATGCCTAATTCGCCGCCTAATCTACAACAGAGAATATTGATTTAGCTCAAGTCGGATAACCCTAATCTGTGTGTCTTTGAATTGTTTCTACAATTCTAAAATCCTTACACAGAAAGGAAATGAGGCTGCCAAAATAACCAAAAACCAGAACAAAAAAAAGAAAAGAAAAGCAGGTGACCTGACATATGAGACCGAATAGTAGAAATTTCCATTTTTCGAGTAGGAGACGCCATTCTACCATTATTTCCATACTTATCCTCCTCCATACCTATACTCCAACGAGGAATAATAGTTAACTGTTAGTACAAAATAGAAACTAAAACCCTAGACAAGCAAATTGTTAATCCAAAATAGAAACTAACCCCTATAAAGAAAATGAGGAATCGCATATACCTTTGAAGCCGCGCGAGCTATATAAGCCGGCATCCCCAACTGTGTGTACGGGTCACTGCTAGTGCAAGGGATAGAGATAGAGCTAGAGCTAGAGCTAGAGCTAGAGCTAGAGCGAGGGCTGGGGCTGCCATAAATTACTTCATAGTCTTATTGTTTAAGAAGAAAAAATAGTCTGTTTTATCTTTTTCAAGATTAGCAACATTGTCGTTTACACAAAAGGGGTTTCAATTTTCTGCGATGATCACTTGTGCACACAACATAAGAAGCCTGATTTTTCTTTTTTTCTATCACAATTGTAGTTTTTCTTAGAAACCTATAGAGTCGTTATAGACGTTTGAGTTCAACGAAGACTGCGAGAAAGATCTAAGAAGCCGTAAACTAACAGTCTAGGGTAGCAAGCATTGACCTTTCGTTTTATTCCCTATTGGATTAACCTCTGCAAATGTAACCTTGCTGGATCAGATAGTGTCCATATTGTACTAGTCAAATATTCTCTGTTGTAGATTAGGAATGCATGGATTAGGCATATCTGTAGGAAGGATAACACACAGCAGTAGAACAAATTTGTATGCAGCAGAGTTATAAAAACAGGGCATATCTAAAACAAAGCAGCCTCTGTTAGGAGGAGCATTTGGAACAAAAGTATGTATACAGCATTGTATTTTCATCAATTTACTGTATTTTGTGTGTATCTTTTGTATATGCAAAAGCATTGATTTTGAAAACAACAGTATTTTGAAGGAAAACCAGAGCACATACTTTTAATATTACTAACACACCGTCCACCATCATAAGAAGAGGGGGAAAAGACTAAAACCTCTTTAATCACAGATATCGCAAGACGAATTGACATTTGGATCGAACTTCCTCTTCACAAAAATACGAGATTATGGCGGATAGTGTGGGAACTCTCAAGGTACGTATTATAAAGGGAACAGATTTAGCTGTTCGGGATTCTTGGAGGAGGAGCAGTGATCCTTATGTTGTCGTCAGTCTTGGCAAACAGGTAACATCATCTTCCTTTTATTTTTTCCGCTTTTTCTTCAAGGCACTGATTCTAACCAGACGCGGAGTCAGGTTTTATCCCGGGTCTATTTTGAGTTAATATAGATCTTGTTCTGAAATGTTGTAGAAAACGAAGACTAAGGTTATAAAGAAGAACCTGAACCCAACTTGGGATGAGGAATTGTCGCTGCCTATACGACAGTCTAGCCCCCTTCCTTTACTCAAACTGGCAAGTGTCTGTATTTTCTTTGAAAGGCAAGAAGTATTTAAGGTATCCGACTGGTATCCGACTGAGACTAATGCTCATGCTTTTTGTGAACAATAATAATGATGCAGGAAGTGTTTGACAAGGACAGGTTCAGCACAGACGACAAGATGGGAAATGGCGAAGTGGATTTGGAGGATCTTGCGAGCGCCGTGAGAATGCGAAGGACAAATCCATCATCATCGATGCCAAAGAATAAGGAGAATGAGAGTTCGTCGTGTATTAAGTGTGTGGATGGACAAATGGTGAAGGAAGTATCTCAAAGGCTTCAGAATGTCGAGTCTGGTCGATTGGAAGTGCACATCAAATGGGTTGATCTTACAATGGGCACGCCGTCTACGTCCAAAAATTTGTGCACTCGGGACGAAGTAATCGCTCAGTTTGAATCTGTCAAAGATTCATACAACGTGGATGATCTAATCAATGCCATCAACGCATTGTTGGAAAACACTCAAACAGGGCATAAGGTCAGTAGATTTTGTGTTTTCACAGTTTGCAATAATAATAAAAAGGGTTTTTTTCAGATAAAAATTGTATGAAGGAATTTCTGATCAACGTTCCGATTATATATATATATATATATATATTTTAAAAGATGGATATGGATTTTGAGGGGATCCTACCCCATTATTAATGTTGAAAAACATTACAAAACCAGGATCAAAACATTATGATCCAAAAGACCCAATTACAGCAAACAGTCAAAAGGTTAGAAGAAAGTAAACAGTAAACCAAATTATAGCCCAAAAAGCTAATAAGCCCTCAGTTTGTGGGATAGTAATCTAGAAGATTAGCTATCTAATTTATATTTATATATATATATATATATATATATATATATATATTTTTTTTTTTTTTTTAACTTCCTACTGTATTCCATGCTCAGTGTTTACAATAATTAGTTGATTTTCAGGATTTTGTATTTTTAAAGTTTTTTTATCCAACAAATTTTTGTCTGAATTTGAGTTTTCAGATTCATGTTCTCTTTTAACTCCCCCAGCTAGCTGCTTCACAAGAGAAATCTGAATAGTTTCACTTACCTCTTTATTGTTCTCTATTTCCTTAGAAGCAATTGCTTTTTTTTTAAATTTCTACCTTCCATTTTTGTGTCAACTCGTATCTCTGGGTTCTCAAAAACATCTTTTGCCACTAGTGATGGGTCAGGGGCATTCCATTTGTTGGATTTAGGTTTTTCTCCCTTCTTCATTGTTTGTGAACACCCTTGAGAATAGGATACATAAAGATGCCCTGGTGATTTGTAATTGTGACATTGAAAGGCAGTATTCTCATAGTCCAGAATTTGAGTATATTGAATATTACCATATTTCAAATTAATTTTATCAAACACCCCTTTACTTAAATCTAACTCAACGCAAAAATGAGCATAAGTGCATAAACGTGTATCACTCTGCTCGTTGTCATTTTTCAAGAAAGTTCCCAAAGCATTAGCTATATCTCTATGGGCATGTCAAAAGTGCAAAGACAAATTAGGAAAACAAACCCAAACTAGCACTTTAATGACTAAAAGAGTGAGAGGGTTAAAATTTGGAAACCAGGGTGTTATCAACAAGTTTGCAGTGCTCCAAAACCAAGGACCTTCCGAGAGGCATTTTTGGTAATCTTGTTACTCACAAAAATGGACAACCAAAAAACCCCTAGAACATTAAGAGATTTCACATTGGCTTGTTCATGTCTCATGAATCCATTTATACAAAAGTTGATGTAAATGACTAAATACCATTAAATCTGTAGATGACTGCATCTCTCCCCAGAGTATTAAAATACACATCCACCTCCTCATTTAAGATCTCTATAGAGAAGGCCTCCTTAGCTCGATCAACAATGTATACAAGTAGAGGAATTTTCACTAGATTAGGGATGGGGGTAGCATTTTTGCCTGCATATGTGGTTGTTTTAACTGCTTCCTTGAAAGACTTCATGGAAGAATCCTACTTTGATCCCACTGCACCCCTCTCAACTGTGAAGTCAAGCAATGGTGGAGTCCCTATAGATCTGATAATGAGATAAAGGCAAAAGGTCCTAGAGCTCTTTTCCTTTGTAAACCAGACTTTACAGAATTATATGAATCTCGATCAATTGCTCTAAATGTCTTTTTAAATCCAAAATTAGATCAGAGATTTTTGCCCAAAGGCAAAAAGTACTTCATGATATGGATTTTATCATCACTAGATGTTAATCCTGTCTTCAACATCCACATCTGGGAAGGCAATCATTCATTCTAATGGATGAATTCTAACAAAGGGCACACGATCTCTTTTGCAGCATGATGGGTGTCTGGTGAAATCTTTTTTTTAGTTGCATCGACATATGAGGCATGCAGTTTAAACTCCTCCATTGCCATGGGAATTCTCCTGTGCTCCTTAGGACTCTCAGGTGAAGCTAGGGTGGTTTGATCCACCTTAGACACAGCGATAGATCTAGACTCTTGTATTGTTGGCAAATCTGAGATATCTCCTACACTAGTTCCATTTATGGCTGTCTTCACTGTAAAAATAAATGCCAATATAGTGCTAGGTATCAAGGCTACCACTGTAGAGTCAGTTTTTGTCTTGTATGTTGTCGCTGCCACATCCAAGCTAGGCTTTAGTGTTGTTTTAGTCTCCTTTGCCCCCTTATCTTACAACGTGTCTCCCAATCCATTATCATCTCGATCATAATAAGGTCCCGCTATCATTGTTTGTTTCCTACAAAATTCTCTACGAAATCCTAAAACTAAACCTTCCATCGCTCCTAAATATCCATATTTATTAACTTATTATTAAAAAGAATACACATAATTTTTTTAATAATAAATTATATAAATGTGATTTAAAATATCAATTAATAATTCTTTCATATAAATTTCTTCAAAAACTTTTTTTATTAATTAAAATAAATTTGAGTTTTACCATATTCTTTTAAATTTCAATTTTAACATGTTGAATTATAATAATTAAACATATTGATTTTATTTTAAATCCTTTGTAGCCTGCACAAGATAAGATACAAGAACAAGACAAGAACAAGATTACGTGGACTTCTCTTATCAAGAGTGGATCTGTATTTTTAAAATTTGCCAACGACCATATTGAAAAACTTGACGATAAGGTAACCCATAGATACTTTTCAAATGAAATATTTTATTTATCTATTTTTTTCCATTGGTATCTTTTTGGGTTTTAAATTGTTGTCTTGATATACAGGAAGACTCCTCCCATTCACGGGAAACAACAAAAATTGCATCACACATTCTCGAACAAGTGGGAAATATGCATTGGATGGTTGGAGGGCTGTCCATTATTGCATATTTGTTACAGAAAAATGAAAAGGTATCCCAAAATCGCATTGAATGCCTGCAACTGCTTAAATATATGGTAGACCTTGCTAATCATATCAAAAAGTTAAGGGTTGAGATTCCAAAAGAGGAGGAGAAATTGAAAAATGCTATTCTTATCATTGTTAAAGGGTGCATTGAAGGTGCCGCCCAATTACATTCTAGAAAGATGTTCAGGTTAGAATAACTGCAAATTTGTTTCAATATTTTATGCTTCTATTTTGTTATAATTAAAATTTCTTACAGTTCTGAAATAAATGATAAAATTTATTGAGTTTGAAACTCATTCATAATTAAGTTTTAAAATTTATGTTGCAGTTTTTTGAAGACTTCCGTGAACTCTGAAACTTTGAGCAATGTTCAGAAAGAAATAAATCAGCTCTATCCTGATCTGATATTGACGGCGATAATAGAATGGAAACAGCAGCAACCTGTTACTCTTCCTATATCTCCACCAAGCTACCCAAACGATGCTGGTAAACAGGGAGAAAGCATAATTATTTTTACATTAGATTTAAAATTATTATATTTATATTGGAAAATAGGGATGGGTATAGAAATGTTGCAGCCCTTCCCCTTATTTTTAAGAAAAATTTTGAATTTTTTTATTTTCATACTTATAATTGAAATTTTTGATTTTCATACTTATAAGGTTATTCACTTATTATAAGAAAAGAAATTTTAAAAGTTACAATGAAAATATATATATTTTATACACTTATATAAGATTATACAATTTATTTCATTGATAGATATAAAAGATCTATTTTATTGATAGATATAAAAGATGAAAAGAATAACTATTTTCATTTTATACAATAAAATTTATTTTAAAGTTTTTTTTATTAAAAAAAGGCAAAAAGAGTACTAGTAAAATTTAAAACCCATTTTTTTTAGAGAAAAGGTTCCAATAATTATACATGCTCTATTTATTCAATAATTTTTTTGTTAATATGTATTTTATTGACAGAACATATTAATGTGTATAAATATTAAAAATAACCAATCATATTTTAACAAATAAAATTCAAATATTAATAATCTAATACATAGTTATAAATTTTGATCATAAATTTAAAAAATATATAATATATTAGACCTTGAAATCTTAGTTATAAATAATTAATACTAAAATTAGACTGCACGGCTATTGAAACTACCGTGAAGACCAATCCCTCTGCTGCTTACTTTTAATTTTGGGGGAACTGTAATCTTAATCTTAATTTGAATGGTTTTTGAGATAGAGAACATGCGAATTCTGAATCTCTGCAATTTAGTTATATTATAATAAAATCATCGATAATGCTTCGTATCAATGATAGAGCGAAAATCGACATGTCATGTTTCAACATTGCTATATAAGTCTCCGATTTTGACATTTATTCTGACGCATCCCTTTGTTTTTAACAGCAGGAATTGAGGATCGAGTACAGGAAGTAATGAAGTTGCTAAGTACAACAACAGATGGTTCATCACGGGCTGTAGTCATTTATGGCCTTGGCGGCATTGGTAAAACAACACTTGCTAACGCTGTTTTGGCTAAATTAAGTTTGAAAGATTACAACTACACAAGGGTTGCAACCGATATAGATCCTTCTAAAAATGACTTCAAAAGCATGCAGCAGATGATATTGAAAGATGGTTTCCCAAAATATAATGATGGGAGAAAGATAGATTTAAGAGATTGCGAAGAAGGTCAGCATTGTGTCACACAAGCTTTTGAAAGTGAAAGCAATAGAGCATTGTTTCTTTTTATTGACAATGCTTTGAGGGCAGCCGACCTGAAACAGCTTCTTCCCGCGGACCTGCGAGGCCTTCCCAAGAATAGCAGAATTTTGGTAACAACCAGAAACTTGGGCCAGACAGATATGTTTGAGCAATGCGGCCTTTCACGGGAGCAGTATCATGTTAATAATCTGTCGGACGATGCTGCACTGAAAATTTTGTGCAAGGACCCAGCCAATCTTCAGCATATGAAAGAAGAAGAGAGGAAAAAAATTCTTCGGATTTGCGGGGGCATTCCGCTGGTTCTTAAAGTGGCTGGTGCTCATTTAGCTAAGATGGGGTATAATGCGGAGCAGTGCACTCAGATATTCGAAGCTTTGGAGCAAGGAGAGAATATTGAAGAAGAAAATCTCACCTCAAGTATGATTGATTTTGTATATGATAGGCTGGAAAAGTCAGCACGAGAAGCATTTTTGGACATATGCTGCTTCTTTAGTGACTGGAATCGTCGACATGTAGAGTGTATTGTGGGTGCAGAGCAACTTAAATCACTTCAAGAGGCGGCTTTACTAACTACATTCGAAACATCTATCTCACAGCTCGATGTGCTCGACATTTTAGAAATGGAAGAAGAAAGGTTGATTGTTCATGATGTGATTCGAGCAAAAGGGCAAAACATGTCGCAGTCCACCAGAATTATGGATGTGCAATCTTTCATTGAAGCTGCAGAAGACACGGTATATTTTTACTTCAGTTATTAAAATTTGTATCTACTTTATTCTTTTGGAAATTTGTTACACCTCAATATTTTTTTTTTCAGAAGCGGCTGAGTGAAATCAAAGGGGTTTGGCTTCCCGATGATGTATTTGATGATGGTGATGTTCTTGTTGTTGAAGAAAGGAACTTTAATTTAATGAGGAATTCATTAAGAGTTCTCTGTATGGGAAACCGCATCAAAGTCAATGGACAAAGCCAGATGAAATTTAAAGAACTAAGATATCTGAGAATAGGCCGTGACATTCCTTTATTGCCACTGAAATTTGAGGCACTTGAGAGATTGGGTGTGTATGAAGGCCCTATTTTCCATGCAGGTGTAAATCTTCTTTACAAGGCAAGTCCTCTATTTTCTGTATTTAAATTTTTTATTTTGATTTTAACAGTGATATGAATGTACGTGATGACAAAATCATATCTAATGAAATCGGAATATCCACGCAGTTGCCGCAGAAATTGAAAAGGATGAAACCTGTGCCACCGTATGTTTCCAATACATGTCAAGAGCTGGAAGGGTCCCAGAGTATACCAGTGGTTCAAAATTTCTGTTTAGAAGAATTAGATTTATCAGACGGTCGCCAGAGTCTACCAGAGGGGATTCATCACTATGCTAATTCATTGAAGATTTTGATTTTTGATCGGTGCACAAAAATTGGGGAGTTGCCAGAATATGTCCTTGGATTACCTTCTTTGAGTAAACTGAGTATTATAAATTGGATTCATTTAGAGTGTCTGCCGGAATCATTTGGAAAGCTTACCAGTTTAACACACCTGGATTTGTCGTTTACCTCTGGATTGAAAGAACTACCTTTGAGTTTCTGCGAACTCAAATCTCTAAAGTATTTAGTTTTATCTCATTGTCAGGGTTTGAAAGAACTGCCTTCCAACTTTGGCCAGCTTTCAGGTTTAAAGTATTTAGATTTGTTTAACTGCAGATTACAAGAATTGCCTTTGAGCTTTGCCCAACTCAGCTCTTTGAAGCGGTTGGATTTATTATTTTGCAATCAATTGAAAGGATTGCCGTCCAGGTTCGGGCAACTCACAGCTCTAGAGTATTTAAATTTGAGTTTTTGTGACCAATTAGAGAATTTACCTTCAACGTTTGTTCAACTCAAACCTCTAAAGAATTTGAGTTTATGTGGGTGTAGGAAATTAAAAGAAGTGGGTTTCCCTTTAGAAGAACTTACATCTTTATATAAATATATATTCAAATTAATTAAATATATAAATATATATTCAAATTAATTTCATATATATATAAGGTGGATATGTGTAGTTATAGAGATGACATAAATAATAGAAAATGATACATCAAAGATGTCACCACCATGTAAGCTATGGATCTCTTTGAAATGGGTGATGTAGGTCATCTAAATCCAACCACTACCTTGAATCCGGGTTCGATGTATAATATAGGTCCCCTTGAGAGATTGTCCAAAATTGAATGTAGACCTCAGCCAAATCCAGAATCGGGTGAATATTGAACGCTGAATAACTGTATTATTATATTATATTATATTAATGGAGAATCTCACGTGTTTCCTGGTTTGCTCCATATTTACATTTATTATTATTATTTTTGAATTATATTTTTCTTTTAAGTTATGGAATTTATTTAATCAATTTTTATTTTTATTTTTTTACTAGAGCCCTATACGCTGCTGTGCCTGCGATGTTTTTTCAAAATCTCAGTGGTTCAATTTTTTGAATTGTGAAAGACTAAAATGTTTTTTGTTCATATTTTTAGAATTTTGTAGTTATATGTTTGATATTATGAATTTTGTAGTTATATGTTTGATATTGATGTTAATAATTTTTTTGATATATTAATGGGCGTCAAATAATTTGGTCGAAGTTTAAGTTCTTTTCAAAGATTTGAGAATCGTTGTTGTTTCAAATTTTAAGAAATTAAATGTAGAAGGCGATTCTATTTTGATCATCAATGCTAAAAAAGTTGGTAGAACTTACCAATGACAGCGCAATTTAATTATTCAATATATTGTCGGAGTCTTACCTTTCATTGAGAATATTTCATTCTTCATAACTAGCATCAAACTAGCTCTCGATTGGATTTCTTGGCTAACTTTGGGACTCTTCGCCTTCACATAAATGAATACTTGTACTGCAAAAGTCATCGTCCTTGGAGTAAATGCAATAATCTTAGTAATAAAGATTTGACTCGCTCCCAGTTTCCCAACAATGACTAGACTAGAATATGGAGAAAGAAAAAGAAAAATGAGTTTGTGGTCTCTAGTGCTAGTTTTATCCTTGCAAATTCTTTGTGGGGCTCCAAGGTTGACGATCAAGTTCCTCTTTTTCTCTTCTTGGTCATTTTTTTAGGTTTTCTTTGAATTTGCAATTGGTGCCTTGCTATACCAACCTATTTTATCATAAGTCTTTCAAGGGGATATTCTTAAAGGAAGACAACCCATGGTTCAGTCAAGATGGTTGGTATTACTTTGTCCTAGAAATTTATTTGGTTGTCGTAATATTTTTCTTTTATCATACTTTTCCATTCAAGGTCTTGTGTCGTAATTATTAGTTGCAACAAACTCATGAGGAAGGTTGTCCAACAAGCCCAAAGCAAAATTTTCATCTAGGAAGCACGCCCATTGTGCAATCTTGGATTACTTTGTTTTGAGATTTTAGAGTAGATGCAAGGAAAGGTTTTATAGACATAATTTTTACTCTGGATGGCCTATTACAAGGGATCACAATGGCAATCTTAGTTGTGGAATATCCATGAAGGATTCACAAGACCTTTGTTATGTACTTCTGTTATTTAAGGGGCTATTCTAAGCTTCTTTCAAAGCACCAACTAAGAGCTTCATGAGTCATATTGCACTCATGGATTTTGGAAACTGACTTTTGCTACACATGGAGCCATATTTTAAGCCACTATGTTACTTTTCAAGACCTCAAGATTCTATGCTTTTATTGGTGATTTGGGGCCCAAGAGGAGACTTGGTGGATATCCTATTGAAATGGATTTAAGAGGGTTATGAATGAAAGTGGATTTATAACTGTTAAATAAGAGCATGTGCAATGCACTAAAGAATAAATAATATAGATAATAAGATGACAACCACTATAGAAATGTGATAGCAAGGCTTTATTATGCTAAGTTCTGTATAATATCTGAGAGATCAAATATCTAATGTTTAGGTACTTCCTAAATTCATTTTTGTCTATGTAACCAAATACAAAGAATGGAAGTGTAGTTTAATATATAATGGAGGGAGATGAAGCATCAGTTAAACCATTAAAAGATTTGATAACAACTACTTCATAATTGATGAATGTTGTGATGTCACTAACTTCTATTATTGACAAGTTAAACTCTACAGTATTGTGACTAGAGGAGTTGTGCAGTTTTATAGAAGTAGAATTCAATCTTAAAAATTAGAATGTAGGTGAGCAACTTGATGCTGATGCTGTTGATGTTAGTATGAGGCAAGATGTTCAAAATGGTGATTTATGGTAATATCTATGAAACCAAATATTCTTGCATCAATCACCCCTCCTTGAAGAGCAATGGTCCCCATTATATGCAGTTATGGTAAAAGATGTGGTTAAAGAATGGTAACTTGCACTTCTGTAAACTATTGTCCCCAGGATGACACTTGACATGCTCTGATGATATGGAAGAGTGGAATATATTATCAACATGTTATTTTGACCTAAGCATCAATGAATTGATCCCATCCTACTGGGATGCTACAATATAGATTGATCATTATTTGTTGAAGAATCTTCGTAGTATTTTAAATATCCAACAAAGGTGGAAAGTAATGATGAAAGATTTCTACGTTGAAGACTGGATGTAACCAAAGGTAAGATGGAAGATTAAGCTCGAAACCATTATCTCATATTTGCTTGGTGAGGGTGTTTGGTGCATTCTAAAGTGGACAAAGCTTGTGGTTGGGTATTTCCAATCTTTCCTTCTACAGGGGTACCTAGTCTCAATCACCAATTTGGAAGGTTGGAGTGTTCAATGCTTATCATGGCACTACTTGTGTTTCACATTAGATTATTGCAGAATGGTTTGCACTTATTTTTTAATATGCTAAATGTGATGAAAGAATTGTACAAATTTTTAAACTTCCTTTTGAGATGGAGTTGCTACTATTGATGGCAGGATAGATTAATCTTTGTTAATGGGTGCTAAAGGTTAAAAAATTAAACAAACATGAAAAGGGCTATGTGTAGTAGAGATGTGCATAGGTCTATTGTAGCTATGCTAAATGAAGTTAGGGTTTCATCCCAATAGCAATTCCTATTTTAATTTTACACTCTCATAAAGTGCACTATCATCCTATTTACCACTTTCATTTGTCCATTAGTCTACAGATGAAAGGTGGTAGATTTATTCAACTTTATGTCTAGCTTAGACCAAATCAATTTCCAAAAATTGTTATATAATATTGTATCCTATCAAATAGGATAGTTTATGGGATTTCAAAGTGAACCCATACATACTGAAATTATATTTGATGTATTTATAGAGATGATATTGATTTCTTACATGGTATGAGAATTTTTATATATGAGAATCTATCATGTATTACATAAACACAATCATAACCATGTTTGGTAGTAAGGTAGACTGAGAGAAAATCCATGGAAATAATTTCCCATAGTCTTGTTGGAATTGGCAGAGGTGTGTACAAACATTGATTCTTATCAACTGTCTTGGAAAGTGCATGTACTGTATAACACTTAATGTATTTGGATACATTAGACTGAAGATGTGGCCATAATAAATACCTTTACAACACTACAAGAGTTTTTTCAATTCCAAAATGTCCTACAATCTTACTAAAATAAGCATCTCATATTATTTTATGGCTCTATACCTCATTCAAAACACACAAATACCAAAGGTGATATATGATTCCATCTTGAAAGTATAAATCTAGAACTGAATTACCATAATGCAAGTTATGATAGATATCTACAAAATCCATGTTAGATGGATAAAATTATGACCATGCACTAAATTCATGTCCACATGCATCAAGTACATAATACAAAGTTTGAACTAGTAGATGTCTCAGGTAATATGCAATTGGATTAACACCTTCCTTCTTATGTTTGATATTCAAATCGAACTACGAAAGCTAAGAAGACCATTTCTAATGTTGTTCTTGCTTCAACTTGTTCTGAGTCTTCAAGAACTGAATAAGTTTATGATTTGTGTGGACCAAAATATCTTTTCTCAATATATAATTATTTTGATGCTTACATGCTTGAACAATAGCATGAAGCTCGTGATCATGGGTTGGATAGTTTGTTTTTAGTGCAATGAATGTTTTACTATGGTAAGCAACAAGATGACCATATTGAATGAAAACAAGTTCCAGTGCAAAGTCATCCCTGCATATGTCTCAATCTCAAATGGTTTTTGATGATTTGGTAATTCAAGTATTGGTGTGGAATAGATTATGTATTTAAATTCTTTGAATGCTTTTTATTATACAGCTTCCTAGATGAAATTCTATTTAATGCCACCTTTGGTAACCTGGTTTATAAGCCAAGTGACATGAGAAAATCCAAGTACAAATTTCCTCTATAAATTTACAATCCCAAGAAACCATGAAGCTATCTGAGATTATTTGGGTTTGGCCATTTTTGGATGGCTTGAGTCTTAGTCGGGGCCACGTGCACTCCTTGTGTGTTTACTATGTATCCTAAATACCATGTCTCCTACATATAAAGTGAACATCTCTCCATGTTTGCATGGGAATTGTGTTTCCACAAAGTGTTAAGCACTTGTTGTATATGGCAAATATGTTCATCCTATGTTTTATTGAAGATTACAATGTCCTCAAACTAGAATACAACAAATAAAGTAGTGAATGACCTAAAATAGTCATTCATCATCTGCATGAATGTAAATGGTGTGTTAGTAAAACCAAAGGGCATGACTCACTATTCAAACAAACCTTATTTTGCCTTGAAGGTTGGATTTCATACATATATAGGTTCAATAGGAATCTAATGATATAAAGACTTAAGATTGATTTTGGTGATGTATTTTTCATTATGGAGCAAGTCCAGTGAGACCTCAATCCTTGGAAAAGAATAGTGGTTCTTCACTGTGATCTTGTTGAGAGCTCTAAAATTGATGCACAACTTCCATGTATCATCTTTATTTGGTGCAAACATAATTGGGCTATTGTAAGGTGATGAACTAGGCCTTATATGTACTCTATCATGAGTCCATGGATCTGTCACTTTATTTCATCATTCTCTAGAAATGATCTATTATATAAAGAAGCATTAGGTAAAGGTAGTCTGGTAGATGTAGGATAATGGGTGACAAAAGGTGTGGGGTTTAAAGTGACACTTTTTTTTTTGAAAATAATAATTATTGATCTTCGAGAGAATTTTAGAGATACTTGAAAAATGAATTTGATAGTGATAAAAGAATATGAATTATGAAATTTTGAATGTAGTTTCTAAATATATATATATTTTCAATACCTAGATGATAAAAGTGTGAAAAATGAATGCATTTATGACAATGACTTGACACTTATTTTGTGAAAATATAAGGAGATATGTATGAACACATTTTTTTCGAGTAAATGAATGAATTATTGTATGAAATTTCATAAATGAATAGATGAAATGTCGAATATTGTTGAGAATATTATTTTATTAATATATATATTTTAAATAATTTTATAAATAAAGACAACTAAAAATTGGAATTGCAAGTGTATGAACATAACTTTTTGATCTTAATTTCATGAAAATCATTTTTTTAAAGCATAGCTGATGCTGTGTATATTGTTGAGATATAAGTTTTATAAAATTTTAATTAACGGTCAAAAAGTTAAAAAGGTATTTGTAACGATATGTATATAGTCCATAATGAGGTATGTTGTGTAGAAATTAAGTAATAATTAAAAACAATAGTTTAACAGTAAAAAGTTTTTATATTAAAAAACTATGCTTTCCCCTCTACAAACCTATATATATTTTAGAATAATAAAATCATCTTGATCAGATGTGTTGACAAAGATGAAAAATACTCCTAAATTTTCTTAAAACCATGTGAGCTACTCCATTGTTGATTTTAGGCTAGGTTTGGACCTCCCCAAACCTATACCCAAAGTAATTTTGGAGAGAAAGTGTAAAATTCAACGATAGAAGTGTTAAAAGGGCATACTCCCTTTGTAAACGGCATACTCCCCTTGCAAAGGGCATACTCCCTTTACAAAGGGCATGTTACTAGAAAAAATGTCTTTCAAAGGGTGTGCACCCTTTGAAATCCTTGTTTCATAAGGAAATGCCAATATATAATTTTTTTGAAAGTAAAGGGCGTACACCTTATGTAGTACAAAGGGTGTATGCCCTTTGGTAAGATGTTTTTTATTATTTGGTTGTTTTAGTGAGAGTATATATTTAGTAAAATAAATGTAATAAGTTGATTCTTATACTTCAAATTTATTTTACTAAATATAACAAATTAGATCCACTCTGCATCTTATGAAATAGATTCTAGAGCTATTGGAATTACCCTTTAAAAGTTAGTTTTTCAAAATCCATTCTAGTCAATAATTTTGTTTCAAAATTTTAGGGTTGGAAGACACAATGAGAAATGAAATTTCAAATCATCTTATATATGTAATAGATCTATCCATTGAGTATGCCCCCCACTTTACCTAATTGAGTATGCCCTACCTACTAAATACCTACTTGAGTATGCCCTACTCGATTGAATACCTAAGCTTGAAGGCATATTCCATTAATAATTTGTGGGATTTTCAATCATTGGGTATATCAATATGCATTAATGAATGACCTAAAGCATGAAAATTTTAGCATATATAGGGCCATCGAGTTAAGATCTATAGGCACCTAGCCCACCTCATGCCCTATATACCTATCTCAATATGAAGGATGTCCACTGAGTTAAGATCTATAGGCACCTAGTATTTTTTAATCCACCCATGAGAGTCAGAAATAGAAGTACCTTAACAAGAATAAAATATCCTTTCCTCAAAAATACGTATATCTCTATCCTCCACTCCTCAGATCATGGGACCTCAACGAGTAGATCCTCTCCTTTCTAAGACTAGAAGCACCACATCATGGACAAAAATACCTATACAAGAATAGTAGATCCTTTTTGCCATATATATATGGGCACCTCAAAGAGTATTTCCTGAATATAAACATCTCTCCCACCCATATAGATGTATAGGCTTCAATGATCAACACCTCGACAAGAATAGTAGCACCTCTCTTAGAATAGGACCTCTCTAGGAATAGAATATAAACTCCTTGAATTGTAGCACCTCTCTGCCATCTATTTATATGGGATCCTCTCCCCTTCCTCCATCTATATATATGGGTTCCTCTCACCTTTCACAATATATATATATATATATATATATATATATATATATATATATATATATATATATATATATATATATATATATATATATATATATATATATATATATATATATATATATATATATATATATATATATATGGGCTCCTTGAATAGTAGAGAAGCTCCTTTCCTTAGATAGTAGATCTAGACATCCCACCTGGGTGAAGGCATTAGATCAGTCTTTGGTATGTATGCCAGGAGTAAGGCATTATACATGGATTAAGTCTATATACCAGGATGAAGGCATCCTACCTAGATGAAGTATGTATACCAAGAGTGAATCATAATACGTGTATCAACTTTGTATATTGGTATCAACATCTTGTAGGTATAAGGACATAGGGATATAACCCCTATCTCCTATATAAAATAGATATGGACTGCTGAACCCCAAAATAAAGTCCTACTAGTAGGTGGGGATAATTATTGGTAGGTGGGTTAAATTATTGGTGGGTGGGCTATTGGTCTATGGGGACTATTCTCTATGCCCTATCTCATCATCACTCTATTCACAACCACATATCTCTCTATATAGTAGATGAGACGACCGAAGTCAATAAACATCTTGACCCTTATATCTCTAGATCTACACTATATAGTTTAATTGGCACCCACATAGATTATTATCTATAACTAAATCACAAATGAGTCTCTACAAATAGGGTGAATCACTTAACTCATGATCGTACAAACATGAATGATCTCTTATTCTCTATAATAGTTGGTCATGCTATTAAAACTAACTTGCCCCTATCTTATATGAGGGTTAGCTAATGGTCGAGTCATCCATCTCTATCTTTATCCTCTTTATGACCATATATCTCGATGGGTAGATGATTGGTCTCATTTACTATATGTGACCATATATCTCTATGCACTGATGACTGAACTAACCACTCGTATAGATAGATAGGCCACATATATATAGATAGGTAACCACCCCTATATATATTTATCACCCATATAGATAGGTAGGTGGGGACTATTCTCTTTTCATTGACTGACTCAATAGTAGGTAGGGACTAATCTTTCCTCATTCACTGATTAGGTGGGTATGCGAATTGACTATCAATAAAATAGAGTAGGTAGGGACTATTCTCTCTCCTCATTAAAGAATATTGCTGGTACACTCTCCTTATATGATGAATAAAAAATCACTATTTATTGCTCTACCATATCTCTTGATAGGTATATGACTAGAATAACTCAACTGCATGACTTGAATCACTCAACTACTATTTGTAGTTGTAGTTGGTTTCTCATGCTATATATAGATACTAAATCCTATTTCTTCTCCTGAGAAAAAGAGTATAAAGTCTTGTCAAGATAATCTAGATATACAAATGGGCCCATATATCTAGAGTAGAGGGGAGGGTGTTGACGTGAATTTTATCTCCCTATCTCTCTATGGGTTATATGCTTATTCATGCTCAACTCAAGGTAGAGCCCTATACCTATATATCGACGGGGATGGGCCCCAAAAATATATAAAGGAACATTCAATTTTAGGCTCATTAACTTGATTGAGGAAATTTATGGTATAAAACAATACTTTCATTATATTTATATTAGACAATATTATAGAGAGGTAAATCATCTCACATAATTTATGGAAAACATGGTGGCTAAAAACCTAAAAAATGTTGAATATATATTTTCTATCATGTGAAGGAGACATACATGGTAAATTACTTCTAGTATTTGTTTGCAATTTATCAATTTACACTACCCATTCCAATTCTTCTAACAAATTTGATATTTTCTCAACTTTTAATTCTCTCTTGATTATATGGTTGCATAAAGTAAGAAAACTTGGAAAAAATATAGTGTCAATACTCTAAGTATTTGGAAGAATGTGAGAAAAGAGGCATGAATTGATTACTAAAAAGTGATAATATTCAAACACCCATGCATTAGGATGGATGGTCTATGATACAACCAACCATCTACCTCTAATTCCATCTTGGCTATAAATAGGATGCATGGTCTATGATACATTGAGTCATCCACCCATAGATATATATATGGTCACGTATATAATGGAATAGATGGATGTGTATAGATAGGGTGCATTTATAGGCCATTAAGTTGCCTAGTCACATACGATGATGGATGATGAAAAAGTGATTATGGCTGATGAGGTATGATTATAGACTTATTAGAGATGATGAGGGATGATGAGGGAGTGATTAGAGATGATGAGAGAAAATGAGGGATGATGGAGTGAGTAGGGATGATGAGAAATAGTGAGGGTTGATGAGGGAGTGATTAAGGATGATGAAGGCCAATGAGGGAGTGATTAATGATGAGGAGGGAATGATTAAGGATGATGAGGGATGATGACAAATGATGACATAGTGACTAGGAGTGATGAGGGATGATGAGTGACTGATTAGGGATGATGATGGATGACGACAACCAATTAGGGAGTTATTAGGGATGATGAGGGACAATGAGGAATGATGAGGGTATGACTAGAAATGATGAGGGATAATGAGGTTCAATGAAGGATTGATTAAGAATGATGAGGGTAAATGAGGGATGATGAGGGAGTGATTATGTAGGATTAGGGATGATGAGGGTATGATTAGGGAGAATTAATACTGATGAGGGACTGATTAGGGATGATTAGGGATAATGAGTGATGATGAAGGATGATGAGGGAGTGAATAGGGATGATTAGGGATGATGTGGGTTGATGAGGGAGTGATTAGGGATGATGAGGGCCAATGAGTAAGTGATTAGGGGTGATGAGGGATAATAAGGGCCGATGAGGGAGTGGATAGTGATGATGAGGGTTGATGAGGGAATTATTAGGGATGATGAGGGATGATAAGGGTTAATGTAGGAGAGCTTAGGGATGATGAGGGGAAATGAGAGATAATGAAGGAGTGATTAGGGATGATGAGGGTTGATGAGGTTATGATTAAGGATAATGAGGGCCATTGAGGGAGTGATTACGGATAATTAAGGATGATGGGGGATGATGAGGGAGTGAATAGGGATAATTAGGGATGATGAGAGTTCATGAGTTAGTTATTAGGGATGATTATGGATGATGGAGTGATTAAGAATGATGAGAGATAATGAGGGAAAATGAGAGAGTGACTAAGGATGATGAGAGATGATGAGGATCAATGACAATGTCATTAGGGATGATGAGGGATGATGAGGGACAATGAATGTTGATGAGAGAGGGATGAAATACAATTATGAATGACAAGGGAGTGATTACGATGATGAATGATGATTTATGAACTTGACCCCCCTCTCTCCATATGGTTTGAGGAGATGGAGACAACAATATGAACCTGATAAAATAGAGTTCAAAAGCACTCCCTTCTACCCCAAATAGTAGTGGTAGTGGTTGTAGTAATGTCTTATGTGAGTTTGTAATGCTATAAGATGACCTTTTTCTATTCCGGTCAGAAATAAAGAAGTCAGGTCATGCATGCATGAGATTATAATTGAAGCATGCATGGATTGATCTATCCTTCTAACATTTGTTTGAGTGAATAATATCTTTTTAAGATGTATTGTAAATGGTGTTTCAATTCCTTTTATTTTGAATGGAGTGTACTATGGTGATTATCTACTTTCATGTCTGATATAAGTGACCATATCATGACTACATGTAGATGTCATGTATGAGTGACCACATAGATACATGTAGTACTAGGTTCGTGGTAGATGTCATGTATGAGTGACTGTATCATGACTATAGGTATGCTACAAGTCACATGCTAAAGGGAAGTCATTTATTCATATTGATAAACCTATTGATCAAAAATCCTATAAATTATTTAGTAATTTGGTTCGAATCTACCTTCAAACCTTTTTCCCAATCATCCATAGTCATTCCTTTCTTTATGTAGCTGATAATTCCCCCTCTTCTTTCAATATATCGCTCAATTAGTTCCCCCTATAATTATTTTCAATAATGGTAATGCCTTGTCTCTTTTTAATATATGGATCAAGTAAGATAGATATAGTTAAGATTAGATCCAAGTATTCAAGATCAAGATATGGATCGGGGATTGAATCGAGTAGGTCATACTCAATTTTATAGGGCATATTCAAGTAAATATCTTAGGTAGGTATGTCATACTCAAGTAGGTATAACAATAAGGAAAGGTAGGTAGGGCATACTCAAATAGGTAAGGTAGGTAAGGCATACTCAATTAATTAAAGTAGGTAGGGAATACTCAAGTACAAAAGGTAGGTAGGGCATAGTCAAGATCAAAATATTGGTTGGGTATCTAGGTAGGGTATACATAAGAATAAGATATGGATTGCGTATTCAATTAGGTAGGGCATACTCAAGTAGCTAAAGTAGTTATGGCATACTCAATTAGGTAAAGTAGGCATGGCATACTCAATGGTATAGATATATTACATACATAACATGATTCAAAACTTTCATTCTCATTCTATATTCCAATCTTGAACTTTTGAAAACTAATTATTATCCATAATATACTTTTAAAAACTAACTTTTAAATGGTAACTTCTATAGCTTTGGAATTGATTTTAGAAGATGAAGAATGACCCTAATTTGTTATGTTTAGTAAAATAAATTTAAAGTATAAGAATTAAAAATGTAAACATTTATTTTACTAAATATATACTTACACTAACACAAAATAATAACAAACAAAAAAAATATCTTCCCAAAGGGTGTACGCCCTTTACCAAAGGGGGTATGTCCTTTGCCTCCACATTTTTTAAATATGTCATTTCCCTCTAAAAAATGTATTTTAAAGGGTGTACACCCTTTTATAAAAAGGGCATATGCCCTTTGCTAAAAAAGGCATATGCCTTTTGTGAAAAAGGGCATACACCCTTTACGTTTGGGACCAAACCAAGAAAAAATAGGCACAATTTTTTTTAAAAAAAGGGCATACACCGTTTGTAAAAATAAAAATATTTCCAAGCATGTCACTTTTTTAATCCCCCAACTTTGTGCATCTGCCCAGTCTAGGGATTAAATCAATAGTGTTCTTCACCACACAATGTGTAGGCACTTCATTTGGTGAATGAAAGCTATCCTTATATTCTTCCAAATCTTAGTTGACACTTAAGATTTTTGTTGTTACTATTGGAGGAAATTTGTTATAGATTTGTAATACAAAGACGTTCTTACATTTAGACCTTACCATAAAAAGCACAAACTTAATACTAGATGTGACTAGATTATTACACTATTTAATGCTAATGAGTGATAACTTAGGGACTAATTATAGCATGTAATATCTCTTATCACCAACATCTATGATAATGTTTATGGGATTTTATTCATAGAATGCATATCAATGGTAAATATATGGTTGACCAAGTAAAACATCACATACTTATAATGGAGTGGTGTTACAAAGGAATGCATATTAAAAAGGCTCGATGGTGTAAACTAATTAACATTGCTAAGTGACATGGTTTTGAGATATCACATTGAACAATTCAAAAGAGTATGGTTATGGGTGAGATGTCAGTGGAAATTTTAATTTGTGAACTACTTTAAAATAAATCAAGGTCTTCTAAATTTCATTGTCAATGATCAAGTGTATTGGCTGAGCATTGATCCACATTTGAGAATGGAAAAATCTTTTTGCTTCCTCTATTTTTGTAGGCGTAGTATAGATGTTTTTATTGCACTCTATAATGCTAGGCTTATAATCCATGATCTATTTTCTCATCTCCAATGATCTAATGTTTGTAAATACTACTTCAAGATATGTAATTAATGTCTTCCTAGTTTAGAATTATTTATTAGAATGGCTATTAGAGTTATCAACTGAACACCACTTTATATTCATGGATTTATTATTATGATTGTTTATCAATTATTGATTCTTTTTTGGAGGATGTGTTGTCACTTGGATTTTCCCCTTTTGAGGAGATGTATAAGATCTCTTCATCTAAGTGGCACAATGGAAACACTTATAGGCTTGTGGGTAACCTAAGGATGAGGTGAATATTTAGGTAGGGATAACTCCCTTGATGTACCACTTTGGATTGCAACTACACCTAAACTTTGTTGGAAAAAAAGGAGAGAGATAATTGAAATAAAACTATTCTAAGGGAGGTGATACACAAATAAGATAATGAATTCCATCCAATAGCATGTTACACATGAGAACAAAGGACTAACCAAACATACACTCCCTAAATCTATATCTTTTCACATCAATGTTACATCATGAGGTTATGGATGAATGTGCAAAGATAGGAGGACTAGATAAGAGGCCTTGAATGTAACTAATGAAAATAATAACTCACTCAACCTTGAATTTATTAGAACACTTCACATGCCCTGCAAGAAGAAGCTTTCCAACTGTAAATAGGATGTAAGAATGAGACAACATGCTAAGGAATCCATAGTCTTCACTAAGCAAGATCCAATATTCAAGTAAAAAACACTAGGAACAGTCATTAAGAGGTAAAATTAGTAGTATTATTGATCAAATGGTATGAAAATGAGAAGGACTTAGACATACTCATGTGGAGCATAAGTTACAATGGCCAAAATGGCTAGTTTTTATAGAATTTGAGAGAGAGAGGAGAAGAGAAAAGTCCAAGGGTCACAAGGACACTTTTAAAGATAAAAAAATAAGTTAATTATGCATGAGAATAGGATGTGGGATGGACCATGCAAGGTAAGGAAGTCCAAGTGTCCATCCAAGTCATCAAACTCTTGCAAAGTGGCATGAAATTCCCTTAACTGGCTCAGAAAATTGGCTTCATGATTTGGACCTATTTTAATGTCCCAAAACTGATTAGAGATAGGTATGATGATTGGAATGAATGGTAAGGGTATTATAATTTACTTTACATGCATTGGTTATAGGCTTGGTCATTTGGAATCATTTGGAAAGGAGCTATCATCATCTACAGTCCAAAAAACTCCTTCATGCACCCTGCACACTTGGCCTCAAATTTAGCTTCATTTTTCCATGAAAATCCATGGGAGGGACTGGATGAAAATTTTAAAGACCCTAAATGTCCTTATAAATATATGGGACAACTTAAAATCACCCACTTGAAGTTTTTCCACCCTTCTCACTAGCTTATCCAATATATCAGTTTTGACTAGTTGAGATGAAGCTATTTGTTTTCATATTTATGAGTATTTATAAGTAATTAAATGGAAATATAGAGTTATTAAAATTCTTACGATTTCCCACAAACTTTATTTCATCTCTTTAAACCACCTTTAGCTTGCAAAACACAAAAAATAATCAAGAAAACCTTGTTTCTCACCTCATCCATAGAGTTTCATACAACTCAAAATTATGGGAGGGAGTTTTAAATATTCATATGCAATTTAAAATCATCCTCATGATAAGAAATTTCATTATACTGTCTTTCCAACTCCATTTCCACACATTGGTCACTAGGAAGGGTTTGCAAGGGTTTTGAGCAGTTTTGACTCTTAATCATTGTTCATAAAACTTAACATTAAAATTTCAAAAAAAATTCACAAAAATTATGTTAAAGGATACTGATAACACCTAAAAAATTCTTTTTCCCCAATGCAAAGCTTTAAGAGAGATGTGAGTATTCAAAATTGTCCTATCAAGCTATTTGTTCCTTTTCCTAAAAGCTTATGTAGGTTTCTGAGCCAAAAGTGACCTTCTCATAGTTTAAAACACATATTAGAAGACGAAACACACTTTTATTGACCTTATGAACATGTCTCAATAGGTTGGAGCTCATATCCAATGCTATAAGTGTGATTGAATTTTCATTTAGACACTAGGCCTAGCCATGCCTAGTATGATTATTTACACTTTGAAGCCTAACATGAGGTTTTTTTATGGTTTTCCTTTCCTCCAAATAGATTAAAAAAAATATATTGACCCCTTAAAAATTAATCTAAAGGTTATAATGATCAATCCATTCTAAAAATTGGATTGGTTTTCCTTTTGGCTTCTAGGCCTTAATTATGCTTACTAGGCATCCTTGCAAACTTGATGGTCTGGAAAACCCTGTTAATATTCATCCCTTTTTTCTATATTGATTGACTAGTTGGTTATGCCTTTTAGGTTAACTCACATATAAAATTCATTCATTGAGATGTTGAACGACATCCTCCGACCCTTTAACTGTGTTACTTGACTATAAATTTGGAAAATCTTCCAATTCATTCAGTAATAAAATTGACTATCATAAATGGGTATTGACAACATAACAAGTCTTAGAAAAGAGTTAATTTATTATATAATGGATTAAAAAACATTTGATTAGAATCAAAGATACCTTTAGAGTATATACTTATGTTAGATGATGAGGGAGTGATTAGGGAAGATGAGGGATAGTGAGGATCAGTGATGGAGTGATGGTGGGGGTCAATGAGAGAGTGATTAGGGATGATGAAGGATGAGGAAATAGTGATTAAGGATTATAAGTGATGATGAGAGATGGTGATAGTCAATAAAATATTGATTAGGGATGATAAGATCAAGTGATTAGAGATGATGAGGGATAATTAAGGTTAATGAGCGAGTGATTAGGGATGAGGAGGGATGAGGAGGGAGTGATTAGGGATGATGAGGGATGAGGAAAGAGTGATTTGGGATGATGAGGGGTAGTGAGGTTCAATAGAATAGTGATTATGGATGATAAGGGATTGATTAAAGATGACTAGGGACAGTGAGGGTCAATGAAGAAGTGATTAGGGACAATGAGGAATGATGAGAGAGTGATGAGGGATGAGAAAGAAATGATTAGGGATGAGGTAGGGATAGTGAATAAGTGAAATTAACACAAAGTGGTCATTTGATGTGTGTAGGTCATCAATGCAATTTATGCTACCCTAATCACACCACTTTGTATCAAGTTCAAAGTGAGTGGTTTGAAAAATTCAATTTTGACAAACTTAGGACTCTTATAAATGTCAGGAATCAATTTGGAAGGCATAAAAACATAAAAAATGACTGTGTTTACCAAAAATGGACATAAATTAAAAAATTTATGTCCTAAAATATCTAAGTTCAATATTTAGACCCTAAAAATGTATAAATACTGACCAAATTGGATTTTGAAAAATTATTTTATATATCGTAAGGCATGTAGCTGTGAGACCAACTCTATAAAATCTAGAGTGACACTAATTTATTATATTTAATAAAATAATTATACTTAACACTTAGATTAGTAATATAAGCTTTAGGTCAATATTAGCTTCATCTACATGTTCTTATGCTTTTATGTGCAAAATAATAGGAATGCAATTGCATTATTGATTTTGTAACAATGTGATCATGTTATCTAATAATGTGATCACATTATCATTAACATGATCACATTACTAATGAAATTGCATTAGTAACATAATCACTCTATTTGAATTTGAATTTAAAAATTGAGACTTTTTGCTCAGGAATGGCTTAGATAACTGAGTCAAAGGCTTAGACCTGTCAATCTAAAGCTAAGTCTAAGTGTTTTGCTAAAAATAACAAAATTCAACTTCAATTGCCAAATACACTATGAATTTCAATGGTGAAATTTAAAAACTTAATACCATCGTGTTGAGCACACTCTCTTATTTCTAAAAATATCATTTTAATAAATTTTGGACTAATTTAATGTTTCAAACTATGTTGATTCTAACTATACCTTTTTTAGGCCACTACATACCACAAATATGCATGCCTATACATGTTCATGTAATTTTTTTTTCATTGATCCAACTTAAAAACAAGTTATATGGTTACAAACTAGGCCTAAGTCTACACACATTAAAAAAAAATTGATTTTCTTTTTTTTGAAGTAGTTAGGCGCACCACACGGATGACTATCTATTTTTTGTCATTTTTTAGGATCTATTTACTGGAAATTTTCATTAAAAAAAAGTATTCATTGAAAAATATAACACAATATAGGTCAAAAACTAGAATATCTTATCTAAATATTCGCTAAAGGGTTTCTAACAATATTGAACGCTACTAAAAAAATGGTGCACTGCATGGTCATCTATCTACTATGTTTTCTTAAAAAAATAGGATATGATATTAAAAATTTAGATGTTTTACCTAGTTATACTTAACCATTTTTAAAACAAATTAGTGTTTTAGAAACTAAACTCGAAATTCTACATTTCTTGTTCTTACACCATCTTCAAATTTGGAGTGCAGATATCTCAAATTATCTAGAGAAATTCAAATTTTTGAAATTTTAGGAAAATCATGTCCACATGTAGGCCCCTTTTTGTCCCTCAACTTTGTGCACTTACCTTATATATTAAAATATTAATATATGTACTAATATTATTATAATAAAATATATGTATAATTATATATAATATTTTAATATTATAAAAATAATAATATTCTTATTATATATTTTATTACATAAATTATTAATAATATGTACTATTATATATAAAATTAATATATGTATGTATGCATGCATGTATGTATGTATGTATGTATGGTAGTAGTATTTTTATATTACAATAGAATTTAATAATAATTATACTTATAAATATATAATATAATTATTTATATAATATATTATATATGTTTTGATTGTTTAAGACTTAGACATGTAAATCCTAGGTTGTTAAAGGGGCTGGGTAAAAAGAGTAAATTCAGACAAATATTGCAAATAGATATATCAAATTAATTTACCTGAGGTGTATAGAAAATGAGAAAATTAAATTACCTAGAGTGAAACAAGCATTGTTGGATGTCTGAAAGGCTAGAACAGGCTTGTAGATCAGTCAGGAGTCCTTCATTCTAAAACTAGGATTGAAATATGCCTTCAAACAATAGTGAGATTAGAAGGATAATAGTGCACCATGATAGTGTCCAAAGTATTTCACTAGTGTCTTATGGATAAGTTATCTAACACTTATAAGGGTGCTATGGGAGGGTTTCAGATATCTGTAGGTGAGTTTTGAGCTTCTAATCATTCATTTGTGTCATTGTTTTGTTGAATATTTTCCAAAACCTAATGAACACCTATACATATGAAACAAAAACAAGATGAAATGTAAAATTAAGATAAAAAATGGGTTGTGGGATGTTACGATAATGTAGGATACAACCCCTATTATCCTAGTTATTGCTTACATTAACCCTAATGATAGGGGTCTCAGATCACATGTAGTTCTCCCTTAGGGAACATGCATAATCAACGCACATAGTATGCTAGAATGTCTTTCACTTAGGCCTTTTTTTTATCAAGCATGAAAATATAGGTGTGATTGTTGAGTAATATGCAGTATGATGACCTATACTATTAACTAATTTTATGTAATTATGTGCCAAAATAGTAAGTGTTAGATGTAAAATGCCTTGTGAGACTCTTTATATAGAAAAAAATTGATTTGAATGTAATGCCCTCACTCACTGACCAAAAAAATGTAAAATAAATATAAAATCATAAGAGAATGCTCAAGGAAGGGTTAGGACCCAAAACACACTACAAAAGTGACCATTGGACACTAGTGTTGAACTGGACACTAGTGTCCAAGATTGCACTAGTGTCCTGAGAACACAAAATTAGGTGAAGACTGTGCAAAATAGGCTAGGGTCCCCTATGACTGGGATGGGATGACATAAGACCATTAAGGGTGTATCAAACATGGAAAACAAGTTATAATAAAGATTAAAAGACCCAAAATGATCACATAAATAAGACTCACATTCATCATTAAGACCTTATGAAAGAAGGATAAAATACATAGTACTTATGGTTGCTTGATCAAATTAGGGTGTTTACATTTACCCCGCTTTTATCCTAATAATTTAATTAAATGGAAGTACTAGAGTAAAAGGAAAAGGAAAATGTGTACCTGTACTTACTAGTGTGACCAATTCATGTGGAGGATGGATGTGCTCTAGGCTTAGCCCAGTTTTTGGCTAGAGAAGTAGACAAGAGATGGAATGTTGTCTATGAAGAGAAAATCCATAATGTGGATGCCCCTCTCACTAAATCTCAATTATGAACTAAATTGTGAGGAATAAAATCTTGTTTTGTCCCCACCCTGATATGTGAACTGAATCATGAGAGGTATTTGAAAGTGTGGAGAAACAAGCCTTGATTTCCCCCACTCTGGTATGTGAGCTAAATCTAAGAAGTAATATGCTTAGAGGTCAAGATTTTTTCTCAGCCCTTGTAATCTAGGTCTAGTGAAAATCTATGGATCAACTGCTATAATTGGCTATATGAGCTAACCTAATGAACTCCTGGGGACATCCTAGTGACAATCTGAGTGTAATATGATAATCTATATGTAGAGAATCATATAATGTGCCATTTTATCTATATAACCTGGTGGTATCCTATGAGATCAAGGACACCTTCTTTGCATCATTCCCCCAAACTTGATATCTGAGTAATGTAATTGTGTGCCCTGTGTATAAAAATGTATTCGTATAGGGATAGTGTACCATGTATGTTCCCCCATGGTCAAAATTTGAGTCTAAAATTATGTGGAAACCTTATGTAAAATATGATAATGTGAACCAATATCTGACAATATAATGGAACCCTATAAATCTGAGACAACTTGTATGTTTGAACATCCAAGCAAATTTGTGTGTCTAAATATCTAAGTCTATCTAAACCAATCTGAGTCAATCTGAACCAATCTAAGTCAATCTATGTGTTTGAACCAGTTTATGTATTTGAATCACTATATATTTGTGTATCTGAATCAGTGTTAATAGTGTATGTATGGCCCCCTTTGGGGGAGAGAGATGAGGCTATGATAAGGGTTTTGAATCAAAAGTGATGTTGGTAAGCATGTTAGTGGTAGTTAATGTTATTAATGGGAGTATAGGGTTGATTATTTTACATGTTTGTAATAGAATTATTTTTTTAAACTAGGGTGAATATAGGCTTGTGTTCTATAGTGATTTTGTTAAGTAAGCATAGGTTTTATCTCTTTGTGTAATCAATTTGATTGGAATAGGACTGTAGCTGAAATAGTGTGGAGAATATCATGATCAAGTCCCATACACAAGAAATGGATATAAAATCAAAGCTATGGTTCTTGATATATCACGTTTGGAAGAATCTTGTATTAGTTGACAAATTATGCATGTAAGGTTAACCTTAGGCAGGGGGAATTTTTAAAACATGGTTTAAATAGGTTGGTTGATTGGTTTGATAATCATTTTAATCAATAGAATTGAGATAAATTGTTTGATCTAGGCTTAGAAACATGTCGAGGAGATGAGAAGCAATCGTGAACCTCTACAAGGAGGTGGAAGCACTCATCCAAGCTAGGGAGGAGGTTACCCTGGTAAATAACCTATCATTTTCATTATTTTTGAAACATTTATTGCCTTTTTCATCATTTTTAGTGAAAATTTTGTAGTTTAGGGCCTAATTTAGGAGGACCATGTTAGTGTCCCCAGTATGGTGCTAGTGTCATGGGCTTCAGTACTACCATCTTGGGTACAATGTTATGGTCTTGAGTGTAGCACTAGTGTCCACTATAGCTAAAATTGCTAGTTTTGCTTCTAAATCATGTTTAATGACTACTATTGCATGTTTAGTTGTCATTGATTTAACCTTTTAGGGTTTAACTATCTATGTTTAGATTAAAGGGTTAAGATATCTAAATCAATTAAATAAACTGCAATAATTAATTACTAATTTGTTATAGCATTTGACCTTCTTTGACTTTCTAAAAATAACAATAAATAGGCATAAATATAGACTTATCTAAAAACTAACTATCATGCATGATTTGTGTTCTAAAAGTTGAGATTTTGGTAGTTCTAAGTTTCATCAATAGGATTTTGGTGTTTGCAGTAGTGGATAGTATGGATAGTAGCACCATGTTTGTATAATGTCCTCCAAGTGGCGGTAGTGTCGCCTTTGCAAGACTCTTCCTATTTTTTTGAGAGCACATGCACCTATGTTTTTAGGTCTTATTCCTGCATGCATGAAACTTGGAACTTTGTGTCATGCCTGAAAAACCTGATTTAGTGTGGAAAACCTAATCCTCCTTGCAAGTATGGCATGAATAATAATTATGTGTTCATTACTAGTATAGACTAGACATCCTCAACACCCCACTGTGAAGAGAGTTGCCTAAATACCAATACTTTGAATAAGGATCAATTCTGATGTAGTTCTCCCACCTAGTGCTTGATGCAAATACAAGTGCATGATAGAATGAGAGTGGACTTGGATGCCTTAAATGTGCTTGAGATTTGAAATCTTTGAAAATTTTGCTTACGTCTATTGTAGATGGTAGTATGCAAAAGTAGGGAAGAATAGGGATCAAATACCTTAATTTTACTGAACTTGTATTTGGTTTGAATGTGTTTTTGCATCTATTTTTCATCTGGTGAATAGAAGAGAATTATACTTGTATTTATAGAGTCTTGTTGCTTGTGTGGATAAGAATATATGCTTAAGATGACCTTAAGAGGGGCACATATTTGAAAAAGTATTTATTGTGAAGAGCTAGTGTCAAGGATAGTAACACCCAATTGAGGACACTAGCTCCATGTCGTTGTAGTGTCCCAAATGTGGTGCTAATGTCCTCTTTGTAGACTGTTGAGCAAGTTGGATTAGGTTCTGAGAGGATAGTCCTAGGATTATGTTTTGGCTGACTATGGGTGACTATGGTCTACATAAGGATTGGAAAAATGTGTCTAAGACTCTAGAATGGGTCTATGGCTAAGATAAGAATAGGGTAACTCAAATGACACTCTTAGCATCTAATTACCACTTTTAGATGATTATAGTCATTCAGAGATGCTAATGCTAGATTTGGCTATATTTTATAGGTAGATACATGTATGAACGAGTTTTAGAGTGACCAGATGATGAAGTGCTTACATGGACTACCCATGATAGATGATGAGAGGGTAGTGATTGATAGATATAGTTTGGGTCATGTGGTATCACTTACTTTGATGCCCTAAGATATACATATGATGATGGCATTGTGCAAGAGGTGGATTGTTGATACTTATACATTTTGGTCACCCATTGGGGAGATCATTGTGACATTGGAAGATGTCTATAATATATTTAGATTATCCATTATTGGTCAATGGGTAATGTTATAAGAGGCTACTAGAGATAGAGCTATAGAGCAGGTTGTGAGGTACTTTGTAGTTATTCCCATGAGGACCCATTAGCTAGGGAGTTGTGGTGATGTGTTGTTGTCTTTGATTGTTACGACTAATATTCCATAGTTTTGGAATTTTTTAGTGGTACTACTACCTTCCTTTATTATCATGGATGGGATTGGGGTATTTATCTCATATATGATGCACAATATAGTGTAAGATATAGAGGAGCATGGGACTATATACTCTTGGGGTCTCACTCTAATAGCCCATTTGTATCATGATTTATACCATTTTACTCAGGAGTTATGCATGGGTGGCATTGGTTCTTCGACATTATTTCATTGTTGGGATTATGATCATATTGTAGTGGCTAGACTAGAGGGTTTTTTGCAGATGGATTTGGTTCACCCATAGATGTTTGTAGAGAGATGGACTAGTATGGATCACTTAAAATCAAGGAGCATGATGCACTGTCGACAAGTTTTGGATCATTTGATAACTATAAACATATCTAGAGACCCTATAGGGGTTTTAAAGGGTGGCCTAAAGATGGTGTTTGACTAAGATAAGTTCAAGTGATATTTTTGTTGCATGACCATTGGGTCAATGTATTTGATAGATTTTAGTATGATCATGTGACATGACAGTTTGGTGTTATCCAAGATGTGCCACCTACATCATGGGTGTGGTTGAGGAGTTTATAGGCACTAGTGAAGCTAGGTAGTAGGTTGAGACCTACAATTATTGATTTGGTTCTAATTATAGTGATGGAGTGAGATACAGTGTTAGATATACCCAATGTGGATGAAATAGGAGTAATTGATGCCTATATAGTATGGTGGAGGCAACGTAGATGGCCACCACTATTTGTAGGAGATGTTGCTATCATGCAGGATGTATTAGATCTAGATCCCATTAGGGTAGCTAAGGGTATGTTTTCATTGTGTGTTTATATGTTTTGTTTAGTTTGACTTATCGATGAAATATCTAATGTAATGCATTAGTGTGTGTAGGTATAAGAGGAAACAAGTATTGGGAGACCATTATTGAGGCTACACTATGAGAGTTGACATGACATATCCTTGATGTTATGGATTATGGGATAGTAGAAAGGGCCACAAGAATTATAGGCATTCATGCCCACATTTTTTTATCGAGCATCCATTGCCACCATTACATATAGACAAGCAGTTTTTGATAGAGATGAGGCACATGTTGAGCTATAGATGTGAGATATGACCCCACCTGATGTTCTAGGTGGGACAGGTGGTAGGATCATGGATGATCACATTCATCTATAGTGATATCATGTAGAGTTGATGGTTGAGGTGGTAGTACTATGGGATAAAGAGATGAGATGCATGTCTCAATCAAGATCTAGAGGGAATGTTAGGGCATCTAGTTCTAATGTTGATGTATCTGAGAGTGAGAATGAGGAGGGTGGTCTTGGTGACCAAACTCCAATTATTTAGTGATTATGTACTATTGTATTAAAACTTATTTTGAATCAAATATATATATATATATATATATATGGAATTTTTGATACATGGGTATTGTGTCACCTAGGATTTTAATTTGTGGCATTGTTTACTTGAGTAAGTGTTTTAGTTGTATTTAATGCTGATGTTTTGATATAGGGATGTATTTGTTTTGATATAAAATTCTAATCGGTTGCTCATATGTATATGGATATTGGAAAATATATGTTTATCAAATTAGGAATGCTAATTGTTAGTTGTTATAGAGGTATCATAGTATAGCTGAGTGTGGACCATGTGACTATGGCCTATACTATCTGAATCCTAATGGCATGGTAAACAAGTGACCATACTACTCATTTTGTGTAAGCATAGAATTAGAATCAGGAACTGATACTACTCATGATGCACTACTAATAGTTAGATGTGTAGACTCTGTAGTAAATAGATTAATCAATTACCATACTAAAACTATGCTCTGATCTCTATGATTGTTTCCAAATATCTTAATCGATGGTCAAACTAAAATTGTGCTCTGATCTCTATGATTATCATCAAATATCTTAATTGGTGGTCAAATTTAAAATATGCTCTGACCTTTGTGATTATTGTTGAATATCTTAATATGTGGTTGAACTGAAATTGTGCTCTAATATTTATGAAATGGATCTCATCTCTGTTGAATTTATGGTGCATGATATCTCACATAAGTAGGTGTCCTATAAACCACATGGCTCGTATGATGAGTAACCAAAGGTTCCTTAAAATGAACATCCTAGGATAACTCACTTCTAGAAGAGTGTGATCTAGGAGAGTGTGGAGAATGAGATCTTGATTCCCCCTATGTGAATGATATAATGCCTCCATCAACATATTGGTCAATACAATCTCTAAGTGCATAATAATTATTATCCCAATGTCCATTGATTATGTGATAGTTGTAACATGGTTTGTTTCTTATTCCTTGCAAATGATGTGTTCGATGATGCTGATTAGGAGGAAGTGTGATCATCCCCTTGTTTAGTAATGTGAATAATTTATAATAAAACCTATCTTTGTCTAAAAAATGTATGTCCCCACTATTAGTGTCTTGTGCTCTATCCACTGGAGGAGATTCTCTATAAAGTGGATCTTTGACTTTATTATCTTGATTGGTTATTTCTATTCCATATTTTCCTTACTCATGGATCAATTAGGTGATTGTACCATGTTGGATAACTATGGTTGTGGGGGGCCTAAATTCAAATATACCTCTTAATCTATCTCAACTAGTCCCAACTTTTTCTCTAATTCCATAGTTGTGAAACATATATGTCAAAATGATTTGGATGTCTCATATAGTAATTTCTCCTTAAGAGGGAAGATGAGTCCTCTAATAAAGATGTATTGTACCTCTAAATCTCTCAGTTGATAGATCAACTATTATATAAATGATTTGAATCTTAATATGTAATCATTCAATATTTTTGACTTACCCTGATGTAGTGAAGGCAACCTCTTATATGTGATTTGAGGTCCCTTATTCTATATTTAATTCATGAGAAAGACTTCTTCTAGCTCATGGTATGTACGTAACAAACCATTGGGGAGTGAATAATGAAACTAATTTAACACCTCACCCTCTAGAGTTTGTTAAATAATTTTAAGAGAATCAAATTGTGAGTAACATGTGCCATATCTTTTTATAGGCTTGAAGGTGTAATTATGGATCTCCATGTCCATTTAACTTTGATAATAATGGTATATGAAAGTTTGGTGGTAACTTTGTATTGAAAATTCTACATGGGATGAGATTTCCATGGATGGCACTGGAATCAACCCAAGAGTAGTATGATTTACTTTCTAAAGTGAGATGGTGTACTTGTTATTGTAAAGCACCCACGACATGCATCAAGGATATTACCTCTTGTGATGTTATATTAACATCATCAAAGGGTTCATTTGATTCTTGAATATTATTATTAATTTTAGCCATTGGTACACTACATCGGGGAACATTTTTAGAGAGATTTGGTTTGCTCACGGTAACATTTGGAGGGGTGATATCTTGGATCTAGTGAGAAGGAAATAATCTATCACCCTCATGGAGGTTAGAATGAGAAATGGGTTCTAGTTTAGTAACAAGGGATGAGGGAGATTCATCTATATCTCTTATATTGTTAATTTGTAAATAAATATCATGTGATAATAGACTAGAAGATACATTATTATCATGCAAATGTAAACTATTTAAATTATGAACATAATTATAATTTTGCTTGTGTTTATCTGAAGACATATTATCATTTGAACTAGCATTTGATAAGCAATAAATTTGAACATGAGAGATAGGTGAAGTAGGGAGAGAACTAAAAGGACTAGACTGAATGTCTTCTTCACTAAAATCATAGTAATCATTGTTATTCCAAATTTCATCAAAATTAGAGTTTAATTCACTTATAGAGATAAGAGTAGGGGAGTTATCATTCTCATATTCACTAAGATAAAGATTAAAATAATACTTTAACTTTTTACTACTATGCAATATATCATCATGTCTAGGTGCAATGCAATGCATTTCTTGACTAGCTATGAGTGGAATGCATGTATGGTCATTGTTTTCAATTTTACAGTCAAGGGTAGAAGAAGTATCAATCATGTTTTCATTTCGCACATTATGACATGTAGGAAGAGAGCTAGAGATATTTTAATTATCTACATTTTCCATAGAATCATTGTGTTGAGATTGAAATGTAAAATAAGGTGATATAATAATCTCATTCACTTTAGTTTGTGCATCGGTAAAAGGTGTGATATCATCTGGACATGATTTTTTAAATTGAATTGAGAAGGGTAAATAATGTGCATTTTTCTTTTCTATGCTAGGAATAACATGTACAATGTTACTTGAATCACACAAAGGTAAATTGATTTTATTGCTCTTGTATTGCTTTAATTTAAATAAGGATGTAGCAAAAGTGGTTGAAAAACTAGGATCACATTCAAACAAAACAATACCTATAAGGAGCTATTTTGGTCTTATATTTTTAGTTTGATTTTGAGAAGTAGGAAAAGAGAGTATAAAAAGAGAAGAAGATGCATCTAATCTATCCTCATCAATACTTTCATTGTCATGCTCATAATAGTCATCATATCCATCTTTGCAACAATCATCATCATCATTATAAATGAAATCATTATTATGTGTTAATGTGCAATCTTGAAAATTTGTTCATTCATTCTTATAATTATGAGAAAATGTTATAAATTCATCAATTAGTTGAGGGGTAAGAGGCTTCATGTATGTCATTTTAAACTTGCCAAAAAAGAGAATCTAAACAATAAACAACAAGCACACAATAGGTATAATGTAATCTAACATATGTATATTTGTAAATATGCTAAATATTCACCCCAATGAATGAAAAAGATCAAAATTTTATTTGAGACCCTAAGGGCTAATATTTTGATGTATAGGTACCTAGTATGCAGATCTAGTTTTTGTTTTTTAATATTTTGTAGACAAAATTTAAAGTGCATTAAATTAATGAAATCTTTTTAGAGAGCTACATTGGATCAGTTAGATTGTGTAAAAATTAGGAAAACATAGGATTTTATAAATTCTAATTTATTACACAAAGATGGAGAAGCTAAACCCTAGGATGGAATTAGAGTTTTAAAGAAATATTCAAAGTAAGTCAGGCTCACAAAAAAAATTAACTATTTAGGACTTATACATGTAAATCCTATGTTTTTTAAGGGGTTGGGTACATAGGGTAAATTTAGAAAAATATTTCAAATAAATATATCAAACTAATTTATCTGAGGTGTATGCACAATGAGAAAATTGACTTATCTAGAGTGAAACAAGTGTCGTTGAATGTTAGGAATATTGAAACAAGCTTGGAGATTAGTTAGGAGTCCTTCATTCTAGAACTAGGGTTGGAAACTGTGTTTGAATAGTAGCATGGTTAGGAGGATAGTAACACACACAATAGTGTCCAAGGTGTCATGTTAGTGTCCTTCTATGGAGAAACTACTTGAGACTTCTAGGGGTGCTACGGGAGGGTTTTAGAGATTTGTAAGCAAGTTTTAAGCTTCTAATAATTCATTTGTGTCACTATTTTGTTAAATATTTTCCAAAACCTAATGAACACATATACACATGAAACAATAACAAGATCAAATGCAAAAAGAAGAGACAAACTAGGTTATGGGATGTTACAATCGTGCAGGATAGAAACCTTATTATCTTGGCCACTACCTACATTAGCCCAAATGATAGGGGTATTAGATTGCATATATTTCTCCCTTAGGGAATTTGTATAATCAACCCACATGGTATGCTAGAATGAATTTTTCTTAGGCCCTTATTTGATCAAGCATGCAAATCTAGGTGTGATTGTTGAATAATATGTAGTATGTTGTAATGTCCCCTTCTCATTGATGAAGATCAGGAGACCCTTAGCCTAATTTTCCATGTTTTCTTGAGATAAGGGAGGTGAAATAAGGGAGAAAACATGTGGGTTCTATCCAAAAGTGCTTTAATTACTATGTTAAAGAGTGCTTTTGAGTGCTAAAATATGTAATGTCCCCCTCTCATTTATGAAGATCAAGAGACCCTTAGCCTAATTTTCCATTTTTTAATGAGTCTAAGGGAGATGAAAGAAGGGAGACTATGCGTGGGTTCTATCCAATAATACATTTAAGCTCTAAGTTAAAGAGTGATTATGATCATTAAAATTAAAAGTGCTTCTAAGCACTAATTTTAATAGTGTTTTTAAATGCTAGTTTTGACTTAAAAGAGGGAAATCTCTAGGAGGCTGACCTCTTTGGGAGAGGGGGAGTTTTGAAAATAAAATAAGGAATGAGCTTTGGGGGAGAGGATATTCAATGAATTGGAAAATAATAATAAAATCAGAAATATTAGCATGAAAACATTGAGCTTCAAAACTTTGAGGATGGAAACCCTCATCAGAGGATTAGTAAGGATGAAAACCCTTACCATCCAATTGGTATCCCTAATTCAGGGGTTGTATCAGATATCTTTAGCCACTTCATGGTGTTTCTAAACACCCTTTACCCTCAGCACTACAAAAGAATAACTGCCAAAGGGTGGTGAGTTTCTAGGGAGCTGGGTGAGCAGGGAAAAGAACCCCAAAAGGACAATGAGTTGTCAAAGAGGGCAGTGTGACATCTAACTAACAAGATTAACCTACCCTATTTGGGGTGTGGTGATTTGATTATGAGTCTTTCTCAAGCCTAATTTGGTGTGTAACAACAACATACATCATCTAGTGTTAAATTATAATTTTTACAGCCCTCAAATTGTCATAAAATTCGAATTTCAAGTGGACATCATTGACTATAACATTTGTCAATTTTTCTATAACTTTGGAAGAATAAAATAATGTTGTGTGCCCTATTTTATCACTTCAATATTATATAATCTTCAATTATCTAGGCTTTACAACAATGATTAAAAAAAAATTTGGTAGGGTTTTACTGTGAATTTCAAGATTTGCATATTTAGTCCCAAAGGGGATATTACATTGGTATCAGAGCCAAGAATTTGGTAGCCTATGGGATGAATCAGATTTTAGGGAAAGAAGCCATGGGGGATGGGAATGATGATCAAATACACCCTCTTTCAGGTGAGATTAAGTATCTACACAAGTCCTTCACACAGAGTATTATGGAGGCCCAAAGAGATGTGATATGCCTTGAGAGGGTCTATGGCAGATTTAGCTAAAGCCTTACAGGGTTTCCAACCAAACAAATAAGCTAATCATGGACAAAGAAACAATGGTGAAGGAAAATCCTTAGTAAATGAAAGGACTTCCATTAGGCCCCATTCAAAAACCTTCAAGGCAAAGTTCCTTCAAAGAGAAAAGATTCAAGGGGAGATGTGATAACTACACAAAGAGGAAGACATGCATACATATGGTGAGGAATATGTAGCCCTCAATTTTTCAACATGTGATATGTTGTCTTTTAGGTATTTTTTCCAATTAAAAATGAATAATAGTACCAAAAGAAGGAATAAAATATTTCAGCAAGAGCAACCAAGGAAAGACATACAACAAAGGTTGGGGAAACTAACTCTTCCCTTTTATGATGGATCCAATAAATGTTTAGTCAAATCATGGCTATAAAATTTGGACACATACTTATCCTTGAGTCCTATGTATGAGGAAAAGGCCCTCAAATTTTTTACCTTGCATTTGGAGGGAATAACACATGAGTGGTGGTACCACGGGTTAATCACCCAAGGGCATGAATCGATTACCACAATTGATGAATTTAGCCAAAGACTAACATAGAGGTTTGATAGAGAGGATCTTGAGATCCATTTTTAGAAATTAGCACAACTCAAACAAGAGGGTCTGATGGAAGATTATATTTCTAAATTTTAGAGACTGTCGATAATGGTACATGATGTAAATGAGAGAATACTTGTATTATTGTTTGTGTAAGGTTTGGTTTAACCCATCAAAGGATTGGTCAAGGGTTTTGAACCTTCATCTCTTCAAGACACAATCAAAAAAGCTCTAAATTTAGAATTTACAACTCCTAGAGGAAGACTTATGCCTGTTGGATAGCCAATAATAGCACCTTTAGGGCAATAAAGAAATAACACTTTTAGGACCTTTGGACAACAAAGGACTAACAACTCGGGGCAACTTGAGACTGTCACTTCTAAACAACATAAATCATGTTGAGTTGTGGAGCTAAAAGCTTCACTGTTGAGCTCTTGTGGAGGTTGTTGGGCTTTTACCAGTAACGACATTGGTTATAGAGGAACCGACATCGACAATATCGCTGACATCAGTCAGGCGTGGACCAGAAGCTGCCCACATCGGTCAGGATTGGCCGATGTTAGTCATATGCAGACTGACAACAACCGACATCGGTCACCTATGTGTGCATGCATTTCCAAAATTAGACTAGTCTAATTTAAGGATGTCTGAGTGTTTGCATGTAAAGACTAATTTAAGTCTTGGGTCTGTGTTTCTAATTATTGTAATTAGGAAGTCTAATTATTGTATGCCTTGGATCCTATTTAAGAGACCCATGGGGAATGTATTGTAATTAAGTTGGAAGTAAGATCAATTAGATCTGCAAGGTGTAAGATCAAGAAGATCTGCTATTGTAATTGGTTGAGAGAGAGAGAACTCTTGAGAGAAATAGTGTACACCCAAGAGGTGTGGGAAGAGTGTGATTTCTTCATTGTATTCTGGAAGAGTTTAATAGAGATTGGTTGTTTCTCATATCTCCTCTTATTTGCTATTTTCGTATTTCTAGTTAGTTATTGCTTCTGGTTCAATTCCGTGTTTAGTTGCTTATATATAAAAGTAATCAATTGTACTCAGTAGTATTCTAACAAGTGGTATCAGAGCGGGTTAGTGGTTGTTGATTACAGGTTCACTCACAGGGGTTTTTATATGAGTGGGAGCAAAGCAATGGCAGAAAAAAGTAAGCTAAGAATGGAGAAATTCAATGGCAAGAATTACCAATTATGGAGGATGCAGATAGAGGATTATCTGTATCAGAAAGATCTATTTTTACCGTTGGGTGGGGTTTCTAGAAAGCCCACATATATGCAAGATGAAGAATGGAATGTTTTTGATAGAAAGGCTCTTAGATCTATAAGGTTGAACCTGGCATCTTCTGTGATTTCTAACTATCACAGGCAAAGACAATGGTAGAGTTAATGGATACTCTGGCAAACTTCTATGAAAAACCCTCAGCTTCGAATAAGGTATATCTTATGAAACAATTATTTAGTTTGCAAATGCAGGAAGGTGGATCTGTATATAGTCATCTTAATGATTTCCATGAAATTGTAAATCAATTAAATTCAGTCAAAATAGTTTTTGATGATGAAGTTAAGGCTTTCTTGATCTTATGTTCTTTACCTGAAAGCTGGCACAGCTTGGTAATGGCGGTAAGTAATCTGTATCTGCTTCAAATATCTTGAAAGTTGAAGATGTTGTTAGTGTAATATTGAATGAAGAAATTTGCAAGAAAAGCATAGGTGAAACATCAGGTAATACTTTAAGTATTGAAAGCAGGGGAAGGCAAAGATAGAAGGGCAAGCAAGGGAAATCAAGGTCAAAGATAGGCAGGAGATCCAAATCCAAAACTGACAGAATAACCTGCAGGAATTGTGGAAAGAAAGGACATGCAAAGAAAGATTGTTGGTTGAAGGATAGCAAATAAAATCAGCAAGAAGGTAATAAGGAAGCAAATGTTGCAGGTATTGTTGCATAGAATGCTCTTATGTTTTCTTTGGATAGTCAAGTAGAATCATGGGTTTTAGATTCTGGTGCTTCTTTCCATGCAACCCCAAATAAAGAATTTTTCAATGATTATGTCCATAGAGACTTTGGAAAAGTTTATTTAGGGGATGGTGAGCCTTGTCAAATTGTTGGCAAAGGAAAAGTGTAGCTGAAATTGTAGAATGGCAACACATGGGTGTTGAAAGATGTCATGCATGTACCCATCTTGAAGAGGAATTTGATTTCTACAAGAAAGTTGGGTGATGAGGGTTGCACAGTAACTTTCATAGCTGAATCTTAGAAAGTTTCCAAGGGTGCACTTGTATTAGCAAGAGGTAAGAGAGTAGGTACACTTTATCTATCTACTTGTATTACTAATTATTCTCCTTTTGTTTTATCTAATTCAGATGTAGATGCAAAGATGTGGCACTATAGGCTTGGTCACATGAGTGAGAAGGGAATGAATGTTCTTAAGTCAAAAGGTAATCTTTTAGATTTGAAAAGCATAGATCTAGATTTTTGTGAGCACTGTATTTTTTGGAAACAAAAGAAAGTGGGGTTTCTGAAGACTGGGTCAACAAAGAAGAAGTATAAGTTGGAGCTTGTTCACACAGACGTGTGGGGACCAGCTCAGGTAGCTTCTATTGGAGAATCATAGTATTATGTTTCTTTCATTGATGATGCTACAAGAAAGGTATGGGTTCATTGCATAAAAAGGAAATCTGATGTTTTTGACACATTTAAGAAATGGAAAGCTTTGGTTGAGAATGAAATAGGTTTGAGATTGAGGTGCCTTAGATCTGACAATGGTGATGAGTATTGTAGTAATAAATTCAACAATTACTATTTTATGAGTGGAATACATAGGGAAAGGATGGTTCCAAGGACACCTCAACAAAATGGAGTTGTTAAAAGGATGAATAAAACAATAATGGAGCATGCACGGAGTATGAGGTTGCATGCTGGTTTGCCCTTAAAGTTTTGGGCAGAAGCTGTGGATACTAAAATGTACCTAATTAACAGAGGACCTTCTACTGCTCTCGATGGTGGAATACCATAAGAGGCTTGGACAAGTAAAAAGGTAGATCTTTCATTTCTCAGAGTTTTTGGTTCTGAAGCTTTTGTGCACATTGATAAAGAAAATAGAAAGAAGCTGGATGCTAAATCCATGCGACTTTCATCGGTTATGGCTTTGGAGATTTTGGATTCCAGTTGTGGAATTTAGAGACTAACAAAATTATCATAAGCCATGATGTAGTTTTCAATGAGAAGGTGATGTACAGTGATCAGCTTAAGAGGCTGAATAATTTTGAGTAGGGCAATCTTGATTTGGATGAGGTAATGATCCAAAATGAGCTCGCAGGTAAAAATCATCACTCACAGGAAAACACAAACACCGACATCAATCAGGCGACTGAAAACGGTCAGACAGGAACCGACATCGGTCAGACAGTAATCGACGTCGGTCAGGTAGTAACTGACGTCGGTCAGGTGGAACTGACGTCGGTCAGGTGCAGACAGAGAGATGATCGAGATTGGTCACTGACAGAATGAAATTAGGGCAAACAGCAAGCTGTAGATGAGTCTCAAATGCCCATAAAGAGGACTATAAGGGTAAGTAAACCTCTAATTCGTTATTCCCCTTCTTTATACTATGTGTTGCTAATGTATGGTGGAGAACCAGAAAGTTTTGATGAGGTAATACAGGTAGAATATAGGAAATAGTGGGAGCATGACATGAATGAGGAAATTGATTCCTTAGTGGAGAACCAAACGTGGGATTTGGTTGAGTTGCCAGTCGAAAAGAAAGCACTGAAAAATAGATGGGTTTATAGGTTAAAGGAAGGAGAGAATGGACAGATGAGACATAAGGCCAGGTTGGTAGTAAAGGGATTTGCATAGAAACTAGGTATTGACTTTGGTGAAATCTTTTCTCCTATAGTAAAGATGACTTCTATTCGGACTGTATTGTCTTTAGTTGTTATTGAGGATTTGCATCTTGAGCAGCTTGATGTTAAGACAACGTTTCTTCATGGAGATTTGGATGAAGAGATATATATGGAATAGCTGGAAGGTTTTGAGGTCACAAGTAACGAGAAACTAGTGTGCAAATTGAAGAAAAGCTTATATGGTCTTAAGCAAGCTCCAAGACAATGGTATTTAAGGTTTGATAGGTTTATGACAGAGCATGGCTTTAGTAAATGTCAATCTGACCATTGTGTTTATTTTACCAGATTAGATAATGGTCATTATATTATCCTGTTGTTGTATGTGGATGATATGCTTGTTGCAGGTTCACACATGCAAAAAATTACTGAGCTAAAGGTAAAATTAGCTCACACATTTGCCATGAAGGATTTAGGAGCAGCAAAAAAAATCCTTGGCATGAGTATTAAGAGAGACAGAAAAAATCACAGGTTGATTTTGTCTCAAGAGGATTATGTGAATAAGGTGTTGGAGAGGTTCTATATGTAGGATGCAAAACTGGTAAGCACACCTATGGCTGGACACTTCAAAATGAGTAAAGATTAGTGTCCTAAATCACATGATGAGGTTGAGTACATGAGCAAAGTTCCATATGCTTCAGTAGTTGGGAGCTTGATGTATGCTATGGTATGTACTAGACCTGATATTACCCAAGCAGTGGGAGTTGTCAGCAAGTTTATGGCCAATCTAGGAAAGGAGAACTGGAAAGTAGTTCAGTGGATTCTCAGATATCTGAGAGGGACTAGCAGCAGGTATTTATGCTATGCAGGGTCAAACACTTCCTTACATGGGTATGTAGATTCAGATATGGTAGGTGACTTGGATGGCAGGAGAAGCACCATAGGATATGTGTTCACTGTTAGTGGAACGGTGGTTAACTAGATTTCAAAGTTGTAGAAGGTAGTTGCCCTGTCTACTACAGAGGCAAAATACATTGTAGTCATAGAAGCTAGGAAGGAAATGATATGGATGACACGGTTCATGGAAGAGTTGGGAAAGGAAAAAGAGAGTTGCATATTGTACAGTGATAGTCAAAGTGCAATTCATTTGGCAAAGAATTCAGCCTTTCACTCAAGAACCAAAAATATATAGCTTAGGTGCCACTTCATTAGACAGGTATTGGAGGATGGACAGTTAAATCTGGAAAAGATCCATATGAATAAGAACCCTGTAGATATGTTAACAAAGCTGGTAACAAAGGAGAAGTTGAATAAACATTCAACTTTTGTTGGTCTTCAAGATTGAGCTTGAAGATGGAGATGCAAGCCAGAGAAACAAGACAGAGGATCTTGCTGTACAGGTACAGGTGCAGTTGTTTATCTCCAAGTGAGAGATTGTTGAGTTGTGGAGCTAAAAGCTTCACTGTTGAGCTCTTGTGGAGGTCGCTGGGCTTTTACTAATAACCAGCATCAGTTACAGAGTAATCAGCATCGACAGTATCACCAACATCAGTCAGGCGTGGACCAGAAGCTACAGACATCGATCAGGATCGACCGACATTGGTCATATGCAGACTGACAACAATCAACGTCAGTCCCCTGTGTGTGCATGCATTTGCATGCGTTTCCAAAATTAGACTGGTCTAATTTAAGGACGTCCAAGTGTTTGCATGTAAAGACCTATTTAAGTCTTGGGTTTGTGTTTCTAATTATTGTAATTAGGAAGTCTAATTATTGTATGCCTTGGATCCTATTTAAGAGACCCATGGGGCATGTATTGTAATTAAGTTGGAAGTAAGATCAATTAGATCTGCAAGGTGTAAGATCAAGAAGATCTGCTGTTGTAATTGGTTGAGAGAGAGAGAACTCTTGAGAGAAATACTGTACACCCAAGAGGTATGGGAAGAGTGTGATTTCTTCATTGTATTCTGGAAGAGTTTAATAGAGATTAATTGTTTATCATATCTCCTCTTATTTTCTATTTTCATATTTCTAGTTACTTATTGCTTCTGGTTCAATTCCGTGTTTAGTTGCTTATATACAAAAGTAATCAATTGTACTCAGTAGTATCCTAACAAATCACCCTCTGTGGGACAGCAAAGGAAGCCCTTCCAACAAAGTTTGGGGCAGCCAAAAGAGATGTCAAAGGTAAATAAGGAGTGGGGTGAATCAAATAATGAACTAATAAAAAAAAATTGTGTTTTTCATGTAAGGAACCATGGACACTAGGGCATCATTGCCTTGGAAGAGGACAAGTCCATTACATAGAGGTAGTTTTGGATAGTGAGGAGGATGAAGAAGAGGTGGAGATAGCCACCTATGAGGAGGAACAAAATGAAAAGGAGGAAGAGGATAATTTGGATGGCACCCTTGCCACTTTATCAGGGGCCCCTAAATACTATAATTTTAGAGTGAGTGGGGTCTTGCAAGGATGAAAGGTCACTATGTTCATCAATAGTGGGGCCACCCATAACTTTATTGATGAAAAATTGGCAGTTAGATGTGGGCTGCAAACTACTAAATTTAGAGGCTTCAAGGTGACCATGGCAGATGGATTCATCATCCCTTGCACCAAGAATATTCCCAAGTTAGGCCTCACTCTGGGTAAGCATAAAATTTAAGATGATTTTTATGTAGTTGGCATAGGAGACACTGATTTGGTGTTTGGGCTGCAATGGTTACACTCACTTGGGGAATTCACCCAAAATTACCAAACGATGGAACTAAAATTTAGGGCAGCTAGAAAGGAAGTGGTACTATGTTGGTTGAAACATGGATCCCCCATGGTAATGACTTCAAAAAGGATGGAAAGAGATTTTCACAAGGGGCAAGTTGATTGGGCACTTGGTACAACAAAGCATTGATACTTTTGAGTAGCTAAGAAGAAACCTTCAGCATGCCAAAAACCAATAGAAATAGTATGCAGACTAGCATAGAGTAGAGAGGAATTTTGAGGTTAATGACATGGTCTTTTTAAGGTTTCAACCATATAGACAGTCATCCCTCAAACAAAGTGGAGTAGAAAAGTTGAAACCCCACTTTTGTGGTCCTCACAAGGCTCTAAGAAGGATTAAAGAAGTGGCTTATGCTGGAGCTACCCAAGGGTAGTTAGATACTTAATGTTTTCCATGTATCGTGCCTCAAAAAAGTGCTTGGACAGCACATTACCCCTTATGTTGTGTTGCCACTGCTTGATGATGAAGGGAAGTTAATTTTGGTTCCAAAATCTATCCTAAGGTTCTAGGAGAGGAGACTTATGGGACAAATCATCATAGATTACTTGGTTCAATGGAAGGATTTGCCACTTGAGGATGCCACTTGGGATGGGGCAGCCATTCTATAGCACCCAAAATTGTAATTGCTTGAGGACAAGCAATTTCAAGAGGGGAGGACTATAATGTCCCCTTCTTATTGATGAAGATCAAGAGACACTTAGCCTAATTTTCCATGTTTTCTCGAGGCTAAGGGAGGTGAAATAAGGGAGAAAATGTGTGGTTTCTATCCAAAAATGTTTTTAAGTGCTAAGTTAAAGACTGCTTTTGAGAGCTAAAATTAAAAGTGCTTCTAAGCACTAATTTTAATAGTGTTTTTAAATGCTAGTTTGGACTTAAAAGAGGTAAATCTCGAGGAGGCTAACCTCCTTGGGAGAGGGCAAGTTTTACAAATAAAAACATATAAAAGGATCTTGGGGGGAGAGGATATTTAATGAATTGGAAAATAATAATAAAAGCATAAGTATTAACACAAAAATGTTGAGCTTCAGTATTTTGAGGATGAAAACCCTCATCGAAGGATTAGTAAGGATGAAAACCCTTACCATCTAGTTGGGAAACCCTCATTCAGGGGTTGTATCAGATATCTTTAGTCACTTCGTGGTGTTTTAAAACACCCTTTACCCTCAGATGCAAAAGAATATTTGCCAATGGGTGGTGAGCTACTAGGGAGTTGGGCAAGCAGGGAAAAAAGGCCCAAAAGGATAATGAGTTGTCAAGGAGGGCAACATGACATCTGACAAGATCAATGTACCCTATTTGGGGTGTGTTGAGTTGATTTTGAGACTTTCTTAAACCTAATCTGGTGTGTAACAGTAGCAAACATCATCTAGTGTTAAATTATAATTTTTTAGCCCTCAAGTTGTCATAAAATTTTGATTTTAGGTGGACATCATTGACTGTAACATTTTTTAGTTCTATAATTTTGGAGGAATGAAATAATGTTTTGTACCCAATATTGGCACTTCGACATTCTATAATCTTCAGTTATCTAAGGTTTGTAGTAGAGATCAAAAATGTTTGTTTTTGGTAGGGTTTTACTGTGAATATCTAGATTTACATATTTAGACCCAAATGGGACATCACATATGTTGAGCTATACTATTAACTATTTTTTTGTAATTCTGTGCCAAAATAGTAAGTGTTAGATTTAAAATGCCTTATGATGCTCTTTATATCAGAGGAATTCTAATTTGAATTTAAAACTCTCGTTAGTTGGCCAACAAGATGCAAAAGAAAGATAAAATCATACGAGAAGGCTCAAGGAAGCATTAGGACCCAAAACACGCTGAAAAAGTGACCATTAGACACTAGCGTTGAACTAGACACTTGCACACTATGCTAGTGTCCAGGACCGTGCTACTGTCTTGAGAACATAAAATTGGGTGAAGATTGTGCAAAATAGGGCAAGGTGCCCCTGCAACTAGGATGGGATGATATAGGACCACTGGGGGTGCAACAAACATGGACAACAAGTCATAAGAAAGATCAAAAGACCTAAAATGACCAAGTGAACAAGACTCACATTCTTCACTAAGACCTTCCTGTAAAAGAGCAACAAAAGACATAGTATTTGTAGTTTATTGACCAAATTACGTTGTATATATATATATATATATATAGACTTTGGAACTTCAATATCTTATCCCTGAGTTAACAACATTTTATTGATGATTCAAGCCACAAATTAGATGTGGAGCCCTACAACAATCAAATCAAGTCTCATGACATCTTCCTCCACCCTTGATAATAGAAGACTGCTAATCAAAGACATTGACTCTTATTAAATTGTGTACCCCTCTACAATGGGTGTATTTCATGTAAATCCATTGGTTACCTTGAATCCATGGCTAGTGTATGATATGGGCTTTCTGGTTTACGATATCCCCTAAAATAACCTATTATTGCCCCTCACCATCACCACTCAATGCACCTTAAAATATTTCACCACTTGCATGTTTCATATGGCTTTTTCTTTCCTCACTACTTCTCTATTGCTCAAACTCATCACGAAATGGAGCGTCTCTTCTCTACACAACACATTTACACACTGTATGAAGAAACACACAAACTCATTTTCTACTGTTACCTCCACAAAAAATCTAAAAATATTATTACTTACATTAAAATGAGATTGTGTCAACAATCATATCAATTTACACTCCCTCACTTTACAAAACCCTACTTTACAAAAATAATACATTACATCCTTACACCGTAACTTGCACCTTCAAAGCAAATGTTAGTTATATTTAAATCATAAAATTGTTGAATAGTGGGCTTTGATTACAGATTTCAAACTAGTATCACGTCTCAATTGTATTTTATAGTTTTCAAAGTCGTTTCACTCTAAAACATGGAGAAAGAGTGACCATAACAGACACCTATTTTTTAACTACCATTCTTCATCTTGTAAAACTCATGTTTGACATTTCCATGATTTATCATCTTATGATATATTAAACTTAATACGATTCATTTTTTACCGTACAATAATAATCCATGCATATTAATTACAGACAAAGATTTAAATATACAATAGTTCATGGAATCTCTTCCGTGCAATAATTCATGCTTGACATCTACTGAAAAGAAATATGGGTCATTCAATTTCTTTATTGCCCTGTCAGTTTGAAAGAAAAGGGCTTGGAATTTCTTATTGTCTTATCGTTTACTAAAACCAATTTATTTGTTGTATGACTTGTGAATTGAAAAGAAAATGACTTAAATCACATGGTCTAAGAAATACATGTTTGAAATTTACCTATCTTATTATTGTATCCTATACTAAATAATTCATTCAATTTCTGTGTCATAAAATAATTCACAGATGCCAATTGCAAAGATTAGAAGTTAAATGCACAATAGTTCAGAAAATTATGTTTTGTGTAATAATTCATGCTTACCGATTCCCATTTGTTGTGTCAGCGTTATTTTCAAAGTTTTCATTATTCTCCTAAAATCCCCTATGATATTTTTTTGGTTGTAGCATTCATAGAATATAATTTTTAAAAGTTGTGCACTTAGGAAAGTCTTAACATAGGTCAGGATCAGTTGGATGCTTAGTAGTATAATTAATTTTAGCTACCATCGGCTAGTATTGAATGTCGTTGTTTTAAAGTGTAAGTTGTCCAATCAAAATATTAAAGAATTTGTTTTAAAAGTAAAAGTTATGCTGGAAAAGATGATATAATTTTTATTTTTGGGAAAGTGAAATTTTGTAAGGTGAAAGAGTATAAATTGGTAGTTGTACTTCACTTGAAACACATGGATGTTTTTTATATCATCTTTTGTAAAGAAAGTTTCAAGCAATAATAATTTGAGATTTATGGTGGAGGTGATAAGCCCTATCTAAGAAGAAGATGTTTTATTTCAAAATGAATATGAACAATAACAAAATATTAGAAAAAGAAAAAACCACCCATCATGAAAATGATTAAATATTTTAAAATATATTACACAATGATAATAAAATCAATGACAAAATACTTCAACGAATAAACTTAAAAAAACCTAAATAAATATATATACAAACTTATATAACATATTACTTTTTTAATATAATATATTAATATATTATATAATAATAATTGCATAGTGTATATATATAAACTCATTTTACACCATCACTTTCACCATACAGTATAAAATTATTCGAACTATCTAAACGTTTTCCATGGTTAACTAGGCAGTATACCTTTTAAATGGAATAGAGAATAGAGGCATTTTAGACTGGTGAAATTGCCATGTTTTATCATAATTGAAGGGTCATTATCCATGGGTGATGTGATGTGACTTATTTCACAATGAGCAGAGCATTTTTATTGAAGGCCACGTGTTTGATTTGACGGCTCAACAACAATCATTGATGGGAAGAAAGCAGCGCAAGCACAGATCCGCTGTAAAGGGTAAGTTAGCAACGGAGATCTATTCCTCCCTTTGCCCACAAAATCTAGCGCAAGATTTTCTATGTCCGCATTCAAACTACTATTCTTCCTCTGAAGCAATTTATTTTATTTATTTTAATTATTTTTATTTTTAAATATATTTGGTCCGCTGCTCCCAAAGGGTCTGCAGTATTTGTCTTTATTTTCTTTCTTCTTTATTTTATTTTATTTTTTATATATTTGGTTCGCTGCTCCCAGCCGTCTAAGCAAATTTTTATTTATTTTTTATTTTATATATTTGGTCTGCCGCTCCCAAAGCCTCTGCAGTATTTATCTATTTATTTTTATTTTTATTATTGTTATTTATTTATTTATTTATTTATTTTTTAATTTTTTTTTTAATTTAATTTAATTTTTTTAAAAATCCTCTCTCATCGGGTTCACAAAACAAAGCAAGTCATGGTAAGTAAAAGGAAATGGTTAAAACACAATTTTCAGTTGGTCACACAGGGTTATATGGCAGAGAAAACACGGTTTTCACTAGGTGTCAAAAATTTGCAAACTCTTGGACCATTAAAGCTTTCCACATTTCTTACAGGGGATCCATGTGGCCCCCAAGAGCAGTTAACGGAGTCTATGGTTAGGGTACTTTACCAGGAAGGGTTAAGCACTCCTTAGAACCAAACTCTCCAGTTAACAAATGGATCTAATGATCCAAGCACTCATGGTTAGAGTATAAAGGAGATAGGTGACCCTTTCTTATTATTACACCGTCATGATAATGCTATCAAAACAGAGGGAAAGTTAATATTTTTGAACGCAAAGCAATACAATGGGATAATAAGACGTAGACAAATCCGTAAACAGTGGCAAAAACATAGTAAAAAGCTTATTAAGATTTTACCCAAGATAGATGGAAACATTGCAAACAGCGCGATCAAAATGAATCACCTGAAAGGAGAACCTACAAGACTAGATGAAGACAGTAGGAAAGAGAATGGGAATTGTCTGCATCATAAAGAACTAGAAGCAGATCGAGGTAAAACAAAAACTATTCTAATAAGTAAATATGGAAGGGAAGATGGATCTCAAGACCATGCAGGACCATACAACGCTACGACTACACTGCTGATGTGGTCATCAGAACTGTACGTTAATGAGCTTATGAACTTGAAACAACCGCTGGAGAAGATAAAAGAGAAAAGGCGACATGAAAGCACTAAAATTAAATAAATTTTGGAAACCAGTTCAAACCTTGAAAGAGAAAACAAGTTGCTCAAAGAGCAAGTTTTAACCCTCCAAAGCAACATGATAAGGGGTCATCAGGGGTTGGTCTATCTAAAATTGGAGTTAGAGAAAATAAAATCAACAAAAGGTATACCAAAAATAGTGATAAAAAGTGACATTTCACAGCTAGAAAAGATCCAAACAGCACTGGCAAACATGGAACTAAGGGAAAATAAGCTAAGAGATCAATTAAAAGAAGCAAAATCCTGGGCCCAGGTTGTTAGAGAACCAATTCATGAGCAAAAAGAAATCATCGAGAAACAAATCAAGAGACACATAAAAGAAGAAAAAGACAAACAGAACAAAGAGGTTAATATTATCATCAAAGGTTTGAGGGATTTTGGCAAGAAAGAAAGAACATACATCTTAGCAAGAGACTTTCTAAAAGAAGAATTGAAATGGACGGGTGTTATCAAGTAAGGAAACAAGATTGGAAAGAAAATAAAAGAAGGAAGGAATAGGCACGTAAGAGTTATCATGAGAAACATAGAGGATAAGAGCACAATCCTAAAGAATAGGGGGCTACTCAGAGGCACTCACATTTTCCTTGATGAGGACTTAACATTTGCACAACAAGAAGAATGAAGAAAAGAGTGGGAAAAAGTGAAAAAAACAAGGGAGGATGAAAAATGCACATAGCTAAAAAATGGAAAAGCTCAAATCAGCGAGCGTTCTTTCCACAAAAATAAGAATTCGAGGCCTCACGAGAATCTCTGCACATGATAAGTTGGAATTGTAGAGGATACCCTTGGAGAAGAGGACCGAGGTTGGGGCCCATAGCAAAAGGGAAAGACATTATTATTTAAACCGAAACACATGAGCATGATGGATGCAAAGTCTTAGACTTTGTAGGGTACAAGAAAATCTCAATATAGAACGAAAAGATGGAGACAGGAAAGGGTCATGGGGGGGTCACCGTGCTAATAAAAGAAGTGTAGGCTGAAATAGTGAAAATAGAGAAAGAAGATCCCAATAAATAATATATTTGGCTGAAAATAATAGACAATAAGGACATAATCAGGTTGGTTGCTTGTTACTTTGCCCCAAAAGGGTCAACGTTCTACAAAAAGAGAAACTTGGACAAGGAAGATCCATATGCGACGCTCAAAAAAGATATCTCTATTTTTAGCACATCAGGGGAAATTGTTTTAATAGGAGACTTCAATGCTAGAACTGTCAACAATCAATCTCTTCAAATGGAAGGAGAAGATAGAGAGGATATCAATCCCTTATGACTAAAAGAGGGTGGGGACCAACTTTGGGAAAGAATGTCATAAGATGGAAAACACAGTGTGACAGACTTCGGCGTCAAACTTTTGAGACTTTGTAGTTTGTATGACATGGTTATATGTAACGGTACAAGAACTTGCCCAGGATCTGGGGGTATTACATGCAAAACCTACAATGGTCAAAGTGTGGTTGATTATGTAATCTGCTCTAAAAATTTGACTGCTAGGTTGCTGGAGTTTGTTATAGGAGAATGCCCTATGGAGATGAAGTCTGACCATATGCCCCTCTTAGTTAAGTTTGGCTTTCTCACAAACAAACAAAGTGAAAGGCAAGCTCAACATGAGGTTAAGACAGCTAATCCGCATAGTAAAATCATTTTGAATAAAAAAAACTAGGAACTCTTTACTGCTGCCCTTGGGTAGCACATTGAGATGACCAAAAACAATGTTGGACTTAAGGAAAACAATATTATGAGGAAACACATTGACAGCAGTTTGCTAGTCCCTTTGATTCACAAGGCTCTAAATGTTTGAAAGAAATCCAAGCATCGGAAAGGAGTCTCTAACACTTTTTTGGCTAACCCCTGGTATGATGAAGAGTGCAAAGCAACAAAAAGATCCTACAAAGAGAGTGAGCCAAACAAAGAAAATAAGAAAAAATATGTGAAGTTGTTAAAAGTGAAGAAAGAAAAATTTGCTATACTAAGAAGGAAGGAGCTAATAGAGTTAGGTAAGCACAATCCCAAAGGTTTTTAGAGGGAGCTACAATAAGAGAAGAAACATACAGAAAATAATATCACATAATCTCAATGGTTAGAGTATGGAAAACTGCTTCCCTCCCAATGTTAGCACATCAACCGAGCTCTTCTCGGATGAGGAGATCAAACAGGGTATAAAGAAATTAGCAAATGGTAAAGCACATGACATTGACGGGTTGCAAGCTGAATTCTTAAAGTGGGGAGTTGAACAGCTTGCTTTGCACATCAAAAGAATTTTTAATGAGGTCATGCAATGGGGATTTCCAGTGGAGTGGACGACTAGTGTCATTATCTCTCTCTTCAAGAGTGGGGATATCAATAATCCCTCTAACTATAGTACTATCATGGTCAACCCTCTTCTTGAAAAGTTATTTGGGAGCTTGATCGAACGTAGAATCAAAAGTTGGGCAGAAATAGAAGGGAAAAGAGCAAAGAGACATGCTAGTTTTAGAGCAAGGCACTCTACCATTGATCACTGTATTACTCTTAGGCATTTGATTGATAAAGCGTGGAACACCAAAGGTGAAGAAGCTTACTGTTATTTTGTGGATTTTAAAAAAGCTTTTGTCACAGTTCCCAAAGACAAACTCTAGAAAAGAATGGAAGAATTGGGGGTTCCCGATGAATTTAGAGCAGCTGTTCACAAACTCTATGAGCGTGTTAGAACAAAAATTAGAACTAGAGAAGGCATGTTTGAATGCTTCGGCAACAACATTAGGGTGAAGCAGGGGTGCCCACTCTCCTGCACTTTGTTTGGTCTTTACATTGACAAACTTGAGGAATGGATAAATAAAACCGAAAGAGGTGGCATCTAGTTGCCCAGTTTTGTAGTAAAGCTAATTTTATATGCAGATGATCTTATTCTTATAGCGAAAATTGCCCATGGTTTGAGGGATCATTTGAAGGCTTTAGATCTATTTTGCCAAGATGTCAGGATGTAAGTGAACATTAACAAGACTAAAGTCATGATCTTCTCTCTAAAAAGGAAACAACAACAAACTAATTTTATGTTCGAAGGTAGCCCATTGGAAATCGTCGAAGAATACAAGTATTTTGGCATTGTTTTTCATAACAGGCTTAGTTGGGAAACTTGCAGGGTGAAAAGGATTTAAGGAGGTTGGAGAGCTTCATACCTTCTCCAGAACAGGGGTAGGAAAGCGGAACTTTGGGACTGGAAAACCAAGAAAACCCTTTTTGGTTTGTTGGTCACACCGATTGTCCTCTACGGTTGTGAGGTTTGGGGAAGCAGCATGTCAAATCACAGATGGAGACATTTGGAAAGAATTAAAAAACATCTTATCACCAGTAGTCTTAAAGTTAAAGCAACTGCTCCATATGAGATCCTCTTGGTGGAAGCCGGGTACTTTCCCAATGGACGTTGTGGCGATTTCACAGTTACTAAGCTACCTAAAAAAGGTTGAAAACATGGGGAATGGTGGTGAATGAGGTGTTAGATCGAAGGAAGAAGACGTGGATGAAGCAAAACATCAAGTGGCTTGGAAAATGGGACATTAAGTTACATGAGTGCCCTAACTCCAAAGAGGAAATAAAAAAGTTTGTATTAGAAAAATTCAGCATTGCCATGTGGACAAATCAGATTGGACGTAAAAAAATGCATTATATCAAAGAGTTCAATCCCACTTGGGAGCACGGGGATAAAGCATACCTAAGTGCCGAACTTAAAGGTAAAGCTAGGCTCCTAGTGGCACAATTGAGGACAGGTTCACACCATCTTAGGTGTGAAACTGGAAGATGGACGGTTCCCAATGAAAGATGGGAAGATAGGACTTGCATTTTTTGCAGTGATAGAGAGGTTGAAATTGAACGACACTTCATTAGGGAGTGCGATGCGTACAAGGATATCTATATGCAGCAGGATAACAACGTGAATGTGGGCAGTTTTAGTGAGTTATTTGAGGAGGAGAGGCTACACAACACGACCTGACTGTTGGTAAAGATTCATAAGAGACGTGATGACATCGAAATAAATCTAAATAACTTCTAATAACCATGAAATCTAAAGAAAATGACTTAAATCACATGATCTGACAATTTCTTTGCCATTCCTCCGTCGTTGATGTGATGTGACTTATTGATGGGACGAAAGCAGCGCATGCAACAGAGATTTAGATGCCCATGTGAGAGTGGGCCCACAACCTATCTTTCTATCTTTCAAAAGAGAATCATAACAAATATCGTGTCCCATTCCGATGGCCCACTCCAAGTCCTTACATTCTAACATAACACTGTCAAATTAATGACTGATATTTTTGGATTTTGTTGTTTGCATTTTAAAAGTTAGGCGTGATGTTATCCTAAAATATAGACATCCTATTTCTTATGTACCAACGTACGTTAAAGGGATTAAACGCACCCCTCTCCCACCCCACCTTGAATAAGATATTTGATATTTGGTGTCTATAGATTCTAACTCTGAGTAGAAATAAGTGATATTCTTTTTTAAAAAGGTGTGCTAACTTAGAACACATGTTATGTATGATGCTTTTAAATTGAATAAATTTGAGATAAATTTGAGTATTTTATGAATACTGAATTTGTAAACTAGTTGCATATTGTTATGAATTGATAGAGTTTTTTTTAGAAATTTAGAAATTGATTTTTTTAAAGGTACTAGGATAATATCCGTTTATTTGGACAATGAAGTGGTGCTCTCTTGTCCATATGGAATGCTTTTGTCCAAAATTACTTTGAGTTTTTTATGAGTATGAAACTTGACCAATTGTATAATATTTACAATTTTTCATGTGTATTGTAATGTGTGGCATAGTTTCTAAAACAAACCAATATGTATGGTCCCTTTTTTGAGGTGAGTTGTTGACCCTATGCAATAACTTAACTCAAAAGAAAAATTTATGTGAAAGATGTTATGACAATAAATATAAATCCGAGTAGTAGTGTTAACATGGAAGAGCATGGCATCATCATATAGTAAAATGAGCATAATAGTAATGTGACATGCATGTAGGAGCAAATATACATAAAGAGAATGTCAAGATAGATGTAAGCAATTAGGCACATAGATAAGTGATCAAAACTGAGTATTGAAAGCTAAATAGAACTACATAGGGAGGGATGTCTAATATTCATCACGTCATTGAAAGGATGGGAAGATGCATGATATCCATCATGGCATCGAAAGGATGGGAAGATGCATGATGTCCATCATGGCATCGAAAATTGAGAAACTTGTGTCATGGCCATGATACAAACAAACAAAGAGTACATGTAGAGCACACAAAACATGCAATATAAGACTAAGGGGCCACATATAAGGGACATGTTCAAATGTCAATCACATGCATAGAAACATACAAGAAATCTTAAAGCCACATGCAAGGACATTTTCAAATGTCCACAATCCAAACAGAGAATACACACAAGACATGAAGCAGGAAAGCAAACATGAATAACATGCATGAATACATGTAATTGATCAACATAAGTACTTTTTAACACTATCTTATTAAATGACTTAGATAACCAATATGATATCAATGTGTTATTAAATGAGAGATATCAATAGATGTTATGTCATGCAAAGAACTACGCTATAATAATAAGAGATAACCAAAGAAGGATAAAACATGTGTATAAGATGCCCCTAGTGAGCTTGTTGATATATATACAAATTGTAGAAAGCCAATGCGTATTTTAGAACTAAGAAATGATAGATTGTGCTCACTAGAAAAATATTAGGGAATAGGACAACATAGCATTTCACTCTTGTCCAATTGGGTGTTATTGTCTGATTACAATTTCTAAGTTTATGAAAATGAAATATCTTGCAACTGGGTTTGGGAATGGCATCATGTGTGTTTTGCAGTCATTCATGTACATTGTTAAAGCATATATTATATAAAATTGGAAAAAAATGAGTACTAAATAATTATGCACAAATTAACTAATGTATGATTAACTAAACATAAGCATGCATAGGTCCTAATTTTGGAATTTTCTGAAATATTTTAATATTTTTGTATTTATGTGCATATATGAGTTGGAAAAGACAAAATAGAGAGAAAGATATTAACATGTGAGTTTTGTAATGGACTCACAACCAATAGGCCCTATGTCTTATATAGGAATAGTAACCTTTCATGAATGAAAAGGGCTATAATGTTGTGACTGAACTAAACTATATGGAAAATATAAATATTGATTACCCTTTCTACCATAACTTCCATTGTCATGCTGATGATCTATAGCATGTTGTGTTTATTATTGAGCATGAGGAACTATAGGGCTTTTTGGAACCCATCGCTGAGTGTATGGATCATGTGTCAGTGTCTTATGTGAGGTTTAGTGCCATGTAATATAAATATAGGATGTGTAGGAGTAGATAGAGGCTCTCTAGAATTTATGACATATCTATGTTGAAGGGGTCATTCAAGGATAGGCCTCTTTAGAAGGGTAGTTACCCACTTTTGAACTCTCTAAGTAAGTTGCACTATTTTAGGTGGTTCGATTGAAATCTTCTATAGAGGAACCAAATATGTATGTGATAGGGGTGCTCAAATTGTGATACCCTCATTAGCATAGATGTATTTAAAATATTTGTGAAGTATGGAAGGAACTACGTGAATTTGATGAATCCAAGGGCACCCCAAAAACATATCAAAGACCCCTACATTGGGTATTACTATGAATATGGTTGTCACATGTGTGGGGACAACCTAAAATGGTAATGTAATATCATCGATGGAACTCTAAATGTGACCATTAAATCCTTTTATGATGATGGTTGTAGGAATCAAATCCTAATATATGTATCCAAGATGATAGAGAAGTGTGATTGTACACATATTTACACTTGACCAATTATTGACCATGATAATCTAAATACATCGATGATCAGTGAGCTTGAATGAATAAATAATGTAAATCTGAGTCATCATTTTCTATTTCATCCTATGAAAATGTGATGAGTGGCCTAGATGGCATTGAAGTATGGTAGGTACCAATGATGTTGTTCAAATGATGTGACACCTCTATATGAGAATGGTAAGAGGCTGGCGGAGGGTGTGCGTTATATGCATAATGCATTCCTAATGTATTTGGTCTCATTAACTAGATGCTTAAGAAAGTGATCATTTAATACTTTCATTGCTTTGGTTTCACCTGGTTGTGCTTTCAAGCTATCGATTGGTGTGCCCACAGATCAATGATGTTAGCATCTATCAAATCTTGAATCTTGTGCCCCAAATTGATGTATTTGTTAGTAGTGTGGCATGGTGCACTTTGATAATCATAAAAAACATTATGATTGAAACCTTTTAGATGAGGTTTATTCACGTTAACCCCTTCAATGGGAGGGAGAGATATGACATTGCATTCCAATAGTGTAATGAGAACCTTGTATGGAACTTCTAGTAAATTGGTAAATTATCTCCTTGGAGGAGTTGATAAGATAATGCAATTGAGTTGGTTTTAAAATAGAATGTACTATTGCCTTTTGATCATTCTTATTATCAACTGGCCTCACCTTGTATTGGGGCTTACTTGAACTCTTTGTATTAGAATCTGTAATGGTTATATACTTAAGCTTATTCATTGTTAATAATTTGAATTCTCTTTCTTTGACTATGTGACACAAATCTATGAATGATGTAAACTTTTTGAACATAATGGACTCATGTAGTGGTAGAAGCAAAATTTGCTTGAAGATATCCTATAATTATTTATTTTCTATAAGACTTGTCATCTTAGATAACATCGTCTTGTACCTTAAAACATATTATGTGATAGGCACATTCGATTTCTATTTGAGTTGTGCAATTTGAGCATATGAAATCTTCTCACATATATTTACTTAAAAGTGTACTAAAAACTTATCAACTAAGGGGTTGAATGCATGTATCGATTGATGTGGTAAGTCATAAAACCATTATAGAGCATAGTCATTTAGACTTGTTGGAAATAATTTAGTTAATATTATGTCATTTGACACATAGTCTAAACATGTTGTGTAAGCTTAGGTGCCACAAAACTGATAGGTAGAGGATATATTTCTATATGTTGGGCCAATGGATTGTGTAATAAACTGCGAGAATCAAGCACCTTATTATATTTTGAATCACCTTGTTGTAGATGTAACACCTTAGTTTGTAGAGACTAAATATCATGCATATGGGATTGTACATCGGGAGAACAATATTGTGTGCTAATCAAAGGTGACATTCCCAATGACTAAGTAGGAATTGGCATATTAATTTTTTGAAGCCCTTGGTTTTCCCCCATAGTAAACATTGGTACAATAGTTTTAGTCATGAACCTGATAGGATTGGAAGTCTCTATTTATTATGCCATTCTTTCACTTTTTATGTCTGAAAGTATTTATAGAATTGTAGGATAATCGAGAGGTTGTTCACGAAGTCTCTGTCTAAAACTTTAAATAATGTCTACTTTATTAAACATTGGTTGGTCATCACCTATAGGTGGGAGTACATCTTGGTGCTTGCCTTAAGGACCAAGGTTATCTTGATCATATTGCTCATACTCTGAATTAGTGTTAGGAATATCTACATGCTCATTTTGTTCATTAGTATTTGAAGGTTGTAATATACTTTTATTCTTATCCATGTTATGTATTCTATCAAAAATAATTTGAGTATGCTCAATTAGAATTCCACTAAATCTAGCACTTTGTCTAAGAGAGGTGGAAATAAATTCTTTAGAGTGCATAAAATATGACATAAAAACTTGAAAGATTGATGTAAAGAAAGAATTTATCAGAACTCAAAACCTTAGGATGGTGATTAAAAATAGTAAAAATAAGGATATAAACACTAACAACATCTATGGTTAGGGTTTTTTGATATTCAATCAATAAACATGATCACAAATATAAACCCTATGAACATGGCTAATGAGGATTAAATAGAGGAATGGATTATTGGAAAGCAAGAAATATTAAACCCTAAATAAAATGCTAAAAATGGAACAAAAACCCTAATGACAATTTGGGGTTTTATCAATGTTAAACAATAAGCGGGTTCACCAATATGTTTGATCAAATTTTGAAAAACTAGGATAATATATTACCTTAATTAGATAAACTATTATGTAAATTCAAAATGCTACAGATATGAAATAATGACAAATTGATTTAGAACTTACTAAATATGGAAATATGGAAAGTACACAAGGAAAATATAAACTTAGTTGGAAAACTGAAGATGCAGAGTATTTATGGATTTGAGACTGGTAAGGAGATTGTGTTGACTAAGTGTAAATTTGGAATAGTGATTTACAAGGCTTCTAAAAAATAATGACCTGAACATACAATAGAGTAGTGTATTGTTGTATATATAAGGTGGCCTTATACAATAGGTAATAGAGATCCCAAAATTTTGGGACATGTTCACCTTTGACTGTGTGGGAGATTTTGATCTGATGCAAAGACCACTGTGTTGTTTCTTTTCACTTGAAAACCTAGTTCAATGACATAGGAAGACAAATGTAATTATAGAATAAAAATGCATTAGTAGTTAAAGTTGTTTTTGACCTCAACACCCCTTGTGTTGAACACTTTCTACATACCAATACTCCAAAGAGGGATCAAACTCCATGTAGTTCTCCCATGCTATGATGGTTTGTGTGAAAGACTAATGCAAAATTCTAGATGTTAGTGCAATCCTAGTGTGATTAAGTGTTTCAACTATGGCTTGTGACCTTTGAAGTGTATTCAAACTTTAGCTCAAGACTAATAGGGCTTTATGTAATTAGAACAGGGAGAAATAGTGAATTTGTTTTGAATGTGCAATTAGAATTATGATGATTTTCAACATGGAATCCTCTTGTGTGAAAATGGTTTGAAATGTAGCTTTACAATGGTATGTTTAGAATTCCTTCGGATGGGGATTATTAAACTTATGGGTTGACCTTGTCATAACTTTGAATTTTATAAAATAGTCTTTATTTAATGAGAGGACAATAGTGGTGGATTTAGACAACTTAGCAAGGTACTATTGTCAAGTAGGGTGCTATTGTCTAACAATCACAAACAACTAATATTAGTACCAAAAATAGTATGAGCGTGGGCTTGAACTATTTGCATAAGAAATATATACATTATAGGATCATTAGTTTACTTATAAGAGTGAATCCTTTGCACGAAAAGTGGTCAAAAGGCCCTAGAATGGGTCATGAGCTAAGGTGTAAAAAGGGTGATCACAAGTGCATTACTTTAGTTTAAATGTTAATTTATGTGTATACAAGTATCTTGATTTGGAAAACTTAAAAAGTGATTATTACTAATATGTACTTATCAAACCAAATAACATTTCCTTAACTTTATACATTAAACATACCTATGTTTAGATTAGGATATATTGCTTTTAAGCCTCAGGGTATAGCTCACTTGGTCTTGGCAGCTTGTAGAGGTAGCCCTGGTCTTAGGTTTGACTCTAGATTTACCTCGTGGTGTGGGGTGAGGGTCCAATTCATACCATCTAGAGGTTATACAAGGGCTCACCCTATGTTAAAGAAGTCAGCTCTGGGTTTTCACTCAAACAACCTCATTTTTAAATTTTTTTGGAGCAAAAAAGAAAAGAAAATTAGAATACATTGCTTTCAATCTCAAAATTATCGATATTAATTTTTTTAAAACTGTAAGACAACCATAATCCATTAAAGAATGTAAAACTCATAATTCTTATATATATGGTTTCTATCCCGTGACCATTTATAACATGTCAAGAACAATGATTATCCATTATTGAAATAATTTATACCAATTTTGTATAATAAAAGTAGGTGAATCACTAGTGTTAGATGCCAATTTTTTATTTTTTATTTTATTATTATTATTATTATTATTATTATTATTATTATTATTATTATTATTATTATTATTATTATTATTATTATTATTATTATTATTATTATTATTATTATTATTTATTTTTTTTAATTTTTACTTAGACCGGGAGGAAACCGTTGTCGAAAAACCCCCAGGTGCCCACCGGGTATACTTTTTAACGTGACCGGCGGCATGGATGAGTCGGCACGCCCTCCGCTACCATGGGTCGGGGGGACTTGAACACCTGACCTGCGGAGCACGACCCGAAGACCCTCAATCCATGAAACCAACTGAGCTAACACCCCCGCCCGTTAGATGCCAAATTTTAACCAATTGTTTTTTTTTAATTTTATTGAGGACAATCCCTATGAAAGGAATCTTACCTTGACCCAAACCAAACTTAAATTTAAGTAGATGCCTCCCAATTTTTCTTGAAATAGAGATGGATATTATCAATATAATAATAGGGGTGGTCATAGCCCTTGGGCTTCTTATTTTCATTATTTTTGTGAAGCGGTATTCAAACAAGGCTTCTTCTAGCACTATTCTTCCTCGGGGAAGCTTCAAATGGTGGATGGTGGGAGAAATGCCACAACTCCTCCTATGCATGAGGGCCAACACCACTCAGAGGTATGATGATGATGATGATGATGATGATGATGATGATGATGATGATGATGACAGTGCTAGTTTTTCTTTCTCAAGTAGGGCAACATATTCTTCTCCTTCCTACTATCATTATAGGACACCTTTCGACATGTATAACATGATTCATATCTTTGCCCTTTAAAATCATTCATATTTATTATAGGGACTTTAAAACTTGTGTGAATGGTTGTTGCATGAATGTTAAAAACAACAACTCTAGTTAGGAAAGAAGCAACAAAGAAAGTTTATCATCAATAGATTTAGATTCCATCACATTCTTATAATTAATAAAGAAATGTTTACATGTTCCATCCATAGTACATGCCACCAAACATTTGTTGCATCTGTGAGGAAACCATGCAGAAGCTTGACATATCCCTTTATTTGGAATGGGCCATATTTTCATATTTTCTAATTCTAATCATTGGAAGTCAACACAAACATCATGCCAATTTTGAATTCAAATTCACCTATAAAACCATAATAAAAGTATTAGTTAAATAAAATTAAGTTAAATAATAAAACTAAATATTAATATTGCTTTTTTAAATAATGAAGATGAACAAAGCCATTTTTGAAATAAATACACAAAATATTAACTCGAACCAGGGGATTTTTTTTTGAGTCTCGCATAAAAATATGGATGGAATTACAAAAATTTGTTCTCCTCTTCTTTTTTTTTCTTGACCAAATCATCATTCTTTACTTTTCTTGACTATTTTCTTTTCATACCAAATCATTATTCTTTAATTTTCTTGACCATCCATCCCATTATATAATCCTATCGAAAGAATAACTTTTATAAAAGCACCAATTTTTTTTTTCAGTTGAAAGAATGACTTTTTTAAAAACTTTCTTAGTGGAAGAATAACTTTTTTTAAAGCAAGGAGAAGCTTATCTAGTGGAAGAAAATTTTGTTGAAAATATCTCAAAGCCATTAACATAGAAAGTCGATATAGTTGGGTTGTTTGATTTCATCATCAAATCCATCACTTAAGAATTGTGAGTGAAATTGTATTTTTTTTAATGCAAGGGGTTTGGTAATTTCATTGACGAAGCGGGGCATCTTCACTATTTGTTTCTTCTATAAGGGTATTTGGTCTTATAGGATGTAGAGAATTAGACTTTGAGTAGACATTGGTTGGTAATTTCATTGATGAAGTGAGGCATCTTCACTATTTATTTCTTCTAGTTGTATAAATATAAGGGTATTTGGTCTTCTAGGATGTGGAGAATTAGACTTTGAGTAGACATTGGAAAGCAATCAAGGTACACCTATCGGCCTAAAATGTTGAGTAGTAAGTGCTTTTAATATCATGAAGTTATGAATTAGAATAATCATATGGAGGAGCACTTTTTCGATGTGGGATTTGAGGGTGAGTTTGGGTCTGTAATGTTCACCAAGTGATCCGTATTTGAAGTGCCCCATTGTGTCCACTTGATCCACACAGACAAGTACAACCCTACTTCAAAATATCAACATGATCACTTATTAGTCCCATAGGGTATACTAAAGCAATCAATTTGCTTTAACTCTTGATTAAACTCCATTTTCTAGGCCAATAAAAAATCATTATTTTTTATGCATTCAAATATTTACAGTTATCCAATGGTTAAATTATGCATTTGTTAACAAAAAAATATGAAAAATCCATTTATTTGTGTTTTGATTTGCTGAAATTGTGGATATGTTATTACGGAGGGAAGCAATGATGTCATGCATAATATCTGTTAGAATGTGACATCATGAATAGTATCGAGAAATAAATGCTTTGTTAGGGGGAAAGGCTCAAAGAATATATCGAGACCAATGTTATCCAATGATTGTACATTATATTTTTTCATGTTTTTGGGCATGGAGGGTACGAGATAATGTTATTTTGGTAAATCAGACCTCTCTGATTTGCATAGCCTACAGATGCCAAGATGAACTAAAACCAAAGCCTATGGATGAAGATGGGTATTGCAAGTTACAATTTTTAGTTGCAAATTTAGCTTGTCTAGTTTTGTCAATTTTTTGTGAACCACTGTCACCATTGTTTTAGATTATGGTAAAAGCAGGTTTTGAAGGGACCCTGAAACCCTTTAATAGAATCAAGAAAGATAAAGCATTAACAACCACCAAGAAAAGCATTCTTGAAACCTACTGAAGAACAATATCAACATCAGGTTTTACAGGGACCTAAAACCACAAACATAGTCCAATAAAAGTACCCAAGTTTTACAAGGACCTGAAACCTCATCAAAACCAGGTTTTACAACCTGAGCTTACAGCATAGGGAAAATAATGCTAAAAAATATTTATCTTTAGCATTCTACCCTAGCCAACAATGCAGGTTGCCATTACAATAACGACACACAAGCATTTTCTGTGACATTAAAGTTTCACAAAATACATTTGGTTTCTTTGTCACTTTGATTTGATGGAGACACCGTCAGATCCAACAATAATGACGGCCGTAGCCATGTCAAGAAAAAGGTCGCGCTCCACCACGCTCTCAAACCCTAAAAATGCACTACATGTAGCCCTAGTGTCCTTAATCAATGTCTTCGTGAGACCAGGTGACCCCACTAGGATTGAGCATGCATTCCATCACCAAAATGAATAGAGCAGGTGCCTTGGTTCGATCCAGTAACCTTGAGAAAAAGGAGTTGCTTGCAGACGACAGCCGTCAAAATTTTCCTTTGTAGGACCACCGATCGATTCCCATGGCATTCGGCACGCCATTCTCCCTTAGCACCAGCACGACGTTGGTAGATCTGCCCCCGATATAGAGGCCTTTAAGACCAGGCCGCAAAAGACCACTGTCACCATTGTTGTTAGCCACTATGGGTTTGTGTTTAATATGTTTGGTTGAGAATTATGGGGCTTCTACACATATTGGCTTTATTATTCGATTAGTTAAGCATGTGGTGAGCAATTCATTTTCCATGGTAAAAATAATAATTGTAATAGGGTGAGTTTGAGCTATAGGAAGGGGAGAAACAATTTCAGCAAGATGTCGAGGTCAATGTTTGCAGCCTGAAAAGGCCAAATCTCATCGAGTTTCCACAGGCCTGTGTAATGGTATTCTATGTTTAATAGCTATAAGTCTCTAAAAACCTCTGAAGAAGCTTCACCTTTGGGCTCAAGTTCAGTGTGGCCTTCAATGTCTACATCATTGTACAGTTTCGATCCCCTAACCTTGCTCAACTTATCTCTACTCAAAAGTAGCTCTTTCAACGAGAACAACCTAAGGGAATGCATCTCAATGTGCGAATAGAGCTATATCCCTCAGTCTGTGAAATTGTAGGCTAATTAACATCCACTTTCATTTGTTCCAGTGAGCAGTGACTACATGAAATCAGAGGATGCCATTAATTGCTATTAATTACATAGGCATTTATACATTCTACACTTGTTCCCTCGATTACAAGGTATAATATTGCATTTATCCAATTCCTTTGTTATTTAAACAATAATTCATAATCTATGTCAGAATTATTCAATTTTACTCAAAAGGCAATCATTATGTTCACTCACGGTAATTATTTCTGTTAGCTTCAAGGATTAAAGCATCAGAGAGACATGACATTCATCTTACGTTCAAGGCAACCTAGGGACGAATATGAGGACTCATCTTCTCAAAAAGAATCCAAATGAAGCTTGGAACACTTACATTTTTCTTGAAAGAACGACAATGCAGAAAGTGCTTCAATTGACGATAATACTTTCGTCAAGGTCGAAGACCATCCAAGCAATCCCGAGGCAATGAATTTTTGTTGCAGTTCACATGACATTTACCCTCCTATGCCATCGATATCCAGCCATATACTCACAAAACTTGTCAAAAATAGAAACAAATGATGCTTGATGACTATCGAGTTTCATGAATTACTTCACTTAATTTGGTTTACGAAGTCAAGTAACTCCGTAACCCTGATTTGGTCTAATCTTATGAAGACTTCAAGCTTATGAACCTTTATTGCTTTTACTTATTATTTAATAAGTGAAGTAATGTAACTTAGAAACCCTAGATTGTTCTAATTAGTGTTTTTTGAGTTTACAAATCTACATTACTCAACGTTTATGATTTTGAGAAGTAAAGTCATTTCACAATTCTAATTTAATCTGGATGGTGTAGCCCGGGTTTGCGAAAACAACTTACTTCACCTTTGTCATTTTGAATAAGTAACCCAGAGAACCCAAGTTGGCCTAGAAATGAGCCCAAACACTTAATTTTTTGAAGAGTCTTAATCAGGTAGTCAGTTACAGTTATACTTTCTCAGTCCTATGGAAGGCGATATGGACCTTAAAATTTTATAACGCTTACCGTTATCTAAACAATGTTCAACATCATGGAAACAACACCTAGTGCTTAACCATCAATGCATTCACATTTGATGGATTTGACTTTTGTCAATGCGAAACATGGATTCATAGCAATTATGCCCATGATTTCATTTCTCATCCGGTGACAATGGAACCGGGACTGTTTGAAGTAGAGAAATAACTATTTGTAACTTATCTACAAAAAATATGTAATTGATCCTTAATTGGTTGTTAAGTGAATCCAAACAGATAGATAGGAGTTGTGATTTATTTTTTATTATACATGCGACATGCATTTCAAACAAGCTAGATAAAAATTTACTACTTCATCAAGCACTATGATTGCAAGCCACGCACAGTATGGGCACTCTAAAGAATCTGTTTTGATGATTTGTAACAACTGTGAAAGTAGTGACATTAAATATTAGTATAGAATTTACCAAAATGAAATGTTAGTATACAATCTATAAATATTATAATAAATTTGAAATTAGTACTATTAAATGTTAGAATAAAATTTAGTAACATCACAAAAAAATGTAAAAGGGATGCCATTAAATGTTAGTATATAGTGTAGTAAAATTAAATGTTAGTATACAATTTATTAGTGTCACAATAAATATGAAAGTAGTGCTATCAAATACTAATTTACAATCTACTAAAAAATTGATCATTATGTGTCGCAGAGATTAATGTTGTAAGATTTTTAGTTGGCAATTAAATTGCTTTCTTTAAAACTAAGTTGCTATTACATGTATTTTACCTTTAATTTAATGAATTTGGATGTTTTCTTATTAGATTTAAAATAAACGCATTCCACAAACATAAAGTACACAAAACATGTGTACATTGAAATTTAGTCATTAAAGTACTCAAATTTGTAATTGAAAGAGTTTGATGGAAGCTACCAAAGCATGCCAATTTCTTGTCAAGGCCAATCATGCAATGTCATTTTTGTGTGAAAATTTTACATTTAACACGCTCTATGATAGTGCGCCCAATTGTTACATTTTATAGAGGTAGATTTTGCATTACCTTTTTCACAATTTTTATTGAATGTTTTTTTCAAATCATATTTAAATACTTCAAATATAACATTTCTTTAAATAAACCAACTACTCTGTAAGAACTTGATGCATGACGCCCTCATTAAAAATGTCTTCATAAACTCAATACAAATAAAATTTGAATTGATGAATGCAAACTCCCGATACCTCACCAATACCCCAAATCTTTTATCACCAAACATCTTATCAAATTATTGTCACTCATTTATATAATGTCAAACTTATATGAAATGCCCTCATGCCACACTACACGACACTGCCATACACATCTACAAAGTCTCCACCCCTGGAATCTAGTAAATATATAGGAAAGGATTACCTCATTTTTTAAAATATATTTTTGACTAATTGCCTTAAGAAATATTAAATCTATTTACAGTCTCTATGTTGGAAACGTAAGTTTGACTAAAGCCTTTGATAAATACGACAAATCCACCAAAATAATATAATATTATTTTATAAAAAGTTGTCTAATTATGTGTGAAGTCATGAAGTGTCAAGAATTTTTGTGGAATCCGTTGTAAAAAGTAACATTTTAGAAGTCGCTGAAATTAAGAAATGCATAAATATATTATTGGGCTGTAGGAAGGATAACACACAGCAGTGGAACAAATTTGTATGCAGCAGAGTTATAAAAATAGGGCATATCTAAAACAAAGCAGCCTCTGTTAGGAGGAGCATTTGGAACAAAAGTATGTATACAGCATTGTATTTTCATCAATAAACTGTATTTTGTGTGTATCTTTTGTATATGCAAAAGCATTGATTTTGAAAACAACAGTATTTTGAAGGAAAACCAGAGCACATACTTTTAATATTACTAACACTCCGTCCACCATCATAAGAAGAGGGGGAAAAGACTAAAACCTCTTTAATCACAGATATCGCAAGACGAATTGACATTTGGATCGAACTTCCTCTTCACAAAACTACGAGATTATGGCGGATAGTGTGGGAACTCTCAACGTACGTATTATAAAGGGAACCAATTTAGCTGTTCGGGATTTTAGGAGCAGGAGGAGTGATCCTTACGTTGTCGTCAGTCTTGGCCACCAGGTAACATCATCTTCCTTTTATTTTTTCCGCTTTTTCTTCAAGGCACTGATTCTAACCAGACGCGGAGTCAGGTTTTATCCCGGGTCTATTTTGAGTTAATATAGATCTTGTTCTGAAATGTTATAGAAAACGAAGACTAGGGTTATAAAGAAGAACCTGAATCCAACTTGGGATGAGGAATTGTCGCTGCCTATACTACAGTCTAGCCCCCTTCCTTTACTCAAACTGGCAAGTGTCTGTATTTTCTTTGAAAGGCAAGAAGTATTTGAGGTATCCGACTGGTATCCGACTGAGACTAATGCTCATGCTTTTTGTGAACAATAATAATGATGCAGGAAGTGTTTGACAAGGACAGGTTCAGCACAGACGACAAGATGGGAAATGGCGAAGTGGATTTGGAGGATCTTGCGAGCGCCGTGAGAATGCGAAGGACAAATCCATCATCATCGATGCCAAAGAATAAGGAGAATGAGAGTTCGTCGTGTATTAAGTGTGTGGATGGACAAATGGTGAAGGAAGTATCTCTGAGGCTTCAGAATGTCGAGTCTGGTCAATTGGAAGTGCACATCAAATGGGTTGATCTTACAATGGGCACGCCGTCTACGTCCAAAAATTTGTGCACTCTGGACGAAGTAATCGCTCAGTTTGAATCTGTCAAAGATTCATCGACAGATTCATACAACGTGGATGATCTAATCAATGCCATCACCGCATTGTTGGAAAACACTCAAACAGGGCATAAGGTCAGTAGATTTTATGTTTTCACATGATATTAATAAAAAGAGGCTTTGGAATAAAAATTATGTACAGATTATATTTTATGATTATTAATAGGAAGAAAATATTAATTTATTTTGATAATGAACTACAAATTTAAATATGAATCAATAATATTTTATAGATTTTGTTTTTTATTGTATATTTAAAGATATTATATGGAATGGAATTATTGAATTATATAGATGTCAATATTTTTATTCATATTTTAGAAATAAATATATATTGGATTTACAATGTTGAGTAAGCATACATCTAAATCAGTATGTTTTTTTGGGTAAGTAATTATAACTAACGTCCTCAAAATCACTTACACTATCCTTACCTTAAGTGGTTGACTCTCTATATCAGATATCTAAAAAGATTTGTATCTTGGTAAATGCATATAAATAACTATCATCCTTACCAATTAAATTATAACTATATGAATTTCACACAATTTTAATTCAAAACCTTATTTTCATAAAATTAAAATAAATCTATATTTTAATATGTTCGATTCTAATAACATATTTTTAACGTTTGGGGCTTATTGATTTTGTTTTAAATCATTTGCAGCCTGCACAAGATAACATACAAGAACAAGACACAAACAGGATTACAAGGACTTCTCTTATCAAGAGTGGATCTGTATTTCTGAAATTTGCCAGCGACCATATTGAAAAACTTGACAAGGTAACCCATTGATACTTCTCAAATGAAATATTTTTTTTATGTATTTTTTTCTAGTATCAAGGGTTTTTAATTGTTATCCTAATATACAGGAAGACTTTTCCCATTCGGGTGAAACAACAAAAATTGCATCACACATTCTTGAACAAGTGGGAAATATGCATTGGATTGTTGGAGGACTGTCTATTATAGCATATTTGTTACAGAAAATTAAAAAGGTATCCCAAAATCGCACTGAATGCCGACAACTGCTTACATATATGGTAGACCTTGCTAATCATATCAAAAAGTTAAGGGTTGAGATTCTGAAAGAGGAGGATAAATTGAAAAATGCTATTCATATCATTGTTAAAGGGTGCATCGAATGTGCCTCCCAATTACATTCTAGAAAGTTGTTCAGGTTAGAATAACTGCAATTTTGTTTCAATATTTTATGCTTCTATTTTGTTATAATTAAAATTTCTTACCTTTTTGAAATAAATAATAAAATTTATTGAGTTGAAACTTATTCATGATAAATTTCTTTAATTTATGTTTCAGTTTTTTGAAGACCTCTGTGAATTTTGAAACTCTGAACAGTGTTTAGAAAGAAATAAATCAGCTCTATCCCGATCTGATATTGACGACAATAATAGAATGGAAACAGCAGCAACCTGTTACTCTTCCTATATCTCCACCAAGCTATCCAACCAATACTGGTAAACAGGGAGAAAGCATAATTATTTTTACATTAGATTTAAATTTATTATATTTATATTGGAAAATAAGGATGGGTAGAAATGCTGCAGCCCTTCCCCTTATTTTTAAGAAAAATTTTGAATTTTTTTTATTTTCATATTTATAATTGAAAGTTTTTATTTTCATACTTATAAGGTTATTCACTTATTACAAGAAAAGAAATTTTAAAAGTTACAATGAAAATATATATATTTTATACACTTATATAAGATTATACAATTTATTTCATTGATAGATATAAAAGATCTATTTTATTGATAGATATAAAAGATGAAAAGGATAATTATTTTCATTTTATACAATAAAATTTATTTTAATGTTTTTTTAATTAAAAATAGGAAAAAAGAGTACTAGTAAAATTTAAAACCCACTTTTTTTAGAGAAAAGGTCTCAATAATTATACATGTTCTATTTATTCAATAATTTTTTTGTTAATATGTGTTTTATTGACAAAACATATTAATGTGTATAAATATTAAAAATAATCAATCATATTTTAACAAATAAAATTTAAATATTAATAATCTAATATATAGTTATAAATTTTGATCATAAATTTAAAAAATATATAATGTATTAGACCTTGAAATCTTAGTTATAAATAATTAATACGGAAATTAGACTACCGTGAAGACTCTGCTGCTTACTTTTAATTTTGAGGGAACTGTAATCTTAATCTTAATTTGAATGACTTTTGAGATAGAGAACATGCGAATTCTGAATCTCTGCAATTTAGTTATATTATAATAAAACCATCGATAATGCTTCGTATCAATGATAGAGCGAAAATCGACCTGTCATGTTTCAACATTGCTATATAAGTCTCCGATTTTGACATTTATTCTGACGCATCCCTTTGTTTTTAACAGTAGGAATTGAGGATCGAGTACAGGAAGTAATGAAGTTGCTAAATACAACAACAGATGGCTCATCACGGGCTGTAGTCATTTATGGCCTTGGCGGCATTGGTAAAACAACACTTGCTAACGCTGTTTTGGCTAAATTAAGTTTGAAAGATTACAACTACACAAGGGTTGCAATCGATATAGAGCCTTCTAAAAATGACATCAAAAGCCTACAGCAGATAATATTGAAAGACGGTTTTCCAAAATATGAGGGTGGGAGAGAGATAAAATTAGGAGATTGGCAAGAAGGTCAGCTTTGTCTCACAAAGGCTTTCAAATGTGAAAGCAATAGACCCTTTTTTCTCTTCATTGACAATGGTTTAAGGGCAGACGACCTGAAACAGCTTCTTCCCGTGGACCTTCAAGGCCTTCCCAAGAATAGCAGAATTTTGGTAACAACCAGAAACTTGGGCCAGACAGATATGTTTGAGCAATGCGGCCTTTCACGGGAGCAGTATCATGTTAATAATCTGTCGGACGATGCTGCACTGAAAATTTTGTGCAAGGACCCAGCCAATCTTCAGCATATGAAAGAAGAAGAGAGGAAAAAAATTCTTCGGATTTGCGGGGGCATTCCGCTGGTTCTTAAAGTGGCTGGTGCTCATTTAGCTAAGATGGGGTATAATGCGGAGCAGTGCACTCAGATATTCGAAGCTTTGGAGCAAGGAGAGAATATTGAAGAAGAAAATCTCACCTCAAGTATGATTGATTTTGTATATGATAGGCTGGAAAAGTCAGCACGAGAAGCATTTTTGGACATATGCTGCTTCTTTAGTGACTGGAATCGTCGACATGTAGAGTGTATTGTGGGTGCAGAGCAACTTAAATCACTTCAAGAGGCGGCTTTACTAACTACATTCGAAACATCTATCTCAGAGGTCGGCATTTTAGAAATGGAAGAAGAAAGGTTGATTGTTCATGATGTGATTCGAGCAAAAGGGCAAAACAAGTCGCGGTCCACCAGAATTATGGATGTGCAATCTTTCATTGAAACTGCAGAAGACACGGTATATTTTTACTTCAGTTATTAAAATTTGTATCTACTTTATTCTTTTGGATATTTGTTACACCTCAATATTTTTTTTTTCAGAAGCGGCTGAGTGAAATCAAAGGGGTTTGGCTTCCCGATGATGTATTTGATGATGGTGATGCTCTTGTTGTTGAAGAAAGGAACTTTAATTTAATGAGGAATTCATTAAGAGTTCTCTGTATGGGAAACCGCATCAAAGTCAATGGACAAAGGCAGATGAAATTTAAAGAACTAAGATATCTGAGAATAGGCCGTGGCATTCCTTTATTGCCACTGAAATTTGAGGCACTTGAGAGATTGGCTGTGTATGAAGGCCCTATTTTACAAGGCAAGTCCTCTATTTTCTGTATTTAAAATTTTGATTTTGATTTTAACAGTGATATGAATGTACGTGATGACAAAATCATATCTAATGAAATTGGAATATCCACGCAGTTGCCGCAGAAATTGAAAAGGATGAAAGCTGTGCCACCGTATGTTTCCAATACATGTAAAGAGCTGGAAGGGTCCCAGAGTATACCAGCGGTTCAAAATTTCTGTTTAGAAGAATTAGATTTATCAAACGGTCTCCAGACTCTACCAGAGGGGATTCATCACTATGCTAATTCATTGAAGATTTTGATTTTGGATGGGTGGGAAGAAATTGGGGAGTTGCCAGAATATGTCCTTGGATTACCTTCTTTGAGTAAACTGAGTATTAGAGAGTGGTATCATTTAGAGTGTCTGCCAGAATCATTTGGAAAGCTTACCAGTTTAACACACTTGGATTTGATGTTTGCCTCTAGATTGAAAGAACTACCTTTGAGTTTCTGCGAACTCAAATCTCTAAAGTATTTAGGTTTAATAGGTTGTTCGGATTTGAAAGAACTGCCTTCCAACTTTGGCCAGCTTTCAGGTTTAAAGTATTTGCATGGGATGTAACTTGGGAGCCTCATTATTCCTCATCCCAAGCAATTCATGCATCCGCTTAAATATGGATGCACTCTCTTCATTCTCTTCATATCCAATCTCTCACAATTGCAACAATGGAGACTATCGTTGAAGGAATCAGGTACACATCTCAATCTCTGTCTCTCTGAAACTCCTATTTTCTGCGTTTTGGTTTCAGGTTTCAATTTTAACAAAACTTTCAGGTCTAGATTTTTTCGTACAGCCGATGAAAATGTTGCGGACGAGGACGATTTGCAGAGAAAACAAGAGAAACGAAATTCACGTAAAGGTAAATAGATACACAGGTTGAAATTTTGAAAAAAAAAACAAACACTTTCTCGTTTAGATACAAGCCCTGATATGACTAGTGTGTGAATTGAGCAGATCTCAAAACTCATTTCGAGGAGGAACGATCTGGTTCGAGGTCGAGGTCGATGGGCAGGAGGACGGGGTCTTCGGGTGGAAGGTCGAGCTTTGGGAAGGGCAGCCGGAGCCTCACATCTCAACCTTCCTATTCCAGCGACGACAGCAGTGACATTGACGCGGTAGTCGCAGCAGCTGTACTGACCGTATTCATAGCCGAGACTCCCCTCAGCTCCTCCACTGAAACCAGCCCCGTTTCGAATCACACCCGGCCCTGGGCTCCCCTGCCTCGCATCGGCGAAGACCCCTCTCATAGCCGGAGACATTACGATGAGGACGTCAACAATCCCGCCGATTCAAGGGCGCTCGTGCCTTCCACTTCCATGGAAAGGAGGCGCCCCGGCACTCCACAGTCTAACGACTCCATGGCCCTCACGCCCCTACCTTCAAGAAAAGACTCTAAAACATCTGGTATGTTCTACTTATGTTTCAAGTCAACACTTGACTGGATTGAGCTTTGATCTTCTGTTTTTATTATGCTGATTTTGGTTTGATCTGTTGTCATTGCAGATTTTGGTTCTGGTCGTTGGGACAAACAGATAGTTCCTTCCAGGTCTGCTTCTTATGATAACAAAGAGGGATCGAGTAGAGTATCCAGGTCTTCAAGCAGAGCCAAAGTTGAGTGTGTGTCCGCAATTAGAGAATTTACCTTCAACGTTTGTTCAACTCAAAGCTCTAAAGAAGTTGAGTTTAAGTAGGTGTACCGAATTAAAAGAAGTGGGTTTCCCTTTAGAAGAACTTAAATCTTTGGAGTTTTTAGATTGTAGGTGTACAGAATTGAATGTAGACCTCAGCCAAATCCAGAATCGGGTGATTATTGAACGCTAAATAACTGTATTATTATATTATATTATATTAATGGAGAATCTCACGTGTTTCCTGGTTTGCTCCATATTTACATTTATTATTATTATTATTTTTGAATTATATTTTTCTTTTTAAGTTATGGAATTTATTTAATCATTTTTTATTTTTATTTTTTTACTAGAGCCTTATAACCTGTCCCTGGGATGTTTTTTCAAAATCTCAGTGGTTCAAATTTTTGAATTGTGAAAGACTAAAATGTTCTTTTTTTCATATTTTTAGAATTTTGTAGTTATATGTTTGATATTATGAATTTTGTAGTTAAATGTTTGATATTGATGTTAATAATTTTTTTGATATATTAATGAGCGTCAAATAATTTGGTTGAAGTTTAAGTTCTTTTCAAAGATTTGAAAATCGTTGTTGTTTCAAATTTTAAGAAATTAAATGTAGAAGGCGATTCTATTTTGATCATCAATGCTATAAAAGGTGGTAGAACTTACTAATGACAGCTCAATTCAATTATTCAATGTATTGTCGGAGTCTTACCTTTCATTGAGAATATTTTATTCTTCATAACTAGCATGAAACTAACTCTCCATTGGAATTCTTGGCTAACTTTGGGACTCTTCGCCTTCACATAAATGAATACTTGTACTGCAAAAGTCATCGTCCTTGGAATAAATGCAGTAATCTTAGTAATAAAGATTTGACTCGCTTCCAGTTTCCCAACAATGACTAGACTAGAATATGGAGAAAGAAAAATAAAAATGGGTTTGTGGTTTCTAGTGCTAGTTTTATCCTTGCAAATTCTTTGTGGGGCTCCAAGGTTGACGATCAAGTTCCTCTTTTTCTCTTCTTGGTCATTTTTTTAAGGTTTTCTTTGAACTTGCAATTGGTGCCTTGTTATACCAACATATTTTATCATAAGTCTTTCAAGGGGATATTCTTAAAGGAAGACAACCCATGGTTCAGTCAAGATGGTTGGTATTACTTTGTCCTACAAATTTATTTGGTTGTCGCAATATTTTTCTTTTATCATACTTTTCCAGTCAAGGTCTTGTGTCGTAATTATTAGTTGCAACAAACTCATGAGGAAGGTGGTCCAACAAGCCCAAAGCAAAATTTTCATCTAGGCAGCACACCCATTGTGCAATCTTGGATTACTTTGTTTTGAGATTTTAGAGCAGATGCAAGGAAAGGTTTTATAGACATAATTTTTACTCTGGATGGACTATTAGAAGGGATCACAATGGCAATCTTACTTGTGGAATATCCATGAAGGATTCACAAGACCTTTGTTATGTACTTCTGTTATTTAAGGGGCTATTCTAAGCTTCTTTCAAAGCACCAACTAAGAGCTTCATGAGCTCATATTGCACTCATGGATTTTGGAAACTGACTTTTGTTACACATGGAGCCATATTTTAAGCCACTATGTTACTTTTCAAGACCTCAAGATTCTATGATTTTATTAGTGATTTGGGGCCCAATAGGAGACTTGGTGGATATCCTACTGAAATGGATTTAAGAGGGTTATGAATGAAAGTGAATTTATAACTGTTAGATAAGATGCATGTGCAATGCACTAAAGAATAAAGAATATAGATAATAAGATGACAACCACTATAGAAATGTGATAGCAAGGCTTTATTATGCTAAGTTCTGTATAATATCTGAGAGATCAAATATCTAATGTTTAGGTACTTCCTAAATTCATTTTTGTCTATGTAACCAAATACAAAGAACGGAAGTGTAGTTTAATATATAATGGAGGGAGATGAAGCATCAGTTGAACCATTACAAGATTTGATAACAACTACTTCATAATTGATGAATGTTGTGATGTCACTAACTTCTATTATTGACAAGTTAAACTCTACAGTATTGTGACTACAGGAGTTGTGTAGTTTTATAGAAGTAGAATTCAATCTTAAAAATTAGAATGTAGGTGAGCAACCTGATGCTGATGTTGTTGATGTTAGTATGAGGCAAGATGTTCAATAATGGTGATTTTTGGTAATATCTATGAAACCAAATATTCTTGCATCAATCACCCCTCCTTGAAGAGCAATGGTCCCCATTATATGCAGTTATGGTAAAAGATGTGGTTGAAAAATGGTAACTTGCACTTCTATAAACTATTTTCCCTAGGATAACACTTGACATGCTTTTATGATATGGAAGAGTGGAATATATTATCAACATGTTATTTTGACCTAAGAATCAATGAATTGATCGCATCCTACTGGGATGCTACAATATAGATTGATCATTATTTGTTGAAGAATCTTCGTAGTATTTTAATTATCCAACAAAGGTGGAAAGTAATGATGAAAGATTTCTACGTTGAAGACTGGATGTAACCAAGGTAAGATGGAAGATTAAGCTCGAAACCATTATCTCATATTTTCTTGGTGAGGGTGTTTGGTGCATTCTAAAGTGGACAAAGCTTGTGGTAGGGTATTTTCAGTCTTTCCTTCTATAGGGGTACCTAGTCTCAATCGCCAATTTGGAAGGTTGCAGTGTTCAATGCTTATCATGGCACTACTTGTGTTTTACATTAGATTATTGCAGAATGGTTTGCACTTATTTTTTAATATGCTAAATGTGATGAAAGAATTGTACAAATTTTTAAACCTCCTTTTGAGATGGAGTTGCTACCATTGATGGCAGGGTAGATTAATCTACGTTAATGGGTGCTAAAGGTTATAAGTTTAACAAACATGAAAAGGGCTATGTGTAGTAGAGATGTGCATAGGTCTATTGTAGCTATGCTAAATGAAGTTAGGCTTTCATCCCAAGAGCAATTCCTATTTTAATTTTACACTATCATAAAGTGCACCATCATCCTATTTACCACTTTCATTTGTCCATTAGTCTACAGATGAAAGGTGGTAGATTTATTCAACTTTATGTCTAGCTTAGACAAAAGCAATTTCCAAAAATTGTTATATAATATTGTATCCTATCAGATAGGATAGTTTATGGGATTTCAAAGTGAACCCATACATACTGAAATTATATTTGATGTATTTATAGAGATGATATTGATTTCTTACATGGTATGAGAATTTTTATATATGAGAATCTATCATGTACTACATAAACACAATCATAACCATGTTTGGTAGTAAGGTAGACTGAGAGAAAATCCATGGAAATAATTTCCCATAGTCTTGTTGGAATTGGCTTGTTGGAATTGGCAGAGGTGTGTACAAACATTGATTCTTATCATCTGTCTTGGAAAGTGCACGTATTGTATAACACTTAATGTATTTGGATACATTAGACTAAAGATGTGGCCATAATAAATACCTTTACAACACTATAATATTTTTTTCAATTCCAAAATGTCCTACAATCTTACTAAAATAAGCATCTCATATTATTTTATGGCTCTGTACCTCATTCAAAACACACAAATACCCAAGGTGATATATGATTCCATCTTGAAAGTATAAATCTAGAACTAGATTACCATAATGCAAGTTATGATAGATATCTACAAAATCCATGTCAGATGGATAAAATTATGACCATGCACTAACTTCATGTCCACATGCATCAAGTACATAATACAAAGTTTGAACTAGTAGATGTCTCCGGTAATATGAAATTGGATTAACACCTTCCTTCTTATGTTTGATATTCAAATGGAACTACGAAAGCTAAGAAAACCATTTCTAATGTTGTTCTTGCTTAAACTTGTTCTGAGTCTTCAAGAACTGAAGAAGTTTATGATTTGTGTGGACCAAAATATCTTTTCTCAATATATAATTATTTTGATGCTTACATGCTTGAACAATAGCATGAAGCTCGTGATCATGGGTTGGGTAGTTTGTTTTTCATGCAATGAATGTTTCACTATGGTAAGCAACAAGATGACCATATTGAATGAAAACAGGTTCAAGTGCAAGGTCATACCTGCATATGTCTCAATCTCAAATGGTTTTTGATGATTTGGTAATTCAAGTATTGGTGTGGAATAGATTATGCATTTAAATTCTTTGAATGCTTTTTATTATACAACTTCCTAGATGAAATTCTATTTAATGCCACCTTTGGTAACCTGGTTTATAAGCCAAGTGACATGAGAAAAACCAAGTACAAATCTCCTCTATAAATTTACAATCCCAAGAAACCATGAAGCTATCTGAGATTTTTTGGGTTTGGCCATTTTTGGATGGCTTGAGTCTTAGTCGAGGCCACGTGCACTCCTTGTGTGTCTACTATGTATCCTAAATACCATGTCTCCTACATATAAAGTGAACATCTCTCCATGTTTGCATGTTACTTGTGTTTCCAAAAAGTGTCAAGCACTTGTTGTATATGGCAAATATGTTCATCTTATGTTTTATTGAAGATTACAATGTCTTCAAACTAGAATACAACAAATAAAGTAGTGAATGACCTAAAATAGTCATTCATCATCTGCATGAATGTAATTGGTGTGTTAGTAAAACCAAAGGGCATGACTTACTATTCAAACAAACCTTATTTTGCCTTGAAGGTTGTATTTCATACATATATAGGTTGAATAGGAATCTAATGATATAAAGACTTAAGATTGATTTTGGTGATGTATTTTTCATTATGGAGCAAGTCCAGCGAGACCTCAATCCTTGGAAAAGAATAGTGGTTCTTCACTGTGATCTTGTTGAGAGCTCTAAAATTGATGCACAACTTCCATGTATCATCTTTATTTGGTGCAAACATAATTGGGCTATTGTAAGGTGATGAGCTAGGCCTAATATGTACTCTGTCATGAGTCCATGGATCTGTCACTTTATTTCGTCATTCTCTAGAAATGATCTATTATATAAAGAAGCATTAGGTAAAGGTAGTCTGGTAGATGTAGGATAATGGGAGACGAAAGGTGGGGGGTTTAAAGTGACACTTTTATTTTGAAAATAATAATTATTGATCTTCGAGAGAATTTTAGAGATACTTGAAAAATGAATTTGATAGTGATAAAAGAATATGAATTATGAAATTTTGAATGTAGTTTTTAAATATATATATTTTTTCAATACCTAGATGATAAAAGTGTGAAAAATGAATGCATTTATGAAAATGACTTGACACTTATTTTGTGAAAATATAAGGAGAGTGCATATGTATGAACACTTTTTTTTTGAGTAAATGAATGAATTATTGTATGAAATTTCATAAATGGATAGATGAAATGTCGAATATTGTTGAGAATATTATTTTATTAATATATATATTTTAAATAATTTTATAAATAAAGACAACTGAAAAATTGGAATTGCAAGTGTATGAACATAACTTTTTGATCTTAGTTTCATGAAAATCATTTTTTAAAAGCATAGTTGATGCTGTGTATATTATTGAGATATAAGCTTTATAAAATTTTAATTAACAGTCAAAATGTTAAAAAAGTATTTGTAACGATATGTATATAGTCCATAATGAGGTATGTTGTGTAGAAATTAAGTAATAATTAAAAACAATAGTTTAACAGTAAAAAGTTTTTATATTAAAAAGCTATGATTTTCCCTCTACAAACCTATATATATTTTAGAATAATAAAATCATCCTGATCAGATGTGTTGACAAAGATGAAAAATACTCCTAAATTTTCTTAAAACCATGTGAGCTACTCCATGGTTGATTTTAGGCTAGGTTTGGACCTCCCCAAACCTATACCCAAAGTAATTTTGGAGAGAAAGTGTAAAATTCAAAGATAGAAATGTTAAAAGGGCATACTCCCTTTGTAAAAGGCATACTCCCTTTGCAAAGGGCATACTCCCTTTACAAAGCGCATGTTACTATAAAAAATGTCTTTCAAAGGGTGTGCACCCTTTGAAATCCTTGTTTCATAAGGAAATGCCAATATATAATTTTTTTGAAAGTAAAGGGCATACACCTTATGCAGTACAAAAGGTGTATGCCCTTTCGTAAGATGTTTTTTATTATTTGGTTCTTTTAGTGAGAGTATATATTTAGTAAAATAAATGTAAGAAGTTGATTCTTATACTTAAAATTTATTTTACTAAATATAACAAATTAGATCCACTCTCCATCTTATGAAATAAATTCTAGAGCTATTGGAATTACCCTTTAAAAGTTAGTTTTCCAAAATCCATTCTAGTCAATACTTTTTTTTCAAAATTTTAGGGTTGGAAGACAGAATGAGAAATGAAATTTCAAATCATGTTATGTATGTAATAGATCTATTCATTGAGTATGCTCCCCACTTTACCTAATTGAGTATGCCCTACCTACTAAATACCTACTTGAGTATGCCCTACTCGATTGAATACCTAAGCTTGAAGGCAGATTCCATTAATAATTTGTGGGCTTTTCAATAATTGGGTATATCAATATGCATAAATGAATGACCTATAGCATGAAAATTTTAGCATATATAGGGCCATCGAGTTAAGATCTATAGGCACCTAGCCCACCTCATGCCCTATATACCTATCTCAATGTGAAGGATGTCCACTGAGTTAAGATCTATAGGCACCTAGTATTTTCGAATCCACCCATGAGAGTCAGGAATAGAAGTACCTCAACAAGAATAAAATATCCTTTCCTAAAAAATACGTATATCTCTATCCTCCACTCCTCAGATCATGGGACCTCAATGAGTAGATCCTCTCCTTTCTAAGACTAGAAGCACCTCATCATGGACAAAAATACCTATACAAGAATAGTAGATCCTTTTTACCATATATATATGGGCACCTCAAAGAGTATCCCCTGAATATAAACATCTCTCCCAACCATATAGATGTATAGGCTTCAATGATCAACACCTCAACAAGAATAGTAGCACCTCTCTTAGAATAGGACCTCTCTAGGAATATAATATAAACACCTTGAATTGTACCACCTCTCTGCCAACTATTTATATGGGATCCTCTCCCCTTCCTCCGTCTATATATATGGGCTCCTCTCCCCTTTCAAAATATATCTATATGGGCTCCTTGAATAGTAGAGAAGCTCCTTTCCTTAGATAGTAGATCTAGACATCCCACCTGGGTGAAGGCATTAGATCGGTCTTTAGTCTATATGCTAGGAGTAAGACATTTTACATGGATTAAGTCTATATACTAGGATGAAGGCATCCTACCTAGATGAAGTATGTATACCAAGAGTGAATCATAATACGTGTATCAACTTTGTATATTGGTATCAACATCTTGTAGGTATAGGGACATAGGGATATAACCCCTATCTCCTATATAAAATAGATATGGGTTGCTGAACCCCAAAATAAAGTCCTACTAGTAGGTGGGGAAAACTATTGGTAGGTGGGTTAAATTATTGGTGGGTGGGCTATTGGTCTATGGGGACTATTCTCTATGCCCTATCTCATCATCACTCTATTCACAACCACATATCTCTTTATATAGTAGATGAGACGACCGAAGTCAATAAACATCTTGACCCCTATATCTCTAGATCTACACTATATAGTTTAATTGGCACCCACATAGATTATTATCTATAACTAAATCACAAATGACTCTCTACAAATAGGGTGAATCACGTAACTCACAATCATACAAACATGAACAATCTCCTATTCTCTATAATAGTTGGTCATGCTATTAAAACTAACTTGCCCCTATCTTATATGAGGGTTAGCTAATGGTTGAGTCATCCATCTCTATCTTTATCTGTTGGGGATCAATCAACAAAATTGATTACTATATGAAAGCAATAAACATGGAATTAAATCAGATAGATAAGTAACTAGAATCAGAATTAGCAAGAAACAAAAGATACAAGAAACCACCCTAAAAACTTGTATTCAACTCTTTACAGAAGGAATTAAAATTGAAGAAACTTTTTTCTTCCACACCTCTCTCAGATGTACAGATCTCTTTTTAGATCTCTTTCCCTCAAGAGTCCTCTCTCTCAATTACAATCAACTCCACAATCTGGATTGATTCACATATACAAATATTGTACTCTACTTCTACAGTAGTGTCTACTAAGCTATGAAGATCTATCTCTAATATATAAATTTAGAGATTCATGAGCATGCACTTACAGCCATTAGATGCACCTCCTAATCAAGGACTCTAATCAGTTCTACTCAAATTAGAAACACAGACTTACAACCAACAGTTCATCCTAGCATGCAAACATTTTGTTCATGCATGAAAAATAGCTCCAGACATACACAGGTGACCGACATTGGTCCCTGCCAGTCTGCCTGTGACCGACGTCAGTCGACTTGATACCGACGTCAGTTTCCTCTGGTCTATTTCTGACCATCGTCGATGACTATTGACTTCCAGCAAGTTGCCACTTCGCTCATGGGTGAAGCTTTTAGCTCCATACCCTAACAATCTCCCACTTGGAGATAAACAGTTGCACCACTACCTGTACAACAACATCTTCTAGCTCCTCCATCTTCAACTCAATCATGAAGACCAACAAAAGTTGAATGAAGATTCAACTTCTCCTTTGTAACCAGCTTGGTTAACATATCCACAGGATTCTTATCTGTATGGATCTTCTCCAGCTTCAACTCACCATCCTCCAATACCTGTCTAATGAAGTGGTACCTAAGCTGTATGTGCTTGGTTCTTGAATGAAAGGCTGAATTCTTAGCCAAATGAATTGCACTCTGACTATCACTGTATAGTCTGCAACTCTCTTGCTCCTTTCCAAGCTCTTCCATGAACTGTGTCATCCATATCATCTCTTTGTTAGCCTCTGTGACTGCAATATATTCTACTTCTGTAGTTGACAAGGCAATAACCTTCTGCAACTTTGATATCCAGCTAACCGCCATTTCACCTACAGTGAAAACATATCCTGTGGTGCTCCTCCTGCCATCCAAATCACCTGCCATATCTGAAAATACATAACCATGTAGAGAAGTATTTGAACCTCCATAGCACAAATGCCTACTGCTGGTTCCTTTCAGATATCTAAGGATCCACTGAACTGCTTTCTAGTGTTCCTTTCTTGGATTGGCCATATACTTACTTACAACTCCCACTGCTTGGGCAATATCAGGCCTAGTACAAACCATTGCATACATTAAACTTCCTACTGGGAAAGCATATGGAACTTTTCTCATGTACTCTACCTCATCATGTGAATTAGGACATTGTTATTTACTTAACTTGAAATGTCCAGACATAGGTGTACTTACCGGTTTTGCATCCTGCATATTGAACCGTTTCAACACCTTGTTCACATAATCCTCTTGAGACAAAATCAACCTGTGATTTTTCCTATCTCTCTTAATATTCATGCCAAGGATTTTCTTTGCTGCTCCCAAATCCTTCATGGCAAATGTGTGAGCTAATTTCACCTTAAGCTCAGAGATATCCTGCATGTGTGATCCTGCAACCAGCATATCATTTACATACAACAATAGAATAACATATCTACCATTATCCAATCTCTTAAAATATACACAATGGTCAGATTGACATCTACTGTAGCCATGCTCAGTCATAAACCTATCAAATCTTAGACATCATTGTCTTGGAGCTTGCTTGAGGCCATACAAGCTTTTCTTCAATCTGCACACTAGCTTCTCCTTACCTTTGACCTCATATCCTTTCGGCTGATCCATATATATTGCTTCATCCGAATCTCCATGAAGAAATGCTGTCTTAACATCAAGTTTCTCAAGAAGCAAATCCTCAATAGCAACTAAAGACAATACAGTCCGTATAGAAGTCATTTTAACAACAGGAGAAAAAATCTCACCAAAGTCAATACCTAGTTTCTGTTTAAATCTTTTCACGACTAACCTGGCCTTATATCTTATCTGTCCATTCTCACCTTCTTTCAACCTATAGATCCATCTATTCTTTAGTGTCTTCTTTCCTGCTGGCAACTCAACCAAATCCCATGTTTGGTTCTCTCTCAAGGAATCAATTTCCTCATTCATGCCTAGCTCCCACTGACTCTTGGATTCCACCTGTATTGCTTCATCAAAACTCTCTGGTTCTCCACCATTAGTAAGCAATAAATAGAATAATGAAGGGGAATATTGAATTAGAGGTTTACTTACCCTTTCTAACCTCCTATTGGGCATTTGAGACTCATCTACAACACGCTATCTACCCAAATTCTCTGACAGTGACCGACCTCAGTCACTTCTAGGCCTGTAACTGACTGTCGTCGATTCTGCCTGACCAACGTCGGTTCCTGCCTGGCCGATGTCAATTCCTATATGGCCGTCATTGGTCCCTATATGGCTGACATCGGTGCCTACCTGATCGACGTCGGTCTCTGTATTTTCCTTTCTGTGATTTTTCTTTCCTGCGAGCTCATTTTGGACCTTCACCTTGTCTAATTCTCTATTTCTCTGCTCAGGTTGATCCATCTTCTTGAGCTGATCACTGTACATCACTTTTTCATTGAAAACAACATCATGGCTCCTAATTATCTTGTTAGTTTCTAGATTCCAAAACCTGAATCTGAACTTATCAGAGCCATAACCAATAAATGTGCACCTCATAGACTTAGCATCCAGCTTCTTTCTATTTTCCTTATCAATGTACACAAAGGCTTCACAACCAAAAACTTTGAGAAATGATAGATCTACCTTTTTACCTGTCCATGCCTCTTCTGGAATTCCACCATCCAGCGCTGTAGAGGGTCCTCTGTTAATCAGGTATACTGCAGTATCCATGGCTTCTGCCCAAAAATCTAAGGGCAATCCAGCATGCAATCTCATACACCTTACATGCTCCATGATTGTTCTATTCATCCTTTTAGTAACACCATTTTGCTGAGGTGTTTTTGAAACAGTCCTTTGCTTGTGGATCCCATGCATATAACAATACTAGTTAAACTTGTGGCTGCAGAACTCACCACCATTGTCAGATCTCAGGCACTTCAATCTCTTGCCTGTTTCATTCTCAACCATAGCTTTCCAAATCTTAAACATGTCAAAAACATTAGATTTCTTCTTAATACAATAGATCCATACCTTTCTGGTAGCATCATCTGTGAAGGAAACATAGTACTGAGATCCTCCAATAGAAGCAACTTGGGCTGGTCACCACACGTCTCTGTGAATAAGCTGTAATTTGTGCTTCTTCTTTGTTGACCCAGTCTTGAGAAAACTCACTCTCTTCTATTTTCCAAAAATACAGTCTTCACGGAAATCTAGATCTATGCTTTTCAAATTTGGAAACATACCTTTTGACTTAAGAATTGTCATTCCCTTCTCACTCATGTGGCCAAGCCTTTGATGCCACAATTTTGCATCTACATCTGAAGTAGATAATACAAAAGGATAATTATCAGTAATACAATTATATAAATAGATAGTACCTACTCTCTTACCTCTGGTCAATACAAGTGCACCCTTGGAAACCTTCCAAGATTCAGCTGTGAGAGTTACTGTACAACCCTCATCTCCTAACTTTCTAGCAGAAATCAAATTTCTCTTCAAGATGGGAACATGCATGACGTCTCTCAACACCCATGTGTTGCCATTCTACATTTTCAGCTACACTTTTCCTTTGCCAATAATCTTACAAGGCTCATCATCCCCTAAGTAAACTATTCCAAAATCTCCATGGACATAGTCACTGAAATATTCTCTATTGGGGGTTGCATGGAAAGATGCACTAGAATCTAAAACCCAAGATTCTATATCATTATGCAAAGAGAATATAAGAGCATCTTGTGCAACAATACCTACCACCTTTGCTTCTTCTTTATCATCATGCTGTCTGTCCTCTTTAGGCTTTGACCAGCAATCTTTGCTTATGTGCCCTATCTTTCCACAATTCCAGCATTGTGGCTTCCTACCATTTATGGATTTGGATCTTCCTCTCATCTTTGACTTAGATCTTGATCTCCCTTTCTTGCCCTTCTCTTTCTGCCTTCCCCTACTCTCAAAACTTAAAGCGTTCCCCGATGTCTCTTCTGTGCTTTTCCTGTGAATTTCTTCATTCAAGATTACACTAACATCATCTACTTTTAAAATATTTGAAGCAGATGCAGTATTACTAACTGCCATTACCAAGCTATGTCAACTTTTTGGTAAAGAGCATAAGATTAATAGAGCTTTAATTTCATCATCAAACACTATTTTGACTGAATTTAATTGATTCACAATTCCATGGAAATCATTTAGATGATTAGATACAGATCCACCTTCCTGCATTTGCAATTTAAATAACTGCTTCATAAGATATACCTTATTTGAAGCTGAGGGTTTTTCATATAAATTTGCTAAAGTAGTCATTAACTCTACCGTAGAATTTGCCTGTGATAAATTAGATATCACAATAGATGCTAGACTCAATCTTATTGATCCAAGAGCTTTTCTATCAAGAACTTCCCATTCTTCATCATCCATGTCTTTGGGTTGCTTTGTAGTCCCTCCTAACGGTAAGTATAAATATTTTTGATACAGATAATATTCTATCTACATTCTCCATAATTGATAGTTCTTGCCATTAAACTTCTCCATTCTCAGTTTACTTTCTTCTGCCATTGCTTCTCCCACTCAAACAAAAACCTCTGTGAGTAACCTGTAATCAATACACACTAACCAGATCTGAAACACCTGTTAGTCAAACTGAACTTTGATACCTCTTGTTGCATATCAAGCTCTGAACCTATAACCAGGCTCTGATACCACTTTTTTGGGATCAATCAACAAAATTGATTACTATATGAAAGCAATAAACATGGAATTAAATTAGATAGATAAGTAACTAGAATCAGAATTAGTAAGAAACAAGAGATACAAGAAACCACCCTGAAAACTTGTATTCAACTCTTTACAGAAGGAATTACAATTGAAGAAACTTCTTTCTTCCACACCTCTCTCAAATGTATAGATCTCTTCTTAGATCTCTTTCCCTCAAGAGTCCTCTCTCAATTATAATCAACTCCACAATCTAGATTGATTCACATATACAAATATTGTACTCTACTTTTACAGTAGTGTCTACTAAGCTATGAAGATCTATCTCTAATATATAACTTTAGAGATTCATGAGCATGAACTTACAACCATTAGATGCACCTCCTAATCAAGGACTCTAATTAGTTCTACTCAAATTAGAAACATGAACTTACAACCAACAGTTTATCCTAACATGCAAACATTCTGTTCATGCATGAAAAATAGCTCCAGACATACATAGGTGACTGACGTCTGTCCCTGCCAGTCTACCTATGACCGACGTTGGCCGACTTGATACCGACGTCAGTTTCCTCTGGTCTATTTCTGACCATCGTCGGTGACTGTTGACTTCCAACAAGTTGCCTTTTCACTCATGGGTGAAGCTTTTAGCTCCATACCCTAACATTATCCTCTATATGACCATATATCTCTATGGGTAGATGAATGGTCTCATATTCTATATGTGACCATATATCTCTATTCACTAATGACTGAACTAACCACTCGTATAGATAGATAGGCCTCATATATATAGATAGGTAACCACCCCTATATATATTTATCACCCATATAGATAGGTAGGTGGAGACTATTCTCTTTTCATTGATTGACTCAATAGTAGGTAGGGACTAATCTTTCCTCATTCACTGATTAGGTGGGTATGCGAATTGACTATCAATAAAATAGAGTAGGTAGGGACTATTCTCTCTCCTCATTAAAGAATATTGCTGGTACACTCTCCTTATATGATGAATAAAAATCACTATTTATTGGTTTACCATATCTCTTGATAGGGATATGACTAGAATAACTCAACTGCATGATTTGAATCACTCAACTACTATTTTTAGTTGTAGTTGGTTTCTCATGCTATATATAGATACTAAATCCCATTTCTTCTCCTGAGAAAAAGAGTATAAAGTCTTGTCAACCTAATCTAGATATGTAAATGGGCCCATATATCTAGAGTAGAGGGGAGGGTGTTGACGAGACTTTTATCTCCCTATCTCTCTATGGGTTATATGCTAATTCATGCTCAACTCAAGGTAGAGCCCTATACCTATATATCGATGGGGATGGGCCCCAAAAATATATAAAGGAACATTCAATTTTAGGCTCATTAACCTGATTGAGGAAATTTATGGTATAAAATAATAATTTCATCATATTTATATTAGACAATATTATAGAGAGGTAAATCATCTCGCGTAATTTATGGAAAAAATGGTGGCTAAAAACCTAAAAAATGTTGAATATATATTTTCTATCATGTGAAGGAGACATACATGGTAAATTACTACTAGTATTTGTTTACATTTTATCAATTTACACTACCCATTCCAATTCTTCTATCAAATTTGATATTTTCTCAACTTTTAATTCTCTCTTTATTATATGGTTTCATAAAGTAAGAAAACTTGGAAAAGATATAGTGTCAATACTCTAACTATTTGGAAGAATGTGAGAAAAGAGGCATGAATTGATTACTAAAAAGTGATAATATTCAAACACCCATGCATTAGGATGGATAGTCTATGATACAACCAATCATCTACCTCTAATTACATCTTGGCTATAAATAGGATGCATGGTCTATGATACATTGAGTCATCCACCCATAGATATATATGGTCATGTATATAATGGAATAGATGGATGTGTATAGATAGGGTGCATATATAGGCCATTAGGTTGCCTAGTCACATATGATGATGGATGATGAAAAAGTGATTATGGATGACGAGGTATGATTAGAGACTTATTAGAGATGATGAGGGATGATGAGGGAGTGATTATAGATGATGAGAGAAAATGAGGGATGATGGAGTGAGTAGGGATGATGAGAAATAGTGAGGGTTGATGAGGGAATGATTAAGGATGATGAAGGCCAATGAGGGAGTGATTAATGATGAGGAGGGAATGATTAAGGATGATGAGGGATGATGACAAATGATGACATAGTGACTAGGAGTGATGAGGGATGATGAGTGACTGATTAGGGATGATGATGGATGATGAGAGCCAATGAGGGAGTTATTAGGGATGATGAAGGACAATGAGGAATTATGAGGGTATGACTAGAAATGATGAGGGATAATGAGGGTCAATGAAGGATTGATTAGGAATGAAGAGGGGAAATGCGGGATGATGAGGGAGTGATTATGTAGGATTAAGGATGATGAGGGTATGATTAGGGAGAATTAAGGCTGATGAGGGACTGATTAGGGATAATGAGTGATGATGAAGGATGATGAGGGAGTGACTAGGGATGATTAGGGATGATGTGGGTTGATGAGGGAGTGATTAGGGATGATGAGGGCTAATGAGTAAGTGATTAGGGGTGATGAGGGATAATAAGGGCTGATGAAGGAGTGGATAGTGATGATGAGGGTTGATGAGGGAATTATTAGGGATGATGAGGGGAAATGAGAGACAATGAAGGAGTGATTAGGGATGATGAGGGTTGATGAGGTTATGATTAAGGATAATGAGGGCCATTGAGGGAGTGATTAGGGATAATTAAGGATGATGGGGGATGATGAGGGAGTGAATAGGGATAATTAGGGATGATGAGGGTTCATGAGTTAGTTATTAGGGATGATTAGGGATGATGAAGGAGTGATTAAGAATGATGAGAGATAATGAGGGAAAATGAGAAAGTGACTAAGGATGATGAGAGATGATGAGGACCAATGACAATGTCATTAGGGATGATGAGGGATGATGAGGGACAATGAATGTTGATGAGAGAGGGATGAAAGACAATTATGAATGACAAGGGAGTGATTACGATGATGAATGATGATTTATGAACTTGACCCCCCTCTCTCCATATGGTTTAAGGAAATGGAGACAACAATATGAGCCTGATAAAATAGGGTTCAAAAGCACTCCCTTCTACCCCAAATAGTAGTGGTAGTGTTTCTGGTTGTAGTAATGTCTTATGTGAGTTTGTAATGCTATAAGATGACCTTTTTCTATTCCAGTCAGAAATAAAGAAGTCAGGTTATGCATGCATGAGAATTGAAGCATACATGGATTGATCTATCTTTCTAACATTTGTTTGAGTGAATAATATCTTTTCAAGATGTATTGCAAATGGTGTTTCAATTCCTTTTATTTTGAAAGGAGTGTACTAGGGTGATTAGCTACTTTCATGTTTGATATAAGTGACCATATCATGACTACAGGTAGATGTCATGTATGAGTGACCACATAGATACATGTGGTACTAGGTATGTGGTAGATGTCATGTATGAGTAACTCTATCATGACTATAGGTATGCTACAAGTCACATGCTAAAGGGAAGTCATTTACTCATATTGATAAACCTATTGATCAAAAATCCTATAAATTATTTAGTAATTTGGTTTGAATCTACCTTCAAACCTTTTTCCCAATCATCCATAGTCATTCCTTTCTTTATGTAGCTGATAATTGCCCCTCTTCTTTCAATATATCGCTCAATTAGTTCCCCCTATAATTATTTTCAATAATGGTAGTGCCTTGCCTCCTTTTAATATATGGATCAAGTAAGATAGATACAGTTAAGATTAGATCCAAGTATTCAAGATCAAGATATGGATCAGGGATTAAATCGAGTAGGTCATACTCAATTTTGTAGGGCATATTCAAGTAAATATCTTAGGTAGGTATGTCATACTCAAGTAGGTATAACAATAAGGAAAGGTAGGTAGGGCATACTCAAATAGGTAAGGTAGGTAAGGCATACTCAATTAATTAAAGTAGGTAGGAAATACTCAAGTACAAAAATGTAGGTAGGGCATAGTCAAGATCAAAATATTGGTTGGGTATCTAGGTAGGGCATACATAAGATCAAGATATGGATTGTCTATTCAATTAGGTAGGGCATACTCAAGTAGATAAAGTAGGTATGGCATACTCAATTAGGTAAAGTAGGCAGGGCATACTCAATGGTATAGATATATTACATACATAACATGATTCAAAACTTTCATTTTCATTCTATATTCCAATCTTGAACTTTTGAAAACTAATTATTATCCATAATATACTTTTAAAAACTAACTTTTAAATGGTAACTCCTTTAGCTTTGGAATTGATTTTAGAAGATGAAGAATGACCCTAATTTGTTATGTTTAGTAAAATAAATTTAAAGTATAAGAATTAAAAATGTAAACATTTATTTTACTAAATATATACTTACACTATCATAAAATAATAACAAACAAAAAAATATCTTCCCAAAGGGCGTACGCCCTTTAGCAAACGGGGTATGTCCTTTGCCTCCACATTTTTAAAATATGTCATTTCCCTCTAAAAAATGTATTTTAAAGGGTGTACACCCTTTTATAAAAAGGGCATATGCCCTTTGCTAAAAAAGGCATATGCCTTTTGTGAAAAAGGGCATACACACTTTACGTTTTGGACCAAACCAAGCAAAAATAGGCACAATTTTTTTTAAAAAAAAGGGCATACACCCTTTGTAAAAATAAAAATATTTCCAAGCATGTCACATTTTTAATCCCCCAACTTTGTGCATCTGCCTAGTCTAGGGATTAAATCAATAGTGTTCTTCACTACACAATGTGTAGGCACTTCATTTGGTGAATGAAATATATCCTTATATTCTTCCAAATCCTAGTTGACACTTAAGATTTTTGTTGTTACTATTGGAGGAAATTTGTTATAGATTTGTAATACAAATACGTTCTTACATTTAGACCTTACCATAAAAAGCACAAACTTAATACTAGATGTGACTAGATTATTACACTATTTAATGCTAATGAGTGATAACTTAGGGACTAATTATAGCATGTAATATCTCTTATCACCAACATCTATGATAATGTTTATGGGATTTTATTCATAGAATGCATATCAATGGTAAATATATGGTTGGCCAAGTAAAACATCACATACTTATAATGGAGTGGTGTTACAAAGGAATGTATATTGAAAAGGTTTGATGTTGTAAACTAATTAACATTGCTAAGTGACATGTTTTTGAGATATGACATTGAAGAATTCAAAAGAGTATGGTTATGGGTGAGATGTCAGTGGAAATTTTAATTTGTGAACTACTTTAAAATAAATCAAGGTCTTCTAAATTTCATTGTCAATGATCAAGTGTATTGGCTGAGCATTGATCCACATTTGAGAATGGAAAAATCTTTTTGCTTCCTCAATTTTTGTAGGGGTAGTATAGATGTTTTTAGTGCACTCTATAGTGTTAGGCTTATAATCCATGATCTTTTTTCTCATCTCCAATGATCTAATGTTTGTATATACTACTTCAAGCTGTGTAATTAATGTCTTCCTAGTGTAGAATTATTTATTAGAATGGCTATTGGAGTTATCAACTGAACACCACTTTATATTCATGGATTTATTATTATGATTGTTTATCAATTATTGATTCTTTTTTGGAAGATGTGATGTCACTTGGATTTTCACCTTTTGAGGAGATGCATAAGATCTCCTCATCTAAGTGGCACAATGGAAACACCTATAGGCTTGTGGGTAGCCTAAGGATGAGGTGAATATTTAGGTAGGGATAACTCCCTTGATGTACCGCTTTGGATTGCAACTACACCTAAACTTTGTTGGAAAAAAAGGAGAGAGATAATTGAAATCAAACTATTCTAAGGGAGGTGATACACAAATAAGATGATGAATTCCAACCAGTAGCATGTTACACATGAGAACAAAAGACTAACCAAATATACACTCCCTAAATCTGCATCTTTTCACATCAATGTTACTTCATGAGGTTATGGATGAATGTGCAAAGATAGGAGGACTAGATAAGATGCCTTGAATGTAACTAATGAAAATAATAACTCAATCAATCCTTGAATTTATTAGAACACTTCACATGCCCTGCAAGAAGAAGCTTTCCAACTGTAAATAGGATGTAAGAATGAGACAACATGCTAAGGAATCCATAGTCTTCACTAAGCAAGATCCAATATTCAAGTAAAAAACACTAGGAACAGTCATTAAGAGGTAAAATTAGTAGTATTATTGATCAAATGGTATGAAAATGAGAAGGTCTTCGACATACACATGTGGAGCATAAGTTACAATGGACAAAATGGCTAGTTATTATAGAATTTGAGAGAGAGGGAGGAGAAGAGAAAAGTCCAAGGGTCACAAGGACACTTTTAAAGATAATAAAATAAGTTAATTATGCATGATAATAGGATGTGGGATGAACCATGCAAGGTAAGGAAGTCCAAGTGTCCATACAAGTCATCAAACTCTTGCAAAGTGGCATGAAATTCCCTTAACTGGCTCAAAAAATTGCCTTCATGATTTGGACCTATTTTAATGTCCCAAAATTGATTAGGGATAGGTATGATGATTGGAATAAATGGGAAGGGTATTATAATTTACTTTACATGCATTTTTTATACGCTTGGTCATCTGGAATCATTTGGAAAGGGGCAATCATCATCTATAGTCCAAAAAACTCCTTCATGCACCCTGCACACTTGGCCTCAAATTTAGCTTCATTTTTCCATGAAAATCCATGGGAGGGAGTGGATGAAAATTTTAAAGATCTGAAATGTCCTTAGAAACATATGGGACACCTTAAAATCACCCACTTGAAGTTTTTCCACCCTTCTCACTAGCTTATCTAATATGTCAGTTTTGACTAGTTGAGATGAAGCTATTTGTTTTCATATTTATGAGTATTTATAAGTAATTAAATGGAAATATATAGTTATTAAAATTCTTATGATTTCCCCCAAACTTTATTTCATCTCTTTAAACCACCTTTACCTTGCAAAACACAAAAAATAGTCAAGAAAACCTTGTTTCTCACCTCATCCATAGAGTTTCGTACAACTCAAAATTATGGGAGGGAGTTTTAAATATTCCTATGCAATGTAAAATCATCCTCATGATCAAAAAATGAATTATAGTATCTTTCTAACTCCATTTCCACAAATTGGTCACTAGGAAGGGTTTGCAAGGGTTTTGAGCAGGTTTGACTCTTAAGCATTGTTCATAAAACTTAACATTAAAATTTAAAAAAAAATTCACAAAAATTATGTTAAAGGGTATTTCTAACACATAAAAAATTCTTTTTCCCCTATGCAAAGCTTCAAGAGAGATGTGAGTATTTAAAATTGTCCTATCAAGCTATTTCTTCCTTATCCTACAAGCTTAGGTAGGTTTCTGAGCCAAAAGTGACATTCTCATAGTTTAAAACAGATATTAGAAGAGCAAACACACTTTTATTGACCTTATGAACATGTCTCAATACGTTTGAAATCATATCCAATGCTATAAGTGTGATTGACTTTTCATTTAGACACTAGGCCTAGCCATGCCTAGTATGATTGTTTACACTTTGAAGCCTAACATGAGGTTTTTTTTATGGTTTTCCTTTCCTCCAAATAGATTAAAAAAAAATATAGTGAACCATTAAAAATTAATCTAAAGGTTATAATGATCACTCCATACTAAAAATTGGATTGGTTTTCCTTTTGGCTTCTAGGCCTTAATTATGCTTACTAGACCTACTTGCAAACTTGATGGTCTGGAAAACCCTGTTAATATTCATCCCTTTTTTCTATATTGATTGACTAGTTTGTTATGCCTTTTAGGTTAACTCATGTAGAAAATTCATTCATTGAGATGTTGAACGACATCCTCTGGCCCTTTAACTGTGTTATTTGACTATAAATTTGGAAAATCATCCAATTCATTCAGTAATAAAATAGACTATCATAAATGGGTATTGACAACATAACAAGTCTTAGAAAAGAGTTAATTTATTTTACGATGGATGAAACAACATTTGAGTAGAATCAAAGATACTTTTAGAGTATATACTTATGTTAGATGATGAGGGAGTGATTAGGGAAGATGAGGGATAGTGAGGATCAGTGATGGAGTGATGAGGGATGGTGGGGGTCAATGAGAGAGTGATTAGGGATGATGAAGGATGAGGAAATAGTGATTAAGGATTATGAGGGATGATGAGGGATGGTGATAGTCAATAAAATATTGATTAGGGATGATAAGATCAAGTGATTAGAGATGATGAGGGATAATCAAAGTTAATGAGCGAGTGATTAGGGATGAGGAGGGATGAGGAGGGAGTGCTTAGGGATGATGAGGGATAATTAAGGTTAATGAGGGAGTGATTAGGGATGAAGAGGGATGAGGAGAGAGTGATTAAGGATGATGAAAAATGATGAGGAATCGATTAGGGATGATGAGGGATGAGGAAAGAGTGATTTGGGATGATGAGGGATAGTGAGGTTCAATACAATAGTGATTATGGATGATAAGGGATTTATTAAAGATTACTAGGGACAGTGAGGGTCAATGAAGAAGTGATTAGGGACAATGAGGAATGATGAGAGAGTGATGAGGGATGATGAGGGATGAGAAAGAAATGATTAGGGATGAGGTAGGGATAGTGAAAAAGTGAAATTAAGACAAAGTGGTCATTTGATGTGTGCAGGTCATCAATGCAATCTATGCTACCCTAATCACACCACTTTGTATCAAGTTAAAAGTGAGTGGTTTGCAAAATTCAATTTTGACAAACTTAAGACTCTTATAAATGTCAAAAATCAATTTGGAAGGCATAAAAACCTAAAAAATGACTGTGTTTTCCAAAAATGGACATAAATTAAAAAATTTATGTCCTCAAATATCTAAGTTCAATATTTAGACCATAAAAATGTATAAATACTGACCAAATTGGATTTTGAAAAATTATTTTCTATATCGTAAGGCATGCAGCTGTGAGACCAACTCTATAAAATCTAGAGTGACCCTAATTTATTATATTTAATAAAATAATTATACTTAACACTTAGATTAGTAATATATGCTTTAGGTCAATATTAGCTTCATCTACATGTTCTTATGCTTTTATGTGCAAAATAATAGGAATGCAATCACATTATTGATTTTATAACAATGTGATCATGTTATCTAATAATGTGATCACATTATCATTAACATGATCACCTTACTAATGTAATTTCATTAGTAACATAATCGATCTATTTCAATTTGAATTTAAAAATTGAGACTTTTTGCTTAGGAATGGCTTAGATAACCGAGCCAAAGGCTTAGACCTGTCAATCTAAAGCTGAGTCTAAGTGTTTTGCTAAAAATAACAAAATTCAAATTCAATTGCCAAATACACTATGAATTTCCATGGTGAAATTTAAAAACTTAATACCATCGTGTTGAGTACACTCTTATTTCTAAGAATATTATTTTAATAATTTTTGGACTAATTTAATGTTTCAAACTATGTTGATTCTAACTATACCTTTTTTAGTCCACTACATACCACAAATATACATGCCTATACATGTTCATGTAATTTTTTTTTCATTGATCCAACTGAAAAACAAGTTATATGGTTACAAACTAGGCCTAAGTCTACACACATTCAAAAAAATTTGATTTTCTTTTTTTTGAAGTAGTTAGGCGCACCACATGGATGATTGTCTATTTTTTGTCATTTTTTAGGATCTATTTACTAGAAATTTTCATTAAAAAAAAGTATTCATTGAAAAATATAAAAAAATATAGGTCAAAAACTAGAATATCTTATCTAAATATTCACTAAAGGGTTTCAAACAATATTGAACGCTGCTCAAGAAATGGTTCACTACATGGTCATCTATCTACTATGTTTTCTTAAAAAATAGGATATGATATTAAAAATTTAGATGTTTTACCTAGTTATACTTAACCATTTTAAAAAAAAATTAGTGTTTTAGAAACTAGACTCGAAATTATACATTTCTTGTTCTTACACCATCTTCCAATTTGGAGTGCAGATATCTCAAATTATCTACAAAAATTCAAATTTTTGAAATTTTAGGAAAATCATGTCCACATGTAGGCCCCTTTTTGTCCCTCAACTTTGTGCACTTACCTTATATATTAAAATATTAATATATGTACTAATATTATTATAATAAAATATATGTATAATTATATATAATAATTTAATATTATAAAAATAATAATATTCTTATTATATATTTTATTACATAAATTATTAATAATATATACTATTATATATAAAATTAATATATGTATGTATGTATGTATGGTATTAGTATTTTTATATTACAATATAATTTAATAATAATTATACTTATAAATATATAATATAATTATTTATATAATATATTATATATGTTTTGATTGTTTAAGACTTAGACATGTAAATCCTAGGTTGTTAAAGGGGCTAGGTAAAAAGAGTAAATTCAGACAAATGTTGCAAATAGATATATCAAACTAATTTACCCGAGGTGTATAGAAAATGAGAAAATTAAATTATCTAGAGTGAAACAAGCATTGTTGGATGTTTGAAAGGCTAGAACAGGCTTGGAGATCAGTCAATAGTCCTTCATTCTAGAACTAGGGTTGATATATGCCTTCAAACAATAGCGAGATTAGAAGGATAATAGTGCACCATGATAGTGTCCAAAGTATTTCACTAGTGTCTTATGGATAAGTTATCTAACGCTTATAGGGGTGCTATGGGAGGGTTTCAGATATCTGTAGGTGAGTTTTGAGCTTTTAATCATTCATTTGTGTCATTGTTTTGTTGAATATTTTCCAAAACCTAATGAACACCTATACATATGAAACAAAAACAAGATGAAATGTAAAATTAAGATAAAAAATGGGTTGTGGGATGTTAAAATAATGTAGGATAGAACCCCTATTGTCTTGGTTATTGCTTACATTAACCCTAATGATAGGGGTCTCAGATCACACGTAGTTCTCCCTTAGGGAACATGCATAATCAACGCACATAGTATGCTAGAATGTCTTTCACTTAGGCTTTTTTTAATCAAGAATGAAAATATAGGTGTGATTATTGAGTAATATGTAGTATGCTGACCTATACTATTAACTAATTTTATGTAATTATGTGCCAAAATAGTAAGTGTTAGATGTAAAATGCCTTGTGAGACTCTTTATATAGAAAAAAATTGATTTGAATGTAATAACCTCACTCACTAACCAACAAAATGTAAAATAAATATAAAATCATAGGAGAATTCTCAAGGAAGGGTTAGGACCGAAAACACACTACAAAAGTGACCATTGGACACTAGTGTTGAACTGGACACTAGTGTCCAAGACTGCACTAGTGTCCTGAGAACACAAAATTAGGTGAAGACTGTGCAAAATAGGCTAGGGTCCCCTATGACTGGGATGGGATGACATAAGACCATTAAGGGTGTATCAAACATGGAAAAGAAGTTATAATAAAGATTAAAAGACCCAAAATGACCACATAAATAAGACTCACATTCATCATTAAGACCTTCCTATGAAAGAGGGATAAAATACATAGTACTTATGGTTGCTTGATCAAATTAGGGTGTTTACATTTACCCCCCTTTTATCGTAATAATTTAATTAAATGGAAGTACTAGAGTAGAAGGAAAATGAAAATGTGTACCTATACTTACCTGTGTGACCAATTCATGTGGAGGATGGATATGCTCTGGGCTTAGCTCACTTTTTGGCTAGAGAAGTGGACAAGAGATGGAATGTTGTCTATGAAGAGAAAATACGTAATGTGGATGCCCCTCCCACTAAATCTAAATTATGAACTAAATTGTGAGGAATAAAATCTTGTTTTGTCCCCACCCTGATATGTGAACTGAATCATGAGAGGTATTTGAAAGTGTGGAGAAACAAGCCTTGATTTCCCCCACTTTGGTATGTGAGCTAAATCTAAGAAGTAATATGCTTAGAGGTCAAGATTTTTTTCTCAGCCCTTGTAATCTAGGTCTAGTGAAAATCTATGGATCAACTGCTATAATTGGCTATACGACCTAACCTAATGAACTCCTGGGGACATCCTAGTGACAATCTGAGTGTAATATGATAATCTATGTGTAGAGAATCATATAATGTGCCATTTTATCTATATAACTTGGTGGTATCCTATGAGATCAAGGACACCTTCTTTGCATCATTCCCCCAAACTTGATATCTTAGTAATGTAATTGTGTGCCCTGTGTATAAAAATGTATTCGTATAGGGATAGTGTACCATGTATGTTCCCCCATGGTCAAAATTTGAGTCTAAAATTATGTAGAAACCTTATGTAAAATATGAGAATGTGAACCAATATCTGACAATATCATGGAACCCTATAAATCTGAGACAACTTGTATGTCTGAACATCTAAGCAAATTTGTGTGTCTAAATATCTAAGTCTATCTAAACCAATCTGAGTCAATCTGAACCAATCTAAGTCAATCTATGTGTTTGAACCAATTTATGTATCTGAATCACTATATATTTGTGTATTTGAATCAGTGTCAATAGTGTATGTATGGCCCCCTTTGGGGGAGAGAGATGAGGCTATGATAAGGGTTTTGAATCAAAAGTGATGTTGGTAAGCATGTTAGTGGTAGTTAAAGTTATTAATGGGAGTATAGGGTTGATTATTTTAGATGTTTGTAATGGAATTATTTTTTTAAACTAGGATGAATATAGGCTTGTGTTCTATAGTGATTTTGTTAAGTAAGCATAGGTTTTATCTCTTTGTGGAATCAATTTGATTGGAATAGGAGTGTAGCTGAAATAGTGTGGAGAATATCATGATCAAGTCCCATGCACAAGAAATGGATATAAAATCAGAGCTATGGTTCTTGATATATCACGTTTGGAAGAATCTTGTATTAGTTGACAAATTATGCATGCAAGGTTAACCTTAGGCAGGGGGAATTTTTAAAACATGGTTTAAATAGGTTGGTTGATTGGTTTGATAATCATTTTAATCAATTGAATTGAGATAAATTGTTTGATCTAAGCTTAGAAACATGTCGAGGAGATGAGAAGCAATCGTGACCCTCTACAAGGAGGTGGAAGCACTCATCCAAGCTAGGGAGGAGGTTACCCTAGTAAATAACCTATCATTTTCATTATTTTTGAAACATTTATTGCCTTTTTCATCATTTTTAGTGAAAATTTTGTAGTTTAGGGCCTAATTTAGGAGGACCATGTTAGTGTCCCCAGTATGGTGCTAGTGTCATGGGCTTTAATGCTACCATCTTGGGTACAGTGTTATGGTCTTGAGTGCAGCACTAGTGTCCACTATAGCTAAAATTGCTAGTTTTGCTTCTAAATCATGTTTAATGACTACTATTGCATGTTTAGTTGTCATTGATTTAACCTTTTAGGGTTTAACTATCTATGTTTAGATTAAAGGGTTAAGATATCTAAATCAATTAAATAAATTGCAATAATTAATTACTAATTTGTTATAACATTTTACCTTCTTTGACTTTCTAAAAATAACAATAAATAGGCATAAATATAGACTTATCTAAAACTTGACTATCATGCATGATCTGTGTTCTAAAAGTTGAGATTTGTGTAGTTCTATGTTTCATCAATAGGATTTTGGTGTTTGTAGTAGCGGATAGTATGGATAGTAGCACCATGTTTGTATAATGTCTTCCAAGTGGCGGTAGTGTCACCTTTGCAAGACTCTTCCTATTTTTTTGAGAGCACATGTCCCTATGTTTTTAGGTCTTATTCCTACATGCATGAAACTTCGAGCTTGGTGTCATGCCTGAAAAACCTGATTTAGTGTGCAAAACCTAATTCTCCTTGCAAGTATGGCATGAATAATAATTATGTGTTCATTATTAGGATAGACTAGACATCCTCAACACCCCACTATGAAGAGAGTTGCCTAAATACCAATAGTCTGAAGAAGGATCAATCCTGATGTAGTTCTCCCACCTAGTACTTGATGCAAATACAAGTGCATGATAGAATGAGAGTGGACTTGGATGCCTTAAATGTGCTTGAGATTTGAAATCTTTGAAAATTGTGCTTAGGCCTATTTTAGATGGTAGTATGCAAAAGTAGGGAATAATAGGGATCAAATACCTTAATTTTACTCAACTTGTATTTGGTTTGAATGTGTTTTTGCATCTATTTTTCATCTGGTGAATAGAGGTGAATTATACTTGTATTTATAGAGTCTTGTTTCTTGTGTGGATAAGAAGATATGCTTAGGATGACCTTAAGAGGGGCACATATTTGAAAAAGTATTTATTGTGAAGAGCTAGGGCTAAGGATAGTAACACCCAATTTAGGACACTAGCTCCATGTCATTGTAGTGTCCCAAATGTGGTGCTAATGTCCTTTTAGTAGACTGTTGAGCAAGTTGGATTAGGTTCTGAGAGGATAGTCCTAGGATTATGTTTTGGCTGACTATGAGTGACTATGGTCTACATAAGGATTGGAAAAATGTGTCTAAGACTCTAGAATGGGTCTATGGCTAAGATAAGAATAGGGTAACTCAAGTGACCATTTTACTCAGGAGTTGTGCATGGGTGGCATTGGTTCTTCGACATTATTTCATTGTTGGGATTATGATCATATTGTAGTGGCTAGACTAGAGGGTTTTTTGCAGATGGATTTGGTTCACCCATAGATGTTTGTAGGAAGATGGACTAGTATGGATCACTTGAAATCAAGGAGCATGATGCACTGTCGACAAGTTTTGGATCATTTGATAACTATAGACATTATCTAGAGACCCTATAGGGGTTTTAAAGGGTGGGTTAAAGATGGTGTTTGACTAAGATAAGTTTAAGTGATATTTTTGTTGCATGATCATTGGGTCAATGTATTTGATAGATTTTAGTATGATCGTGTGACATGGCAGTTTGGTGTTATCCAAGATGTGCCACCTACATCATGGGTGTGGTTGAGGAGTTTATAGGCACTAGTGAAGCTAGGTAGTAGGCTGAGACCCACAATTATTGATTTGGTTCTAATTATAGTGATGGAGTGAGATACAGTGCTAGATATACCCAATGTGGATGATATAGGAGTAATTGATGCCTATATAGTATGGTGGAGGTAGTGTAGATGGCCACCACTTTTTGTAGGAGATGTTGCTATCATGCAGGATGTATTAGATCTAGATCCCATTAGGGTAGCTAAGGGTATGTTTTCATTGTGTGTTTATATGTTTTGTTTAGTTTGACTTATCGATGAAATATCTAATGTACTGCATTAGTGTGTGTAGGTAGAAAAGGCAACAAGTATTGGGAAACCATTATTGAGGCTACACTATGAGAGCTGCATGACATATCCTTGATGTTATGGATGATGGGATAGTAGAAAGGGCCACAAGAATTATAAGCATTCATGCCCACATTTTTTTATCGAGCATCCATTACCACCATTATATATAGACAAGTAGTTTTTGATAGAGATGAGGCACGTGTTGAGCTACAGATGTGAGCTATGACCCCACCTAATGTTCTGGGTGGGATAGGTGGTAGGATCATGGATGATCACATTCATCTATAGTGATATCATGTAGAGTTGATGGTTGAGGTGGTAGTACTATGGGATAAAGAGATGAGATGCATGTCTCAATCAAGATCTAGAGGGAATGTTAGGGCATCTAGTTCTAATGTTGATGTATCTGAGAGTGAGAATGAGGAGGGTGGTCTTGGTGACCAAACTCCAATTATTTAGTGATTATGTACTATTGTATTAAAACTTATTTTGAATCAGATATATATATATATATATATATATATATATATATATATATATATATATATATATATATGGACTTTTTGTTACATGGGTATTGTGTTACCTAGGATTTTAATTTGTGGCATTGTTTACTTGAGTAAGTGTTTTGGTTGTATTTAATGCTTATGTTTTGATATAGGGATGTATTTGTTTTGATATAAAATTCTAATTGGTTGCTCGTATGTATATAGATATTGGAAAAGATATGTTTATTGAATTATGAATGTTAATTGTTAGTTGTTATAGAGGTATCATAGTATAGCTGTGTGTGGACCATGTGACTATGGCCTATACTATCTGAATCCTAATAGCATGGTAAACAAGTGACCATACTACTCATTTTGTGTAGGCATAGAATTAGACTCAGGAACTGATACTACTCATGATGTACTACTGGTAGTTAGATGTGTAGACTCTGTAGTAAATAGCTTAATCAATTACCATACTAAAACTATGCTATGATCTTTGTGATTGTTTCCAAATATCTTAATCGATGGTCAAACTAAAATTGTGCTTTGATCTCTATGATTGTCAACAAATATCTTAATTGGTGGTCAAATTGAAAATATGCTTTGACCTTTGTGATTATTGTTGAATATCTTAATCTGTGGTTGAACTAAAATTATGCTCTAATATTTGTGAAATGGATCTGATCTCTATTGAATTTATGGTGCATGATATCTCACATAAGTAGGTGTCCTATAAACCACATGGCTCGTATGATGAGTAACCAAAGGTTCCTTAAAATGAACATCCTAGGATAACTCACTTATAGAAGAGTGTGATCTAGGAGAGTGTGGAGAATGAGATCTCAATTCCCCCTATGTGAATGATATAATGCCTCCATCAACACATTGGTCAATACAATCTCTAAGTGCATAATAATTATTATCCCAATGTCCATTGATTATGTGATAGTTGTAACATGGTTTGTTTCTTATTCTTTGCAAATGATGTGTTCGATGATGCTGATTAGGAGGAAATGTGATCATCCCCTTGTCTAGTACTGTGAATAATTTATCATAAAGCCTATCTTTGTATAAAAAATGTATGTCCCCACTATTAGTGTCTTGTGCTCTATCTACTAGAGGAGATTCTCTATAAAGTGGATCTTTGAATTTATTATCTTGATTGGTTATTTCTATTCCATATTTTCCTTGCTCATGGATCAATTAGGTGATTGTACCATGTTGGATAACTATGGTTGTGGGGGGCCTAAATTCAAATCTACCTCTTAATCTATCTCAACTAGTCCCAACTTTTTCTCTAATTCCATAGTTGTGCAACATATATGTCAGAATGATTTAGATGTTTCATAAAGTAATTTCTCCTTAAGATAGAAGATGAGTCATCTAATAAAGATGTATTGTACCTCTAAATTTGTCAGTTGATAGATCAACTATTGTATACATGATTTGAATCTTAATATGTAATCATTCAATATTTTTGACTTACCCTGGTGTAGTGAAGGCAACCTCTTATATGTGATTTGAGGTCCCTTATTCTATATTTAATTCATGAGAAAGACTTATTCTAGCTCATGGTATGTATGTAGTAAACCATTGGGGAGTGAATAATGAAACTAATTTAACACCTCACCCTCTAGAGTTTGTTAAAATAATTTTAAGAGAATCAAATTGTGAGTAACATGTGCCATATCTTTTTATAGGCTTGAAGGTGTAATTATGGATCTCCATGTCCATTTAACTTCGATAATGATGGTATATGAAAGTTTGGTGGTAAATTTATATTGAAAATTCTACATGGGATGAGATTTCCATGGATGGCATAGGAATCAACCCAAGAGTAGTATGATTTACTTTATAAAGTGAGACGATGTACTTGTTATTGTAAAGCACCCACAACATGCATCAAGGATATTACCTCTTGTGATGCTATATTAAGATCATCAAAGGGTTCATTTGATTCTTGAATATTATTATTAATTTTAGCCATTGGTACACTACATCGGGGAACATTTTTAGAGAGATTTGGTTTGCTCACGGTAACATTTGGAGGGGTGATATCTTGGACCTAGTGAGAAGGAAATAATCTATCACCCTCATGGAGGTTAGAATGAGAAATGGGTTCTAATTTAGTAACGAGGGATGAGGGAGATTCATCTATATCTCTTATATTGTTAATTTGTAAATAAATATCATGTGATAATAGACTAGAAGATACATTATTATCATGTAAATGTAAACTATTTAAATTATGAACATAATTATAATTTTGCTTGTGTTTATCTGAAGACATATTATCATTTGAACTAGCATTTGATAAGAAATAAATTTGAACATGAGAGATAGGTGAAGTAGGGAGAGAACTGAAAGGACTAGACTGAATGTTTTCTTCACTAAAATCATAGTAATCATTGTTATTCCAAATTTCATGAAAATTAGAGTTTAATTCACTTATAGAGATAAGAGTAGGGGAATTATCATTCTCAAGTTCACTAAGATAAAGATTAAAATAATATTTTAACTTTTTACTACTATGCAATATATCATCATGTCTAGGTGCAATGCAATGCATTTCTTGACTAGCTATGAGTGGAATGCATGTATGGTCATTGTTTTCAATTTTGCAGTCAAGGGTAGAAGAAGTATCAATCATGTTTTCATTTGGCACATTATGACATGTAGGAAGAGAGCTAGAGATATTTTAATTATCTACATTTTCCATAGAATTATTGTGTTGAGATTGAAATGTAAAATAAGGTGATAAAATAATCTCATTCACTTTAGTTTGTGCATCGGTAAAAGGTGTGATATCATTTGGACATACTTTTTCAAATTGAATTGGGAAGGGTAAATAATGTGCATTTTTCTTTTCTATGCTAGGAATATCATGTACAATGTTACTTGAATCACACAAAGGTAAATTGATTTTATTGTTCTTGTGTTGCTTTAATTTAAATAAGGATGTAGCAAAAGTGGTTGAAAAACTAGGATCACAGTCAAACAAAGCAATACCTATAAGGAGCTATTTTGGCCTTATATTTTTAGTTTGATTTTGAGAAGTAGGAGAATAGAGTATAAAAAGAGAAGAAGATGCGTCTAATCTATCCTCATCAATGCTTTCATTGTCATGCTCACAATAGTCATCATATCCATCTTTGCAACAATCATCATCATCATTATAAATGAAATAATTATTATGTGTTAATGTGTAATATTGAAAATTTATTCATTCATTCTTATGATTATGACAAAATGTTATAAATTCATCAATTGGTTGAGGGGTAAGAGGCTTCATGGATGTCATTTTAAACTTGCCAAAAAAGAGAATCTAAAAAATAAACAACAAGCACACAATAGGTATAATGTAATCTAACATATGTATATTTGTAAATATGCTAAATATTCATCCCAATGAATGAAAAAGATCAAAATTTTATTTGAAACCCTAAGGGCTAATATTTTGATGTATAGGTACCTAATATGCAGATCTAGTTTTTGTTTTTTAAGATTTTGTAGACAAAATTTAAAGTGCATGAAATTAATGAAACCTCATTAGAGAACTACATTGGATCAGTTAGATTGTGTAAAAATTAGGAAAACATAGGATTTTATAAATTCTAATTTATTACACAAAGATGGAGAAGCTAAACCCTAGGATGGAACTAGGGTTTTAAAGAAATATTCAAAGTAAGTCAGGTTCACCAAAAAAATTAACTATTTAGGACTTAGACATGTAAATCTTAGGTTTTTTAAGGGGTTGGGTATAGAGGGTAAATTTAGACAAATATTTCAAATAAAAATATCAAACTAATTTATCTGAGGTGTATGCACAATGATAAAATTTACTTATCTAGAGTGAAACAAGTGTCGTTGAATGTTAGGAATATTGAAACAAGCTTGGATATTAGTTAGGAGTCCTTCATTCTAGAACTAGGGTTGGAAACTATGTTTGAACAGTAGCATGTTTAGGAGGATAGTAGCACACACAATAGTTTCCAAGGTGTCGTGTTAGTGTCCTTCTATGGAGAAACTACTTGAGACTTCTAGGGGTGCTACGGGAGGGTTTGAGAGATCTGTAGGCAAGTTTTAAGCTTATAATAATTCGTTTGTGTCACTATTTTGTTGAATCTTTTCCAAAACCTAATGAACACATATACACATGAAACAATAACAAGATCAAATGCAAAAAGAAGAGAAAAACTAGGTTATGGGATGTTACAATTGTGCATGATAGAACCCCTATTATCTTGGCCACTACCTACATTAGCCCAAATGATAGGGGTATTAGATTGCATATAAATATTTCTCCCTTAGGGAATCTATATAATCAACCCACATGGTATGTTAGAATGAATTTTTATTAGGCCCTTATTTGATCAAGCATGCAAATCTAGGTGTGATTGTTGAATAATATGTAGTATGTTGTAATGTCCCCTTCTCATTGATGAAGATCAAGAGACCCTTAGCCTAATTTTCCATGTTTTCTTAAGATAAATGAGGTGAAAGAAGGGAGAAAACATGTGGGTTATATCCAAAAGTGCTTTAAGTACTACGTTAAAGAGTGCTTTTGAGTGCTAAAATATGTAATGTCCCCTTCTCATTTATGAAGATCAAGAGACCCTTAGCCCAATTTTCCATTTTTTACTAAGTCTAAGGAAGGTGAAAGAAGGGATAATATGTGTGGGTTCTATCCAAAAATGCATTTAAGCTCTAAGTTAAAGAGTGATTATGATCATTAGAATTAAAAGTGCTCCTAAGCACTAATTTTAATAGTGTTTTTAAATGCTAGTTTTGACTTAAAAGAGGGAAATCTCTAAGAGGCTGACCTCTTTGGGAGAGGGGGAGTTTTGAAAATAAAATAAGGAATGAGCTTTGAGGGAGAGGATATTCAATGAATTGGAAAATAATAATAAAATCAGAAGTATTAGCATGAAAACACTGAGCTTCAAAACTTTGAGGATGGAAACCCTCATCAGAGGATTAGTAAGGATGAAAACCCTTACCATCCAATTGGTATCCCTAATTCAGGGGTTGTATCGGATATCCTTGGTCACTTCATGGTGTTTCTAAACACCCTTTACCCTCAACACTGCAAAATTATAACTGCCAAAGGGTGGTGAGTTTCTAGGGAGCTAGGTGAGCAGGGAAAAGAGCCCTAAAAGGACAATGAGTTGTCAAAGACGGCAGCGTGACATCTAAATAACAAGATTAACCAACCCTATTTGGGGTGTGGTGAGTTGATTATGAGGCTTTCTCAAGCCTAATTTGGTGTGTAACAACAACATACATAATCTAGTGTTAAATTATAATTTTTACAGCCCTCAAATTGTCATAAAATTCTAATTTCAAGTGGACATCATTGACTATAACATTTGTCAGTTTTTGTATAACTTTGGAAGAATAAAATAATATTGTGTGCCCTATTTTATCATTTCAATATTCTATAATCTTCAATTATCTAGGCTTTACAACAATGATCAAAAAAAAAATTGGTAGGGTTTTACTGTGAATTTCTAGATTTGCATATTTAGTCTCAAAGGGGACATTACATTAGTATCAAAGCCAAGATTTTGGTAGCCTATGGGATGAATCAGAATTTATGGAAAGAAGCCATGGGGGATGGGAATGATGATCAAAGACATCCTCTTTCAGATGAGATTAAGTATCTACACGAGTCCTTCACATAGAGTATTATGGAGGCCCAAAGAGATGTGATATGCCTTGAGAGGGTCTATGGTAGATTTAGCTAAAGCCCTACAGGGTTTCCAACCAAAAAAATCAGCTAATCATGGGCAAAGAAATAATGGTGAAGGAAAATCTTCAGTAAATGAAAGGACTTCCATTAGGCCCCCTTCAAAAACCTTCAAGGCAAAGTTCCTTCAAAGAGAAAAGATTCAAGGGGAGATGTGATAACTACACAAAGAGGAAGACATGCATACATATGGTGAGGAATATGTAGCCCTCAATTTTTCAACATGTGATATGTTGTCTTTTAGGTATTTTTTCCAATTAAAAATGAATAATAGTACCAAAAGAAGGAATAAAATATTTCAGTAAGAGCAACCAAGGAAAGACATACAACAAAGGTTGGGGAAACTAACTCTTCCCTCTTATGATGGATCCAATAAATGTTCAATCAAATCATGGCTATAAAAGTTGGACACATACTTATCCTTGAGTCCTATGAATGAGGAAAAGGCCCTCAAATTTTTTACCTTGCATTTGGAGGGAATAACACATGAGTGGTGGTACCACGGGTTAATCACCCAAGGGCATGAATCGATTACCACAATTGATGAATTTAGCCAAAGACTAACATAGAGGTTTGATAGAGAGGATCTTGAGATCCATTTTTAGAAATTAGCACAACTCAAACAAGAGGGTCCGGTGGAAGATTAGATTTCTAAATTTTAGAGACTGTCGATAATGGTACATGATGTAAGTGAGAGAATACTTGTATTATTGTTTGTGTAAGGTTTGGTTTAACCCATCAAAGGATTGGTCAAGGGTTTTGAACCTTCATCTCTTGAAGACACAATCAAAAGAGCTCTAAATTTAGAATTTATAGCTCCTAGAGGAAGATTTATGCCTGTTGGACAACCAATAATATCACCTTTAGGTCAACAAAGAAACAACACTTTTAAGACCTTTGAACAACAAAGGACTAACAACTCGGGGCAACCTAGGACTGTCACTTCTAAGACATAGTACTAAGACCTTCCTGTAAAAGAGCAACAAAAGACATAGTACTTGTAGTTTCTTGACCAAATTAGGTTGTATAAAATATATTATTATTATAATATATTATATTTATAATTAATATATATAAATATAGACTTTTAAACCTCAATGTTTTATCCCCAAGTTAACAACATTTTATTGATGATTCAAGCCATAAATTAGATGTGGAGCCCTACAACAATCAAATCCACTGTCATGACATCTTCTTCCACTCTTGATAATAGAAAACTGTTAATCAAAGACATTGACTCTGATTAAATTGTGTACCCCTCTACAATGGGTGTGGTCCATGTAAATCCATTGGTTACCTTGAATCCATAGCTAGTGTATGATATGGGCTCTCTGGTTTACGATATCCCCTGAAATAACCTATTATTGCCCCTCACCATCACCACTCAATGCATCTTAAAATATTTCACCACTTGCATGTTTCATATGGCTTTGCCCTTCCCCACTACTTCTCCATTGCTCAAACTCATCACGAAATGGAGCGTCTCTTCTTTGCACAACACATTTACACACTGTATGAAGAAACACACAACCTCATTTTCCACTATTACTTCCACCAAAAATATAAAAATATTATTACTTGACCCTTTATACATAAAAATGAGATTGTGTCAACAATCATATCAATTTACACTCCCTCACTTTACAAAACCCTACTTTACAAAAATAATACATTACATCCTTACACCATAACTTGCACCTTTAGAACAAATGTTAGTTATATTTAAATCATAGAATTGTTGAATAGTGGGATTTGATTACATATTTCAAACTAGTATCACGTCTCAGTTGTATTCTATAGTTTTCAGGATCGTTTCACTTTAGAACATGGAGAAATAGTGAGTATAATGGAATCCTATTTTTTAACTACTATTCTTCATCTGGTAAAACTCATGTTTGACATGTACCTAATTTATCATATTATGATATATTAAACTTAATACAATTCATTTTTTATCGTATAATAATAATCCATGCATATTAATTACAGACAAAGATTTAAATATACAATATAGTTCATGGAATCTCTTCCGTGCAATAATTCATGCTTGACATTTACTGAAAAAAATATGGTTCATTGAATTTCTTTATTGCCCTATCAGTTTGAAAGAAAAGGGCTTGACATTTCCATGTCTTATTGTCTTATCGTTTACTAAAATCAATTTATTTTGACCTGTGAATTGAAAAGAAAATGACTTAAATCACATGGTCTAAGAATTTCTCTCCTGCACAATAATACATGTTTGAAATTTACCTATCTTATTATCTTATCCTATACTAAATAATTCTTTCAATTTCTGTGTTGTAAAATAATTCACAAATGCCAATTGCAAAGATTAGAAGTTAAATGCACAATAGTTCAGAAAATTATGTTTTGTGTAATAATTCATGCTTACCGATTCCCATTTGTTGTGTCAGCGTTATTTCAAAGAATTCATTATTCTCCTAAAATCCCCCATGATATTTTTTTGGTTTTAGTATTCATAGAATATAATTGTTAAAATTGTGCACTTAGGAAAGTGTTAACATAGGTCAGGAACAGTTGGATGCTTAGTAGTATAATTAATTTTAGCTACATCGGCTAGTATTGAATGTCGTTGTTTTAAAGGTGTAAGCTGTCCAATCAAAATATTTAAAGTTGTTTTAAAATTAAAAGTTATGTTGGAAAAGATAATATAATTTTTATTTTTGGGAAAGTGAAATTTTGTAAGGTGAAAGAATATAAATTGGTAATTGTACTTCACTTGAAATACATGGATGTTTTTTATATCATCTTTTGTAAAGAAAGTTTCAAGCAATAATAATTTGAGATTTATGGTGGAGGTGATAAGCTCTATTTGGGAAGATGTTCTATTTCAAAATGAATATGAACAATAACAAAATATTAGAAAAAGAAAAAACCACCCATCATGAAAATGATTAAATATTTAAAAATATATTACACAATGATAATAAAATCAATGACAAAATACTTCAATGATTAAACTTAAAAAAACCCAAATAAATATATATACAAACTTATATAACATATTACTTTTATAATATAATATATTATATAATAATAATTGAATAGTGTATATATATAAACTCATTTTACATTGTCACTTTCACCATACAATATAAAATTATTCAAACTACCTAAACGTTTTCCATGGTTAAGTAGGCAGTATACCTTTTAAATGGAATAGAGAATAGAGGCATTTTAGAGTGGTGAAATTGTCACGTTTTATCATAATTGAAGGGTCATTATCCGTCATTGATGTGATGTGACTTATTTCACAGTGAGCAGAGCATTTTTATTGAAGGCCGCGTGTTTGATTTGATGGCTCAACAACAGTAATTGATGGCATGCACGGATCCACTGTTCCTCCCTTTGCCCACAAAATCTAGTGCAAGATTTTCTATGTCCACATGATTTAGATGCCCATGTGAGAGTGGGCCCACAACCTATATTTATTTCAAAAGAGAATCATAACAAATATCGTGTCCCATTCTGATGTACAAACCCTTTCATATAATAATAAATTCCCTGATCGATATTTTACTATACATTCCCTGATCGATATTTTATCTCACATTTTGTTTTGTGGGGTAGGCTGGGGGGGAAGTGGATAGGGTAGGGGGGGATTATCCACCACCCATATTAAATGTGGGTAAGTTTAAAAGTTAGGCCTGATGTTATCCTAAAATACAGACATCCCCATTTCTTATGTATGGGAAGGGAAACCAATGTATGGGAAAGAGATTAATGGTTGGAATTTTTAATTTTAGGTTTCATATTATGAATGTGACCATTGAATACTTTTATGATGATGGTTGTAGGAGTAAAACCCTAATACATGTATCCAAGATGATAGAGATGTGTGATTGTACACATATTCACATTTAAACAATTATTAACCATGAAAATCTAAATACATTTGTGATCAATGAGCTTGAATGAATAAAGAATGTAAATCCGATTCATAATTTACTATCTCATGCTATGAAAATGTGATGAATGGCCTAGATGGAATCGAAGTATTATAGGTATTGATGATGTCATTTAAAGGATGTGGCACCTCTATATGAGAATGGTAAGAGGTTGGTGGAGGGTCTACATTATATGCATGGATTCCTAATGTATTTGGTCTCATTAACTGGGTGCTTAAGAAAATGATCATTTAATATTTTTCATTGCTTTTATTTCACTTGGTTGTGCTTTTGATATATCTATTGGTGTGTCCACATATCAATGATGTTGGCATCTATCAAATCTTGAATCTTGTGCCTCAAAATGATGCATTTTCTAATAGTGTGGCATGGTGTATAACAATGATTGTAAAAACCATTATGATTGAAATTTTTTGGAGGAGGTTTATTCACATTAACACCTTTAATGGGAGGGAGAGATGACATTTCATTCCACTAGTGTAATGAGGACCTTACATGGAACTTATGGTAAATTGGTAAATTATCTCCTTGGAGGAGTTGATAAGACAATGCACTAAGTTGATTCTAAAATAGAATGTAGTATTGCCTTTTGATCATTCTTATTATCTATTGGCCTCACCTTGTATTAGGGCTTACTTGAAATCTTTGTGTTAGAATATGTAGTGGTTGTATACTTAAGCTTATTCATTATTAATAATTTGACTTATCTTTCCTTGACTGTGTGACACAAATCTATGAATGATGTAAAACTTTTAAACACAATAGATTCATGTAATGGTAAAAGCAAAATTTGCTTGAATATATCCTATAATTATCTATTTTCCATAGGACTTATCATCTTAGAGAACATCATATTATACCTTAAGACATATTTTATGATAGGCACATTCGATTTCTATTTGAGTTGTGCAATTTGAGCACATGAAATCTTCTCACATATATTTAATGAATAGTGTGCAAGAAAATTATTAGCTAAGGGGTTGAATTCATGTATATTGATGTGGTAAGTCATAAAACCATTGCAGAGCATAGTCCTTTAGACTTCCTAGAAATAATTTAGTTAATAGTATGTCATTGGACACATAGTCCAAACATGTTGTGTAAGCTTAGGTGCCAAAAAAATGATAGGTAGAGGATATATTCATATATCTTGGGCTAATGGAGTGTGAAATAGACTATGAAAATCAAGCACCTTATTATATTTTGAATCACCTTGTTGTAGATGCAACACCTTAGTTTGTAGAGATTGAATATCATGCATATGGGCTTGTACATCAAGAGAACAATATTGTGTTAATCAAAGGTGACATTCCTAATGACTATGTAGGAATTGACATATTAATTTGTTGAATCCTTTGGTTTTACCCCATATTAAATAGTGGTACAATAGTTATAGCCATGAACCTAATAGGATTGGAAGTATCTACATATTGTTCCATTCTTGCACTTTTTATGTCTAAAAGTGTTTATAGAATTATACGATAATCGAGAGGTTTTTCACAAAGTCTATCTCTAAAACTCTGAATAACATCTAATTTTTTAAGCATTTGTTGGTCATCACCTATAGGTGGCAGTAGATCTTGGTGCTCACCTTAAGGACCAAGGTTATCTTAATCATATTGTTCATGCTCTGAATTAGTGTCAGGGATATCTACATGCTCATTATGTTCATTAGTATTTTAAGGTTACAATATAATTTTATTCTTATCCATGTTATACATTCTATCAAAAAGAATATGAGTATGCTCAATTAGAATACCACTAAATATAGCACTTTGTCTAACAGAGGTAGAAATAACTTCTTTAGAGTGCATAAAATATGAAAAAAAAACCTAAAAGATTGATGTAAGGAAAGAATTTATCAGATCTCAAAACCCTAGGATGGTAGTTAGAAATAGTAAAAAGAAGGATAAAAACACTAGCAACATCTATGGTTAGGGTTTTTAAATATTCAATCAGTAGACATGTTCATCAATATAAACGTTATGAACATGGATAACGAGGATTAAATAGAGGAATGACTTAATTGGAAATCAAGAAATCTAAAAACCTAAAGAAAATGCTAAAAATGGAAGGAAACCCTAATGACAAGTTAGGGTTTTTAAAATGTTCAACAATAAGCAGGTTCACTAATATGTTTGATCAAATTTGGAAAAACTAGGATAATAGATTACCCTAATTAGATAAATTATTATGTAAATTCAGAATGTTATAGATATGAAATAATGACAAATTGATTTGGAACTTACTAAATCTAGAAATATAGTAAATATGGAAAGGACATAAGGAAAATATAAACTTAGTGGAAAACTAAAGATGTAGAGTGGTTATGGATCTGAGACTAGCAAGAAGATTGTGTTGACTAAGTGCAAATTTGGAATAGAAGTTTGCAAGGATTCCAAAAAATAATACCCCAAGTAAACAGTAGATTAGTGCATTGTTGTCTGAATAAGGTGGTCTTGTACAATAGGTAATAGAGATCCCAAAATTTTGGGACATGTTTGCCTTCACATGTGTGTTATGTAGATTGTGTGGGGGATTCTGATATGATGCAAAGACCATTGTGTTGTTTCTTTTCCCTTGAAACCCTAGCTCAATTACATAGGAAAATGAATGCAATTATAGAATTAAAAGGCATTAGCGGTTAAATTTGTGCTTGACTTCAACACCCCTTGTGTTGAACACTTTCTACATACCAATACTCCAAAGAGGGATCAAACTCTATGTATTTCTCCCATGCTATGATGGTTTGTTTGAAAGACTAATTTAATATGCTAGATGTTGGTGCAATCCTGGTGTGATTAAGTGTTTTAACTATGGCTTGTGACTTTGGAAGTGTATTCAGGCTTTAGCTCAAAAATACCAAGGCTTTATGTAATTAGAATAGGGAGAACTAATAAATTTGTTGTCAATGTGTAATTAGTATTATGGTGTTTTTCAACATGGAATCCTCTTATGTGCAAAATGGTTTGAAATGTGGTTTTATAGTGGTATTTTTGGAATTCCTTCAGATGGGGATTATTAAACCTATGGGTTGATCTTTTCAAAAATTTACATTTTATAAAATAGTCATTATTTGGTGAGATGACAATAGTGATGGATTTAGACAACTTAGCAGGGCACTATTGTCAAGTAGGGTGCTATTGTCTAATGATCACAAACAACTAATATTAGTACAAAAAAAATATGAGTGTTGGCCTAAACTATTTGCATAAGAAATAGAGACATTATATGATCATTATTTTACTTATAACAGTTAGTCCTATGCATGAAAAGTGGTCAAAAGGCCCTAGAATAGGTCATGAGCAAAGGTGTAAAAGGGGTGGTCACAAGTGCACTACTTTAGTTTAAATGTTAATTTATACGTATACAGGTATCTTGATTTGGAAAACATAAAAATGCTTATTAAAAATATGTACTTATCCAACCAAATAACATTTCCATGACTTTATATATTAAACATACCTATGTTTAGATTAGGATATATTGCTTTTAGGCCTTAGGGTATAGCTCACTTGGTCTTGGCAGCGTATTTTTGGAATTCCTTCAAATGGGGATTATTAAACTTATGGGTTGACCTTTTCATAAATTTACATTTTATAAAATAGTCATTATTTGGTGAGATGACAATAGTGATGGATTTAGACAACTTAGCAGGGCACTATTATCAAGTAGGATGCTATTGTCTAATGATTACAAACAACTAATCTTAATACCAAAAAACATATGAGTGTTGGCCTAAAGTATTTGCATAAGAAATAGAGAAATTATATGATCATTATTTTACTTATAAGAGTTAGCCTCTGCATGAAAAGTTGTCAAAAGGCCCTAGAATAGGTCATGAGCTAAGGTGTAAAAGGGGTGGTCACAAATGCACTACTTTAGTTTAAATGTTAATTTATGTGTATACAGGTATCTTGATTTGGAAAACTTAAAAATGCTTATTAATAATATGTACTTATCCAACCAAATAGCATTTCCATGACTTTATATATTAAACATACCTATGTTTAGATTATGATATATTACTTTTAGGCCTCAAGGTATAACTCACTTGGTCTTGGCAGCCTATTTTTGGAATTCCTTCAGATGGGGATTATTAAACTTATGGGTTGACCTTTTCATAAATTTACATTTTATAAAATAGTCATTATTTGGTGAGATGACAATAGTGATGGATTTAGACAACTTAGTAGGGCACTATTGTCAAGTAGGGTGCTATTGTCTAATGATCACAAACAACTAATCTTAGTACCAAAAAAAATATGAGTGTTGGCCTAAACTATTTGCCTAAGAAGTAGAGACATAGTTTTTCATTGTATTCATGGAATTCAGATACTTGTCTCTTTCACTTAAAACCCCTAATTGCCTCACTATTTTTGCATAGGTTATTTCACTTGCTTAAAAGTTATATTCATGTGTGATATTAGTCGCTTATTATATTCATGGAATTTAGATACTTGTCTCTTTCACTTAAAACCCCTAACTTCACTTTTGAAACTGGGTTAACATGTAAAAATTAGAAAGAGAAATGGTTTCATTTGACCTCAACAACTCCCCAATGAATGGTTGAATTCTACCTATGTATCCAATACTTTGATAAGGTAAATCAAATCATACATAGTTTTTCCCCTTAAATGAATGTGTATGATCATGATACACTAGTATGAATGCATCATATGATCTAGCTTTTGACACTTGACAATGAAAAATTTGACCCGATTGAGGTATTAAAGACTTGGCTAGTGCTTGCTTCTTTGATTGATATTTGATTTATGTATTTTAGGATAGTCCCTCTCAATGTCTAGATGTGTAGATATGTCCTTATGATCAGTGAGAGATAGGGAATAGGCCTAAACCTATTGTTTATAAATATGGAAATATTTGGGTAAGTTCTTATGCCACTGAAAAGTGAAATTCTAAGGATAAACCATAAGAAATATTTGAATTTGAAAAATGACCAGTGCTTGAAATGTAGATGAGTCCAGTAGGGATTGAATGCTACAGAAATATGTAAGCATGTCAATATAACTAGAGATGTTTGAAAAATAAGGATATTGATTTGGCGATATAGATTTAGTTTGAGTATGATAATGAGCAAGTTAGACATAGACTAGGGAATTACTATAATTGACTTATCAGGATCTGGGTCACTAATTCAAATTATATATTAACACACTTGTATTTTTAGCCTCATGCTTAATTTAGCAATTGTGTCAAAGGTTTACACATCTACGTGTGAAATGATTCATCACAAATTAATTTATAGGTTACTTCAAAACCCTTGCAGTGTTAGTACTATATTCAAAATCTTGTCAGTAACGATGATAAGTGATGTCATCACACTTGATGGTTATGATGTGGTTATTACCAACTATTACAATAGTTCAAAAGACACTTCATATTCTTGCATTGTATAATAATGTGCACTTACATTATTTATATGTTAGAAATATGTTGTACCAAACCATATATAAGATTAGAGTTAGGAAACCTTGTGTCAATAATGTCTGATCTATCAGATTGTACATAACATAATACAAACTTGCTATTATAGATTCATATCTATTGTCACATTGTAATTTTTTTTTTTTTTTTACTTACCACATTTAATTTTTCATATTCTCTGCCATTCAATAATTCACTTCCACACATAACTATTTAATCTAAATTAATTAGGTTGTCTATTGGGTCTCCTCCTAGGCCCTGGATCAGTGGTATTAGATTATACATACTTCATATCATTCATGAATAGTATTATGGCGATTCTAATTTTTTTTTAGTGTTTGTATGCTGACACATACATGTTATAACTATATTAAGTTAGATATCAAGGCTTGTGACCCTTCATCATACCTTCCTTCATATCCTCAAATGGGAGAAAAATATACAATGACACCAACTCAAGAGATGTTGCATAAAATGATACAGGATGCATTGTAGAGACAAAGGGAATATTTAGAAGAACTCCATGCATGTGAATGAAAAGGTATCATTGATCACTTTTATTTCCTTCTCAAGAAACAAACTTCTATGATACCCTCTAATTCTCATTGTTCATTTGCATAAATGCCATACAAGGTACAAGTCAACCTAGACATTCCTATGTTTCAAGGTAAAATAGATACAAATGTACTAGATAACTATATTAACCTCATATGTTCATACTAAACTATAAATCACTTCTTTGACCAAGATAAAAAAAACATTTTTTATTCTAAAAGTGTCTTTATCAGTTAAGAAATGGTGGGAAAATGAATGCACTACACATGAAAAATATCTTAGTTTAGACAAATCTATAAACACATGGAATGGTTTCATAGAATCATTCAAGCCAACCTATTATCCTATTTGAAATTATGGTGATCAAAACATTAAGTTCTCTTAGTTATTCCAAGGAAAAGAGCAATCTACACAGCAATACACATATACTTTACATACCTTGGTGTCCAAACTTGAGATTCAGGATTTGAAGTAAGACCTTATTCTAAAGTATAGGTTAGGATTGAGACCTAATATCCAATCAAAAAAGTATTTCTTGACTATCTCCTCCATTGGGGAAGCATACAAATATGCTTACAAGTTTGAATCAAAGGCCAAGGCCAAGGTTAAGACTAAGACATAAGATGTGAATTCTTAGATGAAACGACAATCTAAATCCTCTAAGCATAATTCAAAATAAGGTAATAACTCTAAACAACCATTGAAGAAGAAGGATCAACCGTCATATAATCAAATTAAACAATACAATATTGGTAAGTGGTGTTTAATTCACAAATCTAGTAGTCATTCCAATGAATAATGCCATGCTAGGAAAACTCTACTTTCATAGTTTGAGGCAATGAGTATCATCACCCACTGAAAAAAGGAAAATATATCATGGAATCCAATCCTAGAGCCATGGTAGGTACCATAAAAATATATACTACCACTATAGAAATAGAGGAATTAGAACGATTGTTCTATTCTCAAATGTGGATCAATACCAAACCAACACACTTCATTGTTGATGGTAGTAATTAGAAGAACCTAATTTATCATGAAGTAGTTTGTTGATTAAAATTACCATTGATGCCTCACCCATAGTCATACTCCATTGGATGGTTCAGTGCATGATATTAAAAACACATCACTCAATAGTGTCAAGTTGTGTACAACATCAAGCATTTTCAAGATACAGTCCTTTAAGATGCCACTCCATTAGAGGTATGTTATATTTTATTGGGTCAACCATATATTTATCATCGACATGCATTTTATGAAGAAAATATTAAAATTTTTCATAAATATTTGTGATTTAAGATACCACACACTAAAAGTAGTTCCAAAGATATTGCTCATTAATACCAAGCAGTGTAAGAAGCTAGTCACATCTAGTAAGAAGTTTGTGCTTTTTATGGTGAGATCTGAATGCAAGAACATCTTTTAAGTACCAATCGTTGCTTCAGCTCTTCCAACATCAACATAGAAACCAACATTGCAACTCAAATTAGAAGAATACAAGAATTTGTTCTAACTTTTAAAATACATTCCTACATATTGTGTAATAAAGCATGCTATTGTTTTAATCCCTAGACTATCTATTCTTAATGCTTCTTTATACTATAGATCATTTCTATATAATGAATCAATCAAGCACCATATCCATGAAATCATAGACAAAGGTAATATCATGTATAACTCATAACCTTGCAATAGTTTAACTATGCTTGTGCCAAAGAAGGATGGTACATGAAGGCTCTGCATCAATTATTGATCACTAAAAAATATCCTAGTGAAAAACCACTTTCCTCTTCCAAGGATTGAGGATCTTTTGGACTAGCTTTGCGATGCACAATACTTCACTAAGATCAAATTTAAGTTTGGGTTTCATCATATTCTTATTAATCTAAATATGTATGGAAGATAACCTTCAAGACCAAAGAAGGTTTTTCAAATGGATATTCATGCCATTTGTCCTGACCAATGCTCCAACCTCATTCATATGGATGATGAATGATATCTTTAGGCCATTCACAACTTCATTTTTCATAGTATACCTTGATGACATCCTAATATTTAATAGAACATGGGATGAAAGTTTACACCATATATAGAAAGTACTTGAAACTTTTTGAAAACATAAGCTATATAGAAAAAATTTCTTTCACCATGTCACAAATTCAATATTTGGCATACATTATGGATGTATAAGGAGTACATATGGACTTGGCCAAGATGTAAGTAATCCAATATTGGCCAAAACCAAAGAATCTCATATAGCTTCAAAAATTTATAGGATTAGAAAATGTCTACGAAATATTTGACATTGTTTCTCTCATGTGACTTGGACTATGAATCAAGTTAATCAAGTTGGCGATAAAGCAAAATTCAACTGGACTGCTACACAACATAAATAATTTGATGAATTGAAATGCATATTATAATCCACACCAATAAATGATTTTATAGAATTTTATCAACCATTTGAGCTTGAGAAAAATGCATTTGACTTTGCACTTGAATTATTCCTCACTCAACATGTTCACCCAGTTTCTTACCATAGTGAAACTTTTAGCACATTGGTAAGGAAATACCCAACATATGATCATGAGATTTATTCTATTATGTAGTCATGTAAGAATTGGAAGCATTATATCTTTGGCAAGGAGATTGTGATCCAAAAAAATCATAATCCTCTTAATTTATTACATGTGTATAATAAGTTGCAGCAAGAATGACATTAAAAATGGTCTTATTATCTTCAAAATTTTTGTATGAACATCAAGCATAATAAGCTAAGTGTTAATCTAGTTTTGGATTTCCTAAGTTGTTCTCAGATCCAAATATTATTTATGTACTTGAAACATGTGGACAGTTAATTCATGGTTAGAATAATATCCATCTAATATGGAATTTGTAGATATTTATAAGAATTTGCTCTGGCATAATTCAGTTTCATATTTCTACTTCAAAGATGAACTTCTCTATCACCTTGGGCACTTATGCACTCCACATGAGCCAAAAATATATCAATTAATATGAGAGGATCATTTAAGCAATATTGTGGGACATTTTAGAATTGAAAATACTCTTATGTTATTGTAAAAATATTTCTATTGGCCACATCTTCAATTTGATGTCTCTAAATACATCAAGTTGTGTACAGCATATGCCATAGCAAAACTGGTCAACAAGAAAGAAGGTATGCACATGATTAAACCATTTCCAATGAGACTATGGGAATTTGTTTCCATGAACTTACTCTTAGGATACCCTACTACTAATCATGGTAATGATTACATCTATGTAGTAGTTGATATTTTCTCAAAAATGACAATTCTCATACTTTGTAAGAAAGTTATATTAGCTCTAGCATCAACTCTTTTGTACTTTTAGTATGTATGGATTCACTTTGTAATACTAAACTATATTTTTTGATATGGATAAGATATTTTTGAGTCTTTTTTATAAATCGCTTTGGTCTATGTTAAACACAAAGCTAAACAAGTCCACTACTTTCCATCCGTAAACTAATGGACAAACAAAAGTGGTCAATAGGATAATAGTGCATCTTATAATAATTATGTTTCATAAAATAAATGAACTTGGGATTAAATTATGCTTATTATTCATCATATCTATTATATATCTCTTTGGAGTTTTATCGTACATAACCCTTTTCAGGTTTGTTTGGATTTTCAGCCTTTAGTACCCATCAACACAGCTTATCCTATTCCACCACCAATAGTATCAACTCCTTTAGCTCAAAAATAAGTTTAATTTTTATTTCAATTCATTAAACACATTCAAAATCTTTAGTAACAATTACAAACCATCCTACAATAGGAAAATGCGGAGGACAAACCATGCCATGATAAGCATCAAACACTGCATACCTTCTAAGTTGGTGATCGAGTCTGGCTACACTTGCATAGGAAATAATGATAGGAACCTACCAAAATATTCATAAAATTAGGTATGGGCCCTAAACCATCACCAAGATAGTAAAATATATAATTTTTGAGCTCAATCTTTTGACTTATCTTGGGTTGCATCTGGTCTTCAATGCATAACTCTTGTAGCCATATTTTCCACCTTTATTGAATACTTCAGATACTATGGGGGCTCTCCATTATATGGAGATAAATATATATTTTAGTGTTCCAATAGAATAAGATTCATCATTGATGCTTGGGTCAAACAAACATGCCAAAAAGAGTTACCTCTCTTCCAAATAATCAAAGTAGGTAAAGTGCCTTCCTATGGAAAATGGTTTATAAAAACACAAAATTTGTTTCCATACCATCTTCTGTAGCTACATGAAATGGGGACCATTAATCTTCAAGGATGGGTGATTGATCAAGGACAATCTAGGCCACTAATTCATACCTCATATTACCATATTTTCACTTTTGGAGTCATGATACCATCAACATTTATGTTAATGGTTTTCATCCCTATGTGTGCAAGTATTCCTTGTAAATATATTTCTACATTACTAAAAATCCACTATAGTTCAATAGTGTTGTCAATGACCTCTTAGTAATGATGGTAGGTGACATCATCGCACATGGAGGTTATGAAATAGTTGTTACCAATTGTTGCAATAATTCAACCAACACCAAATTACATTTTTCATAATCTTTGTCATTAAATAATTCACTTTTGCACATAACTTGTTTAATCCACATTAATTAGGCTTTCCAATGGGTCTCTTCCTGGGGTCCTAGATCATTTTTTGACCCTGATAGTAAATAGGGAAGGTTAGACCCGTAGAAATAAAATATATAGGAGAAAAGGTTATGCAAGAGACATATATGTGTACAAAGGTAATACAAGGTAAGGATAGGTCACAAGTGATATGTCCAAGTGTCTATTAATATTTTTTAGTAGCTACACTTTGATAATTATTCACTAATATTTATTTCCTACTTTTCATTGAGTAAATTTTACACCTATCTACTTTTTTATTGTATTAGAGCACAAGCATTTCATATATAAATTCATAAAAACACATATAAATTAAAATATTGTATTAGACAACCTTTAGTATAGTATGAAGCACATGGGGGGGAATTATCTACATACATTATGTCTTAGGTGCATTGGAATGATTATGTTACTTATCCTCCTAGAATTTAAGGTAGCATTCATTATAGACATGGGAGTGTGTGTCATCATCTATGTCATATACCTAGATCTAGATCTCAAGGTGAATAATCCATGATATCACCTAATCTCCATCATCGCATATGTATATTATTGATGTAAATGTTATTAATTGACATAAATGGTCTACAAGATCTCATCACTACTAGGTGTGGGTATCCTCACCCTATTTATTATTCTATCTCTCTCTTCTATGGCAATTTTCATTGAGGTCTAGTGTTGAGAGATTTGTGAGTGGTCCTGCATGATCATTTGTGTGTTCTTATGTGATATTTACATGTGCATGTGTGAGATCAATTCTTATCCCTCCCATGTCAAAAAATGCCACAATATATGTTGAATGTGATAGAATCACCAAATTAAATATATTAATCAATTGAATTAAAATTTTAATGATATTTAGATGAAATAATATATTTATTTAAATTTTGAACCTAGATCTTTCTTTTGCTAATAATTATATTAAGTCTTTTGTATTATATAAACCCTAAGAACTTCCTCATATATCTCTCTTGCTTTGGTCTCTTTTATGTCATCTACTCCCATATATCTTATATCTCCTATATCATACTTATGGTACCTATCAAAGTCATATTTATCCTCCATAACATCTTGTGCAAATAGTATTATTGGAAAAGCACTAACCCAAAATTCTATCCATGTATTTTTCACTCCAGTATCATTAACCCTTTGCATCTAGATTAACCTCATCCTCTTTCTCACCATCTATAGGCACTTACTCAAAATATAGTACTATTATCTCTTGTTACCTCCAAGAACATCTTTGTGACTTGAGTCCTATCACAATGATTGGGGCCACATCATTTTTCATCTAAATTGTCTGAGTACACTTTCATAGAGGAACTTCTCATGATAGTTTGTGTACTAACATTGGTACCATCTAATCCTCTTGATCCTATATAACTACATGCTATTATCAAACCAACTTATGTGGTCCCTATAGGAATTCTAGGGGATTTCCTCCACTTTCAATGATCCTATGATATTTTTTCACTTATGACACCATGGTCCTTATGGTTCTTCTTCCCCTCTATGTGCCATCTATATACTATTGGTCTCTCCATGAACCATATAGAAATAAGTAGACCTATATGTTTAAGAATTTCTAACTGCTCATAACCAAATAATGTAATAATGTCCCTATAGATATTCCTCCCTTGTATGGATTATGCACAAATCTATAAACGACCCCATATAAGTGGGAAAGTAAGCAATAAACCTACAAGTATATTACTTGTCTCTCCTCCATTTCATATACCATATGCTACAGTCAATATGAGCATGATAAGATTTTCATATCAACCATAGAATGAATCTCAATATTCAAAGTATATGTCTTTATGAAGGTGTGGTATGTCCCTGTATAAAACCACCCTAAAAACAACCCCTACAACTCATAAAGGCCTACCAATCCCTACATATTATTCATGATATATAATCTCCTCTATCCCATTGGGTGTCTCTAATTTCACCTACTCTCCTATGTATAAAAGTATAAAAATGATCCATACATCCCATAGAGTGAGGGACATCTCACCTATCGACATATAGTAAACATAAATATAATTATTACATTGCTTGGCAAAGAAGTGAGCATAAGACAGTCAAATGGAAATGTGAGAAAATGTGTTACAATGCTAAGGCTAATCATATAAAGGTACTCCCAATCACCCACTTCGAATCCTAGATCTTGTATTATATCCTTAACACCAGCCCATGATGGATCTCCCACATATGTATGGTGGCCTAAATCACTATAAACCAAGAATAATAATATTTTTGATAACTTATGCAGCTATAGGTAAAAAATGTTAATATTGTTGTGTTTGGATAAGACCATAAAGCCTTTTACAAGATTGTATCTATGTATTCATGAATGTGTAGTATAATCTTCAAATACAAATCATTCATGTACTATATCTACAAGTGGAATTTTTATAGAAAAGTGTACAAATTTAGAATAATCAATTATAGAATAATTTGCATGCCTTAGTTCATCATTGATTCAGTGGAATTCTCACATCACCATATATTATTAGAGGTATAATCACTAAGAGGGGGGTGAATTAGTGATTCAAGCAATTCAAATCCAATTCCAAAACTTCAAACTCTCAAGTTGCACTCAACCATAAACATTCATGAAGCATATAAACCATTCATAAAGAAAGTTATGCAAGATCAATGGCACATAACACATGAATTATGTGGGAAAACCTCATGGGGGATAAAAACCACTCTCAAACCTATAAAAACATGGACTATAGTTCTATAATAGATCACAAACAAGAGACCTTTAGTGAAACACCCACTTCACAAGGAGCACCCACCCCTAAACATGAATAAGCACTGACTTATCCTAGATGTTGAGACCCAACATAACACCTCTAATATTAAAAAATCAATAAATTTTATTACCTTTAAATATGATGAATAAATAATTTATAATACCTCTCTTCAATCCTTCACACACAAGCAATGTATCCAAAACACCCTTTTGGATCACTCTATACTTCTTCACTCATATTCAATATTCAACCCTCTAAGAACACTATTATAAAATCATAAATATGATCTATATTTAATTCATACATTCCTCAACCCACTCTACTCTTTAATACATCCACCAAGCACACCCATACTTCACTATACTTCGCATATCAACTCTAGAAACCTTCACCTTTGATCTTGATCTTTATAGAGTCTACATGATCATCACCTTTTTGGTCAGCCATAAAAAATTCCTTAACCATTAAGGCTTATATCACACTTGGAATAAGATAAAAACTACCTTTATATGTCATCCACCACTTTTATATACCATCCTTAATTATCAACACCTTTCAATTAGGCCTAAGATGTTCTTTTAGGTCCATAGAGGCCTATTCACCCTTTTAGCAACTCACCGAGAAAAATTAGGAGAACAAGACTACTTAAAAGCACATAGGTCCACACCAAATTACCTTTAAGACATCCTAAAATTATTACATTCATCCATACACACATTTTCATATGCAAAACCTATTAAACATTTAACTTGTACATGAAATCACCCTGAACGAACCAAAAGTCAACTTGTAAGTAATTGTTCATATTGAATATGGATTGGTAAAACAACCAAAATACATAAAAATGATATTTAGGTAGTTTAAAACACTCTATAATATATAATTCACCTTGAAACATCTAAATACCATCAATAAAAACTCAAACATCCTTCTCGGGTCATTTACTAAAGAAGGTCAAACCCTCAGTCAACTTTGAACCACAATAAATGTAGGTGTATGACCGATCAAACCTCCAAATTATTTTTCCTAGATTTCCCTTGAAATTATCTATCACTTTTATTTTTATACCACCATAAAATTCATTCAAAATCAAAAGTTATAGACAAAAAAATGAGGATTGGTTTTCCTTTGTAAATTCAAATATTTGAATTCCAACAGTCACTTTTTAATGCAAATTTGGCTGAGTATGGAAAATAGAGAAATATGCTTGGGAGACCAAATTTTCACTACTATAAATTTTTATAGACACCATTTAAATAATTAAAATTTTAAAAACATGATTTAGGCACAAACCTCAATAAACCCATGTGACCATTTTCTTTTGACACCTTCACATATGTGAATTTTGATGTCATCAATTTGCTCACTCAATATGATTTGCCAAAATACCAACTAGACCTAAATGACCAAAAGGATGAACCAAATGGAAACATTTCACTTCCAAAAGCACTAAAATCACTCTTGAAACCCCATAGAGCCTCTTTAACATGATCACATCATCAACAACATCCATCAACCTGCCTATCCAACCAAACACTGAAAGTCCATGCATGAGTACTGAAGCACACTTTGTCATTGACTAACTAGAAACCTTGATACCTCATGAACACTATTTAACACCTCATGTAAATTCTTTTACAGCTTGGAGACATCATTCATAAAACCTGAAAAATATTCCCCTTTGTCATTGATATCAACACCAACACAAAGCTATGCACATACTCTTTCTCCTTCTGCAAACACTTTCTCCCCCTTTAACACAATGACAAAGTGGACTCACCTGATGATCCTAAGGAATTATAAATTTATAAAGTGTTTTCAAATCTAACATAAATAAAGTATCTCTTTTGAGATATTATATAAACTCCCCTATCACTATGCATACCGTTTCTTACCAGATCTTCACAGTCTTGCTCATTGATAACACACCATCTTGAGCATGCCTTGTTATATGAAGAAGAAACAAAAAATATAAATATAATGGGAGTAATAAAACATTATTGACACTAAAATTATTCCCCATAAGTCTCCTGACTTTGGTCTCCCTTTGAGTAGCTTCAGACCATCTCCAACCATGATGATAACTCATATTTGCCTTCAAATTTTCTCTCACAAGTCAACTCCATGATCACCAAAAGATGTTCAAGCAATATTAATAAAATTAAATATTAAAAAAAAAACTAAAAAAATCATATAATAACAATATTAACTTGATATATTGGAGAAAATGACCAAAACCCACTTTTCTTCACACTCGCCTTGCCTAGAGGCCTACTAGCCCTACCTAAACCTTGCAAAGCCCATAACTTTCGATGTATGTACTTTCATGACTTGAAATTTCATATCTAGAGTAAATTAATATTCCCCCTCATGCATGATAATAATTATCATCCAAATATTCCTCTACACTATATCTTCTTCATAAATTCACCTACTAATTAGCCCTCTATTTGCACAAAATTTCATCCATAAGAAAAAGCCCACTCTTCCAAATGATTGTAAGAATTTTTTTGGGAAAAGTTTTTTCCATTTAAATTTATTAGTTATCCTTAGGTCTCAAATCCCTTGGAAAGGTCACCAACTCACATGGTGCAAAAACTAGGGCATAAAAAAGAATTTTGGTCAACTTACCACTTTTTGATCAACATCAGCTCCTAAAACTTATTCCACACCTTGATCTCACTTATAAATAGTACTGGATCAAATATTGAGGTCAAAATATTATGGGAACCAATACAACCATGAATATGTTTTGACCTTCTAGCCCTTATGCATAGATTGTCATACCTAAGAGCCTTTAAAAATATTTAACTTGCCTTCAAAGGATATTCAAACCTTGAAACAACTTGGAGAAGACCTAAATGAGTTAAGCATACCTTTATATTCCATAAAGTTACCTTGAACTGTAATGAAATTACTTCAAGAATTAAGTATAATAGCAGAATTATATCCAAATATGACTAAAATATATCCAAATATATGATAATAGATAAGCCACTTCGAGAGGGCAACCTCCACAAGCTTCAATAAGAGCAAAATTCACAATATGATGATAAATGATTACCCACTACCTCCTATATATAGTCTAACTAGGCCATGGTTACTCCATAGGTTGACCTACTAATATAAAGAAAGCATAGATAAATGTAATATAATGTCAATGAGGGATAAGTAAGCCACAAGTCGGCTAATACTATCTGCATACATATGATAGGTTAGGGCGTAGCATGCCCTTCCCCTTCAAACCAATGTTGTCCTCAATGTTGAACAACTTTGGATGTTGTTGCAGAAATTCTTCACCTTCCTAAGTTGCATCTTCACTACTTTGGTTTTTCCACTTGATCAAATATTCCTTAATCTCTCTGGTTCTCAACCTCTTAGTACGTGTTTGGAGGATATTCTCTAGTTCTAAAATGACTTGTCCTTCTTCATCTAGTTCTGGGAGCTCTGTCTGGGTAGAAAATTTCTGTCTAATGACCTTCTTCAAACAAGAAACATTAAATACTAGGTGTATGTGAGATGAATGAGGTAACTCGAGCTTGTAAGCCACAATTCCATTTTTTTGTAGAACCTGATAAGGGCCATAATACTTTGGAGCAAGTTTGTTTTCCTTTTTCTGTTGCTTCAAGGACATCTGCTTGTAAGGCTGCAAACGAATAAATACCCAGTCACCCACCTCAAAATTTCACTCACTCCAGTGTTGATCTGCTTGTTGCTTCATCCTATTTTGTGCCAAGGCCAAATTCTCTCTCAAACTAGCCAAAACCTCTTGTTGATGTTGAATGTGCTCTTCCACATCTCGAACCTTGGTGTGCACCTTTAATGAAGAAGTGATGGAAGGTGGATGGTAACCATATAGTGCTAGAAATGGAGACATTTTAGAAGAGGTATGGAAAGATGTGTTATACCACCATTCTGCAAGTGGTAGCCATTTAACCCAATATTATTGTTTATCTGATACAAAACAATGGAGATACCCCTCTAAACATTTGTTAACCACTTCAATTTGTCCATCAGATTGGGGGTGGTAAGATGAGCTATGAGCTACCTGAGTACCCAAACAAGAAAATAGTTCAGTCCAGAAATTACTAGTGAAAATAAGATCATGATCACTTACAATTATTTTTGGGGCTCCATGTAATTTTAGAACTGCTTCCATAAAAATAGCCGCGACTGTACTTGTTGAAAATGGGTGTGAGAGAGCACAAAAATGGGCATATTTTGTAAGCCTATCCACAATGACCAAAATAACATTCTTACCTTTAGAACAAGGCAACCCAGTGATGAAATCCATGGAAACCTCCTCCCACCTTTGACTAGGAATTGCTAATGGTTGTAACAAACCTGGGGTCTTAACTGTTTCACCTTTATTCTATTAGCATATCATGCATTCTTCCACAAAATTTTGTACATCTCCCTTGAGTCCTTCCCAAAATAATTCTTTCTTAATTCTATGATAAGTTTTCAAGAACCCTGAGTGTCCCCTAAGTGGAGATGCATGCAACTTTGGAAGAATCTTATGCTTAAGCTCTGAATTTTTGCACAAGTATAACCTACCCTTATACCATAGGACATTACCTTTCCATTCAAATTTGTCAGAGGATAAATTACCTTGCTATAGATTCTGAATCAGAACCTGTGTATCCTTGTCTTGCTCCCATTCTAACCTAGCTTCATCCACCCAATCTGCTTGCAATATGGACATTGCACAAAGTAATGCTTCTATGGATGCATCTCGTCTGGATAGTGCATCTGCTACTACATTATATTTACCCTTCTTGTAGATGATTTCAAAATCATAACCCAACATTTTGGTTACCCATTTTTGTTGTTCCTTAGATGCTAATCTTTTCTCCAAAAATTATTTGAGACTATCATGATCTATTTTCACCTTAAAGTGTCTACCCATCAGATAAGGCCTCCATTGTTTAACTACATGAAGAATAGCCATCATTTATTTCTCATAGACAAGTTTTTGTAGATTCTTACCTTTGAATTGATGACTTTCAAATGCAATGGGTCTTCCTTCCTGCATTAGTACTGCCCCCAATCCAAACCTAGAAGCATCACATTCAACAGTGAATGTTTGTGAGAAGTATGGAGTAGCCAAAACTAGAGTGGTGCACATAGTTACTTTTAGTTATTAAAATGCTTTGGTGGCATCATCATTCTAATGAAAAGCATCCTTCTTTAGCAATGCAGTGAGTGGAGCTACTATGCTACCATAACCTTTCACAAATCTTCTATAGTAACCTGTTAGTCCAAGAAACCCTCAAAGGTTTTTGAGAGTTTTTGGCATGGGCCATTCCATTATCACTTTGATCTTCTGAGGATCAACCTTGACCCCTTCATGGGAAACAATGTGTCTGAAGTACTCTACCTCCTATACTCCAAAAGCACATTTAGATGGCTTCGCATAAAGCTGGTGCTTCTCCAAAACTATCAACACTTGTTTCACATGTTGCAGATGTGCTTCCCATGTCTGACTATAAATCAATATGCCATCAAAGAAAACTAGCACAAACTTCCTTAAAAAATGCCTAAAAATAGTGTTCATCAAGCTCTGAAAAGTAGATGGTGCATTTTTAAGACCAAAGGGCATTACCAAAAACTCATAATGGCCCTCATGTGTTCTAAAAGTAGTTTTATGAACATCTTCATCCTTGATTCCAATTTGATGGTACCCTGAGCAAAGATCCAATTTTGTGAAGTAATTAGCACCATGCAACTCATCAAGTAAATCATCAATTACTGGAATAGGAAACTTATCTTTGATGGTGTACTTGTTGAGTTCCCTATAATCTGGGCATGTCCTCCATGTGTCATCCTTCTTCTGCACCATGACCACTGGTGATGAATATGCACTTTGGCTATGCTTGATGATCCCTGCCTCCAACATCTCATGGACCATCTTTTCAATTTCACTCTTTTGTGCATATGGATATCTATATGGTCTGATATTTGGTGGTTGACTGCCTGGAATTAGTTGAATGGCATGATCATGTTCTCTTTTTGGTGGTAGTCCTTTTGGCATGGCCCCAAAAATAGATGAGTGGTCTTCAAGAATTATTTGTAGATTAGGATGTGTAGATACCTTTGTGGGTTGAACTTATATGGAGCATAATCATGTAATAATTCCCTCTACCCCCTTTTTTTAGCATCTTGGTCATCTGATGTGAACTAACCAATTGTGGAGATTTTGCATTTAATCCATGTAGTTCAATTTTCTTACCTTCAGAATGAAAGTGCATGAATAGTTCTTGGAAGTTCATCTCAATGGTACGTAAGTTTGTGAGCCATTGGACTCCCAAAACAATGTCTGCGTTACCCATGGGAATAGCAAACATAGGAGAGTCGATATTGTACCCACCCATAGTAAGCTTAATACTATGGCATTTGCCTGAACAATTAATTGTGCCACCATCTGCAATCATGACCTAAAATTTTGGTCCTAGGTAGATATAAATAGTTCAATCGAGTGGCCAAATTATGGTTTATAAAGTTACGTGTGCTCCCTAAATCAATCAACACTGTCACCTTCTGTTTCTTGAGGAAACCCACCACCTTAAGAGTTTGTGGAGTAATAATACCTGCAAGTGCATGACAAGAGATTGTAGGTTGGGAATCTTCAGGTACCTCCTCTATATCTTCCTCATCATCATTGGAGGCATCATCTGCTTCTTCATCTTCATTTGGTCCCTTAATGTAGAATAACTTCTTCTCAGCACATCTATGTCCTTTACTCCACTTGCTATCACAACCAAAACATAATCCTTTTGCACGCTTTTCTTCAATTTGCTGAGGGGTCAATCTAGTAGGTGGAGGAAATGTTGGTGACGATATGCTACGATCTTTGAAGTGAGTGAATGGCTGCTTCTTGTTGGCTATGAATTTTTCCTCATCTCTACGTGCTAGGATAATAGATTTAGAAATATTAAGTGGATTAAACGTGCGTACCTCATGTTGAATGTGGTCCTTGAGTCTACCCAAAAATAGGTCATTCAAGTTTGCTTCAGAAATTGTCTCCACACGTAAGGATAGGTTCTGAAAATGATGAATATAATCCTTGATGGAGCTAGTTTGTCATAATTTTTCTAGTTGGTTGAAGTAATTCTCTGTCACACTATTGCCATAGTGTAATTGTAGCTCCTCTGTAAAAATTGACTAGGTGACATTGAGAGTCATCTTTTTCTTTTGAGCACACAACCATCGATACCAAATGAATTGATCAGGTTCAAGATACCATCGATGCCATGGTAACATTCTATCCACTTAGAATTTTATGTAGGTCAAAAAAAATCTCCATTTGATTAAGCCAATTGAGTGGATCTTTTCCATCAAATTTGCACATATCCACCTTTAGTAATAGGTTCCTCTGTGGCCATGGAGTTGGATTTGAAGTAGATTGGCTAGGAGAACCACCCTGGTGGGTTTGTGAAATAGAGTTAGCTTGATGATTTTACTGATTAATGTTCAAAGCCATCATGATATCTTCCAAACTATTTTGTATGGATTGCATATTAGATTGTATGTCTTGCACCTCACTCTGAATGCCTTGCACACTATAGTCAAGCTGGCTCACTTTGTGATCTATGTCAGAAAACCCTGGTACAAAGGGTCTATTACATCCCCCTTCTGACTCCATCTCATCCTTGTTAGGATTTTTATCTGGAGTTTCAGCACCCTTCCCTTGGTCCCGAGTTTGTGGACCTACCATAAAAAGGGTTTTTACGATGTCGACCCTTATTGACACTTTTGACCCACATTTGACCAAGTGATTTTAGAATTATTTCGGTCTCAAATAAAAATATAAAAATAATAAACCATAGCCAAATTTTTCTAATCTTTGCAAAAATGTAAACAACTCAGAAAAATTCTTTGAATTGCGCACTATAGAGCAATTTTATGAAAAACCATAAAATAGTGATAACTTTTGAAAAATAGATCCAAATCAGCTAAAATTTTAATGGAAGCTTAATATGATTATTTATCACCTCCATTAAAAAAAATTCAAATAAATTTGCAACCATTTTTTATATATCACAAAATTTAAATATTTAGAGTTTCGCCCACAAGATTGCCCAAATCGCAGCTCTAATACCACTTGTAATGAAATTACTTCAAGAATTAAGTATAAAAATAGAATTATATCCAAATATGACTGAAATATATCCAAATATATGATAATAGATAATCCACTTCGAGGGGGCAACCTCCACAAGCTTCAATAAGAGCAGAATTCACAATATGATGATAAATGATTACCCACTACCTCCTATATATAGTCTAACTAGGCCATGGTTACTCCATAGGCCGACCTACTAATCAAAAGAAAGCATAGATAAATGTAATATAATGTCAAAGAGGGATAAGTAAGCCACAAGTTAGCTAATACTATCCTCATACATGTGATAGGTTAGGGCGTAACATGAACACTCATCAATCATCATTTGACACTTGGAACCAGTCATTCTATGTCTGTATACCCTATGTACTAACAGTCACTATGCCTAAACCTATTAGAATTAACATAGAACCTTTATGACATATCCATATCAATTATCCTTAGACACACCAAATCCAATTGGCCTCTACCCTTGGTTAGCTTCACAGACCTCAAAATCATCAAATTTGCAAGAAGAGTACACACTAGGTAGTGAACACTGACCAAAATGCTCAAACAGAACAAATGGCCATAAAAAGCTATATGTGACCAATCCAATGCATGAAACCACATGGATTGCAATTAGACACGTCATATTTACCCTCCACATCTAACTTACCTTCACACTTCATGATTTGACCTTCTAAACCAAGTATCAAAAATTGACTAGAATTTGCTTTTAGGTCCAATGTCCCTGAATGGGTCTCTTGAAGCTTTCCATCACAAATATTTGGAGAAATATTATGAACTTGTTGATTCCCATTAACCAATGAATTCATAATTATTTATAGATAAGGAGATGACTCCCAATCTTTGTCTTAGATATTCAAATGTTACTTTTGTGAATGGTTTAGTCATAATATTTTGTAAGTTGCTCTTTTGTAGGCATATACTCCAACTTAACACTTTGAATAATCACTTATTATCTCATGAAATGATATCTAATATGAATGTTATTAGTTTTTTAGTGCATAAAAGGTTTCTTGGAGGTACTAATTGTATTATTATTATCACAATAAATAGGGCAAGGTCCATTTTATCTTACCTTATAATCTTCCAAGGTTTTCTTCATCCATATTACCTGAGTAAAATAAGAAGTAATAACTATATAATCAAATTTTATAGTTGACAGAGACACACAAACTTGTTTCTTACTTAGCCATGATACCAAGCATTCACCCATGAAGAAAACCCCAGCACTAGTACTCCTCCTATCATCTACACATCCTGCCCAATCTGCATTAGTGTATGTCCTTAGATTGAATTATTTGTTCCTAGCATATCATAAACCATATTCTATGGTAATATTGAGATACCTCAAGATTCTTTTGACTGCTTTCAAGTGAGATTCTCTATTATCATCTTGAAGCCTACCTACAAGGCCTACCGCTTGCATGATGTTAGGGCTAGAAGTAATAGAGGACAAAATATTTCCAATCATGGATCTATATAATGTTTGATCAACCTTTGGTGAGTCATCTTGCTTACTAAATTTGCATCCTATGATCATTGAAGTACTTATTGGATTACAATCCAACATTTCAAACTTTCTTAGCATATCCTTAATGTATTTTGCCTATGAAATGAATATCCCTACATCAAGTTGCTTAATTTACAATCTTAATAAGAAAGAAAGTTCTCCCAACATTGACATTTCAAATTCAATCTTCATAGCATCTGTAAACTCTCTACTCATGTTGTCATTGTCAGATCTAAAAACTATGCCATCAATATAGACTACCACTAATAATTGATGAGTGCCATCTATCTTAATGTATAAATTAGTGTCAACTACCCCTCTTTTGAATCATTGAATCAATAGATACTTGTATATCCTATCATACCAAGCTCTAGGAGCTTGTTTAAGACCATGTAAAGCCTTCCTTAGTTTACAAACATAGTCATGATTGCTTGTCATTTAAAATCCTTCAGGTAGCTGAATATAGAATTCTTCATCTAAGTTACCATTCAAGAATGCAGATTTCACATCCATTTGGTAAAATTTGAACCCTTTGAATCTGACATATGACAAGAAAAGTCTCATAGCTTCCATTCTTACCATAGGAGCAAATGTCTCATCAAAATCTATTCTTTCAACTTAAGCGTATCCTTTACACACCAGTCTAGCCTTATTTCTTATGACCTCTCCTTTCTCATTCATCTTGTTTCTAAAAACCCATTTAGTTCCAATCACATTATTGTCTATTAGCCTTGGTACCAAATCCCATGTTTCATTCTTTATTATTTGATCAAGTTCTTCATTCATTGCACATGTCTAGTTTTCATTTTTGCTACCTTCCAAGAATGTTTTGGGTTCAACCTTAGATATCAGAGTTGTTTCTTATTGATTATGATTAATCAACATTCTCATTCTAGTCTGTAAACTTGCACTCACATCTCCAATTACCTTGGAAATTGGATGATCCTTTTATATTCTTCTAGATGGAGCTTTAATATCCTATCTTACCTCTTCTTCTTCATCATCTGATTGATCAGATATGCCTTCACTATTTGAATTAATATTCTCTATGGTGTCATCTATCTGCAAGTTAGGCTTCTTGATTTCACCTACCTCTTCAACTCTCACATTTGACCTGTCAACAACCTTGTGAAGTCTCTTATTGAAACATTAATAAGCAAAAATTATAAAGGAATAACCCAAGAAAATGCCATCATCAGACCTTGAGTCAAATTTACCAAGATTTTTTTCATCCTTCTTGATAAAAAACTTGCTCCCAAACACTCTAAAATGTTTGACATTAGCTGCCTTTTTTTTTCATAGCACATATAGAGTCTTATCACCATTTACTCTAACTTGGCATTTATTTAAGATGTAAACTTATGTATTAGTAGTGTCTTCCCAAAAACCATCTGATAGTTTGGAATCTTGAAGCATGGTTCTACTCATCTCTTGGACAGTTATATTGATCCAAAACTCAAAAGCTTTGGTTGAAATAAAATTCAAGAAATAAGAACAACATAATTCAAATAATGTTATCTCTGAGAAGAGATGTTTTATTGATCAAATTTATAGACCCAAACATATGCCTATCTCTAAGAAGAGATGTCTGATTTTCATTTTGGGTTACATCTTAATTTATACATGTTTTGAAGGTGTGAGGAGGATGTGGAAGGTCACCAATCTTGAGGGAGATTAAGTGGTTTGACTTCCATGATTTACAACAATACAAAATTTGACGAATTACTATTTTTAGAAACTTACTATTTTTAGATTACACTACTAAAATTAAAATTTAGGGAAATTACATTGGGTTTTTTGGGGGCCAAACTTAATCAATTGGATCTCCATGACATCTCATGATGCTCCCCTCAATATTATCTTTCCAACGGTTCAAACGGTGAGTCAATTAGAGCTACGGTGCAAAACTTATGGCTTCCAGAAGTTTTGTCATCAATTGGGGTGGACCCATCACCTGAATTGTCACCTGAATTGTTTTCCAGATCATATATTTTTCCTCTCAACTACCCCATTCTATTGGGTTGTCCTAGAAACATAATATTATCTTCTAATCCCTTGTTCTTCACAAAAAGTATCAAACCCATAAGACCAAAACTCACCTCCTCTGTCTGATCTTACACTTTTGATTTTTGATCCTTTTTCATTTTCAACAAGAGCTTTGAATGTTTTAAACTTTGAAAAAGCTTTCGATTTCTCTTTAATAAAATATATCCAATTCATTCAACTCCATGTGCTAAGGTAGTGGACAAAACATAGAAGTAAAAAATATAGCGGTAAAAATATAGTATGAAAAAAATGTAGTATGGAAAAAATGTTGTAAGGATAAAACATAGTGAGAAAAAATGTAGTGGTATTGGTAATGTCATAAAAATGTCACGAAAAGCATAATTGAGACATTTTAGTGCTTATCACATTGTTTATTTATTATCTAGTTCATTTTGGTGATAGTAGTTAACATTTCATGGTGGAAAAGTAATGCACCAAATTTACAAGCAAAATAACAGAGGAAAATGTTATTTGATCTTCACAACATTACCAATACCGCTATATTTTTTTATTTCTACATTTTATCCTAACGATGTTTTTTCATACTATATTTTTGTCATACTGCATTTTTACCACTATGTTATTTACCACTACATTTTTTTCCACTACTTTTTCATAGGATGCTAGCCATTCTAGTAAAGTCATCAATCAATAACATTAATTAATTTTTACCTTGAATACCTTGAGTTTTTTTGGGTCCACATAGATCAGTGTGAATCAGTTCCAATGGTACTGTGGTGGAGTTCTTTTTATATTTGTAGCTTCTCTTGGTTTTCTTCCCATGAAGGAATGCCTTGCAAAGAGTATGAGGAATCTTAGTGATTCTAGGCATGTGGCTCTCTAATCCTTTTGAACTGATCTTCACAAAATTGTCAAAATTTAGATGTCCAAGTATTTTATGCCAAAGCTATCTTTCCTCTAATTGATTTATGAAACACTCCTCCCCTTTGGATTCATGGAACACATACATGTTGTTATCCACCTTGTGAATATTTACAACTAATTTTCCAGACTTGGCTATTCTCACTTCACATCCTTGATCATGAAAGGTCAGAACATTTACTTGCTTACACATTTGGATAACACTTAGAAGATTGTGTTTCAAACCTTTTACACATAAAACATTTTTAGTTCTAGTATGACCATTATCCAAACTTACAGACCCTTTGCCAAATATCTAGTATAATTATTGTCACCAAATCTCACTAAACTTGAATGATGTTTTTTAAGAGAGATAAATTTGATCTTGTCTCTTATTATATGACTTGACCATCCATTGTCTATGTATAATTTTTTTCATCCTATTGAGTATGCAAGGTAGTTTGAACACACATTGACTCTTCCTTAGGTGCATTACCTGAATTTTGATTCTTCTTTTATTTAATCTTGGATTTGTCTTCCTTGAACCATTTGATGGTGATAATGACTTGTATGTCCTTTTTCCAATATGCCCTCTTTTAGTACTTAACTATATATCCTTGTTGGTTTTAGTTATATCATAGAACCATATTTTTGTCTTTTGAAGAGAGAACACAGTCCCTATATCTATGACCATATTGATTACAAGTACAATAATACCCATTGAAAACATAACTATAGTTATTCATGTTAGTCATTCCTTTTACTTGACCATCAAAAACACAAGAATTTTCATCTTTAAGTTCTTTATTAGAGATAGGATTCTTCTTGTCCTTAGATAGAATCACATCTTTATATGTCATAGCTTTACCTTCCAAATGATACAATCTTTGTTTCAGGCATTTATCCATCATTCCTACAAATTCTTTTCTAGTCTATCTATTTATGTCTTCACACCATTAATACTTGCACTAATCTCATAATTTATTGAGGAGGTTAGCTATGAATTTTTACTTCATTTATTTTTCTTCAATCTTTCAATCTCTTGATCTATATGTTTGATCTATGGTAAGGCAAATACTAGTTCACCTTGAAGATATGTCTTAGCCTCTTTGTCATCCATTGTACCTATGATCACCTTCAAGTGGTTAAACTTGCAAAATAAGGTATGGCTCTGATACCAATTATTATAGGTATAATCACTAAGGAGGGGGTGAATTAGTGATGCAAGCAATTTAAATACAATTCTCAAACTTTAAACTCTTAAGCACTCAATCATAAAGATTCATGAAACATATAAACCATTCATAAAAAAAGCTATAAAAGATCAATGGCACATAACATTTGAATTACGTGGGAAACACTCATGGAGGATAAAATCTACTCTAAACCCTACAAAAACATGTACTACAGTCATATAAGAGATTAAAAAAATAAGATACTTTTAGTGAAACACCCACTTCACAAGGAGCACCCACCCCTAAGCATGAATAAGCATCAACTTGTCTTAGATGTTGATCACCAACATAACACCTATGATATTGACAACTCTATAACTCTAATTACCTTTCAATTAGATAAATAAACAATGTATAACACCTCTCTTTAATCCTTCACACACTCTCAATCTTTCACACCTAAGCAATGCATCAAAAACACCCTTTTGGATCACTCTATACTTCGTCACTCATCTTCAATATTTAACCCTATAAGAACATTTTCATAACATCATAAATATGACCTATAGGTCATTCATACATTACTCAACCTAATTTTCTCTTTAATCCATTCACCAAGCACACTCACACTTCACTATACTTCACATATCAACTCTAGAAACCTTCACCTTTGATCTTGCTCTTTATAGAGTCTACATGATCATCACCATCTTGGTCGGCCACAAAACTTTTTTTAACCCTTAATATTTATATCACACTTGAAATAATATCAACACCACCTTCATATGTCATCCATAACTTTGATATACCACCCTTAAACATCAAAACCTTTTAATTAGGCCTAAGAAGCTCTTTTAGGTCCATGAAGGCCTATTCACCCTTTTAGCACCTCACCTCTCAAAACTAGGAACACAAGACTACTTCAAATCACATAGTCCATGCCACATTACCCCTAAGGCATACTAAAATGATTACATTCATCCCTACACACCTATGCATATGTAAAACCTATCAAAAATTTGCCTTATACATGAAATCACCTTGAACGAACTAAAAGTTAACCTGTAAGCAATTGTTCATATTGAAGATGGTTTGGTCAAACCACCAAAATCCATACAGATGATCTTTAAGGAATATAAAACACTCTACAATAGATAATTAACCTTGAAACATCCAAATACCATTAATAAAATATCAACATCCTTCTCGGGTCATTTTTAGAAGAAGGTCAAACCCTCCGTCAACTTTGAGCCACAATAAATGTAGGTGTACAAGCAGTCAAACCTTCAAAAAACAAAAATGGATTTCCCTTGAAATTTTCTATCACTTTGATTTTTATACCACCATCATATGCATCCAACATCAAAAGTTATAGCCAAAATAATGAGGACTAGTTTTCCTTTGTAAATTCAAATATTTGAATTCCAACGGTTACTTTTTAATGCAAATTTGGCTAAGTATGAAAAACAGAGAAATATGCCTGAAAGACTAACTTTAAAATGCCATAAATTTTTCTAGACACCATTTCAAGACCTAAAATTTAAAACACATGATCTAAGCACAAACTTCAACAAACCCATGTGACCATTTTATTCTAACACCTTCACATGTGTGAATGCTGAAATCATCAATCTGTTCACTCAACCTGATTTGCCAAATGACTAACTAGGCCTACATGACCACAAAGATGAACCAAATGGAAACTTTACACTTCCAAAATCACTCCAATCACTCTTGACACCCCATAGGGCCTCTAAAACATGATCACATCATCAACAACATCCATTGACCTACCTATCCAACCAAACACTGAAGGTTCATGCATGACTACTTTAACACACTTTGTCATTGACTAGCTAGCAACCTTGATACCTCATGAACACTCTTTGACACCTCATGGACATTCTTGGACACCTTGGAGACATCATTAATAACACCTCAACATATAGAGGAACTAGAAATTCTCTACAATCCACCACATGGTATTCTATTTCTCAAGATATATGTGAAGATGGTAAAGTGTACATGAATTATGTAAGTTTCTAATTTCTCTTTCACATTATATAATGGGAAAAATCCATAAAAGTTTGTTTAACTTAACTCAAGTTGCTAAAGTTTTTTTAATATGAATTATATTATGACAGTAGACATAAAAATAAAAGTTTGTTTAACTTAACTCAAGTCAGTAAAATTCCTTTATTTTGAATTATGTTATGATAATATACATAAAAATTCCATATATCCTAAACTATCATCACATCCCCCTTCCCCCAAAAAATAACAGCAAAACAAACAAACAAACAAACAAAAAAATAAATAAATCTTTCTCAAGAGATGAGTCTACGTGTCATTCTCTTCACTCATATCTCAAGGTTGGAAACAATGTTTTACACTAATGATTATTTTTATGTCTCAAACTACACAATATTAATTGTAATTATGGGATTAAATGCTAGTTGATATATGACTCTACTACACATGGTTTAACTCTTAGAAGGCTAGTTAGTGGACACTAGCCACCCAAATTCTAATGCTCTAATATTTTTTATAAATAAATTGCAATACACAAATTGAGAGTGGGTAAACGAAGAGTAGAACCACATAGAAAAAATAATTTTATATTCTTGGTATCATTCTTTAATTATATTTAAATTCTTAAAAAACATTAATAACCAATGCATATTTATAAAGTTAAATTTTGACAATAGATTTTCTACAATATTCGTAAAATACATCATTTTTTTATATTTTCTATATATCTATTATTTATTAATGAAAATTTATTATTATATTTTACATTTTTATAATATTTAAATAAATATAAAATTTTAATTTACATTTATATTAAAATAAAAAATATAAAAGATACGAACTACTTAAAAAATATATATGTCGGATATATCAGTTCCCTTCCCTATTTTATCAAAAAGAGGATTACAAACAAAAATCTGCAACCACCCAAACTACCTACCAACATAAAGAGAGAATACCTGTACTAGCATTGAATCATTTCCAAAATATAGCAAATTTTAATGAGAGGAAAAATAATTTAAAAGAATAGTCAACCTGCCTTTCTGTTTTATCCCCTCCCACAAATCATGATAAGTGTCTACCATAACCAACTACTTATTTAGATTTTGGGAATTTGAAAATGCCTTTGAAGATGACTTTTTATCTGAATATAACTATAATTTTATTATTTATCATAAAATAATATATAAATGAACTCTAATTTTTAAAAAAGTGAAGACTTTTAAAAAAAATTGAATATAAATTTTGAAATATTAAAACAAATCAATTAAAATAAATTAAATTTAAAAATTGAACATAAAATAATGTAATAATTTATGGTGGAGGAATAAGGTTGTTTGTAAAATATGATAAGTATTTTTTTTAAAATCCTGGATTAAAAGTATTGAGTAAGTTAAATGAGAGCATAGTTATAAAATAAATATGGTAAGTATTTTTTATATATATATTCAAATTAAGGGTAAAATTATAAAAGATTATTCTTTTCTTTTTAACCAAATGATTATTCTTTTATTTTTTAAAATTAAATGATCACTTTTTTGGGGGTCCATTCTATTATACATTATTTTTAAAGCACTGATAAAATTACACAAAAAATATTATTATTTTTTTTTACTAAATAATTATTTTAATCTTTTCTTCAATAAAAATTGTTCTATGAAATCCATTCAATTATAAAAAAATTGATTTTTAAACATTCCTATAAAAATATGGACCAATTACACTTTAAAAAAAAAAATATATCTGTTTTTCTTTTCTTAACCAAATAATTATTATATTCTTTTCTTTAATAAATGATCATTCTATAAAATACACTCAAATATAATTTTTTTAATTTTTAAGAATTCCTATAAAAATATGAACCGATCACATTTAAAAAAGAAACTCTCTACTTTTTTTTCCTTGACCAAATGATTATTCCCTTCTTTTCTTCAATAAATGATTATTCTCTGGGATCCACTCCCTTAAAAGAATAATTTTTATAAAAACAAAGAGAAGCTTTCTTAGTGGAAGAATAACTTTCTGGAAACAATCTCAAACCCAACAACATAGAAAGCCCATATAGCTGGGGCAGTGCTGTTCCATTTCATCATCAAATCCATTATTCAAGGAGTGTGAGCGAAACTGATTTTCTCCTCTTTGTTATCACCAGATATCTTATCAAGTTATTATCAGTCATTTATATTATTTGTCTGAGTATTCACCATGGGCAACTGTTTGAGCTGTTTGAAGAAAAAATCCAGCTCCTCTGATGTAAATAATGTCATTGTCAACACTGCTCAACCGCAGGCGGAACAATCGACAGCTTCACAGCACGACATACCCTCAAATTCCGGCGGCAGTGTCCAACAGCAGGCGGATACATCAATAGCTCCCCACCAGGACACGCCGTCTAAGTCCAAAAATTTGGCGACTCGAGAGGAAGTAATCGCCCAGTTTAAATCTCTGAAAGATTCATACAACGTGGATGATCTAATCAATGCCATCAACGCATTGTTGGAAAACACTCAAACAGGGCATAAGGTCAGTAGATTTTATGTTTTCACAGTTTGCAATAATAAAAAGGGTTTTTTTCAGATGAAAATTGTATGGAGGAATTTGTGATCAACCTTCAGATCATGTTTCTTATTTTTTTGTTTTTTTAAAGATAGATATGGATTTTGAGGGGATCCTACCCCATTATTAATGTTGAAAAACATTAAAAAACCAAGATCAAAACATTATGATCGAAAAGACCCAATTACAGCAAACAGTTAAAAGGTTAGAGGAAAGTAAACAGTAAACCAAATTATAGCCCAAGAAGCTAATAAGCCCTCAGCTTGTGGGATAGTAATCTAGAAGATTAGATATCTTGCATTTTTTACCTCTTTTTTTTAACTTCCTACTATATTCCATGGTTAGTGTTTACAATAATTAGTTGATTTTCAGGGTTTTGTATTAACGAAGTTTTTTAATCTAGCAAATCTTTGTCCGAATTTGAGTTTTCAGACTCATGTCTTTTTTTAACTCTCTTAGCTAGCTGCTTCACAAGAGAAATTTGAATAGTTTCACTCACCTCTTTATTGTTCGCTTTTTCCTTAGAAGCAATTGCCCTTTTTTTAAATCGCTACCATCCATTTTTGTGTCAACTCGTACCTCTGGGTTCTCAAAAACATCTTTTGCCACTAGTGATGGGTCAGGGGCATTCCATTTGTTGGATTTAGGTTTTTCTCCCTTCTTCTTCATTGCTTGTGAACACCCCTGAGAATAGGATGCATAAAGATGCCTTGGTGATTTGCAATTGTGACATCGAAAGGCAGTATTCTCATAGTCTAGAATTTGAGTATACTGAGTATTACCATATTTGAAATTAATTTTATCAAGCACCCCTTTACTTAAATCTAACTCAACACAAAAATGAGCATAAGTGCATAAACCTATATCATCCCACTCGTTGTCATTTTTCAAGAAAGTTCCCAAAGCACTAGCTATATCTTTGTGGGCATGTCAAAAGTGCAAAGACAAATTAGGAAAACAAACCCAAACTAGCACTTTAATGACTAAAAGAGTGAGAGGGTTAAAATTTGGAAACCAGGGCATTATCAACAAGCTCGTAGTGCCCCAAAACCAAGGACCTTCCGTGAGGCATTTTTGGTAATCTTGTTACTCACAAAAATGGACAACCAAAAAACCCCTAGAACATTAAGAGATTTCACATTGACTTGTTCATGTCTCATGAATCCATTTATACAAAAGTTGATGTAAACGACCAAATACCATTAAATCTGTAGATGACTGCATCTCTCCCCAGAGTGTTAAAATACACATCCACCTCCTCATTTAAGATCTCTACATAGAAGACCTCCTTAGCTTGATCATCAATGTATACATGTAGAGGAATAATCACAAGATTAGGGATGGGGGTAGCATTTCTACCTGCATATGTGGTTGCTTTAATTGCTTCCTTGAAAGACTTCATGGAAGAATCCTGCTTTGATCCCACTGCACCCCTCTCAACCGTGAAGTCAAGATAATGGTGGAGTCCCTACAGATTTGATAATGAGATAAAGGCAAAAGGTCTTAGAGCTCTTTTCCTTTGTAAACCGGACTTTACACAATTATATGAATCTTGATCAATTGCTCTAAATGTCTTTTTAAATCCAAAATTAGATCAAAGATTTTTTCCCAAAGGCAAAAAGTACTACATGATATGGATTTTATCATCACTAGATGTTTATCCTGTCTTCAACATCCACATCTAGGAAAGACAATCATTCATTCTAATGGACAAATTCTAACAAAGGGCACACGATCTCCTTTGCAGCATGATGGGTGTCTGGTGAAATCTTTTTTTTAGTTGCATCGACATATGAGGCATGTAGTTGAAACACCTCCATTGCCATGGGAACTCTCTTGTGCTCCTTAGGACTCTCAGGGGAAGCTAGGGTGGTTTGATCCACCTTAGACACAACGACAGATCTAGACTCTTGTATTGCTGGCAGATCTAAGATATCTCTTACACTAGTTCCATTTATGGTTGTCTTCACCATAAAAATAAATGCCAATGTAGAGCTAGGTATCAAGGCTACCACTGTAGAGTCAATTTTTGTCTTATATGCTGTCGCCGTCACATCCAAGCCAGGCTTTAGCGTTGTTTTAGCCTCCTTTGCCCCCTCATCTTACAACGTGTCTGCCAGTCCATTATCATCTCGATCATAATAGGGTCTCGCTGTCGCTATTTGTTTCCTACAAGGTTCGCTATGAAATCCTAAAACCAAACCTAGACTCTTGTATTGTTGGCAGATCTAGACTCTTGTATTGCTGGCAGATCTGAGATATCTCCTACACTAGTTCTATTTATGGTTGTCTTCACCATAAAAATAAATGCCAATGTAGAGCTAGGTATCAAGGCTACCAATGTAGAGTTAGTTTTTGTCTTATATGCCGTCGCCGCCACATCCAAGCTAGGCTTTAGCATTGTTTTAGCCTCCTTTGCCCCCTCATCTTACGTGTCTGCCAATCCATTATCATCTCGATCATAATAGGGTCTCGATGTCGCTATTTGTTTCCTACAAGGTTCGCTATGAAATCCTAAAACCAAACCTTCCATCGCTCCCAAGTATCCATAACTATTAACTTATTATTAAAAAAGAATACACATAATTTTTTTAATAATAAATTATAGAAATATGATTTAAAATATCAATTAATAATTCTTTCATATAATTTTATTCAAAAACTTTTTTTTATAAATTAAAATAAATTTGAGTTTTAACATATTCTTTTAAATTTCAATTTCAACATGTTGAATTATAATAATTAAACATATTGATTTTGTTTTAAATCATTTGTAGCCTGCACAAGATAAGATACAAGAACAAGATTACGTGGACTTCTCTTATCAAAAGTGGATCTGTATTTTTAAAATTTGCCAACAACCATATTGAAAAACTTGACGATAAGGTAACCCATAGATACTTCTCAAATGAAATATTTTATTTATCTATTTTTTTTTCCCGTTGGTATCTTTTTGAGATTTCAATTGTTGTCTTGATATACAGGAAGACTCCTCCCATTCAAGGGAAACAACTAAAATTGTATCACACATTCTTGAACAAGTGGGAAATATGCATTGGATGGTTGGAGAGCTGTCTATTATTGCATATTTGTTATAGAAAATTGAAAATGTATCCCAAAATCGCACTGAATGCTTGCAACTTTTGAAATATATGGTAGACCTTGCTAATCATATCAAAAAGTTAAGGGTTGAGATTTCGAAAGAGGAGGAGAAATTGAAAATTGTTAATCTTATCATTGTTAAAGGGTGCATCGAATGTGCCACCCAATTACATTCTAGAAAGCTGTTCAAGTTAGAATAACTGCAAATTTGTTTCAATATTTTATGCTTCTATTTTGTTATAATTAAAATTTCTTACAGTTCTGAAATAAATGATAAAATTTATTGAATTTGAAACTCATTCATAATTAATATTTTAAATTTATGTTGCAGTTTTTTGAAGACTTCCGTGAACTCTGAAACTTTGAGCAATGTTCAGAAAGAAATAAATCAGCTCTATCCTGATTTGATATTGACGGCGATAATAGAATGGAAACAGCAGCAACCTATTACTCTTCCTATATCTCCGCCAAGCTATCCAACCAATGCTGGTAAACAGGGAGAAAGCATAATTATTTTTACATTAGATTTAAAATTATTATATTTATATTGGAAAATAGGGATAGGTATAGAAATGTTGCAGCGCTTCCCTTTATTTTTAAGAAAAATTTTGATTTTTTTAATTTTCATATTTATAATTTGAAATTTTTGATTTTCATACTTATAAGGTTATTCACTTATTATAAGAAAATAAATTTTAAAAGTTACAATGAAAAAATATATATTTTATACACTTATATAAGATTATACAATTTATTTCATTGATAGATATAAAAGATCTATTTTATTGATAGATATAAAAGATGAAAAGGATTACTATTTTCATTTTATACAATAAAATTTATTTTAAAGTTTTTTTTATTAAAAAAAGAAAAAAAGAGTACTAGTAAAATTTAAAACCCATTTTTTTTAAGGAAAAGGTCCCAATAATTATGCATGCTTTATTTATTCAATAATTTTTTTGTTAATATGTGTTTTACTGACAGAACATATTAATGTGTATAAATATTAAAAATAATCAATCATATTTTAACAAATAAGATTCAAATATTAATAATCTAATATATAGTTATAAATTTTGATCATAAATTTAAAAAATATATAATGTATTAGACCTTGAAATCTTAGTTATAAATAATTAATACGAAAATTAGACTGCACGGATCCCTCTGCTGCTTACTCGTTATCCCTCTGCTGCTTACTTTTAATTTTGGGGGAACTGTAATCTTAATCTTAATTGAATGATTTTTGAGATAGAGAACATGGGAATTCTGAATCTCTGCAATTTAGTTATATTATAATAAAATTATCGATAATGCTTCGTATCAATGATAGAGCGAAAATCGACCTGTCATGAAGTTGCTAAGTACGACAACAGATGGCTCATCACGGGCTGTAGTCATTTATGGCTTTGGCGGCATTGGTAAAACAACACTTGCTAACGCTGTTTTGGCTAAATTAAGTTTGAAAGATTACAACTACACAAAGGTTGCAATCGATATAGAGTCTTCTAAAAATGACATCAAAAGCATGCAGCAGATAATATTGAAAGATGGTTTCCCAAAATATAATGGTGGGAGAAAGATAGATTTAAGAGATTGCGAAAAAGGTCGGCATTGTGTCACACAAGCTTTTGAAAGTGAAAGCAGTAAACCATTGTTTCTTTTTATTGACAATGCTTTAAGGGCAGCCGACCTGAAACAGCTTCTTCCCGCGGACCTGCGAGGCCTTCCCAAGAATAGCAGAATTTTGGTAACAACCAGAAACTTGGGCCAGACAGATATGTTTGAGCAATGCGGCCTTTCACGGGAGCAGTATCATTTTAATAATCTGTCGGACGATGCTGCACTGAAAATTTTGTGCAAGGACCCAGCCAATCTTCAGCATATGAAAGAAGAAGAGAGGAAAAAAATTCTTCGGATTTGCGGGGGCATTCCGCTGGTTCTTAAAGTGGCTGGTGCTCATTTAGCTAAGATGGGGTATAATGCGGAGCAGTGCACTCAGATATTCGAGGCTTTTTAGCAAGGAGAGAATATTGAAGAAGAAAATCTCACCTGAAGTATGATTGATTTTGTATATGATAGCTTGGAAAAGTCAGCACGAGAAGCATTTTTGGACATATGCTGCTTCTTTAGTGACTGGAATCGTCGACATGTAGAGTATATTGTGGGTGCAGAGGAACTTAAATCACTTCAAGAGGCGGCTTTACTAACTACATTCGAAACATCTATCTCAAAGTTCGACATTTTAGAAATGGAAGAAGAAAGGTTGATTGTTCATGATGTGATTCGAGCAAAATGGCAAAACATGTCGCGGTCCACCAGAATTATGGATGTGCAATCTTTCATTGAAGCTGCAGAAGACACGGTATATTTTTACTTCAGTTATTAAAATTTGTATCTACTTTATTCTTTTGGAAATTTGTTACACCTCAATATTTTCTTTTTCAGAAGCGGCTGAGTGAAATCAAAGGGGTTTGGCTTCCCGATGACGAGTCTGGGTATGTTGAAGAAAGGAACTTTAATTTAATGAGGAATTCATTAAGAGTTCTCAATATGGGAAACGGCCGCATCAAAGTCAATGGACAAAGCCAGATGAAATTTAAAGAACTAAGATATCTGAGAATAGGCCGTGACATTCCTTTATTGCCACTGAGATTAGAGGCACTTGAGAGATTGGCTGTGTATGAAGGCCCTATTTTTCATGCAGGTGTAAATCTTCTTTACAAGGCAAGTCCTCTATTTTCTGTATTTAAAATTTTGATTTTGATTTTAACAGTGATATGAATGTTCGTGATGACAAAATCATATCTAATGAAATCGGAATATCCACGCAGTTGCCGCAGAAATTGAAAAGGATGGAAGCTGTGCCACCGTATGTTTCCAATACATTTAAAGAGCTGGAAGGGTCCCAGAGTATACCAGCGGTTCAAAATTTCTATTTAGAAGAATTAGATTTATCAGACGATTTTTTATCAAAGGGTCTCCAGACTCTACCAGAGGGGTTTCATCACTATGCTAATTCATTGAAGATTTTGATTTTGGATTGGTGGGAAGAAATTGGGGAGTTGCCAGAATATGTCCTTGGATTACCTTCTTTGAGTAAACTGAGTATTAGAGGGTGGGATCATTTAGAGTGTCTGCCGGAATCATTTGGAAAGCTTACCAGTTTAACACACTTGGATTTGATGTTTGCCTCTAGATTGAAAGAACTACCTTTGAGTTTCTGCGAACTCAAATCTCTAAAGTATTTAGGTTTAATAGGTTGTTCGGGTTTGAAAGAACTGCCTTCCAACTTTGGCCAGCTTTCAGGTTTAAAGTATTTAGATTTGTCTGACTGCAGATTACAAGAATTGCCTTTGAGCTTTGCCCAACTCAGCTCTTTGAAGCGGTTGGATTTATCGTATTGCGATCAATTGAAAGGATTGCCGTCCAGGTTCGGGCAACTCACAGCTCTAGAGGATTTAAATTTGAGATTATGTTTACAATTAGAGAATTTACCTTCAACGTTTGTTCAACTCAAAGCTCTAAAGAATTTGAGTTTATATGGGTGTATCGAATTAAAAGAAGTGGGTTTCCCTTTAGAAGAACTTACATCTTTGGAGTTCTTAGATTTGACAAAATGTCCAGAATTGAATGTAGACCTCAGCCAAATCCAGAATCGGGTGAATATTGAACGCTGAATAACTGTATTATTATATTAATGGAGAATCTCACGTGTTTCCTGGTTTGCTCCATATTTACATTTATTATTATTATTTTTGAATTATATTTTTCTTTTAAGTTATGGAATTTATTTAATCAATTTTTATTTTTATTTTTTTACTAGAGCCCTATACCCTATGCCTGAGATGTTTTTTCAAAATCTCAGTGGTTCAATTTTTTGAATTGTGAAAGACTAAAATGTTTTTTGTTCATATTTTTAGAATTTTGTAGTTATATGTTTGATATTATGAATTTTGTAGTTATATGTTTGATATTGATGTTAATAATTTTTTTGATATATTAATGGGCGTCAAACAATTTGGTCAAAGTTTAAGTTCTTTTCAAAGATTTGATAATCGTTGTTGTTTCAAATTTTAAGAAATTAAATGTAGAAGGCGATTCTATTTTGATCATCAATGCTAAAAAAGTTGGTAGAACTTACCAATGACAGCGCAATTCAATTATTCAATATATTGTCGGAGTCTTACCTTTCATTTAGAATATTTTATTCTTCATAACTAGCATGAAACTAACTCTCCATTGGATTTCTTGGCTAACTTTGGGACATAAATGAATACTTGTACTGCAATAGTCATCGTCCTTGGAGTAAATGCAATAATCTTAGTAATAAAGATTTGACTCGCTCCCAGTTTCCCAACAATGACTAGACTAGAATATGGAGAAAGAAAAATAAAAATGAGTTTGTGGTTTCTAGTGCTAGTTTTATCCTTGCAAATTCTTTGTGGGGCTCCAAGGTTGATGATCAAGTTCCTCTTTTTCACTTCTTGGTCATTTTTTTTAGGTTTTCTCTGAACTTGCAATTGGTGCCTTGCTATACCAACCTATTTTATCATAAGTCTTTCAAGGGGATATTCTTAAAGGAAGACAACCCATGGTTTAGTCAAGATGGTTGGCATTACTTTGTCCTAGAAATTTCTTTGGTTGTCGCAATATTTTTCTTTTATCATACTTTTCCATTCAAGGTCTTGTTTTGTAATTATTAGTTGCAACAAACTCATGAGGAAGGAGGTCCAACAAGCCCAAAGCAAAATTTTCATCTAGGAAGCACGCCCATTGTGCAATCTTGGATTACTTTGTTTTGAGATTTTAGAGCAGATGCAAGGAAAGGTTTTATAGACATAATTTTTACTCTAGATGGCCTATTACAAGGGATCACAATGGCAATCTTAGTTGTGGAATATCCATGAAGCATTCACAAGACCTTTGTTATGTACTTCTGTTATTTAAGGGGCTATTCTAAGCTTCTTTCAAAGCACCAACTAAGAGCTTCATGAGCTCATATTGCACTCATGGATTTTGGAAACTGACTTTTGCTACACATGGAGCCATATTTTAAGCCACTATGTTACTTTTCAAGACCTCAAGATTCTATGCTTTTATTGGTGATTTGGGGCCCAAGAGGAGACTTGGTGGATATCCTACTGAAATGGATTTAAGAGGGTTATGAATGAAAGTGAATTTATAACTGTTAGATAAGATGCATGTGCAATGCACTAAAGAATATAGATAATAAGATGACAACCACTCTAGAAATGTGATACCAAGGTTTTATTATGCTAAGTTCTGTATAATATCTGAGAGATCAAATATCTAATGTTTAGGTACTTCCTAAATTCATTTTTATCTATGTAACCAAATACAAAGAATGGAAGTGTAGTTTAATATATAATGGAGGGAGATGAAGCATCATTTGAACCATTACAAGATTTGATAACAAGTACTTCATAATTGATGAATGTTGTGATGTCACTAACTTCTATTATTGACAAGTTAAACTCTACAGTATTTTGATTAGAGGAGTTGTGCAGTTTTATAGAAGTAGAATTCAATCTTAAAAATTAGAATGTAGGTGAGCAACCTGATGCTGATGCTGTTGATGTTAGTATGAGGCAAGATGTTCAATAATGGTGATTTATGGTAATATCTATGAAACCAAATATTATTGCATCAATCACCCCTCCTTGAAGAGTAATGGTCCCCATTATATGTAGTTATGGTAAAAGATGTGGTTAAAAAATGGTAACTTGCACTTCTGTAAACTATTTTTCCTAGGATGACACTTGACATGCTCTGATGATATGGAAGAGTGGAATATATTATCAACATGTTATTTTGACCTAAGCATATATGAATTGATCCCATCCTACTAAGATGCTACAATATAGATTGATCATTATTTGTTGAAGAATCTTTGTAGTATTTTAAATATCCATCAAAGGTGGAAAGTAATGATGAAAGATTTCTACGTTGAAGATTGGATGTAACCAAAGGTAAGATGGAAGATTAAGCTCGAAACCATTATCTCATATTTGCTTGGTGAGGGTGTTTGGTGCATTCTAAAGTGGACAAAGCTTGTGGTAGGGTATTTTCAATCTTTCATTCTACAGGGGTACCTAGTCTCAATCACCAATTTGGAAGGTTGCAATGTTCAATGCTTATCATGGCACTACTTGTGTTTCACATTAGATTATTGCAGAATGGTTTGCACTTATTTTTTAATATGCTAAATGTGATGAAAGAATTGTACAAATTTTTAAACTTCCTTTTGAGATGGAGTTGCTACTATTGATGGCAGGATAGATTAATCTACGTTAATGGGTGCTAAAGGTTAAAAAATTAAACAAACATGAAAAGGGCTATGTGTAGTAGAGATGTGCATAGGTCTATTGTAGCTATGCTAAATGAAGTTAGGGTTTCATCCCAAGAGCAATTCCTATTTTAATTTTACACTCTCATAAAGTGCACTATCATCCTATTTACCACTTTCATTTGTCCATTAGTCTACAGATGAAAGGTGGAAGATTCATTCAACTTTATGTCTAGCTTAGACCAAAGCAATTCCCAAAAATTGTTATATAATATTGTATCCTATCAGATAGGATAGTTTACGGGATTTCAAAGTGAACCCATACATACTGTAATTATATTTGATGTATTTATAGAGATGATATTGATTTCTTACATGGTATGAGAATTTTTATATATGAGAATCTATCATGTACTACATAAACACAATCATAACCATGTTTGGTAGTAAGGTAGACTGAGAGAAAATCCATGGAAATAATTTCTCATAGTCTTGTTAGAATTGGCTTGTTGGAATTGGCAGAGGTGTGTACAAACATTGATTCTTATCAACTGTCTTGGAAAGTGCATGTACTGTATAACACTTAATGTATTTGGATACATTAGATTGAAGATGTGGCCATAATAAATACCTTTACAACACTACAAGAGTTTTTTCAATTCCAAAATGTCCTACAATCTTACTAAAATAAGCATCTCATATTATTTTATGGCTCTATACCTCATTCAAAACACACAAATACCCAAGGTGATATATGATTCCATCTTGAAAGTATAAATCTAGAACTAAATTACCATAATGCAAGTTATGATAGATATCTACAACATCCATGTCAGATGGATAAAATTATGACCACGCACTAACTTCATGTCCACATGCATCAAGTACATAATACAAAGTTTGAACTAGTAGATGTCTCCGGTAATATGCAATTGGATTAACACCTTCCTTCTTATGTTTGATATTCAAATGGAACTACGAAAGCTAAGAAGACCATTTCTAATGTTGTTCTTGCTTCAACTTCTTCTGAGTCTTCAAGAGCTGAAGAAGTTTATGATTTGTGTGGACCAAAATATCTTTTCTCAATATATAATTATTTTGATGCTTACATGCTTGAACAATAGCATGAAGCTCGTGATCATGGGTTGGGTAGTTTGTTTTTAGTGCAATGAATGTTTCACTATGGTGAGCAACAAGATGACCATATTGAATGCAAACAGGTTCAAGTGCAAAGTCATACCTGCATATATCTCAATCTCAAATGGTTTTTGATGATTTGGTAATTCAAGTATTGGTGTGGAATAGATTATGCATTTAAAATCTTTGAATGCTTTTTATTATACAACTTCCTTAATGAAATTCTATTTAATGCCACCTTTGGTAACCTGGTTTATAAGCCAAGTGACATGAGAAAAACCAAGTACAAATCTCCTCTATAAATTTACAATCCCAAGAAACCATGAAGCTATTTGAGATTATTTGGGTTTGGCCATTTTTGGATGGCTTGAGTCTTAGTCGGGGCCACGTGCACTCCTTGTGTGTCTACTATGTATCCTAAATACCATGTCTCCTACATATAAAGTGAACATCTCTCCATGTTTGCATGGAAATTATGTTTCCACAAAGTGTCAAGCACTTGTTGTATATGGCAAATATGTTCATCCTATGTTTTATTGAAGATTACAATGTCTTCAAACTAGAATACAACAAATAAAGTAGTGAATGACCTAAAATAGTCATTCATCATCTGCATGAATGTAATTGGTGTGTTAGTAAAACCAAAGGGCATGACTCACTATTCAAACAAACCTTATTTTGCCTTGAAGGTTGTATTTCATACATATATAGGTTCAATAGGAATCTAATGATATAAATACTTAAGATTGATTTTGGTGATGTATTTTTCATTATGGAGCAAGTCCAGTGAGACCTCAATCCTTGGAAAAGGATAGTGGTTCTTCACTGTGATCTTGTTGAGAGCTCTAAAATTGATGCACATCTTCCTTGTATCATCTTTATTTGGTGCAAACATAATTGGGCTATTGTAAGGTGATGAACTAGGCCTAATATGTACTCTGTCATGAGTCCATAGATCTGTCACTTTATTTCATCATTCTCTAGAAATGATCTATTATATAAAGAAGCATTAGGTAAAGGTAGTCTGGTAGATGTAGGATAATGGGAGACAAAAGGTGGGGGGTTTAAAGTGACACTTTAAAAAAAAAAAAAAAAAAATTATTGATCTTCGAGAGAATTTTAGAGATACTTAAAAAATGAATTTGATAATGATAAAAGAATATGAATTATGAAATTTTGAATGTAGTTTCTAAATATATATATATATATATATATATATATATATATATATATATATATATATATATATATATATATATATATATATATATATATATTCAATACCTAGATGATAAAAGTGTGAAAAATGAATGCATTTATGACAATGACTTGACACTTATTTTGTGAAAATATAAGGAGAGTGCATATGTATGAACACACTTTTTTTGAGTAAATGAATGAATTTTGTATGAAATTTCATAAATGGATAGATGAAATGTCAAATATTGTTGAGAATATTATTTTATTAATATATATATATATATATATATATATATATATATATATATATATATATATATTTTAAATAATTTTATAAATAAAGACAACTAAAAAATTGGAATTGCAAGTGTATGAACATAAATTTTTGAACTTAATTTCATGAAAATTATTTTTTTAAAGCATAGTTGATGCTGTGTATATTATTAAGATATAAGTTTTATAAAATTTTAATTAACGGTCAAAAAGTTAAAAAGGTATTTGTAATGATATGTATATAGTCTATAATGAGGTATGTTGTGTAGAAATTAAGTAATAATTAAAAACAATAGTTTAACAGTAAAAGGTTTTTATATTAAAAAACTATGTTTTCCCCTCTACAAACCTATATGTATTTTAGAATAATAAAATCATCCTGATCAGATGTGTTCACAAAGATGAAAAATACTCCTAAATTTTCTTAAAACCATGTGAGCTACTCCATGGTTGATTTTAGGCTAGGTTTGGACCTCCCCAAACCTATACCCAAAGTAATTTTGGAGAGAAAGTGTAAAATTCAAAGACAAAAATGTTAAAAGGGCATACTCCCTTTGTAAAAGGCATAATCCCTTTGCAAAGGGCATACTCCCTTTACAAAGGGCATGTTACTATAAAAAAGGTCTTTCAAAGGGTGTGCACCCTTTGAAATCCTTGTTTCATAAGGAAATGCCAATATATAATTTTTTTGAAAGTAAAGGGCGTACACCTTATGCAGTACAAAGGGTGTATGCCCTTTGGTAAGATGTTATTTATTATTTGGTTGTTTTAGTGAGAGTATATATTTAGTAGAATAAATGTAATAAATTGATTCTTATACTTCAAATATATATTACTAAATATAACAAATAGATCCACTCTGCATCTTATGAAATAGATTCTAGAGCTATTGGAATTACCCTTTAAAAGTTAGTTTTTCAAAATCCATTCTAGTCAATATTTTTTTTTCAAAATTTTAGGGATTGAAGACAGAATGAGAAATGAAATTTCAAATCATGTTATGTATGTAATAGATCTATCCATTGAGTATGCCCCCCACTTTACCTAATTGAGTATGCCCTACCTACTAAATACCTACTTGAGTATGCCCTACTCGATTGAATACCTAAGCTTGAAGGTAGATTCCATTAATAATTTGTGGGCTTTTCAATCATTGGGTATATCAATATGCATAAATGAATGACCTATAGCATGAAAATTTTAGCATATATAGGGCCATCGAGTTAAGATCTATAGGCACCTAGCCCACCTCATGCCCTATATACCTATCTCAATATGAAGGATGTCCACTGAGTTAAGATCTATAGGCACCTAGTATTTTTGAATCCACCCATGAGAGTTAGGAATAAAAGTACCTTAACAAGAATAAAATATCCTTTCCTAAAAAATACGTATATCTCTATCTTCCACTCCTTAGATCATGGGACCTTAACGCGTAAATCCTCTCCTTTCTAAGACTAGAAGCACCTCATCATGGACAAAAATACCTATACAAGAATAGTAAATCCTTTTTACCATATATATATGGGCACCTCAAAGAGTATCTCCTGAATATAAACATCTCTCCCAACCATATAGATGTATAGGCTTCAATGATCAACACCTTGACAAGAATAGTAGCACCTCTCTTAGAATAGGACCTCTCTAGGAATAGAATATAAACACCTTGAATTGTAGCACCTCTCTGCCACCTATTTATAGGGGATCCTCTCCCTTCCTCTGTCTATATATATGGGCTCCTCTCCCCTTTCACAATATATCTATATGAGCTCCTTGAATAGTAGAGAAGCTCCTTTCCTTAGATAGTAGATCTAGACTTCCCACCTGGGTGAAGGCATTAGATTAGTCTTTAGTCTGTATGCCACGAGTAAGGCATTATACATTGTTTAAGTCTATATATCAGGATGAAGGCATCCTACCTAGATGAAGTATGTATACCAAGAGTGAATCATAATACATGTATCAACTTTGTATATTGGTATCAGCATCTTGTAGGTATAGGGACATAGGGATATAACCCCTATCTCCTATATAAAATAGATATGGGCTGCTGAACACTAAATAAAGTCCTACTAGTAGGTGGGGAAAACTATTGGTAGGTGGCTTAAATTATTTGTGGGTGGGATATTGGTCTATGGGGACTATTCTCTATGCTCTATCTCATCATCACTCTATTCACAACCACATATCTCTCTATATAGTAGATGAGACGACTGAAGTCAATAAACATCTTGACCCCTATATCTCTAGATCTGCACTATATAGTTTAATTGGCACCCACATAGATTATTATCTATAACTAAATCACAAATGACTCTCTACAAATATACCAACAACATGGTTGAGTATAAATCCCTAGTGATAGGCCTCCAAACTACGTTAGCCTTGGGAGTTAAAATGATCAAAATATTTGGTGAGTCTTAAATTTTGGTCTATCAAATCAATGGCTCTTATCAATATAATAATGATGTTTTGCAATATTAAAAACAATTATATGATGTCATCTTAGCCTCATTTGAACACTGTCGTATCTAAACCACCCCATTATCTATGAACAAGTTTATCGATATGATGGCTTCCCTCACCTCTTAGATCCCATTTGCACCCTCAAACACCAAGCTATATGTCATTATCCATAGGCTTACCCAACCTTCTTATGTCAAACTAGACTTTCCCACCATATTTAATGTGGAAGAGACCCAACCTGACCTTTGGTATCAATATACCTTTGACTATCTTAACCTTACAATCATTCTTTTGGTCTTTCCAAGAATGCTCAAAGAGAATTTATCTAGAGTATCTCATGTTATACCATACTAAGGGGAATTATTTATAAACATGGCTTTAATGGTCTCTTCTTCCACTACCTATGTAGTCACAAGGCCTTTCATGTTATCAACGAAACACATGATGGGATCTGTGAGGGACACTTTAGTGGCTAGTCATCACTAACACATCATTTTCCTTGGCTATTACTGGCCTACCCTCAACCAAGACTATTTTTATTATGTGAAAAAGTGTGTCAAATGTCAACAACCTGCTAATTTACATCATGCACCTAGCCATAGTCTTCGTGTATCCATAGATTTTTTGCCCTTCTCATAATGGGGTTTGGACCTCGTTGGTGAAATCAATCCCTATTCTTCATAGAGACACCATTGTATCATCACTGCGACCAAATATTTTACTAAATGGGTAGAGTATATTCCTCTTGTCTCAATAAAATTTGAAAATATTATTGACTTTATCAATCATCACATTATCTATTATTTTGGTGTTCCTCACAAAATCATCACCGATAATGGAAAATCCTTCAAAAAAAAAAAAGTCCAAGGTCTTTGTGACACATTTGATATCAAGTTAAGTTTCTCATCACCCCATCATCCTCAAGCAAATGGACAAGTAGAAGCCTCTAAAAAAATTCTCAATAACATGCTAATTAAAATTGTTAACAAATCTGGTCAAGATTGGCATTTACACATCCCCTTTGCCTTATGGGCATATTGTACTAACATTCAAACCCCTATGGGCACCACTCCTTTCTCTCTAGTTTTTACAGTAGAGGTTGTCTTCCCTCTCAAAGTCCAAATCCCCTCTCTTTGCATATCCCTATGACATCTCATCTCTGAGAGAAATTATCATCAAGAATGTTTATCCCAACTTGAGCTAATTGATGAGCATCATTTAGTAGCACTCACTCATATTCATGTATATCAAGAGCGAATCAAGTGCACTTATAAAAAACACCTTAAAGTGTGAGTATTCAATATCAGAGACCTCATCCTAAAATAAAACCAACATGTCACCAATATGGAGAAAGGCAACTGAGGCAAGTTTTATTTCAATTGGCTTGGACCTTATATCATAATGCACAAGTATGGATCAGGAGCTTACTAGTTATCCTTTATGAAGGGAAACTCAGAACCTAAGCCCTTAAATTCTTTGCATTTGCATCCTTTATTTTTTTTAAAGGATCAAACTCAACTTTTGTCCAACTTAAGCTCATCCCTTACTTTCAAACCACATTCATCTCCTTATTTTAGGGGTAATTGATTAAAACTAAAACATGTGATTATCCATCACAATCATAACCTAATCTTGAATAATGGGTACCACATCTCTACCCATGGCATGATTCTCATGGTACTTTCTATCCCTTTCTTATGATAGATTCTCATGGTTATTATCACCTAAAAATCTTTTACATCTACTCAACCTTCTTATGCTTTTAGTTTTGCCTTCTTAAAATGAGAACCTTTAAGCCTATATAAGAAAGTCTATGTCAAGAAAAATCATAAACAAAAGAGCAATCATGGGTTATTCTTAGCATCTATAGACTACTTCCTTTAAGGATGTCTACCAAAAACATATCAAAATTGCTCAATATCAGGTAGACTGCTCTCATGAAGGATAGATACCAAAATCATTAAACAAAGCACACAAAATTAGACCACTCCCTTAAAATATGGTTGATTAAAGCATTTAACAAAGCATATCAATTTCTTGGAAGCTTCCCATATTGATCAGCTTCCTAAACCCTCCCACATATTAACAAAATAGTGAAAGACCCATTATCAAACAATCAGTAAAAGCAAAATAATTTTGAAAGCCACAATCGACTATCATAAGTAGACTTCCTGCATCAATAAATCTACACCTTATATGACATATAATTATTCATACTAACTCTTTGATAATCTCCAAAAGAGGTATGCTAGTCTCACGGAAAGGTTCCATCTTCATCCATCTCCCCTTCATACCCTATAAGCAAGGGTTTTTGAGTTCACTTGGCATGATGTGAGCAAGACACCTTTTTAACCAATGAATGAACACCAATGTGAAGCATTCTAAGGGCTTATTTTCCTTAATAAAATCCAACTTTGGTTTATTTTAGTCCTTGCCAAAGAAGAAACATCATACCTCCTTCTTATTCTCTCATACTAGTTGATATATTCACTTAGACGCTAGCCTCTTGATTATCTTCTCTTTCTCACATCTGGTTTTGTAATTTAACTTACTTTATGTGTTTCAATTTAATTTAAATAAATGACCATAACCATAAACACATCATGTAATATCATCATCAAAACCCATAACAATATCATCATATCAACATCATAGTAAAAATCATCCATGATCACAATCGCAATAAACTATATTTACCACATGTCTAAATATAAATGAGGAAGCATATACTCATGAAATTTCAACATGAGCACCATAACAATATCATCATGTCAACATCATATCACAAATCATCCATGAACAATGAGCATCAAGAACCATAATCATAATGTCATAAACATGAATATAATCATAAACAACATCACATTATCATCATAATCACATCATAACATCAATCCATATCGAACATCATTATGAACATAAATTAAAGAAACATATCATCACATGCCTAAATGAGTCCACATCTACATCATCGTGAGCATAACCATAATAAAAAATAATCAATATGAACATCATAACCATGAACCATAATCCATATGCAAATATTATATCTATAAATCATGTGTATATATCACAAAATCATCATCGTTTATACAATAAAATACATATATCTCTCAATATATGCATCTCATTGCATTGAATCGTAGGCTAATATCAAAAATCATATACATAATAAGTATAATGTCTCATAAACCAAGTAAGAACCTGAGGCACCAATTCCTCCCACTATACCATTGCCTCTTGGAGCCTACCCTCATGCACCTATTTATCCTCCCATAGATATGGCCCACTGACCTGATATCATTATGCTAGCACCACCTATAATCCTAGCCTTGTACTCACCTCATCAGGGCTCATCTGGTAGATTCCTAAAGACTAAGGCCTCATAATACCATAACTCCTCCACAATTACTATGTATCTCTGCATAGGGATAGTCCCTTCTAATTCCACCACTATTGGTATTCCACCCCATGTCTAGTAGAGAAAATGTCTCTCTTGCATCACCAAGGCTAGCTAAGATCTAGCTTCATCTATCTCACTTGTAATAATGACCAACTGACCCTGTACTACTACCAATAATGCCTATGTTGCGGTTAATGCCACTTGTGTTTGGTCCCTCTCCATGGTCTCTACCTGTACATCTAGGGCAACCCCCAACATCTAAACTTACTTCCCATCTCCTCCAACATCAACATCCATATCCTGTTGACCCCCATCTTCAAGACCAATATCAACTATGACATAGAGTGCTTGGTACCATGCAAGATACCCATCTATGGCACCTACATCATCTATCTCTATCCTCATCAAAAAATCCTTTTGGTCAATGAAATCATGCACTCACTATGGAATGGGCAGTGGGAAATCTACATCCTTCCTCTTTTATCTTGGGAACATCTTAGGTATATCCTACATGAGGCTAAACTTCCTTTATACCCTATCAAATGATATGAGCTCTATCTCACCCTCACATCTATTGTAGATCCATTTGTATCTCTATAAGGATAGACTATGTCTCCTATAATGTGCCCACCCTAGAAACCTAACATATGGTCTCCAAATCACATCTTTGACAACTATGACATTTATCCACCCTATGAACTAGTCAATGTCATGTGACACTCTTCCTAGTCCTAAAAGAGCATAATCACTCCTCTATCACATGCATCCAACTCAAAAACCCATATGTGTCGAACCCTCCCATGATAACCCCATTGTTTATGAAACCTAGATGTGTTAGTACACCCAAAAATGAATAAAAAAATTGACACTGATCCCATATCTACTGTGGGCTTCGAATTCCCACAAATCTTGATAAATTTGAACAAGTAGCACATGTTCCTATGCGAACACTGTGTGACCCAACCACATCTCCATAAACACCCCTAGCAAAAAGCAATGACATCTCCCATTGCTAAAATCAAGTAATGTATAACACATCACCGCTATTATCATCATGGTGAAAAGCCTCCTCACATCCCTATCCCTCTGGTAGAGTGGTGTAATGAAAACCTTCAGAGTGCCACCTCACAAAATCCATGTCATCTCTGTACAAGATCTCCATAAACTCATCTTGCTCATCCTTCTAGATGTGGTAAACCATCTCCCCCTATATAGGTAGTCATACAATCTGATGGATGTTCTCAAGTAATATGGTCATCTCCCCTATAGGTAGCAAGAAGGTATTAGTGGAAGGATCCCATCTCTCTATGAGTGCCACCAACAACACCACATCCCACAACACATGCTAGTAATGCTTCATACCACTGAGTCCTATGTCCTCCATATGTACCTAGTCATCAGTAACCATACCTTGATGAATCTCATCAAAAATCTAGGGCACACTATCCCTCATCTAAATCCTCTCGCATGCCTACATAGTTAGATAACAAACAAGGTTAATTCTCTATACTATTTTGGCCTACAAACTCTACCTATTACACCTACCTCCTATTCTAATATACTCAAATAATAACATTTGCCTACTATGACCTACGCCTATGGATTTTGTACAACACAAATCCTTTAACCTATCCTATCAAAATCCCTAAACAATCAACCTTCTACCTTCAAACCTATTAACTGCACCCATTACCCCACCATTCAACATTAATCTTTAACCTTAACTTAAACTATTACCTATCACCGTATATCATTTGACCATTACCTGAATAATAACCCTTAAACCTATAAACCTTGACATTAACCATTTTCAACCTATAACCTTCCCATCTTTACCTTAGTCACGACCTATTAAACTTAACCTTAACCAAAAACAAGTAAATATTCCTTAACTATTCCCCACAAAACTTAATCTCACCCCTTGACTATCGATGGGCAATTATTTCTATAGTTAATCACTAACAATTAGGTAACCAACTATCAATGGTCATTGTATAGTGACCTACGATGGTCACTTTTTGACCACTGATGGTCGGTAGTGACCAATGATAGTCAAACATGACCACTGATGATCACTATAATGTGATAATTAGTGATCAAAACTAAACCCTACCCTCCTAAAAACCACCATAACTCACCCAAACTGGCCTAATATTTAATATACCCTAACCTACCCATCCAACCCCCTACCAATCTAAATACAAATTACCATTTCACCTTGAAAATTAAGCAAATCTTTCAAAAACTAACCTAGGTCAACCACCCAACATACACAAACAAAATCCAACATAATTTGCATCTAACCTATTAATTCCAAATACACCACCTACCTCATTCATTGACCATCATTAAGTAGGAACCCTAGGGCCCATAACCACCTATCCTTGTGCTCTCCCTCATCAACACTGCATCTTGACCCAATCAAATCTCTAGTCCACCCCCAGTCAAATCAACACCTCACTCACTCAGTCGATTACACAATCACCAAACCATCAAAAAATTTCTCACAAAATGCCAAATAATGAAATCATCTAATGTCAATATGCTCACATGATCAAATAAAACTGTAGTGGTTCTTTTTTCCCTCACCCTTTTAGGACTGACACCCAACCACCAATGGTTAGGGTGACCACCAATAGTCGACCCTGACTGTCGATAATCATAATATAGGGTTTTTTCCTCCATACCACAAATTTTCAAACCATTCTTTACCCAAAACAAAACTAAGTACCCACCAATGGAGATCACCTTCTCTGCCAACCTTGACCACCAACCTCATTACCTCACCATTGACCATTGTGGCATGTCTATCACATGTTTTTTGATGACCTTGCCTTGGTCCTTTTGACCACACCAACTAAATTTCCAAGCTGAACATTTTAAACTTGTACACCTTACTCACACCTAGCTAATTTGTGGCTTCATGAGAGCAATTCTTACCTTGGATACCCATGAAAATACTAACCTTGACTAGGAGACTTGCATTTATAAGTGTATCCCAACCGTCACATATGATCACATGTTCTACTTGTCACTTATCTTTTTAGTACTGACCTATATTTTTACTAACCATGGCAACTTAGTCCTTGCATAATTTTGGTTATCACAATTAGTTTCACTTGATGCGTGTGTTTGTGCTTTAGTGCCCAATCTATTAACCATCAAATCAACACCAACTCAACCACTTATCAAACCCACACCTGATTCTATTTTACCTTGTTGATTCCCAATTTAAGGGGAAATACTTGCTCCCATACTCTAGGTAACCAAACCTTTAACCCATAATCTATTTTTGTTGTGTAGCTTGCTGATACAAACTTCATAATAAAAAGGGGCAACATATAGACACTAAAAACTACACACAATGGTTTTGGATGTTAGAACACCCCTAAATCACCTCAAGACCCCCTAGGGACCATCTCATAACTCTTCAACCACAAACCTAAGCTAGGTTAGCTGACTAGATAACCAACTAAATATTTTTACCAAACTTTACTTATGACCCCCGACCATCGATGGTTATCCTAACCATTGATGGTTAGGCTTGATCATTGACAGTTAGATTCCCACTGTCTGAATAGTCAGACTCTAGTCAACTCTAGCTTCCTTTTTATATTTATCTCATCGAAATTGTGTGTGAGCCAATGCATGTGAAAGCCAAATTATAAATGCTTGTTGAAACTCTTGTTAACCTATTATTTCACCTCTCCTTTCCCACAAAAAGAGAGGAGGATAATGTGAAAGGGATCTATATCTAGAATCAATCAATCATCCACATCTAGATCCAGAGCCTCTTGCATTAGCACTTCCTTTTTTAGGTGTTTTTCTAGTGAACCTACAAACTAGTAATTATGATAATGATCCAAAGTGTTTTCGCTCATCGACCAATAGCCAAGTATCTTTAATCTACCAAAATTGATCCAAGTTTCACCAACAGATTTTTTGACCCTCCCTCAGATCAACAACCAACAAGATAAGTATCTATTCTCACTAATTAGTTACTTTGTTTGTATTTCACAACCAACCTAGCCCAAACCCACCTTTGGTATTTCCATTTTGTAACCTTACCAGATCACTTTCTTGAACCAAACCAAAAGCCATAGTACCTATCGATGGTTACCTTGATCATCAATGGTTACCCTAATGATTGACGGTCACCCCAACTATCGACGGTCACTATCATACAAATAAATATCAAGTTGTTTTCACCCATTAGACCTTAACCAAATCTCAATTTCAAACTTTCTACCTAATCACAAAATCCTACCCTATTTTTTGGGACCATACCTGATTTGTTATAATTAGTCAAAATCACCTATTCATTTATCAAGCATTTCTTATATTTCATTTCATTATCTTTTATGATGTATGCAAGTACTTTATGTCTCACTTTTAGAACTTGAGTATTTAAAAGTGTGGATTGACAACCTCCAAGAAAGCTCATGCTTCTTGTATCTAACTTGCTAGACAATCCACCCTACTATCTAAATAAACAACCATTTATTTGAGTGATTTCTTATCTACAGGGCATTATTCCCAATCCAAAAAGGAGTATCTATAGCCATTTGGATCAATGCATGCACAACATATCAAGGTCTTCTAACCATACCCTTCTTGAGTTTCTTTTATCTTTCCTCTAAAGAACATAAGCAATTTTTTTTTGAAACTATATATATATATAAGTATAAACTAAATTATCCAGATATTATACATTTTTCCCATTAATTGAATTTTAAAACATTGCCTACCTATAAACTAGATTGAAAAGACCTCCTTTCATGCTTCCTTTTCCTTCTTTGTGAAACAATTTTTTCTTATCTACCTCCTATTTTTTATAGACAATAATTATAATATTGATATCTTCCTTCTTAGTTTTTTATCCCCTAACATAGGTATAGCCCTTTGATTTAAAGTTATCTTTGTTTTTGTGCTTTTCTCTATATTTTTTTTTTTCCTTCTTGGTTTTATCAACTTTGTGAGATTTTTCTTATTTGTATCTTTTCCAAATTCATTAATTAATTACAATATGTTTAATAATTTAAAATATAATTTTAACAATGAAAATTTATCTATATTAAGTTGTTATCTAATATCAATAAACAATTAAGCCCAATAATAATAACGAGCATATATTCCAAACATGACCATGTTAGCTAGCCATATATGGTAATTCCAACCACTAGTCACATAATATTAATCTATCTGAGCATAAATCTAAGCTATCACAAAAAACTAATTATGCATAAGCCATTAAACTATGCTAGCCACCAAGTGTAAATGACTATCTAATGCAAACGACATTAAACACACTTTGTTAACCATTCAATTACGCATCTAATCATGTGTTATCTATCGTTCGTATGTGCAAGGTACTAGTTAGTTTCTCTATCATCCTCCAACATGTTGATCTATGTCACCCTCTTCGATGATGCTCTCCTTCCATCACACTCTGAGGGATGAGTACTCCTACATCCACCTCATAACAAAGCAGGTAGTTAGACCATAATAGTAATGATATACATTCATTATAAAATATATCTAAAATGACAAATTAACATGATCATAAAGTAAACATTTACTTATAACTAACTCATATCATGGTGATCATGTAACGTAAGCAATATCTTGCTACCCCATATCAACATATATCTCATAGCTTAGTTAAAAATAGCCAATCTAAATTTGTCAAGTATAGATTTCTAAGAATAATCTAGTAAGTTTACCTGATGAGGAATCAGGATGTAACATTTTGGGTTGAAGAACATGCATACTATGTTTTCATGTATAGCCATTGAGGCCTTCAAGGATTTCATCCCCAAGTTTATTCAAGTCTACTTGGATGACTGGATAGTCTATGGCTTAGTCAAGGACCATTGCTCTAATCTACAACTCATGCTTGATCACTGTCAAGTCCTATAAATATCACTAAATCTCAAGAAGTGTCTTTTTGATACACCTTTTAGTGTTCTTCTAGGACATATTATTTTCAAAGATGGACTTTTGGTAGATATGTCAAAAGTATCTATAATTCTTCACCTCCTAGCACAGAAGTCTCAGTGTAAACTCTATGCCTTTCTAGGACATATAGGTTATTATCAAAAATTCATATGTGGATATGCAAAGATTTTCATACCCCTAGAGGAACTTATAAAACATAACAAGCACTTCATTTGGACTTGTTCCTACCAAGAATCTTTTGAAGATTTAAAGGACAAGTTGGTTACCGCTCCATTTCCCTAACTAGACAAGCCCATTCCATGTCCATGTTGATGCTTCTAGAATGAGAGTTGGTGCAATTCTTACACAAATAGGTAAAGTAAACCTTGATCACTCGATCTACTTTGTTAGTAGGAAACTTACTCCATCTGAGTAAAATTACACCACCACTAAGTGTGAAGCATTGTCAATGGTATATGATCTAAAAAAAATGACAATACTTATTAGCCACTCCTTTTGTATTCTATACAGACCATGAAGCTTTAAATTATTTAGTAAATAAACCTATGTTACATTGACACATCTATCGCTATATAGTGTTATTCTAAGAGTTTCAAATTTTTATCATGGTTAAACATGGCAAAGCCAATTATGGCCCTGATTATTTGTTTCAAATTAATTTTAGAGAACTAAACTATGTTATTAAAGATGACTTGCCTCATATTTAACTCTTCCATATTAGTCATGTACCTAAGGATTTGGAATATATTGTAGCCTTTTTAACTATTGGATTAATTCCTGACTGGTGAACCCCGTAAACCAAGAAATAACTTGCAGTCCATGACACACCCTTTCAAATCATAGGAGGGAACCTTTACAAGCTTAGTCATGATGAAATTATTTGTTGTTGTGTCATGAAATATGAATATTCTTAGGTACTCCAAGAAGTTCATGAAGGCATTAAATGTGGACACTATGCTAGAGAGGCTACTACACACAAGGTTATATTGGTTGGATTATGGTGGCCTACCCTTTTTAAAGATACTAAGCTATATGTTAGGAAGTGTGACATTTATAAACGTGTAGGAAAAAAAAATCACTAAGATGTTATGCCCCTATAACCAATTCTCTCTCAAGAACCATATCAAAATTGGGACATTGATTTTGTTGGCCCCATCACACCAATTGGATGACAAACAGGTTCCCAATATATCATCACTGCAACTAATTATATCATGTGATGGGTTAAAGCTATGCCAATAAGGGATTGTACTACTTCTACCACTATGTGTTTCATTTGATAACATGTCATAACTTAGTTTGGATTCCCACTTAATTTTACTAGTGATTGTGGCACCTATTTCCTAAATGAAACTATTCGCATCTTACTTGTTGAGTTTATGATTGTGCATCACAAAATAACACTATATCATCCTCAAGTTAATGTAACTATCAAGGAATTAAATAAGGTCTTAGGCATAACCCTGATAAAAATGTATAATATTGACTTAGATGATTGGGATGATAGGGTGTCTATGGTACTACAATCTTACTAAATAAGCTATAAGTTCCTGAACCAGAACACACTGTTTAACCTAGTATATGGCAAAGAAGTAGTCCTAATAGTTGAGTTCTTGGTACCATCTCTGCATATTGTGCACATTAGACAATTAGATGAAGATTCATCCTTAAAATCACACCTGGATACCATTTTATAGCTAAATGAAGCTAGTTTCCTTTCTCATTAGAGTCAATATGTGGAGAAGTGCAAACCAAAAGCATGGCATGATCGACACATCAAGCACAAAATAGTTACCACTAGGATGAAATTCTTGTTCTGTGAATCCAAATTTGTGGGCCATTATCAAAAACTTCAAATTCACTAAGATGGTCCTTTTATAATTCACAGCTTTCACCCTATTGATGTTTGTTGATTATAAAGATTAGACGGCTAATTGTTTCTTAGGCATTACAATGGAAGCTGGCTCCAGTCATATTTAAATTTTAATTAGTTTATATTTTATAATAATAAGGCATATGCCATTAGTCTAAGATTTTTTGTTTTTAATAAAATCACTACCTTTATTGCATGCAACATTTCCTTAATATAAAATACCTTAAGTTGTGTACTTGTATTTTCATGGAGGACCATGACACAATTTTATTGTGGGGTAAAATGTATCTATATTCATGATTAAATTAAGGCACATAAGTTATTTAAGGCATGCAAGTTACTCAAGGCATGCAAGTTACTAAAGGTACACAAGTTACTCAAGGCATGCAAGTCATTTAAGGTTCTCAAGTTACCCAAGGCATGAAAGTTATTTAAGGTACATAAATTACATAGCTCTAGGATAGGGTATACCCACTATATAGTTTAAAAATTTAAAATAAATAATAACAACTGTCTTCCACTCCAAGGAAAAGTGTGGGACACAATTGTATTCCACTTCAAAGGAAACATGGGATGGGATGTGTCATTAATGCAAAAAAAATAGTGGTTTCAAGAAATGTGCCAACATCATTATAAGACAATACGGTTAAATGCATTTATGGTGAGAAGTGATGGTCAAAAAATGACAATCATTAAAAATACATTAATGATGAGAAGTGATGGATGAAAGGAGAGGTGGTAGTAAATGTGGGTTAACCCCCTTGAGCTTATAAAAATATAAGTGAGCTCATTTTTACATTTTACCTTTACTTTCATTTTCAATTATAGAGCCAAAGAATGAATAAAATGAGAGAGATTCTAGAGTGAGTAAATAAGTAGAATGAATCTGTAAACATATATTAAGTCAAGCATCAAGCTACGTAATCAAAAATATGACTAACTCCAAAACATGAACATAATAGGGAAACTTGTAGTTATAGGTTACAGGCAAAAACATACACCATTAGAGGGTAGTGAAGCACAAAAAGTCAAAGTCACTGACACAACAATCACATATTATTTTAGGAATGTTAGATGGATGCACCTCAACCTTCAGGCTCTTCAGAGGGTGATGTAGCCTAAGAGGAAGGCCTTAATTACTAATACATTACCGACAATACCAAAGGAATATGAAGAACTTTGGGGATAATAATTATTCATCAGATAAGAAACACTTGAAGAACATGAATAACAAATGGAAAGAGAATAAGCTAGTATGGTGCACCAGGCAAAGAAGACATAATCATCTCCACCCCCACCATTGATGATCAAATAAATGTAGTACCTGGAGATGGTGTTGTGTATAGAAAACTATATCTCAATGATACCCACTTGCATAATTTTTTATTACAACTATTGTCAGCCTAGGAATGAGGTTGAATTGTAGAATGACTACCATGTTGAGCACCAGAACACCATGAACCAATTGGTGTATGACCTAAAGGTATTAAATGCCTTTGTTTATATAAGGTTATTCCAATTATTTAATATGATTTACTTTAGAAAACCCATGGAGGCAATCAAGATCCTACTATCATGTGTCCATGAGGACTACCTCTACTTCATCAGGCACAACATGAAGATCACACCTGAGAGGATAAGTAAGGTTTCTAGGATGTAGTGTTCAAGATTAGATATATCATATGACTTGGGGGAATATGAAAAGATTATAAATATATTTATATTGATAATTTATCAAAAGTAGGGCCATACCATGTACACCAAGAACTTATAGGATCCCACCCTCTAGGTTGTAGCACACATTATAATGACCAAGATTAGTGGCACTGATCATTAGAAAGGGGTAGATATAGCCCACCTATAAATCACCCACAAAGTTATTGAGGGATTAAATTATAATTAGGATATGTACTTTAGCCATAAAATTATTGAGGATGTGGAGAAGATCCATCAGATACCCGATCATAGATTTCCTTAGGGAGTATTTTTATCATTAATGATTTTTTATGAGATCAGTGTACTTGATTACACCATGGGAGCATTGAAGTGGGCATACCTAACTAAGAACAAGTCCCATGATGCATTCACGTGCCTAGAGCACATCACCCCTCCTATAAAATAAAAATGAAGTCTTGGTTTGATGGAATGAAGAAGGCATTTAGGAATAAATGGCGTATTCTAAAAGACTTGCCCACCTTAGACGGTGAGCAAGCTCAATTCATTATGAAGCAATACTTCTCATTGGAACACATCAGAATGGTCCCTTTAGAAGAAATCTTTGTGTGTCTAAAGTTACCTTATGCCTTTTTAGTGTGGTAACACATCAACTCAATGAACTATATGTATGATGCATAGCCTCTCACTTTGGAGGTAGATAGAGTCAAATTGGAGATTCACACTCTCTAAAATATGTACATCTATCCACTAAAGATGGAATATATATGTAAGAGGGATAATGACCAAAAAAACATTAAGTTCAAACCAATATTGGTGGGAGAATAGGTGCACAATCTGTTCTATATGTTGTGAACTAGGAAGAAGAGATCAAATGATGTAGAACATACATGAGAAAAGCTCCCATCAGTACCTAGTCTGGTGAAGAATAAGTATGTTGGGCATGATCCTAGTGAAAGTTCTCAATAGGTTCCTCCAAAATGGTAGACAACTTTCTAAGTGATACAACTTCATCCTTCTCATCCCCAACCTTCTCATCCTCATCCTTCTCCTCCTAGACCTTTTCCTCCCTAACCTTCTCGCCTGAGAAAGAAGAGTCTAAATTTGACTCTGAGAAGACACCTTCCCTGACATGAGAGGAGGAGGCCACCTTCGAATACTTACCATTGGACATTGGGGGTCCATATGGTGAAGAGGGGGATGGTGATGATCAATAGATGAGTAGAATGGTTATCAGTAGCACTTCTTTAGCTACCAATATAGAGTTCAAAATATTTGAGTGTGACCCAAATAAAGGGAAAGAGCCTAATGGGTCTAAGGAGGAAATTTCCATTGATGCATTCACTAATCTGTGTATTTAGTATCAAAAATACATCCCTGAAAGGATGTTATATTTATGGCCATTCTTCCTTCCCCAAGATGCAACCCTGTATACAAGGTGATAGATGTCCTTCCTATTGGACATATATAATGATGAGTGCCATTTTGAGATCCCTTAAGGCAAACTCATTTTATGTCCTGATGCTTCAGTGCTACCAAAACCACTCTAGGTTAATCACCAAAAGATCACCCCTTTACAAGCTAGCACTACATTTTTCAAGATGGCTTTTAAAGTCACATGCCAAAACATACTCTTAGACTTTGACATGTGTGATGTAAAGAATAAACATGGCCAAGTAGTGGTGATGTATGAAAAAGAGGTTGCTACCAAGAAGGTTCTTATGGAAGAAGTAGATGTTTTTAGATAATAAATAAAGGAGGCCATAGAGGCTAAGGTTAAAACCTTGAATTTGTGCAAGACAATTTTGGGCCAAGAGACAACACTAGTGGATGGAGTGCCTCTCGATGGAGATGTCATAAATAAATTGGAGACCTTAGTGAATATCCTTTTGAAGTGCTAAAAAGATCATCCTGCACCAAGGAATGAGGCACTAACACTAGTAGATCAATTCACTGAGGTGGTCAAAGTATGCAAGCACACCCTTGAAAGAGTTAGGGAATTCATCCCCATCTTAGATGGGATTTTTGAAAGATTAGAATGACCGAATAAAATCTTGGAGGATCAACTCCATGTAGAGGAATCTTAAAGCTAGAAAATGGTTGATGTTACCCTCTTCATAAGGGATCACACTGAGCGCATGAAGGCATTCAAAGATGTTGAAACAATGGAAGATAAAATAAATGCATGTTGCCAATAATTGAATGCCACTTTTGTAGCCCTCTAAAGATAGATTGTCGATGAATTCTCAACATTAGACAAAGTCAAAAGGATGCTAGCACATCCCTGGATACTTTGGTCAAAAATATCAACAATAATTTTGATCAACCTAAGGAGATGAATAAGTCCAAAGTATCCATTGAAGAAATAACTACGAAGTTACTTGAAACATTGTCACATTGGGACAATGTTAAAAAGCAAATCGAACAAGTAGGGACTAAATTTTTGGTGGAGGCCACAACTAAAACTGAGTCTGAGATGGACTAAGAGCTTAGTGTGGGGTGATGTTAGACCCCAAATTTGGTTAAGTGTTTGGGTATATTGGCATAAAAGCAACACAATGCGAAAGGATCATAGCACAAAAAGACTATGGCATGAAACTAGACTAGTGTAGAAGTACCATGGCATGGAACCAATGAGGTGTAAAATGACAAGGATGCAGAGGCACCAACACAAGAAGAACCAATTAAAGAGGATAATTAACCATGAGGAACCTGAGAGCATAGGACTCGGAACAATAAAAAAAAAACTTGAATAATGCATGAGAAGTAGGAGATGGTTAAAGAGTGCTTCTTAAGGGTCACCCAAACCTTATTCATCAAGAGTTTTTCACTAGCCCACAAAGAGATATACATATGGCAGCAAGGATCTAGCATAGAATGAGTATATAGTGGGCACAAAGGCTTGGGTCTTTAAGAGAAATTAGTTAATAGACTACCATGACTCTCAGTTCATGGAGAGTTCATTGTCTAGTTACTCATGTCATTTATGTAGTAACTACTTAGTTAGGGAAAAATAAGTATAAATAACCCTGTATGGAAACATTATAAGAGATAGATTCTGGGTATTTTTCTATATAAGCATAATATAGAGTTTATGGTATTTCATTTAGTTATGTTGTTGAAGTTCTAGTTAATTGTTAGTTATGCGCATATAATTCTATTGGCTTGGTTAATAGTTAGCATTGTCATTATTGAAGTACTTGAGTTGAAACGTAGTATGAGTTTTGTGCACACTTTAACTTTTTCTAAGTAGAAATTCTAAACTTTAATGGCATTAACCTACATAATTATGGTGGTTGGGCTTAATGATACAAGGATCAAAGTAGTATATCTCTTTTTCTATGTAACTTCTAGTCATATATAAATTTAAACCCAAATAATATAACTAGTATGTTACTATGCAACATAACCCATAGGAGTCGATTTCTAGGTACATGTTTCAAGTGAGAACACAAAACCAAAGTTTTGTATGAAGGGCCAATGTGCTAGTTCATTGGGGATACACTTCAATGTTGAAAACATTATAAAGAATAAAAAGCCAACACAATATATATGAATCTAGATACTCCTAATTTCCTGGAGGATCTTGTAAAAATGTAGGAGGGATAATAGGGTTAGGAGGAGGGTTAGACATAGAGTTAGGAGGAGGGTTAGGCAGAGGGTTAGTAGGGTGAACTCTTTCACTAGAAAAGGCTATTTAAAATACATAATTTATCAATCAAACAATGCAAATAACAAAAAAATATAAAAAATTGTGGTTATTTAGTTTTTTATCGCTTACCTCCTCTTCATGGTGACATTGTTGACATGGCAATGTTTTTAGCTTTCCAATGAAGGTTGCATGGTAGCACAACTATCAGATCAAAATGTGATCGCATGATGGCACAAGACAATAAATAGAAAACAAGAATGAGACGTTTAGTGGCTTGGGTGGGTTTTTAAAAAAATTTCAATGTTTATAACACATATGCATTTTTGGTGCTATAAATGCATACACATTTCTAACACTATAAACACATATGTGTTATAACAAGTATGTGTTATGGATTGGTCTCCCTGAGCCTAAAATTAAAATAACGTGTACATCTTATGTTCATAATACGTATGCATTGTGAGAATTGTCTACGAAATTATCTCCCAATTCTATGCACATACCCATGACATGATTTATAGTGGAAGGAGCTTGTTTTTATGAAGATGATTAATTTAGTGAAGAAAGGAGGACTAACATCATAACTACTTGATATGATTTCTATCCTCTGAGCATGAGAGAGTTAATATTCCCTTGTATCATTACCATCTTCTCTAAGTGTGGGAGACCTAATACTTTCTAAGTTTATCATTTCCATCCTCTCTGAGTATGAAAGAGTTAATACTCTCATTTCTCATTGTTATCCTATCCGAGTGTGGGTGAGTTAATATTCTCTTTTTTCAAATGATTATCAATGAGGCCATCGAAGTCTTATACATGTTTATTTTTAATAAGATTGAAAGTTTATAATTGCATGGTCACCTAGATTTTCTATGATATTAACAGCTTGATTAGCCTCCCTAAAACAATGTTTGTTTTCAGTTTCATTGAATTTTAGGACATTTTGAGAGAACTTTGGTTTCAAAGTTGAGCTCATATTCCAATTCAAAGGTAGGAACCTTTCTTCAATTTGAATCAATTACATCAGAATGGAATATTAATTACTACCATTCTTTATAAAAAATATTGATTAAATTCAACATATTACATTCTAGAATTTAGTTGTTTAACATTAAATTCCAAAAACATTAAAATTGGAATTCATAAAATATGATATGTAATTCCAATAAACTCTAAATTAGAATTCAATAATAGTGAAACTGGATTCCAATATTTGATGTAATTGATACTATAAAAATCTAATAATAATAGTTTTAGTTTATAATCTGAAATAGATTATGTCCAAATTTAATGAAACAATGGTTAAAGGTGCAAGTTACATTGGAAGGGATGGTTTAATTTTTTATTTTGATAAAGTGGGTTTTCTTAAAGTGAAAGAGTCTGTAATGGTACATCCAAAGGCACCTTACTCATACTACATGATGCAATCCCCCAAGTGATGGAATGTGAAATGGGGGTAGAAAGGTCAACCATTACATAGATCCTCACAAAGTTATGTAGGCCAGAGCAAATCATCATCTATCTTAATGAATTGCCCAATTTTTTTAATCAACTACTGAAGCAAGAAAGGATATCTCTATAATGGAGGTAAAATGTAAAGCTAAATCTAGACAAGTATTGATATAATTATTACCGAATATAGATTTAAAAAGAGCTCCAAGGGCTCATGAAAACACCATGCTTCTTAAAATTCTAGTGTCTTTTATTCCAAACATAGTCATTGTCATCCCCATAAGAGAAATGAGCCATGAAGAAATGAATATATAACACTATTATCTTAGGAGTAGAAATCTTGAGCTAGGTAGATTTCATCCATGTGTTGATTATGTCCGCAAATGGTTGATTCTCAAAATTCAAAACACCATAGATCCATCATTGATTACCAACTCATGGGTCTCCTTAGAAAAAATTACGTCCACATTGCCAAGAGAGAAAAGAGAACGTGTCTCCTCTTGCAGATTGACAAAGTCTGTCTATGAAATGTTCTGGAATAACTCTTGATGGAGGATGTCTCCAATGACCTTGCTATTAGATTCATCTTCCTTAGCTTCAATTTTCCTAGTTGATTCATCCATGGGAGGGCATTGGACCAGATTAGGGACAAAGAGAGTAAGAGAAACTTATAGTATTCAATGCAACTTTGGTATGAATTGAATGCATTAGGGTAGTCCATGAAAATTTGATTCTCAAATTGGCTTGATGGATCCCCTTTCCCTTCCTTGATGTGTCTTCCTACCCTGAGCTCCCTAACTCTCCTCTCCACCCAATGCCATCTACACACTTTTGTCGAGCATCACTAGTCGTACACTAACTTCTACTCACCACTACTTTGTTCACTACCACTTCATTCATCATTGCTCCAAGTTCTTACTAATAATACTATTACTTAATTATATATATGTATAAATATAAAATATATTTATAATTATAATATAACAATATATAATAACAATAATAATAATAATAATAATAATAATAATAATAATAATAATAATAATAATAATAATAATAATAATAATAATAATAATAATAATAATAAAAACGAGCTTTAGATATTCACTTTCTACGAAGGAAATCAAAAAGTTAATATTGGAAATTCTGAACAACATTAACGTCGCTCTGTCAAAGTTTCGATGAAAATAATAATAAGCACATCGATACATAGCTCTCTCATTACAATTGTCTCTCAAATGTACCTCTACAGAGTTTTTCTTAAAAGACTTTAGCTATGTTAAAAAACCTTTTTTTATGGCTTTGACATTTGAATATGTACTGATCCAAGTGTTTGGGAATGGATTAATAATCCAACTGAAATGAAACTTGCAGATGAGATTAACAGCAAAACGACTTTCACAGTTCTGGTGGTGAACAATGGTACTGTTACAAAACTCTGTGGGTGAGCAATGGCTCTATCACAGTTTTCCTTGGGGATTAAGTGAACATATTTATAAGGATTCAGAGTCAGCCATGTTTGCACCTCTCTGCCATATTCCACTACGAAAATCATACCTCAAACCCACATTTTCTGTAATGCTGTCGAGGCTGTTCGTAAGCTTTGTCACGATCAATTTCTGGTTGCAGAAGACACAAATTGAGCGGGGATGAAAGAGATACATTCCCATGTATCCTCTTTCAAGTAATAAATTAATCTTTTGCATTGACCAGACCTCATCTCAATTAAAGCTATGGCATCTTCGAACCTTCCCAATTGTTTTTCATCTTCATAAAACTGAGGATCGTTCACCATAGACTTCAAGCTTTTACAAATGGCTACGAGTTTTTATACACATATATTTTGTTGTGCAATCGATGGGCAACGAATTTTAATTGCCTTCAACAACATAACAGCTCACATTCGGTCGCTAACACGTCACATGCCTAGCGTTAATGAATAAGGGTATCTAGTCCAGATGAATCTCCTATTATGCCCCTCTCAAATATATATTACTACATAAATTTATCTAAAATATGTGGAGAGATATCATTCTCGAAGCATCTATTCCGCTTATATCATAAATTGTTTATTCCATTTATATCACAAACCCAATATAAAATAGAAAATTGCCTACTTTATTTATGTCACAAATCTAATATAAGATAAACATCTCGAGAATGATATCGCTTGATGTATTTTACATAAATTTATCTAAAATAGATATATTAGTAACCATTGTGCATTTTGCATATTTATTTAACATAAAATATGAAGTTTTTTCGTAAAAATTGAAATGTATAATAAACATCACATTAAATCATACAAAATTGTAATAAAAATTACATTAAATCACCCAAAACTTAAATATATATAATCTAAAATTCTGAATCTAAAGAGTTATTTAATACTCATCATAATGTACCATATACATCACATAAAATGTTAAATAATGAATAAGTACACATCACATAAAATGCCAAATAATGAATAAGTACATGATTTTTTTTCATAATTATTTGAAATTATTTTTCCTCTAAGAGTTTTAATCTCTCTACCTCAACTTTTTGTTTGAAAAGTTATTTTCCATTTTTTAGCTTTTCATAGCAGTTATATGTAACTGGAGGTAATATTCATAGTCCTTCCAGGGACTTTACACGAGATATAGCCACAAATGTTATTCCTGTTATTTCTCTATGACCTATATCAATTGTGTTTTTTGAAAGAGTTAAACCTTGTGATTTGTGTATTGTTAATGCCCAAGCCAACTGCAAGGGTAGTTGGGTTGTGTGTCCTCTTTGTATTGGTCCAATTAGAACTCTTTATGGAGTTTCTTCTTCAAATGGTACTCTTGAGTAACTATCAAACTCGACCATATCATATGCTGGTGGTTCTAGTGGGGCACTCCTAGGTTTGTAGATTATACTTCTAATATACCGCAGAGTTCCATTTACATCCAATTCCTATCACTATTATGTTAAAATTGTCAATCTAAATGATATTTCACGATGACATACAATCTAGGCCAGAATCACTAAAAGCACTCTAAATCAATCAAACTTATCATATACAAGTGCCAATTTGTGCTAATATATCTCTTAATGGGGTAATGCATTTTATGTGATTATTATCTTTTCTTAAATTATTTTGAATCAAATTACAACCACGCAAAATGATGTCCTAGATCATTGAATTATTCTAATTCAATAGCACACGTCATGTGCATGTGTTATTTTGCGTATACAATACCCTAACCGGGGTATTACACTATACATAACTCACACCTTCTTTTAATTATATTCTATTCAAATTATGACTCAGTAAATTGACATTCTGACTAGGTTGATAAATCATATGATAGATTTCTAAAGAATTGTAAGAAATTAATCAAAGTCACTTAAACAAATTAAGTCAAATTAAAGGATTAAGTAAAAATTCCATAAAAGTTATTAAAAATTATTTACGAAATTATTAATCATTAGGTAGGTTATCATCTATAAGCCATTTATGGGATAAATATTTAGATTAAGCCCTCCCATGTCTCATCAATGCCCCATTATTCCAAATATTGATGAGGATATTTATGACTTGTCCCTCCAAAATCAAATCAATTCATGGCCATACATCTTGATCTCAAGATGGATGGCCATAGTTGATCTTGATCAATCTTGAAAAGCTATAAATAAAAGGGCCATGAACACCATTGTCAGCTCTTTTTATATAAATCTATTATATAGAATTATCTTCATAAAACTTGAATTAGGCAAACTTATTAAACCAAATTATCTTTAGACGACCTTCATTCATTCACACCAAATTGATAAATATTATGAGCCTAACCATTGGTGAACTAGGAGATGATGAAGGCACATGTTACTCTTCATTGACAAAGACTTAGAGCACCAAATCCATGGAAAAGCATGCTTCTTGGTTGTTTGTGAGGGAGAATAGCTACTTGGAAGGTTTGATGGTACTACTTTCTTAATTAGCTCTTTAAAGTCATTAGCAACACCCCTTGAAGGAGTAGGCATGATAGATTAGGTCTTTATGCTTATTTTAGAGATTTTTTGGACTAATACAGGATCTAACCTTTTCTTGTAGTCCTAATTTACATTTTGTCATCCCTGATGGGACCATACATTACACACATCTCTTGATTATTCTAATTATGCGTTTAGACCCTCTTTGGAGGTTGTTGTGCTCTTCTTTTTATCTCATTTTACATTTTTATAATGTTTAGATAGATCAAAGAATTTGACTTGTCGAATGACAAAATCAACCTCAAAATCAATGAAATCAACCTGAAAAGTGGCAGAGTCAACCTATGTAATGATAAAATCAAACATTTGAATGATGAAATTGATTTGTCTATTTTCTATCTCTATCTGTGTGTTTTATAAAAATGGCAAAATCAACTTGGGGATTGGTGGATTCGACTTGTGGAATGACGATTTGACACAGGAATAGAAAAATCATCCTAGACCAAAAACCTATAGGTAATTGTTGTGTTTCTATTATTTTTATCACTTTGGTATAATCACCCTATTCATCAGTAGAAATGCCTTGCTAATCAATGAAATTTCCCTGTAATCGATGGGATTGCAAACTGTGTCTTTTTACGTCTTTGTCTTGTAGTAAAAGCATCTTGATAAATGATAGAATCAGCTTGTTGAACTATATAATTGACCTACTAAATGACAAAAATGCTATACAAAACAATGGAATTGACCTACATAAAAAACTAGAGAGTTGAAACAATGAGTTTCAAGTCTACTTAACAATCATACACCTCTATTTTAACTTCTAATCCTTTGATTTATAGGTGTTAAAGACACTTAGTTTCAATTTTACAATAACCAAAGGCAAATTTCACCTCACATTTTCACTTGGTATTCTAAAAGAATGAATTCAAAATTTAGTTAAATGCTCTTGAGAGATTTTGATTTTTTGTCATTTTTATGTGTTATTTTTTTCAAAATGAGTGCAGCATGTATGCTCTCCCCTTATCCCCTTAAGGTAAATTGGGTGATCAAAAGTGATTTAATTTTTTTTTGTCACTTTGTCCAAGTGTGGAAAGATAGTCACCAAGGCCCTCCCCAAAATCCGTATGATTTAGGTGATCCCAAAATGACACTAAAGTCCTTCTACTTCTTTTATTTCTACATCTTTACTTGTGGGTGGGAGTTCATATCCTCTCCACGAGTTCTTTAGGGAAGTGTTAATCCAAGAATTCATCTCTTGACATTGTTTCAACCCTGTTCCATGGTAGGGTTTATAAATTAGGGCATGGGATACTGTGATTGCTAGGGACTAAGTGGCTAGCCTCTCTAATCATAACAAAAAATCAAGTCATATTTTGATAACTAAGGACTCTACTAAGTAGTGCATGGGGCTCTATGTGATAACGTAATAGACAAAAATATAGCAGTAAAAAACATAGTAGTAAAAATGTAGAATGACGAAAATGTAGTATAAAAAAAAATTGTGAGGTCAAAACATAGTGAGGAAAAAATGTAGAAGTATTGGTAATGTTGTAAAAATATCATAAAGATCATAATTAGGACATTTTAGTGATTATCACATTATTTATTATCTAGTTCATTTTGGTGATAGTAGTTAATAATTCATGGTATAAAATTAATGCATCAAATTTACGAGCCAAATAATAGAAGAAAATGTGATTTCATGAGTTTAGACCTCTATTTAAAAGTTGTGTCATCTTCTATGTGAGCGCATCCCTTACTATTTTATTCCTATAATATTTTATCCTCACTACATTTTTTCCTTGCTATGTTTTATCCTCACTACATTTTTTTATGCTAAGTTTTTAACCTCTACATTTTTTCCCACTACTTTGTCAATGGATGTCGTGCATGGATAGAGTCTCTATACAAAGGAATAGACCCTTGCATAGTAAGTTAGACAGTATGAACTCAATTGATATGATTGTATCTCTGGTGTTAACCACATTTGAGACCATCTAGAAACATATGAAACTTATAGATTTAGAACAACCCTACTTGCCATAGAAATATGGTTGATGTAGGGTGAGTAGCCCAAAGTTTCAAGTCGACATATGAACTCTTGAGAGAAGAGGGGGCTTAAAAATCCTAATTTTTTTGTGCAATTAATTTATTAGATTTATAGTTATTTCCTCTCAAGATCAAAGTATTAGATGGAATTTGACGATATTATGCTACTTTGTCAGTTTATAAGAATAAGATGATACACTTAGGAGTTTTTTTTGTCTTTCCTTTTCACTTACATGGTCTTTTGAGTCTAAAACTATTTGTGTGAACCAAAATTAACCAAAACCAAACACTTATACCATTTACTTTAAATAAAAAGGCATTATGCTAGTGAAATTAAAAATAATTTTTTACCTTGTTCAAAAGATCAATCAAATCATTTGTGTTTATATTTCCAAAAACAAATTCATTGCATTATTCATCTAAAGTCTAGACTATTTACCACTTGCAAAAATTAAAGTCCTACAAACTTAAATTCAACATTTTAACTTTCTAAGTTTTAATCCAAAATATGATTGGTTTATGCTAGAGTCTTGCCTGCAACTTGGGCTTGGGTGGTTCACCTTTTGTGCTTGGTTTGATTACTTTGGGTAAAATTTCTCATGTGGTTTGAAGTTTGTTTGTCTAGACTTTGTTTCCTCTTATTTTGATTTTGAACTTAGGTCATCTTGTGTTTAATTACACTCTAAGTTATTGGAACATTCTACCTTATTTTCCATGTGGCACCATCATGTTTCCCTTTTATTATTGGCTTTATACTTAGAAGTTATAGTGCTAGTTCACATTTTGAGCTTCTTTGTTTGCATTTTGATCTTTATGATCAAAAAGTTTTTCGAGATTATCTAAACATGACATACCATGGTTGTGCTTAGCTTTTTTTATAGTATTGACTTAATTTGAACCTAAATTTTAGTGTGTTATCTTGAATTCTAGTTTCCAAGGTTGTTTTACCCTATTCTAATTTGAATATTTCAACCAACCAAGGTTGAGTAATATCATAACCTCTTTCTTCTAGTTATGTGGCATTGTGCCATTCCTTTTGGTCATTGTTACCTTAGATTTGTTTGATTAAAACATCTTGATAATACTTTTAAAATGTTTGAAAACCAAGGTCCAAAATATTTAGCAAACGTAGAAAATAGTAGTCAAGTATACAAAGCTATACTCATAGTGGGTTCTCGTATGGCCTTAGTTATGAGGATGAAAATTCTATGATGGGGAAGATCAACCCATCATATTTGGTGATATACCCACTAGATTTGGATCCAACCATGGGTACTATGCGCACCAACTTATAGAGGATAAAGATGAATCGCTCCTTATATTAATATAATTGGGTGCTAGATTGCCATCCAATTTTCCCATGGAACAATTGCATACATTTTTTAGAGTAGAGGTGTAATAGAAGTAGCTAGCTCTCACTCGCATTACAAAATATAATGTGTCTTCTAATAGAAAATGAAAACAACTTCTTATGGAGTCACCCCAAACTAATCAAGATTTTTGCTACCAAGAACCAAAAAATTAGTCAACAATATGTAGATCATATTGTAGTAGACCTAATAGCATCTTTGGCTGAAAAATCATTAGAAAATACCACCTTTATGGAATAAGAGCTGCCATTAGATCAAATGCAATAAACATTATTTGATCCCATATTTGATCATAATCATGTCACTTCTCCTGAGCAAAACAAACCCATAAACACATCATAACAAGTTTCATTTGACATGAAAACACATTTTTGGACCATCAATAGAATCTTATCCATTCACAAGAACATGTGATTCAAAATCCATCGTAGTATCAAGGTGGGGATGTTTTCCTCAACACCTTATTTAGTTCCTCCCAAAATCAACAAGTTCCCCTTACAAACCATCAACAACAATGACCATTGATTAACTAGTAATAAGTGCCCCAAAATCATAAAATTTCCTATAATTCATAGTAGCAGATTTTTAGGAATTTGCATCAAATAGCTAGGAATCAACAGTAGAACCCATTGGGATAACAATGTTAAACGTAATCAAAATAAAGGGTAAAATAAAATCTAAACTCTGGCCAAAGGGTTTATATTCTTCCTAGGACCATGCAAGCAAGATAAATTCCTACCCAAAAAAATTATATTCCACTAACAAATGCACCAACCAAGCAAGAGTGAAATTTGATGAAGGAAAAAGTCACAAGAATTGAAACATGCAAACATGTTAAGAAGTACAAGGTTGACGAGATGTACACTTATCCATCTAACTTAAGCATTATTTAGGTCCCCTTTCCCCCTCATTTTGAGGCCCTAAATTTGATAAAATCAAAGGGAAAGGTGACCCTTGGGAAAATATTCAATCCTTTTTGTATTATCCAAGAGGTGTCCTATAATAGTGTTTATTTTCTCTTTTTTTTTGCACGTAGTTTGGTTAGATAAGAATTATATTGGATCCTTAAATTGCCTAAGGGATCAATGACTATTTGGAACAATTTATTAGATAAATTCATCAATCACTTATCTTATAACATTGAGCATGAGTTGACTATAGCTGACTTATGCAAGGCAAAACAAAGAGATGGAGAAAGGTTTGTAGCATACCTAAAATTATGGAGAGCATTATATGATCGCTTTCAACATAATATACTAGATAGGTAGTTAGCCAATATATTTACATATAATCTATACCCCAAAATAGCTCACAATATAAGACTTGCTTGTGCCAACACATTAGATTAAATTATTGAGAAGGGTGTGAGGATTGAAAAGGCACTCATAGCCAAAGGCCTTGTCAAAATATATTCTCAAGGTCAAGCATCTAATTAGAACCCAAATTTTTTAATAAAAATAAGAACATGGTGGGGAATGGCATAACAAAGTCTAGGAACATGTAAATGGTGAGGCTTCATCGGATTTGAATGTGCAACCCAATCCCTCAACTAATTTACAAATAACACCTCCTCATAGATTATTTAACAAGTACAGAGAATTTATCAAGATGGGATAACCTATGGAAGTGGTATTCCAAAATTTGGTGGCATCCAATTTAATTATGTGCCCTGTACCAAAACCATTCCTTGAAGACCAACCTAAACCTGACTAGTTTTGAGAAGATGAATTTTTTAAATTCCATCATGTTATTAGCCATGCCATTTATAAATGTGTATAACTAAGACAAATTATAGAGGACTTGATTTAGAGTGGTGAAATTGAGGTCAAACAAGCTACACAAAACACCAATTAGGACATGGGCATTTACAAGGACTCATTTCCCAAACACATTCAACAATAGTAACAAAATAATCAAAATCAAGGTCAAGGCCAATGTAAACAAGTAAAATGTCAAAGTCTAAACCAACATAATCATAATCAAGATCATAATACCCAAACTAATAACCTGGGTTGCAATAATTCTTTTTCATGATTATAATAACACCTTAGGACGTATTTCTACAAATCACATTAATACCATTATAATCAAAACCCATGAACCATCCAAAATTTCTTGAATAATTGGACCACCTATTGTAGGGTTAACACCCTCTAATTCAAGTAACATTGTACAAGGTTCAATCAATTTTATTACACCTCAATTTATGTGGGTTACTATTTCTAGACTTCTATCCCCTTCTTCTAATTATAATGACTCCTTGTTGACTCAAAACTATTTAATCATAGATATATGCTCATGAGTTACCCTCTAAAGACCTTCACCTCATTATTGTAATTATAATGGCTCCTTGTCATCTTCAAATTTTGCAATCACAACTAGACGCTTGTGGATCACCTTTCAAGGCCCTTTGTCATCTTCGGACACTGAACCAAGTACATATTTTTTACCTTATAATCCTAAAATAAATAATATACCAGCCAAATCCATACCCTGTCATACTATCATTGAGAAGCCATATAGTATTTATGATTAACTAAGTAAAACTTCTATGCAAATTTGTATCTTAGATCTTTTACGTATGTTGGAAGTCTACAGGACCATTTTAAATGACTTTCTCTAGTAGTATATTATTCCTAAAGGCATTAAATCCACATAGTTTGAAACACTTATAGGAAATATATCTCCAATCCAATAACTTACATTTGATTAGAGAGATATGTCTTCCCTTGGTCCCTACCATATTAACCCCATAAATCTTGAGGTCGTTATTGCTAACTATAAGATCAAGTGGGTTATTATAGATAATGGTTTGAGGATAAACATAGTGTCACTAAATTTGATATAGTGTTTATGATATAACACCAAGGACATGTAGCCAAAGACAATCCAGATCAAAGTGTATGATAATGTAGAAAGAGAGTCTTCAAGGACTGTTTTCTTGCCAATCATTGTTGGTACTATAACCTATGATACTATGTGCCATTTTATGGATATTGATTTACCCTATAATGTCCTTCTTGGTCATCCTTGGATCCATAAAGTAAAATTTATTCCTTCCACATTGCTTCAATGCCTCAAACTCCCTCATTCTAGAATTGAGGTCACCATTTATGTTGATATGTAGCCATACAAGTATTACAAACACCTAGATGATGAGTATTGCAATTATAACTATTTCCCTAGTTGTTAATTCATAGCCAAGAATAATAAAACAATAGTTTATAAACCACCCAAATCTAATTTTATCAAACCTGGTCATCTTTCTTCCATTTCAATTGATACATTCCCTACATAATTTATTAATCAACTTATTATTGCGGGCACAGGCATATCCACGTACCATCTCAAAGATGTCTTCCATATTGTAAAATTACCCAAGTCTCCTAAATATTATGATAGACCTAAACCCTCCCAAAGATATTATAGGCCCAACATGATTTGGCAAAAGAAGAAAAACATGCAAAAATCCACCATTGGTATTTGTACCATTAATATCACCAAATCAAGATAGAGAAGCCTTTACTGAAGGAGATTGGTTATATTTTGATGGTCTCACTAATTATTTTCAAAATCCTAAGTATCCTATCCCTAATAGGATTATGGATAACTTGGATTATATAGGTAAAGTACTGAGGCCATATAGACAAGGTATTCTAGAACATCTATCGACAAACAAGCCTACTGGGATTCAAAGTTTAGGATTTATACTACCTAGGGGTGACCTCATATATTTTAAAAGTGATTCCTCTTCATTGATGGATGATTAAAATCTTTGAATTGACACAACGTCCCATTATAGTGCTTATGATGAGCTAGTCAACACTGATTTATTTGTCTTCCATTTTATTATGACTATCACTACCTATTATCCACTTACCCTTTTCTATCCTAACCTTATATATTGGGACCAACAACCCTGGTCTTTCCTCAACTTGACCCACCTCTAATGCAATAATGGATTCTATGGTAGTGGCTTAGTTAGTCAAATTGGTCTAATCCCAACCCACCATCTTGTATAGGCATCAGTAACCCCTGCATCTTCCACCCCTTAGATGTAGTCCCAGAATACATGTAGCACCCTGTTGTAATCCATAACTACCTGATCTTGGGGAACTTGAGGCCCCCACTCCCTAATCTCCCTAGTCACATGTGTAAAGTAGTATAGACCCTCTAGGATATCTTGTTGTAAGACAAACTACCACTAGACTCGATCTAGTCTATACCATTCCACCACATAATCATGGTGTCCTATAATGTAGTAGGGGTGATCATATACCCAATCACAAATGATTCCTTGATCTAGGTCCATTACTTCACTACATAGGAATGCCAAATAAAGTCACCATCATCCATCTCATCTATAACCCACTAATAATAAGGCAAGTCCCCTAGATGACCCTCTACCCTTGGCCCTGTCAAGTGCCATCCAAATTCCACCAGATGTTTTGACCCCCGATGATGTCTCAACCCTAATGACTGATCAATTATAATATACTCCTAGGCCCACACCTCGAGTAGTATGTTACAGCCAATGATACATATTTCATGGTATGTTATCATGTGCAAATCCCTATATAACTAAGCTAGTATAATCAACCCCTATTTAAATTATGATAGTCACTCCTACATCTCCTAAATGACTTTGATGAGCCCAAGGGGAAATAACTATCCACTTTTATCTAGTAGCACAAGGCTCCTAACAAGAGCCATCAATATCACTAACTCTAAGGGAACTATCCCCTATCCTGATCCATCTCCATCTACTAGAGGCCAAGACAAGTCCTCTAGGGTTTATATGTTTATGTTGTCATCCATAACCCCTAAACCTATAATCATACCTAGTAGGTCCTTAAGCACATCTCATCGACCTACTAACATCTAGGTAATCCATAGGTTTTACATGAGTATCCATAAAATATGGTTTACATCCTCTAGTGTCACCATCACCTCCCCAATTTGAAAATGAAATGTAGAGGTCTATGAATACCACCTCTCTACCAATTATTGATAGATATTCTCTATTTGTGCTAATCATGGGCAATCAAGCCAAGTGGTATAGCTCCACAACCTCAAGGATACCCACGAGCTCATCTATCAAAATGCCCTATCACTAGAGAACTCAATATCATCACTCTTATGATGTATTCACACTGATTCACTCCTATAAGTCATGCATTAGGGACATTAATCAATTATGTTTCATTTTGCTACACTAGGTCTACCTAGATTCTTCTAATTTTGGGACCTAAACTAATCATCTATTGGCCCCTCCCTCTATTCTAATTTTGGGTTTGGATTAATCTCACATGGTCCCCATCTTTCCTTCTTCTATCTATTTCACCATTCAATAGGGTGACTTTGTCATTGCACAGCATAATTTCACCACTTCATAAGGCATCTTCATTGATTCTAGTGAACCTACTAAACAACAGGTTATTCCCACCAAAGTGCAAGTTGATCCTGCTAGTTTTTTATTTTTTCCATTTTATTGGAATTTTTTTCCCAAAATTATGAATTCACCAATGATTAGTGAATTTGTCATTCTGACACACAATATTACCGAAAGGTCAATGAATTCACTGATCTCATGGCGATCTTACCATTTTCATGGATAACTTTGTAAATTGCCAAATTGGGAAATCGTTAGGATCACCAAAACTTGTACTACTTACCCATAATAAATGCCATAAATTTAAAATTTAATAATGAAAAAAAGTTACCTATCAATGCTTTACTCCCTGGTGGTCTCTTAGAATCCTTCATGTGCTCTCCAAGGTGATGGTGGTATGCGATATTGGCCATCTTTATCATCTCTCTCACACAAAAAACATAGAGCTTTGAATTACTATAGCTAGGGGTGTAAATGAACTATCTTGACCCCCTATGGATCGAAATATAGTAAAAATTTCAGAATTTTCACCCTTAGACCTATAGTTGAACCAATTTATCTTTCTTGGGATATTATTTTGGCCTTGTTTACCTATTTTTCCTCCAAATTTCTTCTAATTGCTTTATTTTTCATCCTTTTTTTAAAAAAATTAACGTGATTATTATTTATTTTGATCAAGAGCCAACTTGTAAATTTTTTTTTTCCAATTTCCCCTCAAGAGGGCATTGTGGGCCACCCAAATGTTATTTAAGGCATTTTTGTGACCTTATCTCTCCATGTCTCATGTAAAAATTAGCACAAAGCAGGAGAAAAATTTATTTCTTCTGATTATAGTGACCTTTTCATTCTTTAAAAATATGTTGCTTCAACCAAATATCTCACCACGCCTTCTCAAACAGGGGCAAAATGTAGACATCCAATTCCTATCATTATTATGATGAAATTGTCAATCTAAATGATATTTTGTGACAACATACAATCTAGGCCTAAATCATTAAAAATACTATAAATTGGTTGAACTTATCATATACAAGTGCCGATTTGTGCTAAAGTATCCCTGAATGGGGAAATGCATTTTGTGTGATTATTATATTTTCTTATATCATTTTAAGTCAAATTATGACTAGGTAGAATGATGTTCTAGACCACTAAATTCTTTTAATCCAGTAGCACATGTCACATGTATGTGTTATTTCACATATGCGATAACCCAATTAGAGCATTACATTGTACACAGCTAACACTTTATTCTAATTATATTCTAGTCAAATTATGACTCAATAAATTGACATTATGATTAGGTTGATTAAGCATGCAACAAATTTTCAAAGAATTGTAAGAAATTAATCAAAGACACTTAATCAAATTAAATCAAATCAAGGCCTTAAGTAAAAATTCCATAAAATTTGTTAAAAATATATTTATTGGAAATTAATTATGCAATTATGCATCATCATGTGAGTTTTCATCCATAGGCTATTTATGAGATAAATATATGGATTAAGCCTTCCTATGCCTCATCAATGCCCCATTATTCTAAATATTGATGAGGGTATTTATGGCTTGTCCCTCCAAAATTGAATCAATTCATAGCCACACATTGATTTCAAGATGGTCAACCATGGTCAATCATGATCAATCTTGAAAAGCTATAAATAGGAGGGCCATGAAAACCATATTAAGATCTTTTTGTGTAAATCTATTCTGCAGAATTATCTTCACAAAGCTTGAATTGGGAAAACTTAATATGTCAAATTATATTTATACAATCTTCATTCATTCACACCAAATTGACAAATATTATGAGCCTAAGCCATTGGTTAACTAGGAGATGATGGAGGTGCATGTTACTCTTCATTGACAAAGACTTGAAGCAACAAATCTAGGGAAAGAGAACACTTATTGGATGTTTGTGAGGGATAATATCTAATTAGAAGGTTTGATGGTATTCATATCTTAATTATCTCTTTAAAGACATTAACAACACCCCTTGAGGGAGTAAGGTTGATAGGTTAGGTCTTTATGCTTATTTTGGATATTTTCTTAACTAACGCATGATCTAACCTTTTCTCATAATCATACTTTACACTATCTAGATATTGGAAGTTAACATGAGCCTTGTATTGATATCAATAAGTATCTCCACATCAAGTTCATCATTTGGATGTCCCATTGGTGCATTGACACTTCTTACTTTGGCTACAATTTTAAATGCAACAAGTCTTTTTATTGGATGTAATTTTCTTTTATTGTGGTTACACACATTATAATTTGTGAAACAAAAATGATTACAATTCTCAAATTCTTCATTGGTGGTTCTATCTATTCCAACATTAGCTCTTGTAATCAATAACTTCCACTCATATATTATCAGATTTTCATCTCTCATATTTGTGAATAGCCGACAAAACCTCTGTTGGTCATCTCTTTCTCCTTATCTAAATATATTGTCTAAAGTAACAACTATTTTGAATTCTTCTCACAATAGTTTTGCTCGTCTATTGCTATCATATGGTGGTCTATCACTAACAGGAGGAAATTGACCCAAATATCCAACCAAAATAATATATATGCAACCAAAACTCATGTTTGTATTTTTCAATAAATCCTTAATAGAGTCAAGAGTCTATGTTATATATAAAATTTTCCCCTATGAACCTCATTTCATCAATTAATATGTGTTTTATGTAGTAGATATCCTCTTGTAAACTTGTAAGGAAATCCATAATTGAGATTTGAAATTATGCATGGTTAATTAAGGTGCCAATATTTAATGTTGAAAATCCAGTTGGTACAAGTAATATAAGTAGAGATCACTTTGGGAATGTTGCATCTTGATGATCTCAATGAATGGAACCTATCCAAAAAGATTTTATTATTCTTGTTGTTCCTTGGACTACAATGCGTAAGGGTGAAGTATTTTGAATTGCATAATAATTTTTAATAACCATATCAAGTGTTTTTTTTGTTTGGCACACAAATTTTCATAATTCATCATTGGTTTTACATCATCATCTATAAGAAATCCATTATATTTCATGGTGTTCATAAACTTGATCAATTTATTTATGCATTCTTCACCTCTATATTTATTATTTCATAATGTTTATCTATTAATATAACTTCTTCCCAACATATATATCTCATTAACTTCCATAACATGGCCTCATAGTAGTCTAGATATGATTTCCCACTCATGTTCCACTATGTTTTGTTGAACAGGGTGATTATCCTCATCTTCACTATCATTGTGACTTTCAACATCTTCTGTAATTGTTCTTGTCTTGGCATGCCAATAGTTATAATTGAATGAATTCAAATGTGATATTATTTCTTCATCATCAATATCAATGTCTCTTTGTATATCACTAAATGGCTTGTAAAATAATAATTCTAACTAGCAATAATCAATTCATTTATTTTTTTCATGTGCAGTAATGAAGAAAAACCTTGAAAATACTCTTACAATAGATAAAATACTCATTGCCTCTCATTTATTGTCCTTTTTCTACCTTGGATTATATGTCCAAGATCTAGTTGCCTCAATAAGTGGTGTGCTTTCCATGGAAAAAGGCCTATTCTTGTATCCATCAATGGAAGACATTGTATGCTCTTCATGATCATCTTTTTCATTTTTGTTTACAAGCTTGAACACTTGATTTAAAACATTCAAGTTCACAAATATTCTATTTATCTCTAGTAACAAAATCTCCAACAACATGTGACATGTTTCTTGTGCTCCAATGTCTCTTGCAATAATTATCTTAGTTAGAAGTCTTTTATATGTTTTTCCTACTAATTCATCAAGATTTTTAATGTTTTCAATTTGCATCAACATTTGATGATAATTTTTAAAACTGTTCTCTTTATTTTCCACATACTTAGCAATGCATATAGCCATAACATGTTTGGATAAAATAGGTTGCCAATCTACACTTTCCTTCCATAACTATAATATATAGTGATTATGTGTATTGACTCTATCATCATTTCTTGTAGGTTCAAACTTTTTATCTCCTATGTCTAACTCTTCATATAATATTCATCCATTAAGATTCATTGTCCATGGTGCACCATACCTAAAATAAATAATAAGTCAATGATTAGTTCTTTTATAAGTATTATGTATAATTTTTATACAACTATTTATATGATTGAAAATCTTACCTACAAACCATTTTTCCTCTTTTATTTCATAGGCATTCACCCTCTATACACATTGTATGTCATTGTACACGATTAAATAGCTCTTCATAATCACACTCCATATTCACTTGTGTAAGTTGTCTTATATTTTGAAGACATGGATGTTGTAAATTTTTTTGGCATGCCTAAAATTATTGCATATTTATTTGACATATAATATGAAGTTTTTAATAAAAATTGGAATGTATAATATACATGACATCAAATCAAACAAAAAATTAATACACATTACATTAAATCAGCCAAAACTTTAATATAAATAATCTAAAATTCTCAATCTAAATAGTTATTTACAACTCATCAAAATGTACCATACACATTATATAAAATGTTAAATAATGAATAAGTACTTATCACATAAAATGTCAAATAATGAATAAGTACATGAATTTTTTCAAAATTATATGAAATTATTTTTCTTCTAAGAATTTCAATCTCTCTTATGTATGCATCATGAGGCCAATATAAATATAAAGGACATACAATTAGTTTTTCACAAGAAGTAAAATGAATTTCTAAGGTTTTGCCACATTGAATAAAATACCTGCCAATTATTGTAGTTCAACGAAGGGATCAATGTGAAACAAATTACAACTTTAAGTTGTCAATAGAGAGAAAGTATATAAGGCACTAAAATATAAAATAGAACATGACATGTTGTATTCAGATGTTCAAATTGATGAAAATGCACTCAACAATCTTACACATGATTATGATAAAAATATCTTTATCTAATTGAACTTTGCCCATATTCAATTTAATTTTGATGTAAATGAAGTTATAATTACTAAGAGTGTGTAGTCTTTAATCTTATCTGCATGTTGTCTCTTTTTTAAATCTAGTTATTTAGTTTTTGATTCCACCTTACGTTCTTGAAATCTTTATCTATCATTATCATTTCAAATTTTTCTTTGTTCCTTTTTTTGTGCATCCATAATTTATTCTTGTATTTGTCTAGGATATTGTCTTTGATATTATCTTTGTTTTTCTCTTTGATACTCTCTTCATTTTTGAAATTCAATTTTGGTTGAACTATATCTACACAATAAATAGGTTTTTAACTTGCTTAAAATATTATACTTAATTTGATCATTATTAATTTTAAATCATTTTTTCAATCAACATAATATTTTTATAAAATTACATATTCATTATAACTAATAAAAATATCACTCAATAATACATTAAATATTGTATAATTATCATTTACATAAAAAAAAAAATACTTTAATAGTTAAAAAACTACACACTCTTAGTAATTACAAAAATATATACTAAACTTCTATTCAAATTTATAATAATAAATACAAAATTATATATCAAAATTCTATTTAAATTTATAATTAAATAAAAACTTATAATTCAAAATAATGTATCAGAAAAATTTACAAAAAAAAGTAATAATGTTAAAATGGAGGATTGAGTGTTCACATTCCTTTCCCCATCATTATTTACAAGAGGTAACTCTTTCTGGAGAGGCTCTGAATAGAGTGAATGATCTAGCCAAACTATATAAAATTAAAATGAACAAAGTCAGGGTACACTCTTTATACCACTGTGTTTCCATTAAAGTGTGATCTAAGATGTCAACTATGGGGAAGAGAACAATTACACCAAAGGGAGGACAAACACTAGAGGATGAAAAGTGTCGTAACTAAGAAACATAGAGAAGGAGAGAAGAAGAAGTATGTACCTTATTTTTTTGGCTATTTATTTTCTTCTATATTATATATTTTAATCGCTACTTCTCTACTCACTACTTATTCTTTCAATCTCTACTTCTCTACTTACTACTTATTCTTTCAATCTCTACTTCTCTTTTGATCACTATTTCTTCTCTGCTCTCTATTTATTATCTTATTATATGACATGGACCTATCTTATTTCATTTTTTATTCTTATAGTATTGTATGTATATATATTAATATCTTATATATTTTTTCAAATATTGTGTCAGCTCTTTTTTATTTTATGGTTATTATATATATATATATATATATATATATAAAGAGGATGTTAGCCATTTTTTCTTACACGAGCACGACATCAAGGTCTCCCCTTTCCCCTCTCCCATTGTAAAACACCTCTTGACACACACACACACACACACACACACACACACACACACACACACACACACATATCAATGAATTATCTCATGTTAGCAGTATTATAGTCATAATTTGAGGCACATATTAGATGTGTAACACTTTCATAATCAAATTAGCTCTCATGATGTCCTCATCCACCCTTGGCAATAGAAAATTACCAATCAAATATGTCAACACCATGCAATCTATAGACCTCTTGGTAATGGGTGCAAGCCATGTAAATTCACTAGCTATCGAATCAAGCCATGGTATATGATATAACCTAAAATAGCATGTCATTTCCCCTCAGCATCACCACTTAGATCACCTTAAAATATTTTAACACTTACATGTTATGTATGGTTCTGTCATTCCCACTACTTTGTTATTGTTCAAGCTCACTGACGGGTGTCATCAATCCCCTTCACTTAATAATGTCAATCTAGGGATTATATTTGAAGGATGTATATAATAAAAGAAAGAGACCTTTGAAAAATAATTCCTTCTATCACACTCCACACTTTGTAGTAGTTAAAAATCACACTTACATAAATTAAAACACACTTGCATGAAATTAAAACATACTTAAAGAAAGTAAAACACACTTGAAAAAAGTAAATCACACTTGCATAATGTAAATTATTGAATTGAAAATAAATGAAAAACAAATCAAAACCTAAAGGTTCACACAAACTATATAAAAATAAATGATTACAGTAGCAAAGCAATACAATAAAATTTACAACAAAAAAGACAATTAAAAAATAAAGAAATAAACATAAATACATGATCCATCTTCCTTGGAATGAGTGGCTAGCTCATTCCTCAGAAGATGATTTATTTAGAACATAAATTTCCAAATGAGTTGCTGAGAATAATGGAAATAAAAAGTCTATTGATTGATTATTCATTTGAGTGTGGAAGGTTACATTTATAATTATATGCTTCCAACTAACACCTTATTTAAGAGTAATAATTGAGATATCCACCCTATCTTAATATCTATAAAATATAGTGAGAGATATTTATTCTAATAATGAAATTTATTACATAATAATCTCAATGTCTACTTAAAATAGAGAGAGCTATTTATTGAAATCAACTTGCATAAAATTATATTTGAATAAAATTTATAATGGAAAGTCTATATAAAAAAATATGTAGAAAGAATCTAAATAGAAAATATTCTTTATTATAGATGAAAAATTAAAATACAGTTAGAAATACTTTTCAAACAAGTTTGTAGAAATTGTGTTGAAGTCTGTAGCAATTCTATTGAAATCCATAGCAACATGCTAAAATCCATAGCAAGCCTAAGAAAATATGTAACAAGTTTGGTGAAATCCATAGCAAGGTTGGTAAAATTCATAGTTGCTATGATATAATTTGTAGTTAGTCTATAGCTAGTCTGATGTAATCATAGCTAGTTTGTATTAAGCCTATTGTAATCCGTAATTATTGTAGCAAGTATGTAACTCGACTAAAATATTGGATCCATCTAACACTACTCCAACATTATCTTGAATGATTACTTCTTCATACTTTGGATCAATCTTATCTTAACATGAACTGTGTATGTACTCATTGACATCTTGTTTTTAATAATCATTAGTGATAAATAATAAATAGATAATAAGGAATTCTAAAGACATAACCATGATATATATATATATATATATAGGAATTCTAAATACATAACCATGATATATATATATATATATATATATATATATATATATATATATACTATTTTATTCTATATAAATCATAAATTCAAAAATCATATTTAGATCTACTTCTTATGAAATAAAAAAGATGTTATTTTATGGATATAATGAATCATTTTATAGGCTCATCATCTCCTCCACACCTAATCTCATATATGTCCTCATGCATGCCACTATTTAAAACATCATGGTTCATATGAATGGGTTAGACTTAGCTTCATACTTCAAATAAGTTCCCAAAATTGATTTCATTAGTACAAGATAATGAAATTTATATTTGAAAATCTCAAACAAAAGTGTCCAATAAAAATGAACATTTAAGGATAGATTTTTATGTGGAGGTTTTTTATACTATCCTCAGATTCTTTTTTATCTTTTTAAAATGGGTTGTTGTGTGGAATTATCATGTTGCTCTCTTCATCTTGTCTTTTTTCTCTCCCCCTTTTTTTAAAATAGAGTGAGTAGGTTCTTGTGTTGAGAATTTCAAGTTGTATCTACACATTTATTTTGACTACAAAGTAGCTTTTGACATAAAATAAAATCTTATTTATTTTAAAACTATGTATCATGATCAAGATCAAGCTATTTTTTTATGTTTGGATAAGTCTAATTTTTATATATTTTAAGCTATTCTCCTCCCCCACACTTAAGTTTATGTATATCCTCATGCATGCAAAATGAATGAAGTGGGATGAGATTACATAGATCAAATGGAAGGTTATCCATTTCTCCAGAATAAAATTATTTGCAAGAGTGGATATTCATGTAATAATAAAATTTAAAAATAAATTTAAATGTAAAATAGTAAATTAAAATACCTTGACATATCTCCAATCTTTGTTGCTTCCTTTATGGTAGCCAAAGTGAAAAATGTTGTGAAAAGTGTTCAGAAAAATATAGTCTTTATATGCTAAAAATAATAACACTAAAGTAAGCAACCATGTAAAAAAAATAAATCAACTATTTCATTGAATAAATTGTATTTTATTTATTTTCTATGTTTTTGCCCTTGACTAGCTAGTAAACTAGTTTTTTAATCAAGGATCTTTATTTTAGTACTTGATCTGCCAACAATCTAGTTTTCAAACAAACACTGCCAATAATGCCCATAGGTTGTCATTGTTAATTTTAAAAAAAATAAAAAAAAATTGGTAACATGAAAAATGTTAGTCATAGACTTTATACATCTTCATACTAATAACAAATGTAGCATAATTTTTTTTGTTTGTTGATATTCTTCAACATTGGTCTATGTAATGATGACCAATAATTGATGATAGACACTTGTTGATTATACTATATTTTGTTGTCAAAGGTAACTTAGGATAATATATAAACTTCTTGCTAAATTCATGGGCAAAAAATTTCATCTCTAGAATGACTCCCTGTAATGAAAGTATCATGTAAAAACCAAAAATAAAGAAAACATTTTTTGATAAGCATAATATCAGCAATGTCAAGGAAATATAAATAATAACAATAGAATGTTAAGATGAACATTTGAATGTATATGGAAGAATGTAGTTCAACCTATGTAGGAATTATTGATGGTTCAAGAATTCACATTATTGATGATAAAATTTTATTGTGGAGAATAAGAACTTCCTCAGACAAGTTCTATTATTATGCAAGTAGATATGGGTTTAGCTAAATCTTGAAAATGAATGAGTGAAATGAAATGTCATAATTTTTTTTTTATTATGAACTGTGTAAAAAATACTAACTATTATTTTGTACAAGGAAGATAAAATTACATTGCTGAATTATTTGATGGAAATTAGAAACTAAAAAACATACCTAGATGACTAAATTTTGGAGGTCCTTCGCTTTCTTATTGCAAATAGATTTTGCATACCTCTTCTTGCTATTGAAAATTTTGTGTTCTTCATCTACAACCTAGTATGAATTTGCATCATGCTAAGCAAGTGTGTCACTATCTTCTTATTTGGTTGGGAAATCAAAAGAGAGGGTCTAGGGAGAGCTATTTATTGAAATCAAATTGCATAAAATTATATTCAAATATATATATATATATATATATATATATATATATATATATATATATATATATATATATATATATATATATGAAAAACATTCTTCATGATAGATGGATCATTAGAATATATTTATAAATACTTTTCAAACAAGTTTGTAACAGTTTTGTTGAAGTTCATAGCAGTTTTGTTATAATTTATAGCAACCTATTGAAATCTATAGCAACTCTGGCGAAATTCATAACAAGCCTGGTGAAATCAATAGCTGAGATAATATAATCTATGACTGATCTATATCTAGTTTGATGTTATCTGTAGCTAGTCTGTAGTAAGCTTGTTGTAATCCGTAGCTACTATAACAAGCCTATTATAATCTATAACTATTGTATCAAGCTTGTAACTTGAACAGATTGCTAAATCCATCTAACACTACTCAAACATAATCTTGAATGATTGATTCTTCATACTTTGGATCAATATTAGCTTAACATGAATTATGTATGCACTCACTGACATATTTTTCCTAATAATCATTAGTAATAGCTATTAAATAGATAAAAAATAATTTTGAAGGCATAACCATGATATATACCTACTATTTTATTATAAATAAACCATAAGTTCAAAAACTACATTTAGATCCACTTACTATGCAATAAAAATGATGTTATTTTATGGATATAATGAGTTATTTTATAAGATCATCACTCACTATGAAATAAAATGTCTCGTTCTTATACAACACATTACCACATCATATAAAGAAACATATAATCTCATTTCTCATTAGTGCTTAACCTTTCGTACATAAAAAGTGGGATGGGATCAATGGTCATAAGTTTTGAATGAGGTACATCTACCAATTTACAGTGTTTTGCTTTACAAAATCATGTTTTATGAAAATAAAACATTGCATTCCTTACATCTATTACGGATAATGTTTACATGAGAATTTTATAGGGTGGTAAATTAAAATTTGTTTTGTGTAAGTTAACATATGGTAACATGGTAAATAACATTTACCATAGTGATATACATATATAGGTTAGTGATTAGAGTGGTTATATGTATGACTATTACTAGGTTATTTATTATCATATCTTCATATTATTTAGGAATTTGTCTTGTTATTGTTATAGTTATATAATAGCATGTAATAGAATGAGATTAGTGTGAGTGAGAAATAATATTATTTGTATTTAAAATAATTCTATTTGTGTGATATATATGAATGAGTTAATTTCTTTGATTTGGCTCTTTTATTCCCCAATAGAGGTATCAAAGCAGGTCAATGGCCAGTTAAAATTGTCAAGGGGTAGATTCCACTACTAAGCTTTGCATTGCCCCTGTGAATGAAGAGAATTTTTTTTACATTACAAATCATAAGGAATAGACATCGATTTGCATAGAAGTATCTTTACATCATCTTCATTGCATTTAGATCCATTTGAACGAAGCATTCAAATTTGCACTACACAAAACCTAGATTTGTATTCCATTTAACCTATATTATGTTCCACACATTGGATCAATTTGCACTATTGGCTACATTGTATAAAATTTATAGTCATTTAGTCAAAGACATACCAGTCTCATTTCTAGTGATTTCATATAAACCCATGTATATTCTCAACTTGATGATATACAATCATGGCATCCATTTTAATCCATTGCTATTATTTCTCCCATGGCATTGTATCATCTCATCACCCATCTATGTGGCTTATAAATCGAGGGAGACATTTATGTAATTTTGGTTGCATTATTTTGTCCTAACATATCAAGATCTATGAATTTATAATATTCCCATTATTTAGAATATGATCATTACTTTAGGTCTTTGTAGTTGGAGGCATGGTGATTTTTGCATAAATATGGTAGTAGAATCAGTGCCAATGAGAAAACAATAAAAACATAGTTTTTAGTAGAGGTGGTTTGTGTTCAGCTACTGTTAAAAGGGATATTAAAATGCTTCTTCTTCATTCTCACCATAGTACGTGGCCACATCATCATATCTTGAGAAATCCAAATCAAACTACAACTGGTTCATGCCTTTTTCAAAAGCCACTTAGGTTTTGTTTAATGTTTATTGGTTACAAATCTTTCAACTTAAGAGTTTGTTAATTTATAATTGAGACGATTTAGAATATTGTTATTTATGCCTTTATTTTTATAGATAGTCTTTTTTAAAAAATGGTATTAAATAGTCTTTTTTAAATAGATTTTGTTTTTCAAAATTCAAAAACAAAAGATATGTTAGTCGATAGTCATATTATATAGTCATGTCAATTATAGATTTAGTTTGAGTTTATTATTAGGTCAATGTTATTGAGTGATCTTTATGAGTCAATTTTATTGTGATTAGACATGTCATTTTGTAAAAAAGTCAAAATAAAAATTGAGTAAAGAGTCTATGGGTCCACATTTCTATCTTTGTGTTTATGTCTAAAATCATTTTTTTGTGTCTATGTCATCTTGGGTCAGAAGTCAAAAATTGTAAAAAAGAAAAAAATTGCCTTGTAGATGTATTTTTACTTGTACACAATGTTTGGGGTTACCACTGAGCTTCAACTCTTCATTGGCTAAGTAGCCATTTATTGGAGGAAGGAAGCAAATGAAGGTAGGAGGAACTTCACACCTCTCATTCATCACCAATGATGAGGTTGTTGATATACTGTGGTGGAAAATTTGTGTGGTGTGCATTTACTTTTCAATTGTGTGGTGTATTCTTTTTAGAAATGTTCACATTGTGGGAGGGGAACATAGAGCAATGTTTCATTTTTCATTCAAAACCAAACCAGTGAACGTCAAGGAACACTACCAGTGGCAATGACAATCTTCTTTGTTGTGTGAGAGTGAGTGGTATGATCATACACAGTGATTATAAGTAATAAGTTGATTTATTATAAATTCAAATGTGATATTTAGTGTGTGTTTTCTTTCAAGTTCTAGTTTGGTGTGCAAAAGATGTAAACAAAATCTTGATATGTTAACTCCTAGCAGAAAATATTGTAGAGTGTGTTTTTAAGTTAATTGACAAACTCATAAACTTGGAAAGGATTGGTGGTCGATCCATAAAACCATAGATGTAAAAAGGTAGATAAACTTTTACTGGTGTGGCAGTCCTTTGATTACCTTCCTTCTTTATGAAGATGATCTGTTAGTGGAATGTTGAGTGAATTATTTTCATGGAGTAAATACAAGATGCCATTCTTTGCATAGTTGTGGTCATATACAACAAGACAGTCGGCCAATTGGAAGTGTATAATCCTTTCTTTGATCCAAATTATGAGGCAGTCCTGTGTAACACGTTACAGTAAAAGGAGTTATGTTGTACCATGTCAACATTAGGGTGTGAATGTGGTAAATCAAAATTTACTGTGTAATTTATCATATGGTAACATGGTAAATAATATTTACCATAGTGATATACATATATAGGTTAGTGGTTAGAGTGGTTATACCCATGACTATTACCGAGTTATTTGTTATTATGTCTTCCTATTATTTAAGAAGTTGTTTAGCGATTGCTATGGCTATATAATAGCATGTAATAGAATGAGATTAGTGTGAGTGAGAAATAATATAATTTATGTTGAAAATAATTCTCTATGTGATCTATGTGCATGAGTTAATTTCTTTGGTTTGGCTCTTTTATTCCCCAACAACGTCATATAAATAAAATTATATTTATAATATTATCTATAACAAATAATAATATAATCTAATCATATTTATTAATATCATAATATATCTTTTATAATATTACTATATATATTTTTAAATTATATATTATTATACATATTTTTTATATTATATAATTTATAAATATTATTATAAAATAATAATTATAATTCTTCTTCATCATATATTTTATTATATTTATAAAATATAGTATTAATAATAATATATTATATTATTATAATATAATTTTTTATTAATATGTGTGTGGGGCTGAAGGTTGGTGTATATATATATATATAGACACACCAACCTTCGCCCCCACACACATATTAATAAAAAAATATATTAATAAAAAAAAATATTATAATAATATAATATATTACTATATATATAAATCAGGGACTACCACAAATATCAATTTCCACACCATTTTCTGTTCAAGGAGGTGAGTGCTAGGGTGCAGTCATGCACTACCAAGAACCCATATTTTTTATGAAAAGGGTACGATGTCCCTATGGTAGGATCAAACCCCTCATCTCCCATGGCTGTGGTGGCAGGACAATTTAGTGACAATGAAAAGGCAAAGGAGGCAACAAAAATTAATCCAGTACATCAAGATCAGAGTGAGTAAACAACACCCTTGTCTTAGAAACAAAGATCGGCTACAGAGTCCTGATCATGAAATCTTCTTAATAGATTCCTATGATTAAAATTTTGGACATATATCTTAAAAACATAATCAAACATTTTAAATAGTTTGCCCTAATTTGCAAATTCTTAGGGTTTTAGCCCAACCTTGGCAATTTATAAATTTGGTTATGTAAAAATTGGAGAATTCAATTTGTGAATCAAGTAATCATTCTTACTCAAAGTTTTTTCTGAGTTATTTTGTATTCTTTATTGATTAGAAGGATGAATACTTTAAATATGGACCATGGTTCTTGGGCAGAGCTAGCCTATACATGAGGCCTTGGGATGAAGGATTTAATGTGAAAATGGAGGATTAACATTTATTCTTTTTTGGATTTGATTGTTTGGTTTATTAACAAAATATTGGTCTAAAGATAGTATCAAACAAATGGGTAACTAACTTGAAGAATTTCTTCACATTGTTAAGAAATTGAAATATGATGCTTTTTATGCAAGAATCTGACACTTGCTTTTTATGAAAGAATCTATATAGAATTGTATCTCTCCAAACCCCTTCCCCTCGCAATTAAAGTCTAATAAAAAAACAAGAGAATGGATTCAAGACTTAAATTATGAAAACATTCCTTTTAGGTGTAGAAATTGTCATATCCATGGGCACTTTACCAAACAAAAATCAGACAAAAGCCAATCAGATCAAAGGAAAATAGTGGAAGATTTCAAATAACCTAAGAAGAAACAAAGGGCACAAAACTAGAATCAAAAGCTTTGGAATTGAAAGGAAGCAGAATCTCAAAATAGGCTCGCCAACCTCTAAATAGAGGGACCAAATAAAAATATTATTGTTACAGTGGTGGTTGTTGTTGACACAGTGATTGAAGAATCTTCCCCAGAACTCTCAAAAGGCCAAAATCAAAAGCATAATCCATAACATATAAATGGCATAAAATTTATCCTAGAAGATGAAGAAGGATATGAAATTGATGAAGATGATGCACATGAAAAGATTTGGGGATTAGATGATATTTATCATTCTTAGCATAAGGAATTTCTGAATCAGAGCAATAATATCAAAATTTTAAAGTTGGCCATAAAATCAATTCAAGGAGATAATGGTAAACCTAGATGACCACCTTTCTCCAATTGGATAAATTTGGAGGCTCAAATCAATATAAGTAAAGGAAGCCAAAAAATGATATCAATAATGTTATACAAAGCATTGAAACATAAAATAAATAAAGAAAACAATCCTCCTTCTGAACAAGATAATCAAGAAAAACAAAAGTTAGGAATGAAACTCCCCACTTTAGTTGAGAGGGATAAGCCCTTTATCTAGAGTGCCAACAGGTTGAAAATCACCTCTTTGAAATTTCTTGTCTCAAAGAATATTGAGGTAAAGGGATTTCAATTTATTCCCAATAGTAGAATATAAGCTTAGTTTTTTAATTTTCTAAGGCAATGTTTGCCTTCCATAGAAAGGCCTCAACTTGTAATTGATGCTATCAGCGTGTATATTATTTATATTATTTTAATAGACAATCCTCATCATTTTTTGAATAATCAAAAAAATTATAAATTTATTATTATTGTTAAATAGATATGAAACTTTTGATTGGAGCAACAATCGATATTATTACTATTATTTTATTTATAAATATAACTATATGTTAAAATAATAATATATATATTAATATTATTATAATAAAATATGAGATATATATTATCTTTTATAATAACAATAATATTTTTATTATATATTTTATTACATATATTATTAATAATATTAAACTATCTATTATTAATATATAATAATAATAATTTATATATTACAAAATTTACATATAATAGTAAACTATCTATTATTAATATATATAGTAATAATAATTTGTATATTACAATAACATTAAATGTGTACTTATGATATATAATATCATAATCTATATAATATATTATATACCATTATAACGTATTATATCATATTATATTATAATATATAATAATATTATAAATATATAATATAATATTATGATATATTATTATATTATAATATAGAGTTGAAAGAGAATATAAAGATTTTAGTGGCGGTTAGTAAAGCCTCTGAAAAATAGCATAGCTGACATTGAATCTCCTAGAGGCTTGTTGGGAGGTATGATGGAATACGTTGAGACGTCTTCCAACAAGAAGATCAAGTGTAGTGGTTCTGCAAAGGATTTTGGACATGAAGAGGATGATTATAAGTTCAAAAAGATTAGTTGTTTTTCTGCTATTTTCGTGTCATTCTTGTGTTGTTTGTTTTCTTTTTGCCTTTGGGTTTAGCTTTATTTAATATCATGTTTATCTAGGTTGCTAGGCCCTTTATTTTGGTCCATGTACAGAGTTGGGCCCTTGATTCTTAAAAAAAACAACAACTTTCGTTTACAAATAATGAAAAAATATTATAAATTATTATATAATATATTATTATAAATATATATTAATATTATTATAATAAAATTATATGTATAAAAATAATTATTATATATCTTATTACATGTATTATTAATAATATATACTATTTTATGTGTGTGTGTTTCATCGTCACACTAATAATATTACAATGATGATTTGAGTCACAAATTGGATGTGGAGCCTTTCTACAATAAAATTTATTTTTATAATGTCCTCATCCATCTTTGATAATAGATAATAACCAATCAAAGATGTTGACACCCTATAAATTGTAGACTTCTTTGTAATGGGTGTAGGTCTTGTAAATCCACTAGCTACTTTGAATTTGAGTATAGTGTATGCTATCAGCGAAAATATGCTTTTATTACTCCTCGCCATCACTGCTTAGAGCACTTTAATTTTTTTTGCCACTTGTATACTTTGTATGGCTTTACCCTTCCCCACTACTTCGGTATTACTCGAACTCACCATAAAATGAAATGTCTCCTCCCCACACAACATATTTTCACATTGTATGAAGAAACATGCAACCTCATTTTCCACCGACCCCTATCCAAAAAACATAAGAATATTTTTGCTTAACCCTTCATATACAAAATGTGAGATGGGTTCAACGACCATAAGTTTCGAATGATGTACAACTACCGATTTACACTCCTTCACTTTACAAAACCCCTCTTTATGAAAATAAAAAAATTACATCCTTTATAATTTATAAATAAAACTATATTTATAATATTAATATACACAATAAATAATAATATCATACAATCATATTTTAAAATATTATGATATGATATTATTATAATAATATATTTAGTTACATAATATTTATAAAATATAATATTATTAATAATGTATCATTCATATATATATTATTGTTATTGTTATTGTTATTGTTATAATATATTATAATAATAATTAATATATTGAATATATTAGAGTGTTATTGGATACAACTTTATGTATTTTTAAATATGTATTTCAAATGACATTCAATAATATATTATTATTTTATTCTCTACTTGATGATGAATCATTGAATGTGATCCAAAATGTTGATAAAAATACGTACAAAGTTGTATCCAAAAATACTTTCTAACATTCTACATAGACAATAAAAATCCTATTTCTCTTATATTAAATATATTTAATAATATATTGTATTACTAATATTTACAAATATATTGTAACATATCATATCATATATAATATTATAATATAATAAATTATTACATAATATATTATTGTATTATAATTATAAATATATATTAAAATATTAATATCTATATTAACATTATTATAATAAAAATATAATTATATATAATATATTATAATAACAATAACATTTTTATTATATATTTTATTACTTATATTATTAATAATATATACTATTTTATTATATTACAATAAGATTTAATAATATTTATATTTATAAATATATAATATAATTATTTATATAATATATAATATTTATAATCAATACATATAAATATAGATATTGTAATTTTAATGTCTTGTTCTCAAATTAGTGGTATTATATTAATGATTCAAGCCCTACATTGAATGTGGAATCTTATAACAATCAAATCAACTCTCATAATGTTTTCCTCTAACTTTGACAATAAAAAACTGTAAATCAAAGACATTGACTCTTTAAATACATAATGACTTGTAGAATTTGTTGTGTGCAATAATTCATACTTGACATGAATTTCAAAGAAAGCGACTTAAATAACACGATCCGACAATATCTTCATAATTGCCACTTGCATTTTTATTGAAGCCCACTAGCGTTTGATTTGACAACTCGGCAAGTCATTAGAGACATTCTTCCTTTCGCCCACAAAATCTGGGGCATGATTTTCTATGTCCGCTTTGTTCCCCATTCACACACCTCTTTTTCAAAAGAGAATTATAACTAGCAATTGCCCCAAATGTGTAAAGTACGCTGAAGGAATTGTCTATTTCTATTTTGTGATTATATCTAGTATGTTTTAATATATTAAATATATATAAATATTATTTTATATAAAATATAAATCGTATGAATAGTAATGATTTTGTAATTGTTTAGTTGTTCACATAATATTTATTAATTTTTTTGTTTGATTCAGTATCAATTTATTGTTAATATTTTCATCCAACAACATTAACATTGTTTTCATATCAAGTTTTGTTTTCTTTTTTTCTTTAACTCAGCGCAAGTTCAACATCGTCGCCATTTTTTTTTATCTCAGTGGTTTCAACTCAAGCGAAACCGCATTCCATTTCAGTCAAGGATTTCAACGGGCTCACAAATCTCCTTTACGCTTTCAACAGAGTATAAATATGCATTTATGCAGTAGGAAGTAAGGGTGTTGAAAGCCTTATAAGAATTACAAAGCTTGTTAAGCACAACAATGCAACATTGAAACATAAGAAAGTGTGATTCCATCTCTAATGTGGAATGTTGATTGAGCAACCTGTGCCTTGTGCAACGTGCCAAATCCATGCACTCCCTGTCACATCTTCAACCCCCTGCCGTCTTGCATCAGATGTCCCTGCGTCTTGTAGACGTCCATTGACAACTTGCAACTGACATTATCTAAACTACCCTTCTCACGACTCTACTACTACAAAACATGTCAATTAAGAATTTGTTGGCAATGACATATTTAATTTCGTCTCTTTATAAAATGAATCTTGGAGTTTCAACCCTCCATAATAAACCTTTGACTTAATATCGTAAGCCCTATCCCATTATTCCAATGGCCCACTCCAAATATTCGAATTCTAACTATGATCAAATCAATCTACAAAACCCACCTAAAAAAATGTTGAGCACTTCAAAATGATTCAACTAAACGAGAATAAAAGCCACCTATCCATTCATAAAATTTTAGCACGTTAAAAATACAATAATGTCCTACCTAAAAAGATGTTCTACTATAGTACTAATCAAATCGAGACCATTACAAAAAACTCTATCGAAAGAGACCCACGACACAATTATCACACCCTACCCTACCCTACCCTCCCCTCCCCCACTCCCTTAAAAAAAAAACCCACTGCCGCCTCCGAATTGAGGAGGACGAGTGAAATGTCGCGACGCCAAAATAAAAACTATAAAATAATTGTGAACTACGTTGACTAGAATCATTCTTATTTCTTATTTTTACTCCAACAATGGAGTGGATTCCCGAGATTAATTTTTTAATACTTTATTCAAAGTTTAATCAGGGAAACATGTGAACCGCACTACTACCAACTTCATAGAGATTAAGATATTTCGTTTGGGTTTGTTCAAAAGCACATCAATCATAGTCTTCAACAAAATGAATTGACGCAAAATGAGCATCTCTATAAGAAGGTTCCGAAGAGTTTTCAATGTTCCATATTCTTTGGGATGACCAAGTCATAACCAACCAAACAAAGTATGCGAAGATTCCTTGTGCGTTCTTAGAAGTAATAATGCACTTACCAACAACCATTAAACTATTATACATTTTTGTCTATGAAATGTGTTGACTAATTTGGTTAATGACCAACCTTATCAGAGTCCGTTGTTACATTATTTTTGTTTATATAAGTATAATGCTTTAAGGTATTTATCATCATCACAATGTGATAAATAAGAGTTGTGAAGTGATTTTAGTATTTATTATTAATCATGACAAAGTTTTGTTTGTGTTAATGTATGAAATAATATTGTTAAGGTGTTAGGTTAAGTATTTGTTACAATTTTTTAGGTGTCCAATTTAATAGTAGTAGATCATACAAACAAAAAAAATTTGTCAATAGGGTTTTGGTTTAATGGTCATTATACATTTACGGTTTTAATTTCAATCAAATTTATAGCAGAGATCTCGACAAGTGTCGCCCTTTTGAAACTCAATTGAAACAGAGCGAAAGGCCAAGTATAAAATGGTCTCGAGTATCGAAGGCCCATGATGATGCCATGTGACACCATTGCAAGATCCTAGGGCTCGAAGGGGAGCAATGAGCATAGAGACATCACAAAGTCTTATGATCAAGCCAAGTGGCACGGCTATGATCGATCCTAGGAAGGCCAAAATACATGGATACAATGATGTCAACATAACACTATATTAAATTTAATGGTCGTATTAAATGCCATTTTGCGATTCTAAAGTTTGATTAAGTCTTAAAGGTTTTCCTTTATCGAGATCTCAACAAGTGTCACCCCCGCAGAGCTTGATTGAAACAAAGTTAAAGCCTAAGTCTAAAATGGTCTCAGTCCCCAAAGGCCCACATCGCTGGGTCCCAGACAATCACGTCTCAGGGGAGAGACCAACGTATGGCCCTGATGATGTCAGTAGAACATAGGATTAAGTTTTAGGGGCGTATTAAACATCAAAACTATGAAAACCAAGATTGGGTATGTTTGATAGATAACTGAGTTTCCTTGAGTCTCAACCATGAGTAATTTATGTCAGCATTGTGGGAGCTAGGGTTTGGGTGAGTAAGTATTTGTTTAGAGCTTTGCTATAGAAATTTATAATTTTTTTGATTCTTTGTCTATGTTGATTCATTTATTAGTAGTGGTAAGGGGTTAGGCTAACTATTTGTAAGTAATATGTTTAGTCTAATAGTTATTTACGATAAGCACAATCATTATGGCATTTAACTCCTAAAAGAGTTTTGCAACATTTTTTGAGGTGTTCAATTTAGTAGTAATAGATTAATCAAAAGAAGATTGTGTTGTCATTATAATTTTGGTTTTTTGATCATTGTAACTTTTCATTTTCAATTTCAATCAAATTGCAGAAACAATTTTATATAAATATATTTTGATCTTTTTTATATTTTAAAAATCTATATATAAATATCTTTTGAATGAATACTACATTTCTTTTCTACTTACCTACTTTGTCAAATTCTTGTAATGCAAAATAATTTTTAAAAAGTAATTGTTATTAATTTTAAAACAATATTTTATATTAATTTGCATTCAAATTAGAATATTAAATTTATATTTAGTCATATTAATATATAATAAGATGAAATAGAGATATACATTTTTGAAAAAAAAAAATTAAAGTATAAATCCTACATGTGTTTTAAATAGCTATTCTTCCATATTAGAAGTGAATATAATTTATTTAGAAAATAAGATTTTTGGAATTATTATGTATGGATATTTTAAAACTAATGTTTCAGGGATAATATGTGTGCCCATCCTCATGGTGAAAGAAGCCAAAAAAATGAAGGAAATCCATGTGAAATGATTTCAATATAGTAGCAAAGACCCTCCATAAATAAATAAAAATGAATCATGAAAACCTCAAAAAAAGATAAAAGTCAGCTTCCCAAAAAATGTAAAAAGATAAAAAAGAGAATCCTACCTTTTTTAAATGATTAATAATAGGCCGCCAAGAATCCCCAATGCCTAAACCGTTGTCTCTATTTTGATTAATAGGCCTTTTCTCAATCTCAGTGGTTTCCCTCACTTTTCTTTTCCAATATTCATCTTCATCCACAATTTTTTTTTTGATCCATGCAAATATAATATTTTGTGGTCAAAAAAGTGTTTTGCCAAAATCGAACTATTGTATTTGAAACGTTAATTTCAAAATATCCATACATGATAATTCCAAAAATCTCATTTTCTAAACTACAACATCATGAAAATTTAAATAATTTAATATTTTATTTAATGGATTGAAAAAAAACAATTATTTCAATAATCCTATTTGAAAGCATAATTATACCAAAGTGTCTTATTAACCCACATGAAAACTAGTAAATAGTTATCCAAAAAAAAACCAATATTATTATAACGAATAAATTATTTTCCATAAACCATTTAACGAGAAACTAAGTATGACACATGAAATGCATACATTTTAAACACATCCTTTTATTTCTCAAATGTGATTTCAAATAAAGCATACTCAAGTTTCTAACTTTCAAAATCACTCAAGACACATATTACATATTTTGGTGTGACAACTTTGATACTAATTACATGTTCAAGATAGAAAATGGTATACAAATATAATAAATAAATGCAATCTATTATATCAACAAATATTTCCTCTAAACTTTATACTTAGAAATGATATCATTTGATTAAAACTATAGTAGGGTTCAAACACAATTCTTAAATCCAATATTCTTCTTATAGTCATAGAATATTTTTATACTAGTAACAAACATGCAAAAACCTTATACTTAGCCTTGAAGCTCTCGTCACATTTTCACAAAAGTGTCTATAGATGCAACCTTCAAAGCATACAATAATTTTTTTTAATGATACAACAATTAAGAGACACTTTGCCAATGTGCAAGAATAACAATTGGCGATGCTTTTATTATTCATTATTAGAATAACACAAATGCACAAACAAATTTGTAAGTAACAACCAACTTTCAAGTTACTCAGACAGACAAACTTAATACAACCTTCATGTTTCTAAGCTCAATTTTAGAAAGCTAAAGACATATAATAACTTAACACACAACCATACTTAGAAACCAAATTTTATAACTACCACTAAAATTGTATTCACTTCTAGCCTACTAAATTAACATTATTTATTTTCTATTACAAAAGTCTAAAAATACACCTATACCAACAATAAATAGAATAGGACAAAAACAGGTTGTGAACTTGTTGTAAACCTTTAGCAAAATAAAATATAACCTTATAAAAAGCTTTGTCCCTCCCATGCCATCCTCTTTACAGGAGTAAAGGGTCATGTTCAATGGTTCAATGCCCTTTTTAACTTTGCCCTTTTCTCTTTTTGATTATAATAGTCTAGTCTAATATAATCATTGATAAGTACATAGATATTCTAATATTATAATTAAATAAAATTTTTAAAAAAAAATCAAATTTTAGATTCACAGTTTTATAAAGGAAAATTAAAAAGTTAATATTGGAATTTTTGAATAATATTTTTTGATTGATGTCACTTTCTCAAAGTTTAGATGAAAATAATAATAAGTACATCAATATAAGGTGAAGAGGCCACATGAACCAATTCTCATAAAAATTTAACTTTGTTGTCATATATGTAACATTATGTATCGACCACCTTAAGATTATGACCTCATCTCAATTAATTGTCACAACTACTTACCATCTTACATACGGCTACAAGTTTTTATACAAAAATATATTTTTTGTATAATCATTGGAGTAAGGTGGGAAATGAAGCATTAATTACCTTCAACAACTTAACAACTCACATTCAACTGCTAATAGATCACCTATCCAACATTAATGATTAAGAGTATCTAAAAGATACCATGATGAATCTCCTATTATGCCCTATATATATAGATACACACACACACACACACACACACACACACACACACACACACACACACACACACACACACACACACACACACCTTGATGGTGCAAAGAATGCTAAAAGGGATGTATTTTTTTATTTTTAGGTGTCAATATAAAACAGATCTCATGACATCCTCATCCACCTTCAATAATAGAAAATGATAAATCAAGGATTCGACCAAATGATAAATCAAATATTTTACCACCTTGGAAGCTACAAACTCCTATACAATGGGCTATTGAGGTTGAGTCCAAGATTCAAATAAGATGAATACAAGAGTAGAATGAACACACGAGCCAAGTAAGGGCATAACATGAAGTAGCTGAAAGTAAATGAAATAAACAATGCAGGAATATTTCTCAAAGAGATTGGAGCCAAAGCTCACAAATGTGAGAAGTATAAATAGGAGAGTGCTAAGTAACTCCACAAAAGGTGGTCAATAGACCATCAAAATAGAATAGTAACTCCTCCTTAAAAGGTGGTAAACATATCCAAGCATAGAGGAGTAACTCCCATACCCGAATAGCTAGTCAATGGAGTTACCTTCTAGTCAGCTAGTCAACTTGTACATCTATGCAAGAATCTCCATGAAATTAAGAAAACTACAAGTGAGGAAAAAAAATCATAATAAATAAATATAAGAAAATAATAAACCCCTACTCTAACACTCACCACGTAAGTACAAATTAGGTGGGCATTGTAAAAAAAAATGGGTCCTGACAACTAGGCTTGATGAGGTACCCATATATAAAGTAATATCTCATAAAGTAGAGAAATAAAAGAAAACTCATAGGAAAATCTCCCCCCTCCCCTTGTCTACCCATAAAAGGAGAGACATAAACTAGAGGCTATAACGTTCACCCAAAAGATGATGTTGCAGTGTTATGATCCTACTATAAGAGTTAGACATTCAAATCTAAATGGCATCTGATGAACCATTTTATTAGAAATAAGGAATCCATCTTAGCATACCAAGCCTGAGGGGCCTGATTGAGGCCATAGATGGATTTATGAAGTCTACACATAAAATAAGGGTCCTTGACAAATCCTGTTGGATGATCCACGCAAATCTTCTCCTCAAGATCACTATGAAGAAAGGAAATCTTCTCATCCATCTAATGAGCATCCCAATTATTGGCTATGATAAAAACAAGTGAGTTTATTTTTGTTTTTAGTACAAAGGTGTCTATGTAGGTGATGCTAGGCACTTGTGAAAAACCCTTTGGAACCAACCACACCTTGAACTTGTCAATGAACCCATCTATTACATACTTAGTCTGATATATCCATTTGTATTGAACCATCTTTTTCCCCTTAATAAGAAGCATCAAATCCCAAGTATGATTCCTAATTAAGTAGTTATACTCTTCATGCATGGTAGAATCTCACTAAAAAACACCCAACGCCTCATGAAAAGTTTACAGATCTGAGACAGAGGTAGAGAAAGCATGTGGCTCACTCTCAAACTTTGAACATGTATGTTCTTCATTTAAAGGATCCCCAACCCATGTACATGCACTCTATGTCTAGCCCAAAGAGGACCTAAAGTGGACGAGTCAAGTAAAGAAATGTCATCCTTCAAAGTGTGGACATATTTGATTAAAGATGAGTCCCAATCACCACTCTTTCTATCCAAAATAAAATAATTATCCTCAACCTATAGAATGTGCTTAGGTTCATTTGAATCATTATATCAAATCCAAGTAAGTCCAATGAAGTGTGAAAAGTTTCAAGTGTTGATTCTATGACACTCTCTTAAAAGTGAACACTTCTCTAGATGAACAACTCATGCATGGTCAGACGAAGAAGGCATTCCCCTTTGACACCATCTAGATAACCTATGAAGATGTAGTACTTACTTTAAGGTTCTATATCATTCCATTTCTTCTTCAATATGTGTGCCATTATTGGAGATATAAAAACCCTAAATTGCTTAACTATAGGTTTGTGCTAAGCTTTAAAAGGAGTTAAACATTTTAAAGCTTTGTGAGGAACCCTATTCTAAATGAAGCACACATAATTAATGGCTTAGGCCCAATACTGAGGTTCTAATGACTTAGAGTGAATCTTATAATTTTTCATCTCTTTCAAGGACTTGTTCTTGCATTCAATAAATCTATTATGTTAACGATTATAAGGAATTGTCCATTGTAAATCAATCCCCTTTGCTGTGTAAAATTACTCAAACCTATTATTGACGTACTCACCCCTTTATCAGTTTGAAGAACCTTGATGCATTTCTCAGATTTTTTCTCTACAATAACTTTGAAGTCGCAAAACTTGTCAAAATCTTAAGATTTATGCCTAAGGAAGTGAACCCATGTGTATCTCAAAAAAATCATCAATAAAGTTAAGGACATACTTATCCTTTGTGAAAGATAGATTGGGAAAAGACCCAGATACATCATTATGTACCAACTCCAATGCTTGTGAAGCCCTCCAAGCATTTCCTTTATCGAATTTCTCTCTAGGATGTTTATCAAGGGTAAAACCCTCATAAAGACCCTTAGATAAATGGACACAAGGTAGCCCTGTGACCATACCACTCATTTTGAGTTCTTATAGGTAGTGATAGTTGAGGTGGCCAAATCACTCATGTCAAAGTTTTATAACTCTATCTAAATGAGTCATCAATGCAATCAGATAAGAATAAAGTGTAAAATGTGAGAAGGCATATAAGCTATCTTGGTGATCTATCCTACCCACTGCTCTATAGAATAATTGTACAACTCTATGATTATGACTGTATCTAGGAAAAACTTTAATCTCATGCCCTTATTGATGTGAATGATTTGGTACACTAATATAAGATTAGTTGAAAGTGATAGAACACTTAGAACATTATTTAATGTTCCTCCATCTATTTCAATATACCCTCTCCCTGCAACTTCTACTAAATCGTCATCACCTAAAGTGATAGAAGACATGTTAAAAGGCTCTAAGGAAGAAAACTCAAATTTTGAAGATCCCATGTTATGGGAATCACCCAAGTCAATAACCCATGAAGAGGTTGGAGCTGTAACTACTACAAGAGCCTTACCTTTTTCTTTCTCTTTACCTTTGCCTTTTTCCTTAGAAGAATCTTGAGTTGATGAATTTTGCTTGATAGAATCAGGAACACATGTTTTTATTTTCTATAAGATGAGTTAGGCGATCAATTTGTGTCTTCATGCATTTGTGTTCATCATGCCCATTTTTATTGTAATAGGCACACTTAACCTTCTCTTTCTTAGGTTTATTATTTGAAGACAAGGTTTCAGTGGCTATTTTGGCAAAGGTTGATTATTTCTTCTTCTCTTGATCCTTGTTCTTCTTAATTACTCTCTTTGCTTGAAGCCTTGTGTTTCCCATTCCCAATAATTAGTGCTTGAGGTTTTGAGGACTTTAATGTAATCATCTGTATTAACATGTCTTGATTTGGAGTCAAGCTGGCAACAAATTCATCTCAAGAAGACCTCTTTCATGTAGTTCCTAAAGAACTTTTAGTGGCATGGAAAATAGAGACAAAAATTAAGTAATCATGACCTAGATTAGAGAATATATAGATAATAATTTAGTCATCTTTCTTCTCTATGCCACATTATTTCAACTACAATCTCAAAGACTTGAACTTGGTGTAAAAATCCTAAAGGGTGTTAAAGTTGCTAGGACATAGGTTGATAAGTCAATTTTCTAGTTTGTGACCTCTCATCTCATCTTGTTTCCCAAAGAACTTTTCTAAAATGGTCCACACATCATTGGGTTATTTGGAAATTTTTATATGAAAGAGGAGACTAGGGGACACAATAAGACACATCAACCCATAGGCTTCATCACTATGATCATACCATATAACATTTTATGTATCTTTAATTAGTTGAGTTTTTAACCCCATTGTAATGCGATGCAAACCTTTGTTTTTTAAAATAATTTTTATTTTAATTTGCTATTCATGATAATTAAATGGTGTTAGAGGGTTAATTTAACTTTTATCTATTTTGTGTATAAATTAAGTGCAGTGGTTGTAGTTATTGTAGAAACGAAAGTGCAAGAAAAATGGAAAGTGACACAAAAACATAGTACATCCCCCTAAAACTATGAAATGGTGACCCCACCTCGCCCCCCCCACCCCCCGCCCCACCCCCCAAAATGTTGTACATAATACATGTTCAAATGACATTGGGCCTACTGAGAGTCCGTATTGAGTAATCAATGAAAGTGTTTGAAAATACAATTTTCAAGGCAAAGGGATGTAGGGGTCAGCTAAGAGTGCATCCAAGAAAGGAATAGTGGGCAAAAAATAAAAAGAAAAATGTTTATTTTGAATATGATGTGGTTTGGCCACCTTCCAAACTAGACCTCAACCTATGATCTTCGTTAGGCAAACACAAGGAGTGTTAAAAAAATAATATCTTCTCATTCTAACAACTCAAAATATATTATTTCTAGAAGAAACAATCAAAAGATCCCAACCTTTAAAAAGTCCCCCCACAATAAATAAAGCATCCCACCCAATAAAATCCTCCCTCCTTTTACATAAAAACCAAACAAATTATAATATTGTATTAGATAAAACAATAAAAGCTTTTTCTTTTAAACCTTATTTTAAAAAAAACCAAATACCATAATTTTAAAAATACCACAAAGTGGTAAAGTGAATTTGATATTTTAATTTTCACCAACAATAAAAATCAAGGTGGCATTCAAATACCACAAAGAGAGTTGTAAAGTTGTATTTAGTCTTACTTGAGGTCTTTGTAGGCTGTTAATGGCACAATGGAGGCATAGGGATGAGTGAATATAGAGGATGTATATGGGGTGTAAGAGACAAGGTGAGGGTTAAACCACAAATAATGAAGTTGAGAGCCTTAAATATGCCAAGGTGATGTCGTTTGATGTCTTTTCCTTGTTTAAAGACAACCAATGAACAACATCATTGCTATCAAGGTCCAAACAATAAAAATAAAAGGGGTGAATGATCAAATGGAAGAAAACCAAGGTCAATGAGTTGGAAGAGAACTGATGAAGTGGTGGCCATGCAACAAAATATGAGTGCCTAAAAACACAACATATCTGATTGGTGATTCTTGGTTGGAGGAAGGCAATGGAAGAATGAATCGAACAAGTCAATAATCCCTTAAACCACAGATAAACTGAATGACATACCTCATAAGGTATATGCAAACCATTGGTAAAATATGGGTCTACGTGTTGAATCTAATCAACTAAGGTTAAACATTGAGGCACTATGCCCAGATTTGTACTACGTTACAAGATAACATAAACAGGACCGTAATATCTCACGCAATTAGGTTGCTTTGACTGAATAGATTTCTCTCATGGTTTAGAACTAAATCAACAAAGCCTACCTATAAACACATAAGATACTAATCCAAGAATAAATCCCACATAACTACATGAAAAAAAAATACCCTATAATTTTTTCGATCACAATAAATCCCAAGTTTTTTGAGATTTAAAAAAAATGCCTGAATTTTTTTTGAAAACCCTCTAAAATATGCATCAAACAATCCAAAGATTTAAAACTAAAGCTTACACCATAAAACTAGACATATAATTACCAGGGTAAATATGATATCATATTGGGGTTGAATCCAAGGTCTGGATAAGTCGAATACATGAGTAGAGTGAACACACAAGCCAAAAAGGTGCACAACATGAAGTAGTTGAAAGCAAATGAAATATGCAATGTGAAAATTTTACACCAAGAGATTGGATCCAAAACCAAACTTGCATTGCAATGCTCACAAATGTGAGAACTACACATAGGAGAGTGTTGAGTAACTCCTCCACTAAAGGTGGTCAAAATTCCCTCATAATAGAATAATAACTCCTCAAAAGGTGGTCAATACAGTGAAGAATAGAAGAGTAACTCCCATACCTAAGATAACCAATCAAGGGAGTTACTTCTTAGTCATCTAGTCAACTTGTACATCTAAGCAAGCTTCTCCATGAAAGTAAGAAAACTCCAAGTAAGGTAAAAAAATCCCATGATAAATAAATATGCCCATAGTCACCTATTCTTGTGGTTTCCTTCATCCATGCTACATCCTGACCCAATCAAATCTCTATTCCACCCCAATCAAATCAACACCTCACTCACCTAGTCGATTACACAATCATGAAACCATTAAAATGTTTCTCAAAAAATGCCAAATAGTGCAATTGTTTGACATACATATGCTCACATGACCAAACAAAACTATAGTGGTTCTTTTTGCCCTCACCCTTTTAGGGATAACACCCAACTACCAATGGTCAGGGTGACCACCAGCAGTCGACCCTGAGTGTCAACCTTGACTATTGATAATCAAAATATAGGGGTTTTCTCTCCATACCACAAATTTTCAAACCACTCTTTACCCAAAAGAAAACTAAGTGCCTACTAATGGCGATCACCTTCTCTACTAACCTTGACCACCAAACTCATTACCTCACTACTGACCATTGTGGCCTGACTATCACATGTTTTTTGATGACCTTGCCTTGGTCCTTTTGACCACACCAACTATATCGCCAAGTTGAACATTTTGCACTTGCACTACCTTACACACACCTAACCAATTTGTGGCTTCACAAGATCACTTCCTACATTGGATACCCATGAAAATACTAACCTTGACCAGGAGACATACGTTTATGAGTGTATCCCAACTGTCACATAAGGTCACATGTTCTACTTGTCTCTTATCTTTCTAGTACCGACCTACATTTCTACCAACCATGGCAACTTAGTCCTAGCATAATTTGAGTTATCATACTTAGTTGCACTTTATGTCTATGTTTTTGCTTTAGTGCCCAATCTATCAACCACCAAATCAACACCAACTTAACCACTTATCAAACCCACACCAAATTCTATTTCACCTCGTCGATTCCCAATTTGAGGGGAAATACCTCTTCCCATACTCTAGGTAAGCAAACCTTCAACACACAATCTATTTTTGTTGTGTAGCTTGTTGATACAAACTTCATAATAAAAAGGGGTAAAATATAGACACTAGAAAACCACACACAATGGTTCTAGATGTTAGAACACCCCTAAACCACCTTAGCACCCCCTAGGGACCATCTCATAACTATTCGATCACAAACCTAAGCTAGGTTAGCTGACTAGCTAACTAACTAACTAAAGCTTTTTACCAAACTTTATTTTTGACCCTCAACCACCAATGGTCATCCTAACCATTGATGGGTAGGCTTGATAATTGATGGTTAGATTACAACTATCTAAATAGCCAGACTCTAGTTAACTCTAGCTTCCTTTTTATATTTAACTCATCTAAATTATGTGTGAGTCAATGCATGTGAAAGATAAATTATAACTACTTGTTAAAACTCTTATTAACCTATTATTTCACCTTTCCTTTCCTATAAAAAGAGAGGAGGAGAAGGTGAAAGTGATATAGATCTAGAGTCAATCAATCACCCACATCTAGAGCCAAAGCCTCTTGCATCAACACTTCCTTTTGCAGGCGTTCTTCTAGTGAACCAACAAACCAATAATTGTGGTAAAGATCTGAAGTGTTTTCCACTCATTGGCTAATAGCCAAGTATCGTTACTCTACCAAAATTGATCCAAGTTTCACCAACAGATCCTTCAACCCTCCCTCAGATCAACAACCAACAAGCTAAGTATCTATTCACACTAATTAGTTACTTTGTTTCTATTTCACAACTAACTTAGCCCAAACCCACCTTTGATATTTCCATTTTTTTAACCTTACCAGATCACTTTCTTGAACCAAACCAAAAGCCACAGTAACTATCGATGGTTACCCTGACCGTTGATGGTTTGTCTTGATCATCGATGGTTACCCTAACAACTGATGATCACCCCAACTATCGATGGTCATTGTCAAACAAATAAATAGAAATATGTTTTCACCCATTAGACCTTAACCAAATCTCAATTTTAGAACTTATACCTAATCACAAAACCCTACCCTATTTTTTGGACCACACCTGATTTGTTTGGCATTAATAATAATTTATTTATTATTATAATTAGTCAAAATCACCTATTAATTTATCAAGCACTTCTTATATTTCATTTCAATATCTTCTATGGTTTATGCAAGTAATTTAGGTCTCATTTTTAGAACTTGATTGTTTAAAAGTGTGGATTGACAGCCTCCAAGGAAGCTCATTCTTCATGTATCTAGCTTGCTAGACAATCCACCCTACTATCTAACAAATCAACCATTTCTTTGAGTGTTTTCTTATTTGCATGTCATTATTCCCAAGCCAAAGAGGAGTATCTATAACTGTCTAGATCAATGCATGCACAACATATTAGGGTCTTCTAACCATACCCTTCTCGAGTTTCTTCTCTTTCCTCTAAAGAACATATCCCTTTGATTTAAATTTATCTTTGTTTTTTTGCTTTTCTCTATATATTTTTTCCTTTTTGGTTTTATTAGCTTTGTGAGATTTTTATTATTTTTATCTCTTTCAAATTCATTAATTAATTACAATATGTTTAGTAATTTAAAATATAATTTTAACAATGATAAATTTTTTATATTATGCTGTTATCTAATATCAATAAACAATCAAGCCCAATAATTATAATGAGCATATATTCCCAACATGACCATGTCAGCTAGCCATATATGGTAATGTCAACTGCTAGTCATATAATATTAATTTATCTAGGCATAAATCTAAGCTATAAAAAAACTAATTATGCGTAAACCATTAAACTATGCTAGCCACCAAGTGTAAATGATTATCTATTGAAAATGACATTAAACACACTTTGTTAACTATTCAATTATGCATCTAATCATGTGTTATCTATCTTTGGTATGTGCAAGGTATTGGTCAGTTTCTTTATCATCCTCCAACATGTCGATCTACATCACCCTCTCTGATAATTCTCTCATTCCATCACACTCTGAGGGATGGGTTCTCTTGCATCCACCTCACAACAAAGCAAGTAGTTAGACCATAATAGTCATGATATACATTCATCATAAAATATGTCTAAAATGACAAAACATGATCATAGAGTAAACATTTACTTATAGTTAACTCATAGCAGGGTGATCATGTAACCTAAGCAATATCTTGTTGCCCCATATCAACATATATCTCATAGCTTAGTTAAAAATAACCAATCTAAATTTGTCAACTATAGATTTCTAAGAATAATATAGTAAGTTTACCTGATGAGGAATCAGGATATAACATTTTGGGTTGAAGAATGTGCCTACTATGTTTTCATGTATATCCATTTAGGCCTTCAAGGATTTCATCCCTATGTTTATTCAAGTCTACTTGGATGACTGGATAGTCTATGGCTTAGTCAAGGACCATTGCTCTAATCTATAACTCATTCTTGATCACTATCAAGTCCTACAAATATCACTAAAGCTCAACAACTATCTTTTTGCTACACCATTTGGTGTTCTTCTAGGACATATTATTTACAAAGATGGACTTCTGGTAGATCTGGCAAAAGTATCTATCATTCTTCACCTCCCAGCACTAAAGTCTTGATGTGAACTCCATGCCTTTCTAAGACATATAGGTTATTATAAAAAATTCATCTCTGGATATGCAAAGATTGTTGTACCCCTAGAGGAACTTCTAAAACATAACAAGCACTTCATTTGGACTTGCTCTTACTAAGAATCTTTTGAAGATTTAAAGGACAAGTTGGTTACCACTCCAATCCTCCAATTCCCTAACTAGACAAGCCCATTCTATGTCCATTTTGATGCTTTTAGAATGAGAGTTTGTGCAACTCTTACACAACTAGGTGAAGGAAACCTTGATCACCTGATCTACTTTGCTAGTACGAAACTTACTCTAGCTAAGCAGAATTACACTACCACTGAGTGCGAAACATTGTCAATGGTCTATGATCTAAATTTTTTTTGACAATACTTATTAGCCCCTCCTTTTGTACTCTATACAGACCATGAAGCTTTAAAGTATTTAGTAAATATACCTGTGTTACATCAAAACATCTATCACTAGATAGTGTTATTCTAAGAGTTTCAATTCTCTATCATGGTTAAACTTGGCAAAGCCAATTGTGGCCCTGACCATCTATCTCAAATTAATTCTGGAGAACCAACCTATGTTATTAAAGATGACTTTCCTCATATTTAACTCTTACATGTTACTCATGTACCTAATGATTTGGAATATATTGTATCCTTTTTAACTACTGGATCAATGCCTGACTGGATAACCCCATAAACCAAGAAACAACTTATGGTCCATGCCACACCCTTTCAACTCATAGGAGGGGACCTTTCCAAGCTTAGTCATGATGAAATTCTTTGGTGTTGTGTTATGAAACATGAGCATTCTTAAGTACTCCAATAAGTTTATGAAGGCATTAAAGGTGGACACTATGCTGGAGAGGCTACTACACACAAGGTTCTATTGGTTGGATTATGGTGGCCTACCCTTTTTAAAGATACCAAACTATATGTTAGGAAGTGTGACATTTATGAGCATGTAGGAAAACCAAATCACTAAGATGTTATTCCCTATGACCAATTCTCTCTCAAGAAGCATATAAAAATTGGGACATTGATTTTGATGGCCCCATCACACCAGTTGGACGATGAATAGGTTCCCAATATATCATCATTGTAACTAATTATCTCACATGATGGATTGAAGCTATGCTAATGAGGGATTGTACTAATTTTACCACTATGCATTTCATTTGAGAACATGTCATAACTTAGTTTGGATTCTGACTTAATTTTACTAGTGATTGTAGAACCTATTTCCTAAATGAAACTATTCACATCTTACTTGCTGAGTTTGTGATTGTGCATCACAAAACAACACCATATCATCCTCAAGCCAATGTAACTTTTGAGGCATTCAATAAGGTCTTAGGCATAACCCTAATAAAAATTTATAATATTGGCCAAGATGATTGGGATGATAGGGTATCTATGATACTATAAGCTTACTAAATAAACTATAAGTACCTGAACAAGAACACACCATTCAACCTAGTATATGGTAAAGAGGTAGTCCTATCAGTTGAGTTCTTGGTACCATCTCTACATATTGTATGCATTGGAAAATTGAATGAAGAGTCATCCTTAAAATCACACCTAGATACCTTGTTACAGCTATATGAAGCTAGTTTCCTTTCTCATTAGAGTCAGGATGTGGAGAAGTGCAAACAAAAATCATGGCATGATCGACACATCAAGCACAAAATATTTACCCCTAGGATGAAAATCTTGCTCTATGACTCCAAATTTTTGGGCCATTATAGATAAATTTGAATTTAATAGGATGGTCCTTTTGTAATTCATAGCATTCACCCTATCGATGCTTGTATAATAAAAATGAATCCTTAGTTTGATGAAATGAAGGAAGCATTCAGGAATGAATGGCGTATTCTAAAAGACTTGCCCACCCTAGCCGGTGAGCAAGCTCAGTTCGCTATGAAGCAACACTTCTCATTAGAACACATCAGAATGGTCCCTTTGGAAGAAATATTTGTGTGTCTGAAGCTACCTTATGCCTTTTTGGTGTGGTAATTCATCAACTCAATGAACTATATATATGACACATAGCCTATCGCTTTGGAGGTAGATAGAGTTGACTTGGAGATTCACACTCTCTAGAGATGTACATCTATCTAGTAAAGAAGGCATATAGAGAGAAGATGGATACTAACCAAAAAAACATTAAGGTCAAACCAATATTGGTGGAAGAATAGGTGCACAATCTATTTTATATGTTGTGACCCAGGAAGAAGAGCTCAAATGACATAGAGCATATATGAGAAAAGCTCCCATTAGTACCTACTCTGGTGAAGAATAAGTAGGTTGGACATGATGCTAGTGCAAGTTCTCAATAGGTTCTTCCAAAATGATAGAGGACTACCCAAGTGATACAATTTAATCCTTCTCTTCCCTGACCTTCTCATCCTCATCATTCTCCTCTTAGACCTTCTCCTCCCTAACCTTCTCCTTGATTGAGAAAGAAGAACCTATAAGCTAGAAAGAATATTCTACCTCTAACTTTGAGAAGACACCTTCCCTAACATGAGAGGAGGAGGCCACCTTTAAAGACTTACCATTGGACATTGGGGGTCCATATGGTGAAGAGGGGGATGGTGATAACCAATAGATGAGTGAAATGGTTATCAGTAGAACTTCTTTAGCTACCAATATAGAGTTTAAAATATTTGAGAATGACCCAAATAAATGGAAGAAGCCTATCAAGTCTGAGGAGGAACCTTCCATTGATGTAATAAGTAATATGTGCATTCAGTATCAAAAATACATCCTTGAAAGGATGTTATATTTATAGCTGCACTTCCTTCCCCAAGATGCAACCATGTATACAAGGTGATAGATGTCCTTCCTATTGGACATATATAATGAGGAGTGCCATTTTGAGATCCCTCAAATAGCCTCCTTTTAGGTCCTGATACTTCAATGCTACCAAAACCACTATGGGTTGATCCTCAAAAGATCACCCCTCTGTAAGCTAGCACTACATTTTTGAAGATGGATTTTGAAGTCGCATGTCAAAACATACTCTCATACTCTGACACATGTGATGTAAAGAATAAACATGGCCAAGTAGTGGCCATGTATGAGAAAGATGTTGCTACCAAGAAGGTGCTTGTGGAAGAAGTGGATGTTTTGAAATAACAAATAAAAGAGGCCACAGAGGCTAAGGTTAAAACATTGAATTTATGTAAGACAATTTTGGGCCAAGAGCCAACACTAGTGGATGGAGTGCCTCTCAATGGGGACACCATAAATAAATTAGAGACCTTAATGAATATCCTTTTGAAGCACTACAAAGATCATCCTACACCGAGGAATGAGGCACTAACACTAGTAGATCAATTCAGTGAGGCAATCAAAGTCTGCAAGTGCACCCTTGAAAGAGTTAGGGAATTCATCCCCATCTTAGATGAGATTTTTGAATGATTAGCAGGACTAAATGAAATCTTATAGGCTCAAATCCATGCAGAGGAATCTTAGAAGTAGCAAATGGTTGATGTTGCCCTCTTAATAAGGGATCACGTTGAGCGCATAAAGGAATTCAAAGATGTTGAAATAATGGAATATAAAATAAATGCATGTCACCAACAATTGAATGCCACTTTTGTAACCCTTTAAAGATAGGTTGTCTGTGAATTCTTGACATTAGAAGAAGTCCAGAAGGATGCTAGCATATCCTTGGATAATTTGGTCAAAAACATCAACAAGAATTTTGATCAACCTAAGGAAATGAAGAAGTCCAAAGCAGCCATTGAAGAAATAAATACAAAGTTGCTTGACACATTGTCACATTGGGACAATGTCAAGAAGAAAATCAAACAGGTAGGGACTGAATTTTTGGTGGAGGCCACAACCAAAACTTAGTCTGAGATGAACTAAGAGATGAGTGTGTGGTGATGTTAAACCCAAAATTTAGCTAAGTGTTTTGGTATTTTGGCACAAAACCAACACAATGTAGAAGGAGCATAGCACATAAAGACTATGGCACAAAACTAGACTAGTGCAGAAGTACCATGGCATGGAACTAGTGAGGTGTAAAAGGACATGGATGTGGAGGCACCAGTGCTAGAGGACCCAGTTAAAGAGGAGAATTAAACATGAGGAACCCGAGATCATAGGACTCAGAATAACAATGAAAAACTTGAGGAGTGCATGAGAAGCGAGAGATGGTTAAAGAGCGATTTTCGAGGGTCACCCAGACCTTATTCATCAAGAGTTTTACACTGGCTTGCAAAGAGATAGACACATGGCAGCAAAGATCTAGCATAGAATGAGTATATAGGGGGCATAAAGGCTTGGGTCCTTAAGAGAAAATAGTTAATAGACTACCACGATTCTCAATTCATGGAGATTTCATTATCTAATTACTCATGTCATTAATGTTGTAACTACTTGGTTAGGGAAAAATAAGTATAAATACCCCTGTATGAAAGCATTATAAGAGATAGATTTTGGGCATCTTTCTATATAAGCATAATATAGAGTTTATGGTATTTCATTTAGTTATGTTGTTTAAGTTCTAGTTAATTGTTAGTTATGCACATATAATTATGTTATTTTGGTTAATACTTAGTGTTATCATTATTGAAGTACTTGAGTTGAAATGTAGTATGAGTTCTATGCATACTTTTACTTTTTCTGAGTAGCAATTCTAAACTTCAATGGCATTAATCTGCATAATTATGGTGGTTGAACTTAAAGATACAAGGATCAAAGTAGTGTATCTCTTTTTCTATGTAACTTCTAATCATATATAAATTGAAACTCAAATAATATAACTAGTAAGTTACTACGCAACATAACCCATAGGAGCCAGTTTGTAGCTACATGTTTTAGGTGAGGGCATAAAACCACAGTCTTGCATGAAGGGCCAGCATGCTAGCTCATTGGGGATAAACTTAAATGATGGAAACATTATTAATAATAAAAACCCAACACACTATATATGAATCTAGATACTCCTAATTACCTAGGGGATCTTGTAAAACTATAGGAGGGATAATAGGGTTAGGAGGAGGGTTAGACATAGAGTTAGGAGGAGGGTTAGGTAGAGGGTTAGTTAGGTGGCCTCTTGCAATAGAAAAGGCTATTTAAAATACATAATTTATCAATCAAACAATGCAAATAACAAAAAATTATAAAAATTATGGTTATTAAGTTTAGTTTTTTATCACTTACCTTCTTTTCATGGTGGCATCATTGACATGGCAAGATTTTTATCTTTCCAACAAAGATTGCATGGTAGCACAACTATCAGTTCAAAATGTGATCACGTGATGGCACAAGACAACAAATAGAAAACACAAATGAGATGTTCAGTGGCTTGGGTGGGTTTTTAAAACTGTCAATGTTTATAACACATGCATTTTTGGCACTAGAAATTAGTATGCATTTCTAACACTATAAACACATATGTGTTATAACAAGTATGTGTTATGGATTGGTATCCCTGAGCCTAAAATTAAAATAACATGTACACCTTATGTTTATAATGCATACGCATTATGATAAATCTCTACGAAATTATCCCCCAATTCTATGCACATACCCATGACATGATATATAGTGGAAGGAGCTTGTTTTTTTTTATGACTATGATTAATTTAGTGGAGAAAGGAGGACTAACATCATAACTACTTTATATGATTTCTATCCTCCAAGCATGAGAGAGTTAATATTCCCTTGTATCATTACCATCTTCTCTACATGTGGGAGACTTAATACTCTCTAAATTTATCATTTCCATCCTCTCTGAGTGTGAAAGAGTTAATACTCTCATTTTTCATTGTTATCATATCTGATTGTGGGAGAGTTAATATTCTCTTTTTTCAAATGATTATCATTGAGGCCATCAAAGTCTTATACATATTTATTTTTAATAAGATTGAAATTTTATAATTTCATGATCACCTAGATTTTCTATGATATCAGTAGCTTGATTAGCCTCCCTAAAACAATGTTTGTTTTCAGTTTCACTGAATTTTAGCAGCATTTTGAGAGAAATTTGGTTTCAAAATTGAGCTCATATTCCAATTCAAGGGGAGGAACCTTTCTACAATTTTGAATTGACTACATCAAAATGGAATATTAATTACTACCATTCTTTACAAAAAAATATTGAATAAATTCAACATATTACATTTTAGAATTTAGTTGTTTAACATTAAATTCCAAAAACTTTAAAATTGGAATCCATAGAATATGATATGTAATTCCAATAAACTCTAAATTAGAATCCAATAATAGTGAAACTAGATTCCAATATTTGATATAATTGATACTATAAAAATCTAATACTAATAGTTTTAGTTTTTAATTTGAAATAGATTATGTCCAAATTTAATGAAACAATGGTTTAAGGTGCAATTACATTGGAAGGGATGGTTTAATTTTTTATTTTGGTAAAGTGGGGTTTTGTAAAGTGAAAGAGTCTGTAATGGCACATCCAAAGGCACCTTATTCATACTGCACGATGCAATCCTCGAAATGATGGAATGTGAAATGGGCTTAGAAAGGTCAACCATTACACAGATCCTCACAAAGTTCTTTAGGCTAGAAGCAAATCATCATCTATCTTAATGCATTGCCCAATTTTTTTAATCAACTACTGAAGCAAGAAAAGATCTCTCAATAATGGAGGCAAAATGTAAAGCTGAATCTAGACAAGGATTGATATAATTATTACCGAATATGGATTTAAAAAGGTCTCCAAGGACTCATGAAAACACCATGCTTCTTAAAATTCTAGGGTATTTTATTCCAAACATAGTCATTATCATCCCCATAATGGGGAAATGAGCCATAAAGAAATGAATATCTAACATTGTTATCTTAGGAGTAGAAATCTTGAGCTAGGTAGATTTCATCCATGTGTTGATTATGTCTGCAAATGGTTGATTCTCAAAATTCAAAAGACAATAGATCCATCATTGATTACCAACTCATGGGTCTCCTTGGAAAATATTACGTCCACATCGCCAAGAGAGGAAAGAGCATGTGTCTCCTCTTACAGATTGACAGAGTCTGTCTAGGGAATGTTTTGGTCCTACTCTTGATGGAGGATGTCTCCAATGACCTTCATGTTAGATTCATCTTCCTTAGCTTCATTTTTCCTAGTTGATCCATCCATGGGAGGGCACTGGCCTAGATTAGGGACAAAAAGATTATTGGTTTTCAATAAGAGAAACTTATAATATTCAACGCAACTTTGGTATGGATTGAACGCATTAGGGTAGTCCATGAAAATCTGATTCTCAAATTGGCTTGATGTATCCCCTTTCCCTTCCTTGATGTATCTTCCTACCCTGAGCTCCCTAACTCTCCTTTCCACCCAATGCCATCTACACACTTTTGTCGAGCATCACTAGTCGTACACTAACTTCTACTCACCACTACTTTGTTCACTACCACTTCATTCATCGTCACTCCAAGTTCTTACTAATAATACTATTACTTAATTATATATATGTGTATATATATATAATATATATTTATAATTATAATATAACAATATATATTATATAATAATTTTTAATATTATTATTATTATTATTATTATTATTATTATTATTATTATTATTATTATTATTATTATTATTATTATTATTATTATTATTATTATTATTAAAAAAAAAAACGAGCTTTAGATATTCACTTTCTACGAAGGAAATCAAAAAGTTAATATTGGAAATTCTGAACAACATTAACGTCGCTCTCTCAAAGTTTCGATGAAAATAATAATAAGCACATCGATACATAGCTCTCTCATTACAATTGTCTCTCAAATGGTACCTCTACAGAGTTTTTCTTAAAAGACTTTAGCTATGTTAAAAAACTTTTTTTTATGGCTTTGACATTTGAATATGTACTGATCCAAGTGTTTGGGAATGGATTAATAATCCAACTGAAATGAAACTTGCAGATGAGATTAACAGCAAAACGACTTTCACAGTTCTGGTGGTGAACAATGGTACTGTTACAAAACTCTGTGGGTGAGTAATGGCATTATCACAGTTTTCCTTCGGGATTAAGTGAACATATATATAAGGATTCAGAGTCAGCCATGTTTGCACCTCTCTGCCATATTCCACTACGAAAATCATACCTCAAACCCAAATTTTCTGTAATGTTGTCGAGGCTGTTCATAAGCTTTGTCACGTTCAATTTCTGGTTGCAGAAGACACAAATTGAGCGGGGATGAAAGAGATACATTCCCATGTATCCTCTTTCAAGTAATAAATTAATCTTTTGCATTGACCAGACCTCATCTCAATTAAAGCTATGGCATCTTCGCACCTTCCCAATTGTTTTTCATCTTCATAAAACTGAGGATCGTTCACCATAGACTTCAAGCTTTTACAAATGGCTACGAGTTTTTATACACATATATTTTGTTGTGCAATCGATGGGCAACGAATTTTAATTGCCTTCAACAACAACTATGAGAGAAATGTTGGGAGCCCACCTCAATATTCAAATATTTTTTCGAGTCATTTGTGATGTCCACTTCAACACAGACTTGTTTGTGGGGTTGAGCAGAATAAAACTTATCAAGATAGTGACAAATCAAATGTCCTAAAGTCTAGACTATTTGGTTTAAAAAGGCCCAAAGCAAAATCAACAACCTAATTAGTTCGACTCACATAAGGACTTTGAGAGAGGCCTGCTCAATGACTTTGAAATATCAGGGCCATTGCGATAACACTAGTAAGGCATTGCACATGAATCGAAAACTAGACTCGTTTAAGAGCACATGCACCTACTATGAATTTTTGAAGGAAAATAGAAAAAAACCTTTTTTAAGGTTGCAGACTCTAGACAACTTAATACCATACGACTCCCAAATATGCTTAATGCAAGAGTTAAGGGATTGGTCAAAGGAAATACGACCGGTACAATATACAATAAAACTATTATTCTCGTACTAGTTGTAAATAGAATCAACATCTATAACTAAGTGAACATGCACATATTGAGAGGGACTAACAATGTCATTACTTCATTGTATAATTTTCGAACAAACTTTCACGCTTGTCTCAATGTTATGCTTCATGTTGTCTACAATATAAATAACAATAACCTAAATTATATAAATAAATTACATGTAAAATTTAATCCGAAAACAACCTTAAAATGTCACGTAAAAACGATTTAACATTTTAAAATGGTAAGAAGAAAAACTTAAAATTGTACGTATAAAAAATCTTAAACAAATGAAAAGAAAACCCTTTTTAATTGAAAATTTTAATTACAGACATACCTTTTGAAGTTCCATTGACATATTTTGATCATGATGGAGTATTAATATAATTATTTTCTTAAGAACTATTCTCTAAATTTTTTTTAATGGAAAGGAAATGTTTCCGTTTTGACCGAGACAAAAGTAGATAAATGTGGTCCATAGATAAAGTTAACACGTCACATGCCTAGCGTTAATGAATAAGGGTATCTAGTCATGAATCTCCTATTATGCCCCTCTCAAATATATATTACTACATAAATTTATTTAAAATATGTGGAGAGATATCATTCTCGAAGCATCTATTCCATTTATATCATAAATTGTTTATTTCATTTATATCACAAACCCAATATAAAATAGAAAATTGTCTACTTTATTTATGTCACAAATCTAATATAAGATAAACATCTCAAGAATGATATCTCTTGATGTATTTTACATAAATTTATCTAAAATAGATATATTAGTAACCGTTGTGCATTTTGCATATTTATTTAACATAAAATATGAAGTTTTTTCGTAAAACTTGAAATGTATAATAAACATCACATTAAATCATACAAAATTGTAATAAAAATTACATTAAATCACCCAAAACTTATATATACATAATCTAAAATTCTGAATTTAAAGAGTTATTTAATACTCATCATAATTTACCATATACATCACATAAAATGTCAAATAATGAATAAGTACACATCACATAAAATGCCAAATAATGAATAAGTACATGATTTTTTTAATAATTACTTGAAATTATTTTTCCTCTAAGAGTTTTAATCTCTCTTTCTCAACTTTTTGTTTGAAAAGTTATTTTCCATTTTTTAGCTTTTCATAGTAGTTATATGTAAATGGAGGTAACATTCATAGTCCTTCCAGGGACTTTACACGAGATATAGCCACAAATGTTATCCCTGTTATTTCTCTATGACCTATATCAATTATGTTTTTTGAAAGAGTCAAACCTTGTGATTTGTGTATTGTTAATGCCCAAGCCAACTGCAAGGGTAGTTGGGTTGTGTGTCCCCTTTGTATTGGTCCAATTAGAACTCTTTATGGAGTTTCTTCTTCAAATGGTATTCTTGAGTAACTATCAAACTCGACCATATCATATGCTAGTGGTTCTAGTGGGGCACTCTAGGTTTGTAGATTATACTTCTAATACACCGCAAAGCTCCATTTACAAGACCTGCTTCTATTTGTAGACATCCAATTCCTATCACTATTATGTTAAAATTGTCAATCTAAATGATATTTCACGACGACATACAATCTAGGCTAGAATCACTAAAAACACTCTAAATCAATCAAACTTATCATATACAAGTGCCAATTTGTGCTAATATATCTCTAAATGGGGTAATGCATGTTATGTGATTATTATATTTTCTTAAATTATTTTGAATCAAATTACAACCATGCAAAATGATGTCCTAGACCATTGAATTATTCTAATTCCATAGCACACATCATGTGCATGTGTTATTTTGCATATACAATACCCTAACTGGGGGATTACACTATACATAACTCACACCTTCTTTTAATTATATTCTATTCAAATTATGACTCAGTAAATTGACATTCTGACTAGGTTGATAAATCGTACAATAGATTTCTAAAGATTTGTAAGAAATTAATCAAAGTCACTTAAACAAATTAATTCAAATTAAAAGATTAAGTAAAAATTCCATAAAAGTTATTGAAAATTATTTACGAAATTATTAATCATTAGGTAGGTTGTCATCTATAGGCCATTTATGGGATAAATATTTAGATTAAGCCCTCTCATATCTCATCAATGCTCCATTATTCCAAATATTGATGAGGATATTTATGACTTGTCCCTCCAAAATCAAATCAATTCATGGCCACACATCATGATCTCAAGATGGATGGCCATGGTTGATCTTGATCAATCTTGAAAAGCTATAAATAAAAGGGCCATGAACACCATTGTAAGCTCTTTTTATATAAATCTATTATATAGAATTATCTTCATAAAACTCGAATTAGGAAAACTTATTAAGCCAAATTATCTTTAGACGACCTTCATTCATTCACACCAAATTGATAAATATTATGAGCCTAACCATTGGTGAACTAGGAGATGATGAAGGCACATGTTACTCTTCATTGACAAAGACTTAGAGCACCAAATCCATGAAAAAGCATGCTTCTTGGTTGTTTGTGAGGGAGAATAGCTACTTGGAAGGTTTGATGGTACTACTTTCTTAATTAGCTCTTTAAAGTCATTAGCAACACCCCTTGAAGGAGTAGGCATGATAGATTAGGTCTTTATGCTTATTTTGGGGATTTTTTGGACTAATACATGATCTAACCTTTTCTTGTAGTCCTAATTTACATTTTGTCATGCCCGATGGGACCATACATTCCACACATCTCTTGATTATTCTAATTATGCATTTAGACCCTCTTTGGAGGTTGTTGTGCTCTTCTTTTTATCTCATTTTACATTTTTATAATGTTTAGATAAATCAAAGAATTTGACTTGTCAAATGACAAAATCAACCTCAAAATCAATGAAATCAACCTAAAAAGTGGCAGAGTCAACCTATGTAATGACAAAATCGAACATATGAATGATGAAATTGATTTGTCTATTTTCTATCTCTATCTGTGTGTTTTATAGAAATGGCAAAATCAACTTGGGGATTGGTGGATTCGACTTGTGGAATGACGGATTTGACACAGGAATAGCAAAATAATCCTAGACCAAAAACCTACAGGTAATTGTTGTGTTTTTATTATTTTTTATCATTTTTATCACTTTGGTATAATCACCCTATTCATCAGTGGGAATGCCCTGCTAACAATGAAATTTCCCTGTAATTGATGGGATTGCAAATTGTGTCTTTTTACGTCTTCATCTTGTAGTAAAAGCATCTTGATCAATGACAGAATCAACTTGTTGAACTATAGAATTGACTTACTAAATGACAAAAATGCTCTACAGAATAGTGGAATTGACCTACATAAAAAACTAGAGAGTTGAAACAATGAGTTTCAAGTCTACTTAACAATCATACACCTCTATTTTAACTTCTAATCCTTTGATTTATAGGTGTTAAAGACACTTAGTTTCAATTTTACAACAACCAAAGGCAAATTTCACCTCACATTTTCACTTGGTGTTCTAAAAAAATGAATTCAAAATTTAGTTAAATGCTCTTAAGAGATTTTGATTTTTTGTCATTTTTATGTGTTATTTTTTTCAAAATGAGTGTAGCGTGTATGCTCTCCCCTTATCCCCTTAAGGTAAATTGGGTGATCAAAAGTGATCTACTTTTATTTTGTCACTTTGTCCAGGTATGGAAAGATAGTCACCAAGGCCCTCCCCAAAATCCGTATGATTTAGGTGATCCCAAAATGACACTAAAGTCCTTCTACTTCTTTTATTTCTACATCTTTACTTGTGGGTGGGAGTTCATATCCTCTCCATGAGTTTTTTAGGGAAGTGTTGATCTGATAATTCATCTCTTGATATTGTTTCAACCTTGTTCCATGGTAGGGTTTATAAATTAGGGCATGGGATACTTTGATTGTTAGGGACTGAGTGGCTAGCCTCTCTAATCATAACAAAAACCCAAGTCATATTTTGATAACTAAGGACTCTACTAAGTAGTACACAGGGCTCTATGTGATAACGTAATAGACAAAAATATAGTAGTAAAAATGTAGAATGACGAAAATGTAGTATGAAAAAAAATTGTGAGGACAAAACATAGTGAGGAAAAAATGTAGAAGTATTGGTAATGTTGTAAAAATATCGTAAAGAGCATAATTGGGACATTTTAGTGATTTTCACATTATTTATTATCTAGTTCATTTTGGTGATAGTAGTTAATACTTCATGGTATAAAATTAATGCATCAAATTTACAAGCCAAATAACAGAAGAAAATGTGATTTCATGAGTTTAGACCTTTAGTTAAAAGTTTTGTCATCTTCTATGTGAGCGCATCCCTTACTATTTTATTCCTGTAATATTTTATCCTCGCTACATTTTTTCTTTGCTATGTTTTATCCTCACTACATTTTTTCATGCTAAGTTTTTAACCTCTACATTTTTCCCACTACTTTTTCAATGGATGTCGTGCATGGATAGAGTCTCTATGCAAAGGAATATACCCTTGCATAGTAAGTTAGACAGTATGAACTCAATTGATATGATTGTATCTCTGGTGTTAACCACATTTGAGAGCATCTAGAAACACATGAAACTTATAGATTTAGAACAACCCTACTTGCCACAGAAATATGGTTGATGTAGGGTGAGTAGCCTAAAGTTTCAAGTCGACATATGAACTTTTGAGAGAAGAGGGGGATTAAAAATCCTAATTTTTTTGTGCAATTAATTTATTAGATTTATAATTATTTCCTTTCAAGAGAAAAGTATTAGATGGAATTTGACGATATTATGCTACTTTGTCAGTTTATAAGAATAAGATGATACACTTAGGAGTTTTTTTTGTCTTTCCTTTTCACTTACATGGTCTTTTGAGTCTAAAACTATTTGTGTGAACCAAAATTAACCAAAACCAAACAATTATACCATTTACTTTAAATAAAAAGGCATTACGCTAGTGAAATTAAAAATACTTTTTTTACCTTGTTCAAAAGATCAATCAAATCATTTGTGTTTATATTTCCAAAAGAATTCGTTGCATTATTCATCTAAAGTCTAGACTATTTACCACTTGCAAAAATCAAAGTCCTACAAACTTGAATTCGACATTTTACCTTTCTAAGTTTTAATCCAAAATATGATTGGTTTATGCTAGAGTCTTGCCTGCAACTTGGGCTTGGGTGGTTCACCTTTTGTGTTTGGTTTGATTACTTTGGGTAAAATTTCTCATGTGGTTTGAAGTTTGTTTGTCTAGACTTTGTTTCCTCTTATTTTGATTTTGAACTTAGGTCATCTTGTGTTTAATTACACTATAAGTTATTGGAGCATTCTACCTTCTTTTCCATGTGGCACCATCATGTTTCCCTTTTATTCTTGGCTTTATACTTAGAAGTTATAGTGCTAGTTCACATTTTGAGCTTCTTTTTTGCATTTTGATCTTTATGATCCAAAAGTTTTTCGAGATTATCTAAACATGACATACCATGGTTGTGCTTAGCTTTTTTTATAGTATTGAGTTAATTTGAACCTAAAGTTTAGTGTGTTATCTTGCATTCTAGTTTCCAAGGTTGTTTTACCCTATTCTAATTTGAATATTTCAACCAACCAAGGTTGAGTAATATCATAACCTCTTTCTTCTAATTATGTGGCATTGTGCCATTCCTTTTGGTCATTGTTACCTTAGACTTGTTTGATTAAAAAATCTTGATAAAACTTTTAAAATGTTTGAAAACCAAGGTCCAAAATATTTAGCAAACGTAGAAAATAGTATTCAAGTATACAAAGTTATACTCATAGTGGGTTCTCATATGGCCTTAGTTATGAGGATGAAAATTATATGATGGGGAAGATCACCCCATCATAATTGATGATATACCCACCAGATTTGGATCCAACCATGGGTGCTATGAGCATCAACTTATAGAGGATAGAAATGAATCCCTCCTTAGATTAATATAATTGGGTGCTAGATTGCCACCCAATTTCCCCATGGAACAATTGCATACATTTTTTAGAGTAGAGGTGTAATAGAAAGAGATAGCTCTCACTCGCATTACAAAATCTAATGTGGCTTCTAATAGAAAATGAAAATAACTTCTTATGGAGTCACCCCAAACTGATCAAGATTTTTGCTACCAAGATCCAAAAAATTAGTCAACAATATGTAGATCATATTGTAGTAGACCTAATAGCATCTTTGGTTGAAAAATCATTAGAAAATAACACCTTTATGGAATAAGAGCTGCCATTAGACCAAATGTAATAAACATTATTTTATCCCATATTTGATCATAATCATGTCACTTCTCCTGAGCAAAATAAACCTATAAACACATCATAACAAGTTTCATTTGACATGAAAAACACATTTTTTGACCATCAATAGAATCTTATCCATTCACAACAACATGTGATTCAAAATCCATCATAGTATCAAGGTGGGGGTGTTTTCCTCAACACCTTATTTGGTTCCTCCCAAAATCAATAAGTTCCCCTTACAAACCATCAACAACAATGACCATTGATTAACTAGCAATAAGTGCCCCAAAATCATAAAACTTCCTATATTTCATACTAGCAGATTCTTAGGAATTTGCATCAAATAGTTAGGAATCAACAGTAGAACCCATTGGGATAACAATGTAAAACTTAATCACAATAAAGGGTAAAACAAAATCCAAACTCTGGCCAAAGGGTTTATCTTCTTATTAGGACCATGCAAGTAAGATACATTCCTACCCAAAAAAATTATATTCCACTAACAAATGCACCAACCAAGCAAGAGTGAAATTTGATGAAGGAAAAAGTCACAAGAATTGAAACATGGAAACAGGTTAAGAAGTACAAGTTTGACGAGATGTACACTTATCCATTTGACTTAAGCATTCTTTAGGTCCCCTTTCCCCCTCATTTTGAGGCCCTAAATTTGATAAATACAAGGGGAAAGGTGACCCTTGGGAAAATATTCAATCCTTTTTGTATTATGCCAAGAGGTATCCTATAATAGTGTTTATTTTCTCTTCTTTTTTGCACGTAGTTTGGTTAGATACGAATTAGATTGGATCCTGAAATTTCCTAAGGGATCAATGACTATTTGGAACAATTTATTAGATAAATTCATCAATCACTTATCTTATAACATTAAGCATGAGTTGACTATAGTTGACTTATGCAAGGCAAAACAAAGAGATGGAGAAAGGTTTGTAGCATACTTTAAATTATGGAGAGCATTATATGATCGCTTTCAACATAATTTACTAGATAGGTAGTTAGCCAATATATTTACATATAATCTATACCCCAAAATAGCTCACAATATAAGACTCGCTTGTGCCAACACATTAGAGTAAATTATTGAGAAGGTGAGGATTTAAAAGGCACTCATAGCCAAAGGCCTTGTAAAAATATATTCTCAAGGTCAAGCATCTAATTATAACCCAAAGTTTTTAATAAAAATAAGAACATGGTGGGGAATGGCATAATAAAGTCTAGGCACATGTAAATGGTGTAGGCTTCATTGGATCTAAACGTACAACCCAATCCCTCAACTAATTTACAAATAACACCTCCCCATAGATTATTTAACAAGTATAAAGCATTTATCAAGATGGGATAACCTATGGAAGTGGTATTCCAAAATTTGGTGGCATCCAATTTAATTATGTGCCCTGTACCAAAACCATTCCTTGAAGACCAACCTAAATCTGACTAGTTTTGAGAAGATGAATTTTTTAAATTCCATCATGTTATTGGCTATGCCATTTATAAATTTGTATAACTAAGACAACTTATAGAGGACTTGATTTAGAGTGGTGAAATTGAGGTCAAACAAGCTACACAAAACACCAATTAGGACATGGGCATTTACAAGGACTCATTTCCCAAACACATTCAACAATAGTAACAAAATAATCAAAATCAAGGTCAAGGCCAATGTAAACAAGTAAAATGTCAAAGTCTAAACCAACATAATCATAATCAAGATCATAATACCCAAACTAATAACCTGGGTTGCAATAAATATTTTCATGATTATAATAATACCGTAGGACGTATTTCTACAAATCACATTAATACCATTATAATCAAAACCCATGAACCATCCAACATTTCTTGAATAATTGGACCACCTATTGTAGGGTTAACACCCTCTGATTCAAGTAACATCATACTAGGTTCAATCAATTCTATTACACCTCAATTTATGTGGGTTACTATTTCTGGACTTCTATCCCCTTCTTCTAATTATAATGACTCCTTGCTGACTCAAAATTATTTAATCATAGATATATGCTCATGAGTTACCCTCTAAATACCTTCACCTCATTCTTGTAATTATAATGGCTTCTTGTCATCTTCAAATTTTGCAATCTCAACTAGACGCTTGTGGATCACCTTTCAAGGCCCTTTGTCATCTTCGGACACTGAACCAAGTACATATTTTTTACCTTATAATCTTAAACTGAATACTATACTGGCCAAATACATACCCTCTCATACTATCATTGAGAAGCCGTATAGTATTTATGATCAACTAAGTAAAACTTCTATGAAAATTTGTATCTTAGATCTTTTACGTATGTTGGAAGTCTACAGGACCATTTTAAATGACTTTGTCTAGTAGCATATTATTCCTAAAGGCATTAACTCTACATAGTTTGAAACACTTATAGGAAATATATCTCTGATCCAACAACTTACATTTGATTAGAGAGATATGTCTTCCCTTGGTCCCTACCGTATTAACCCCATAAATATTGAGGTCGTTATTGCTAACCATAAGATCAAGTGGGTTATTATAGATAATGGTTCAAGGATAAACATAGTGTCACTAAATTTGATATAGTTTTTACGATATAACACCAAGGACATCTAGCCAAAGACAATCCAGATCAAAGTGTATGATAATGTAGAAGGAGAGTCTTCAAGGACTATTTTCTTGCCAATCATTGTTGAAACTATAACCTATGATACTATGTGCCATTTTATGGATATTGATTTACCCTATAATGTCCTTCTTGGTCATCCTTGGATCCATAAAGTAAAATTTATTCCTTCCACATTGCTTCAATGCCTCAAACTCCCTCATTCTAGAATTGAGGTCACCATTTATGTTGATATGTAGCCATACAAGTATTGCAAACACCTAGAGGTTGAGTATCGCAATTATAACTATTTCCCTAGTTTTTAATTCGTAGCCAAGAATAATAAAACAATAGTTTCTAAACCACCCCAATCTAATTATATCAAACCTGGTGATCTTTCTTCCATTTCAATCGATCCATTCCCTACATAATTTATTAATCAACTTATTATTGTGGGCACAGGCATTTCCACATACCATCTCAAAGATGTCTTCCATATTGTAAAATTACCCAAGTCTCTTAAATATTATGATAGACCTAAACCCTCCCAAAGATCTTATAGGCCCAACATGATTTGGCAAAAGAAGAAAGACATGCAAAAATCCACCATTGGTATTTGTACCATTAATATCACCAAATCAAGATAGAGAAGCCTTTACTGAAGGAGATTGGTTATATTTTGATGGTCTCACTAATTATTTTCAAAATCCTAAGTATCCTATCCCTAATAGGATTATGGATAACTTGGATTATATAGGTAAAGTACTGAGGCCATATAGATAAGGTATTCTAGAACATGTATCTATAAACAAGCCTACTGGGATTCAAATTTTAGGATTTATACTACCTAGGGGTGACCTCATATATTTTAAAAGTGATTCCTCTTCATTGACGGATGAATAAACTCTTTGAATTGACATAATGTCCCATGATAGTGCTTATGATGAGCTAGTTAACACTGATTTATTTGTCTTCCATTCTATTATGACTATCACTACCTATTATCCACTTACCCTTTTCTATCCAAACCTTATATATTGGAACCAACAACCCTGGTATTTCCTCAACTTGACCCACCTCTGATGCAATAATGGTTTTTATGGTAGTGGCTTAGTTAGTCGAATTGGTCTAATCCCAACCCACCATCTTGTATAGGCATCAGTAACCCCTGCATCTTCCACCCCTTAGATGTAGTCCCATAATACGTGTAGCACCCTATTGTAGTCCATAACTACATGATCTTGGGGAACTTGAGGCCCCCACTCCCTAATCTCCCTAGTCACATGTGTAAAGTAGTATGGACCCTCTAGGATATCTTATTGTAAGCCAAACTACCACTAGACTCGATCTAGTCTATACCATTCCACCACATAATCATGGTGTCTTGTAATGTAGTAGGGGTGATCATATACCCAATCACAAATGAGTCCTTGAGCTAGGTCCATTATTTCACTACATAAGAATGCCAAATAAAGTCACCATCATCCATCTCATCTATAACCCACTGATAATAAGACAAGTCCCCTAGATGACCCTCTACCCTTGGCCCTATCAAGTGCCATCCAAATTCCACCAGATGTTTTGACCCCCTATGATGTCTCAACCCTACTGACTGCTCAATTGTAATATACTCCTAGGCCCACACCTAGACTAGTATGTTGCAGCCAATGATACATATTTCATGGCATGTTATCATGTGTAGATCCATGTATAACTAGGCTAGTATAATCAACCCCCATGTAAATTATGATGGTCACTCCTACATCTCCTAAATGACTTTGATGAGCCCAAGGGGAAAGAACTATCCACTTTTATCTGGTAGCACAAGGCTCCTGACAAGAGCCATCAATATCACTAACTCTAAGGGAACTGTCCCCTATCTTGATCCATCTTCATCTACTAGAGGCCAAGACAAGTCCTTTAGGGTTTATATGTTTATGTTGTCATCCATAACCCCCAAACCTGTAATCATACCTAGTAGGTCCTTAAGCACATCTCATCGACCTACTAACATCCAGGTCATCCATAGGTTTTACATGAGTATCCATAAAATATGGTTTACATCTTCTAGTGTCACCATCACCTCCCCAATTTGAAAATGAAATGTAGAGGTCTATGAATACCACCTCTCTACCAATTATTGATAGATATTCTCTATTTGTGCTAATCATGGGCAATCAAGCCAAGTGGTATAGCTCCACAACCTCAAGGATACCCACGAGCTCATCTATCAAAATGCCCTATCACTAGAGAACTTGATATCATCACTCTTATGATGTATTCACACTGATTCACTCCTATAAGTCACACATAAGGGACATTAATCAATTATGTTTCCTTTTGCTACACTAGGTCTATCTAGATTCTTCTAATTTTGGGGCCTAAACTAATCATCTATTGGCCCCTCCCTCTATTCTAATTTTGGGTTTGGATTAATCTCACATGGGCCCCATCTTTCCTTCTTCTATCTATTTCACCATTCAACAGGGTGACTTTGTCATTGTACAGCACAATTTCACCACTTCATAAGGCATTTTCATTGATTCTAGTGAACCTACTAAACAACAGGCTATTCCCACCAAAGTGCAAGTCGATCTTGCTAGTTTTTGATATTTTTCCATTTTATTGGAATTTTTTTCCAAAAATTACGAATTCACCAATGATTAGTGAATTTTCCATTCTGACACACAATATTACCGAAAATTCAATGAATTCACTGATCTCATGGCGATCCTGCCATTTTAATGAATAACTTTGTAAATTGCCAAATTGGGAAATCATTAGGATCACCAAAACTTGTACTACCTACCCATAATAAATGCCATAAATTTAAAATTTAATAATGAAAAAAGGTACCTATCAATGCTTTACTCCCTAGTGGTCTCTTAGACTCCCTCATGTGCTCTCCAAGGTGATGGTGGTATGGGATATTGGCCATCTTTATCAACTCTCTCACACAAAAAACATAGAGCTTTGAATTACTATAGCTAGGGGTGTAAATGAACTATCTTTACCCCCTATGGATCAAAATATAGTAAAATTTTCAGAATTTTCACCCCTAGACCTATAGTTGAGCCATTTATCTTTCTTGGGATATTATTTTGGCCTTGTTTACCTATTTTTCCTCCAAATTTCTTCCAATTGCTTTATTTTTCATCCTCTTTTTTTTTATATTAATGTGATTATTATTTATTGATCAAGAGCCAACCTGTAAAAAATATTTTCTTCCAATTTCCCCTCAAGAGGGCATTGTGGGCCACCCAAATGTTGTTTAAGGCATTTTTGTAACCCTATCTCTCCATGACTCATGTAAAAATTAGCACAAAGCAGGAGAAAAATTTATTTCTTCTGATTATAGTGACCTTTTCATTCTTTAAAAATATGTTGCTTCAACCAAATATCTCACCACGCCTTCTCAAACAGGGGCAAAATGTAGACATCCAATTCCTATCATTATTATGATGAAATTGTCAATCTAAATGATATTTTGTGACAACATACAATCTAGGCCAAAATCATTAAAAATACTATAAATTGGTTGAACTTATCATATACAAGTGCTGATTTGTGCTAATGTATCCCTGAATAGGGAAATGCATTTTGTGTGATTATTATATTTTCTTATATCATTTTATGTCAAATTATGGCCAGGTAGAATGATGTTCTAGACCACTAAATTCTTCTAATTCAGTAGCACATGTCACGTGCATGTGTTATTTCACATATGCATTACCCCAATTAGAGCATTATGTTGTACACAACTAACACCTTCTAATTATATAATAGTCAAATTACGACTCAGTAAATTGACATTATGATTAGGTTGATTAAGCATGCAACATATTACTTAAGAATTGTAAAAAATTAATCAAAGCCACTTAATCAAATTAAATCAAATCAAGGCCTTAAGTAAAAATTCCATAAAATTTGTTAAAAATATATTTATTGGAAATTAATTATGCAATTATGCATCATCATGTGAGTTTTCATCCATAGGCTATTTATGAGATAAATATATGGATTAAGCCTTCCTATGCCTCATCAATGCCCCATTATTCTAAATATTGATGAGGGTATTTATGGCTTGTCCCTCCAAAATTGAATCAATTCATAGCCACACATTGATTTCAAGATCGTCAACCATGGTCAATCATGATCAATCTTGAAAAGCTATAAATAGGAGGGCCATGAAAACAATTTTAAGATCTTTTTGTGTAAATCTATTCTGCAGAATTATCTTCACAAAGCTTGAATTGGGCAAACTTATTATTCCAAATTATACTTATACAATCTTCATTCATTCACACCAAATTGACAAATATTATGAGCCTAAGCCATTGGTTAACTAGGAGATGATGGAGGTGCATGTTACTCTTCATTGACAAAGACTTGAAGCAACAAATCTAGGGAAAAAGCACGCTTCTTGGATGTTTGTGAGGGATAATATCTAATTAGAAGGTTTTATGGTATTCCTTTCTTAATTATCTCTTTAAATACATTAACAACACCCCTTGAGGGAGTAAGCTTGATAGGTTAGGTCTGTATGCTTATTTTGGATATTTTCTTAACTAACACATGATCTAACCTTTTCTCATAATCATACTTTACACTATCCCGTTATTGGAAGTTAACATGACCCTTGTATTGATATCAATAAGTATCTCCACATCAAGTTCATCATTTGGATGTCCCATTGGTGCATTGACACTTCTTACTTTGCCTACAATTTTAAATGCAACAAGTATTTTTATTGGATGTAATTTTCTTTTATTTTGGTTACACACATCATAATTTGTGAAACAAAAATGATTACAATTCTCAAACTCTTCATTGGTGGTTCTATCTATTCCAACATTAGCTCTTGTCATCAATAACTTCCACTCATCTATTATCATATTTTCATCTCTCATATTTGTGAATAGCCAACAAAACCTCTATTGGTCATCTCTTTCTCCTTCTTATCTAAATATATTGTCTAAACTAACAACTATTTTGAATTCTTCTCACAATAGTTTTGCTCGTCTATTGCTATCATATGGTGGTCTATCACTAACAGGAGGAAATTGACCCAAATATCCAACCAAAATAATAGATATACAACCAAAACTCATGTTTGCATTTTTCAAGAAATCCTTAATAGAGTCAAGAGTCTATGTTATATATAAAATTTTCCCCTATGAACCTCATTTCATCAATCAATATGTGTTTTATGTAGTAGATATCCTCTTGTAAACTTGTAAGTCTTATTCCTTATAATTCAACAAAACCCATAATTGATATTTGAGGTTATGCATGGTTAATTAAGGCGCCAATATTTAATGTTAAAAATCTAGTTGGTACAAATAATATAAGTAGAGATCACTTTGGGAATGTTGCATCTTGAAGATCTCAATGAATGGAACCTATCCAAAAAGATTTTATTATTCTTGTTGTTCCTTGGAATACAATGCATAAGGTGAAGTATTTTGAATTGCATAATAAATTTTAATAACCATATCAAGTGTTTTTTTGTTTGGCACACAAGGTTTCATAATTCATCATTGGTTTTACATCATCATCTATAAGAAATCCATTATATTTCATGGTGTTTATAAATTTGATCAATTTATTTATGTATTCTTCACCTCTATATTTATTATTTCATAATATTTATCTATCAATATATCTTCTTCCCAACATATATATCTCATTAACTTCCATAACGTGGCCTCATAGTAGTCTAGATATGATTTCCCACTCATGTTCAACTATGTTTTGTTGAATAGGTTGATTATCCTCATCTTCACTTTCAACATCTTCTGTAATTGTTCTTGTCTTGGCATGCCTATAGTTATAATTGAATTAATCCAAATGTGATATTATTTCTTCATCATCAATATCAATATCTCTTTGTATATCACTAAATGGCTTGTAAATTAATAATTCTAACTATCAATAATCAATTCATTTATTTTTTTCATGTGCAGTAATGAAGGAAAACCTTGAAAATACTCTTACAATAGATACAATACTCATTGCCTCTCATTTATTGTCCTTTTTCTACCTTGAATTATATGTCCAAGATCTAGTTGCCTCAATAAGTGGTGTGCTTTCCATGGAAAAAGGCCTATTCTTGTATCCATCAATGGAAGACATTGTATGCTCTTCATGATCATCTTCTTCATTTTGTTTACAAGATTGAATACTTGATTTAAAACATTGAAGTTCAAAAATATTCTATTTATCTCTAGTAACGAAATCTCCAACAACATGTGACATGTTTCTTGTGCTCCAATGTCTCTTTCAAGAATTATCTTAGTTAGAAGTCTTTTATATGTTTTTCCTACTAATTCATCAAGATTTTTAATGTTTTAAATCCGCATCAACATTTGATGATAAGTTTTAAAAATGTTCTCTTTATTTTCCACATACTTAGCAATGCATATAACCATAACATGTTTGGATAAAATAGGTTGCCAATCTACACTTTCTTTCCATAACTGTAATATATAGCGATTGTGTGTATTGACTCTATCATCATTTCTTGTAGGTTCAAACTTTTTATCTCCTATGTCTAGCTCTTCATATAATATTCATCCATTAAGATTCATTGACCATGGTGCACCATACCTAAAATAAATAATAAGTCGATGATTAGTTCTTTTATAAATATTATGTATAATTTTTATACAACTATTTATATGATTGAAAATCTTACCTACAAACCATTTTTCCTCTTTTATTTCATAGGAATTCACCCTCTATACACATTGTATGTCATTGTACACAATTAAGTAGCTCTTCATAATCACACTCCATATTCACTTATGTAAGTTGTCTTATATTTTGAAGACATGGATGTTGTATAAAATTTTGGCATGCCTAAAATTATTGCGTATTTATTTGACATATAATATGAAGTTTTTAATAAAACTTGGAATGTATAATATACATGACATCAAATCAAACAAAAATTTAATACACATTACATTAAATCACCCAAAAATTTAATATAAATAATCTAAAATTCTCAATCTAAATAGTTATTTACGACTCATCAGAATGTACCATACACATTATATAAAATGTTAAATAATGAATAAGTACTTATCACATAAAATGTCAAATAATGAATAAGTACATGATTTTTTTCAAAATTATATGAAATTATTTTTCCTCTAAGAATTTCAATCTCTCTTATGTATGCATCATGAGGCCAATATAAATATAAAGGACATACAATTAGTTTTTAACAAGAAGTAAAATGAATTGCTAAGGTTTTGCCACATCAAATAAAAGACTTGCCGATGATTGTAGCTCAACGAAGGGATCAATGTGAAACAAATTACAACTTTAAGTTGTCAATAGAGAGAAAGTATATAATGCACTAAAATATGAAATAGAAGATGACATGTTGTATTCAGATGTTCAAATTGATGAAAATGCACTCAACAATCTTACACATGATTATGATAAAAATATCTTTATCTGATTGAACTTTGCCCATATGCAATTTAATTTTGATGTAAATGAAGTTATAATTACTAAGAGTGCATAGTCTTTAATCTTATCTGCATGTTGTCTCTTTTTTTAATCTAGTTATTTAGTTTTTGATTCCACCTTACGTTCTTGAAATCTTTATCTATCATTATCATTTCAAATTTTTCTTTGTTCCTTTTTTTGCGCATCCATAATTTATTATTGTCTTTGTCTAGGATATTGTCTTTGATATTATCTTTGTTTTTCTCTTTGATATTCTCTTCATTTTTGAAATTCAATTTTGGTTGAACTATATCTACACAAAAAATAGGGTTTTAACTTGCTTAAAATATTATACTTAATTTGATCATTATTAATTTTAAATCATTTTTTCAATCAACATAATATTTTTATAAAATTACATATTCATTATAACTAATAAAAATATCACTCAATAATACATTAAATATTGAATAATTATCATTTCCATAAAAAATATATACTTTAATAGTTAAAAAACTACACACTCTTAGTAATTACAAAAATATATACTAAACTTCTATTCAAATTTATAATAATAAATAAAAAATTATATATCAAAATTCTATTTAAATTTAAAATTAAATAAAAACTTATAATTCAAAATAATGTATCAGAAAAATTTACAAAAAAAGTAATAATGTTAAAATGGAGGATTGAGTGTTCACATTCCTTTCCCCATCATTATTTACAAGAGGTAACTCTTTATGGAGAGGCTCTGAATAGAGTGAATGATCTAGCCAAACTATATAAAATTAAAATGAACAAAGTCAGGGTACACTCTTTGTCCCACTGTGTTTCCATTAAAGTGTGATCTAAGATGTCAACTATAGGGAAGAGAACAATTACACCAAAGGGAGGACAAACACTAGAGGATGAAAAGTGTCGTAACTAAGAAACATAGAGAAGGAGAGAAGAAGAAGTATGTACCTTTTTTTTTGGCTATTTATTTTCTTCTATATTATATATTTTAATCGCTACTTCTCTACTCACTACTTATTCTTTCAATCTCTACTTCTCTACTCACTACTTATTCTTTCAATCTCTACTTCTCTTTTGGTCACTATTTCTTCTCTACTCTCTATTTATTATCTTATTATATGACATGGACCTATCTTATTTTGTTTGTTATTCTTATAGTATTGTATGTATATATATTAATATCTTATATATTTTTTCAAATATTGTGTCAACTCTTTTTTATTTTATGGTATTTTTTTAAAAGAGGATGTTAGCCATTTTTTCTTACATGAGCAAGACATCAAGGTCTCTCCTTTCCCCTCTCCCATTGTAAAACACCTCTCAACATATATATATATATATATATACACTCTCTGGAATATCAATGAATTATCTCATGTTAGTGGTATTATAGTGATAATTTGAGGCACATATCAGATGTGTAACACTGTCACAATCAAATTAGCTCTCATGATGTCCTCATCCACCCTTGGCAATAGAAAATTACCAATCAAATATGTCAACACCATGCAATCTATAGACCTCTTGGTAATGGGTGCAAGCCATGTAAATTCATTAGCTATTGAATCAAGCCCTGGTATATGATATCACCTGAAATAGCATGTCATTTCCCCTCAACATCACCACTTAGATCACCTTAAAATATTTTAACACTTACATGTTATGTATGGTTCTGTCATTCCCACTACTTTGTTATTGTTCAAGCTCACTGACGGGTGTCATCAATCCCCTTCACTTAATAATGTCAATCTAGGGATGGTATTTGAAGGATGTATATAATAAAACAAAGAGACCCTCGAAAAATAATTCCTTCTATCACACTCCACACTTTGTAGTAGTTAAAAATCACACTTACATAAATTAAAGCACACTTGCATGAAATTAAAACATACTTAAAGAAAGTAAAACAGACTTGAAAAAAGTAAATCACACTTGCATAATGTAAATTATTAAATTGAAAATAAATGAAAAACAAATCAAAACCCAAAGGTTCACACAAACTATATAAAAATAAATGATTACAGTAGCAAAGAAATACAATAAAATTTACAACAAAAAAGATAATTAAAAAATAAAGAAATAAACATAAATACATGATCCATCTTCCTTGGAATGAGTGGCCAACTCATTCCTCAGAAGATGATTTATTCAGAACATAAATTTCCAAATGAGTTGCTTAGAATAATGGAAATAAAAAGTGTATTGATTGATTATTCATTTGAGTGTGGAAGGTTACATTTATAATTATATGCTTCCAACTAACACTTTATTTAAGAGTAATAACTGAGATATCCTATCCTATCTTAATATCTATAAAATATAGAGAGAGATATTTATTCTAATAATGAAATTTATTACATAATAATCTCAATGTCCACCTAAAATAGAGAGTGTTATTTATTGAAATCAACTTGCATAAAATTATTTTTGAATAAAATTTATAATGGAAAGTCTATATTAAAAAAATATGTAGAAAGAATCTAAATAGAAAATATTCTTTATTATAGATGAAAAATTAAAATACATTTAGAAATACTTTTCAAACAAGTTTATAAAAATTTTGTTGAAGTCTATAGCAGTTTTATTGAAATCCATAGCAACCTACTAAAATCCGTAGCAAGCCTAAGAAAATATGTAACAAGTTTGGTGAAATCCATAGAAAGCTTGGTAAAATTCATAGTTACTATGATATAATCTGTAGTTAGTCTATAGCTAGTCTGATGTAATCATAGCTAGTTTGTATCAAGCCTATTGTAATCCGTAGCTACTATAATAGGCCTGTTGTAATCCGTAATTATTGTAGCAAGTATGTAACTCGACTAAAATATTGGATCCATCTAACACTACTCCAACATTATCTTGAATGATTACTTCTTCATACTTTGGATCAATCTTATCTTAACATGAACTGTGTATGTACTCATTGACATCTTTTTTTTAATAATCATTAGTGATAAATAATAAATAGATAATAAGGAATTCTAAAGACATAACCATGATATATACATAATATTTTATTCTAAATAAATCATAAATTCAAAAAATATATTTAGATCTACTTACTATAAAATAAAAAAGATGTTATTTTATGGATATAATGAATCATTTTATAGGCTCATCATCTCCTCCACACCTAATCTCATATATGTCCTCATGCATGCCACTATTTAAAACATCATGGTACATATGAATGGGTTAGACTTAGCTTCATACTTCAAATAAGTTCCCCAAATTGATTTCATCAGTACAAGATAATGAAATTTATCTTTGAAAATCTCAAACAAAAGTGTCCAATAAAAATGAACATTTAAGGATAGATTTTTATGTGGAGGTTTTTTCTACTATCCTCAGATTCTTTTTTTATCTTTTTAACATGGGTTATTGTGTGGAATTATCATGTTGCTCTCTTCATCTTGTATTTTTTTCTCTCCCCCTTTTTTAAAAATAGAGTGAGCAGGTTCTTGTGTTGCGAATTTCATGTTGTTTCTACACATTTATTTTGACTACAAAGTAGCTTTTGACATAAAATAAAATCTTATTTATTTTAAAACTATGTATCATGATCAGGATCAAGCTATTTTTGTATGTTTGGATAAGTCTAATTTTTATATATTTTAAGCTATTCTCCTCCCCCACACTTAAGTTTCTGCATATCCTCATGCATGCAAAATGAATGAAGTGGGATGAGATTACATAGATCAAATGGAAGGTTATCCATTTCCCCAGAATAAAATTATTTGCAAGAGTGGATTTTCATGTAATAATAAAATTTAAAAATAAATTTAAATGTAAAATAGTAAATTAAAATACCTTGACATATCTCCAATCTTTGTTGCTTCCTTTATGGTAGCCAAAGTGAAAAAGGTTGTGAAAAGTGTTCAGAAAAATACAGTCTTTATATGCTAGAAATATTAACACTAAAGTAAGCAACCATGTAAAAAAAATACATCAACAATTTCATTGGATAAATTGTATTTTATTTATTTTCTATGTTTTTTCCCTTGACTATCTAGTAAACTAGTTTTCTAATCAAGGATCTTTATTTTAGTACTTGATCTGCCAGCAATCTAGTTTTCAAACCAAGACTGCCAATAATGCCCATAGGTTTTCATTGTTAATTTTTTAAATTTTTTTTTTTAAATTGGTAACATGAAAAATGTTAGCCATAGACTTTATACATCTTCATACTACTGAAAAATTTAGCATAAATTTTTTTATTTGTTGATATTTTTCAACATTGGTCTATGTAATGATGACCAATAATTGATGATAGACACTTGTTGATTATACTATATTTTGTTGTCAAAGGTAACTTAGGATAATATATAAACTTCTTGATAAATTCCTGGGCAAAAATTTTCATCTCTAGAATGACTCCTTGTAATAAAAGTATCATGTAAAAACCAAAAATAAAGAAAACATTTTTTGATAAGCATAATATCAGCAATGTCAAAGAAATATAAATACTAACAATAGAGTGTTAAGATGAACATTTGAATGTATATGGAAGAATGTAGTTCAACCTATGTAGGAGTGATTGATGGTTCAAGAATTCACATTATTGATGATAAAATTTTATTGTGGAGAATAAGAACTTCCTCAGACAAGTTCTATTATTATGCAAGTAGATATGGGTTTAGCTAAATCTTGAAGATGAATGAGTGAAATGAAATGTCATAATTTTTTTTTTATTATGAACTGTGTAAAAAATACTAACTATTATTTTGTACAAGGAAGACAAAATTACATTGCTGAATTATTTGATGGAAATTAGAAACTAAAAAACATACCTAGATAACTAAATTTTGGAGGTCCTTCGCTTTCTTATTGCAAATAGATTTTGCATACCTCTTCTTGCTATTGAAATTTTTGTGTTCTTCATCTACAACCTAGCATGGATTTGCATCATGCTAAGCATGCGTGTCACTATCTTCTTATTTGGTTGGGAAATCAAAAGAAGGGGTCTAGGGAGAGCTATTTATTGAAATCAAATTGCATAAAATTATATATATATATATATATATATATATATATATATATATATATATATATATATATATATATATATATATATATATATATATATATATATATATATATATATATATATATATATAAGAAAAACATTCTTCATGATAGATGGAACATTAGAATATATTTATAAATACTTTTCAAACAAGTTTGTAACAGTTTTGTTGAAGTTCATAGCAGTTTTCTTGAAATTTATAGCAACCTATTGAAATCTATAGCAAGTCTAGCAAAATTCATAGCAAGCCTGGTGAAATCAATAGCTGAGCTAATATAATCTGTGACTAATCTATATCTAGTCTGATGTTATATGTAGCTAGTCTGTAGTAAGCCTATTGTAATCTGTAGCTACTGTAACAAGCCTATTATAATCTATAACTATTGTATCAAGCTTGTAACTTGAATAGATTGCTAAATCCATCTAACACTACTCAAACATTATCTTGAATGATTGATTCTTCATACTTTGGATCAATATTAGCTTAACATGAATTATGTATGCACTCACTGAAATACTTTTCCTAATAATCATTAGTAATAGCTATTAAATAGATAACAAATAATTTTGAAGGCATAACCATGATATATACCTACTATTTTATTCTAAAAAACCATAAGTTCAAAAACTACATTTAGACCCACTTACTATGCAATAAAAATGATGTTATTTTATGGATATAATGAGTTATTTTATAGGATCATCATTCACTATGAAATAAAATGTCTCATTCTTATACAACACATTACCACATCATATAAAGAAACATATAATCTCATTTCTCATTAGTGCTTAACCTTTCGTACATAAAAAGTGGGATGGGATCAATGGTCATAATTTTTGAATGAGGTACATCTACCAATTTACAGTGTTTTGCTTTACAAAATCATGTTTTATGAAAATAAAAAATTGCATTCCCTACATCTATTACTGATAATGTTTACATGAGAATTTTATAGGGTGGTAAATTAAAATTTATTTTGTGTAAGTTAACATATGGTAACATGGTAAATAACATTTACCATAGTGATATACATATATAGGTTAGTGATTAGAGTGGTTATATGTATGACTATTACTAGGTTATTTATTATCATATCTTCATATTATTTAGGAATTTGTCTTGTTATTGTTATAGTTATATAATAGCATGTAATAGAATGAGATTAGTGTGAGTGATAAATAATATTATTTGTATTTAAAATAATTCTATTTGTGTGATATATATGAATGAGTTAATTTCTTTGATTTGGCTCTTTTATTCCCCAATAGAGGTATCAAAGTAGGTCAATGGCCTATTAAAACTGTCAAGGGGTAGATTCCACTACTAAGCTTTGCATTGCCCCTTGTGAATGAAGATAATTTTTTTTACATTACAAATCATAAGGAATAGACATCGATTTGCATAGAAGTATCTTTGCATCATCTGCATTGCATTTAGATCCATTTGACTGAAGCATTCAAATTTGCACTACACAAAACCTAGATTTGTATTCCATTTAACCTGTATTTTGTTCAACACATTGGATCAATTTGCACTATTGCCTACATTGTATAAAATTTATAGTCATTTAGTCAAAGACATACCAATCTCATTTCTAGTGATTTCATGTAAACCCATGTATATTCTCAACTTGATGATATACAATCATGGCATCCATTTTAATCCATTGCTATTATTTCTCCCATGGCATTGTATCTTCTCATCACCCATCTACGTGGCTTATGAATCGAGGGAGACATTTATGTAATTTTGGTTACATTATTTTGTCCTAACATATCAAGATCTATGAATTTATAATATTAGAATCTGATCATTACTTTAGGTCTTTGTAGTTGGAAGCATGGTGATTTTTGCATAAATATGGTAGTAGAATCAATGCCAATGAGAAAACAATAAAAACATAGTTTTTAGTAGAGGTGGTTTGTGTTCAACTACTATCAAAAGGGATATTAAAATGCTTCTTCTTCATTCTCACCATAGTACGTGGCCTCATCATCATAGCTTGAGAAATCCAAATCGAACTACAACTGGTTCGTGCCTTTTTCAAAAGCCAGCTAGGTTTTGTTTAATGTTTATTGGTTACAAATATTTCAACTTAAGAGTTTGTTAATTTATAATTGAGTCGATTTAGAATATTTTTATTTATGCCTTTATTTTTATAGATAGTCTTTTTTTTAAAAGTGGTATTAAATAGTCTTTTTTAAATAGATTTTGTTTGTCAAAATTCAAAAACAAAAGATATGTTAGTCGATAGTCATATTTTATAGTCATGTCAATTATAGATTTAGTTTGAGTTTATTATTAGGTCAATGTTATTGAGTGATCTTTATGAGTCAATTTTATTGTGATTAGATATGTCATTTTGTAAAAAAGTCAAAATAAAAATTGAGTAAAGAGTCTATGGGTCCACATTTTTATCTTTGTGTTTATGCCTAAAATCATTTTTTGGTGTCTATGTCATCTTGGGTCAAAAGTCAAAAATTGTAAAAAATAAAAAAATTGCCTTGCAGATGTATTTTTACTTGTACACAATGTTTGGGGTTACCATTGAACTTCAACTCTTCATCGGCTAAGTAGCCATTTATTGGAGGAAGGAAGCAAATGAAGGCAGGAGGAACTTCACACCTCTCATTCATCACCAATGATGAGGTTGTTGATATAATGTGGTGGAAAATTTGTGTGGTGTGCATTTACTTTTCAATTGTGTGGTGTATTCTTTTTAGAAATGTTCACATTGTGGGAGGGGAACATAGAGCAATGTTTCATTTTTCATTCAAAACCAAACTAGTGAAAGTCAAGGAACACTACCAGTGGCAATGACAGTCTTCTTTGCTATGTGAGAGTGAGTGGTACGATCATACATAGTTATTATAAGTAATAAGTTCATTTATTATAAAGTCAAATGTGATATTTAGTGTGTGTTTTCTTTCAAGTTCTAGTTTGGTGTGCAAAAGATGTAAACAAAATCTTGATATTTTAACTCCTAGTAGAAAATATTGTAGAGTGTGTTTTTAAGTTTATTGTAAAACTCATAGACTTGGAAAGGATTGGTGGTTGATTCATAAAACCATAGATGTAAAAAGGTAGATAAACTTTTACTGGTGTAGCGGTCCTTTGATTACCTTCCTTCTTTATGAAGATGATCTATTAGTGGAATGTTGAGTGCATTATTTTCATGGAGTAAATACAAGATGCCATTCTTTGCATAGTTGTGGTCATATAAAACAAGACAGTCAACCAATTGGAAGTGTATAAGCCTTTCTTTGATCCAGATTATGAGGCAATCCCATGCAACACGTTACAGTAAAAGGAGTTATGTTGTACCATGTCAACATTAGGGGGTGAATGTGGTAAATCAAAATTTACTATGTGTAATTTATCATATGGTAACATGGTAAATAACATTTACCATAGTGATATACATATATAGTTTAGTGGTTAGAGTGGTTATACCCATGACTATTACCAAGTTATTTGTTATTATGTCTTCCTATTATTTAAGACGTTGTTTAGCGATTGATATGGCTATATAATAGCATGTAATAGAATGAGATTAGTGTGAGTGAGAAATAATATTATTTATGTTGAAAATAATTCTCTATGTGATCTATGTGCATGAGTTAATTTCTTTGGTTGGCTCTTTTATTCCCCAACAACATCATATAAATAAAATTATATTTATAATATTATCTATAAAAAATAATAATATAATCTAATCATATTTATTAATATCATAATATATCTTTTATAATATTATTATATATATTTTTAAATTATATATTATTATACATATTTTTTATATTATATAATATATAAATATTATTATAAAATAATAATTATAATTCTTCTTCATCATATATTTTATTATATTTATAAAATATAGTATTACTAATAATATATTATATTATTATAATATAATTTTTAATTAATATGTATGTGGGGGCAAAAGTTGGTATATATATATATATATATACCAACCTTCACCACCACATACATATTAATTTATATATATATATATATATATATGACTAACACAAATATCAATTTCCACACCATTTTCTGTTCAAGGAGGTGAGTGCTAGGGTGCAATCATGCACTACCAAGAACCCATATTTTTTATGAAAAGGGTACGATGTCCCTATGGTAGGATCAAACCCCTCCTCTCCCATGGCTGTGGTGGCAGGACAATTTAGTGACAATGAAAAGGCAAAGGAGGCAACAAAAATTAATCCAGTACATCAAGATCAGAGTGAGTAAACAACACCCTCGTCTTAGAAACAAAGATCGGCTACAGAGCCCTGATCATGAAATCTTCTTAATAGATTCCTATGATTAAACTTTTGGACATATATCTTAAAAACATAATCAAACATTTTAAATAGTGTGCCCTAATTTGCAAATTCTTAGGGTTTTAGCCCAACCTTGGCAATTTATAAATTTGGTTATGTAAAAATTGGAGAATTCAATCTGCGAATCAAGTAATCATTCTTACTCAAAGTTTTTTCTAAGTTATTTTGTATTCTTTATCAATTAGAAGGATGAATACTTTAAATATGGACCATGGTTCTTCGGCAAAGTGGCCTACACATGAGGCCTTGGGATGAAGGATTTAATGTGAAAATGGAGGATTAACATTTATTCCTTTTTGGTTTTGATTGTTTGGTTTATTAACAAAATATTGGTCTGAAGATAGTATCAAACAAATGGGTAACCAACTTGAAGAATTTCTTCACATTGTTAAGAAATTGAAATATGACACTTGCTTTTTATGCAAGAATCTGACACTTGTTTTTTATGAAAGAATCTATGTAAAATTGGATCTCTCTAAACCCCTTCCCCTCGCAATTAAAGTCCAATAAAAAAACAAGAGAATGGATTCAAGACTTAAATTATGAAAACATTCCTTTTCGGTGTAGAAATTGTCATATCCATGGGCACTTTACCCAAAAAAAATCAGACAAAAGCCAATCAGATCAAAGGAAAATAGTAGAAGATTTCAAATAACCTAAGAAGAAACAAAGGGCACAAAATTAGAATCAAAAGATTTGGAATTGAAAGGAAGCAGAATCTCAAAATAGGTTTGCCAACCTCTAAATAGAGGGACCAAATAAAAATATTATTGTTACAGTGGTGGTTGTTGTTGACACAGTGATTGAAGAATCTTCCCCAGAACTCTCAAAAGGCCAAAATCAAAAGCATAATCCATAACATATAAATGGCATAAAATTTATCCTAGAAGATGAAGAAGGAGATGAGATTGATGAAGATGATGCACATGAAAAGATTTGGGGATTAGATGATATTTATCATTCTTAGCATAAGGAATTCTTGGATCAGAGCAATAATATCGAAATTTTAAAGTTGGCCATAAAATCAATTCAAGGAGATAATGGTAAACCTAGATGACCACCTTTCTCCAATTGGATAAATTTGGAGGCTCAAATCAATATAAGTAAAGGAAGTTAAAAAATGATATCGATAATGCTATACAAAGCATTGAAACATAAAATAAATAAACAAAACAATCCTCTTTCTGAACAAGATAATCAAGAAAAACAAAAGTTAGGAAAGAAACTCCCCACTTTAGTTGAGAGGGATAAGCCCTTTATCTAGAGTGCCAATAGTTTGAAAATCACCTCTTTTAAATTTCTTGTCTCAAAGAATATTGAGGTAAAGGGGTTTCAATTTATTCCCAATAGTAGAATATAAGCTTAGTTTTTCAATTTTCTAAGGCAATGTTTGCCTTCCATAGAAAGGCCTCAATTTGTAATTGACGTTATCAGCTTGTATATTATTTATATTATTTTAATAGACAATCCTCAGCTTTTTTTGAATAATAAAAAATATATATATTTATTATTATTGTTAAATAGATACGAAACTTTTGATCGGAGCAACAACCAATATTATTACTATTATTTTATTTATAAATATAACTATATATTAAAATAATAATATCTATATTAATATTATTATAATAAAATATGAGATGTATATGATCTTTTATAATAACAATAATATTTTTATTATATATTTTATTACATATATTATTAATAATATTAAACTATCTATTATTAATATATAATAATAATAATTTATATATTACAAAATTTACATATAATAGTAAACTATCTATTATTAATTTATATAGTAATAATAATTTGTATATTACAATAACATTAAATGTATACTTATGATATATAATATCATAATTTATATACTATATTATATACCATTATAACGTATTATATCATATTATATTATAATATATAATAACATTATAAATATATAATATAATATTATGATATATTATTATATTATAATATAGAGTTGAATATAAAGATTTTAGTGGCGGTTAGTAAAGCCTCTGAAAAATAGCATAGCTGACATTGAATCTGCTAGAGGCTTGTTGGGAGGTATGATGGAATACGTTGAGACATCTTCCAATAAGATGATTATAAGTTCAAAGGATTTTGGACATGCTTAGGATGATTATAAGTTCAAAAAGATTAGTTGTTTTTCTGCTATTTTCGTGTCATTCTTGTGTTGTTTGTTTTATTTTTGCCTTTGGACCTAACTTGATTTAATATCGTATTTATCTAGGTTGCTAGGCCCGTTATTTTGGTCTCATGTACAGAGTTGGGCCCCTGCTTCTTTAAAAAAACCTTTCGTTTACCAATAATGAAAAAATATTATAAATTATTATATAATATATTATTATAAATATATATTAATATTATTATAATAAAATTATATGTATAAAAAATATTATTATATATCTTATTACATGTATTATTAATAATATATATTATTTTATATGTGTGTATGTGTTTCATCGTCACACTAACAATATTACAATGATGATTTGAGTCACAAATTGGATGTGGAGCCTTTCTACAATAAAATTTCTTTTCATAATGTCTTCATCCATCTTTGATAATAGATAATAACCAATTAAAGATATTGACACCCTATAAATTGTAGACTTCTTTGTAATGGGTGTAGGTCTTGTAAATCCACTAGCTACCTTGAATTTGAGTATAGTGTATGCTATCAGCGAAAATACGCTTTTATTACTCCTCGCCATCACTGCTCAGATCACTTTGAAAAATTTCGCCACTTGTATACTTTGTATGGCTTTACCCTTCCCCACTACTTCGGTATTACTCAAACTCACCGTAAAATGAAATGTCTCCTCCCCACACAACATATTTTCACATCGTATGAAGAAACATTCAACCTCATTTTCCACTTACCCCTACCCAAAAAATATAAGAATATTTTTGCTTAACCCTTAATATACAAAATGTGAGATGGGTTCAACGATCATAAGTTTCGAATGATGTACAACTACCGATTTACACTCCTTCACTTTACAAAACCCCTCTTATAAAAAATTACATCCTTTATAATTTATAAATAAAATTATATTTATAATATTAATATACACAATAAATAATAATATCATACAATCAAATGTGGAATCTTATAACAATCAAATCAACTCTCATAATATTTTTCTCTAACTTTGACAATAAAAAACTGTAAATCAAAAACATTGACTCTTTAAATACACAATGACTAGTAGAATTTGTTGCGTGCAATAATTCATACTTTGACATTAAGTAAAAGAGCTTTTGTCGTACGACTTATGAATTTCAAAGAAAATGACTTGAATCACAGGATCCGACAAATTCTTTGCCACTTTTATTTTTATTGAAATGACTTAAATCACACGATCCGACAATTTCTTTGCCACTTTTATTTTTATTGAAGGCCACTAGCGTTTGATTTGACAACTCAGCAAGTCATTCCTCCTTTCGCCCACAAAATGGAATAGAAGGGTCATTATCCGTCGGTGATGTGATGTGACTTATTTCACAGTGAGCAGAGCATTTTTATTGAAGGCCACGTGTTTGATTTGACGGCTCAACAACAGTCATTAATGGGAAGAAAGCAGCGCATGCAACGGAGATCTATTCCTCCCTTTGGATCTATTCCTCCCTTTGCCCACAAAATCTAGCGCAAGATTTTCTATGTCCGCATTCAACATAGATGCCCATGTGAGAGTGGGACCACAACCTATCTTTCTATCTTTCAAAAGAGAATCAAACAAATATCGTGTCCCATTCCGATGGCCCACTCCAAGTCCTTACGTTGGGAAATGGTGGGTGTGGGGAGATTTTGGATTTTAAAAGTTAGGCGTCATGTTATCCTAAAATGGGAAGGAGAACCAACGTACGTTAAAGGGATTAAACGCACCCCTCTCACAACCAATAGGCCCTATGTCTTAATATGTAAGTTCTGTAATGGACTCACAACTAATAGGCCCTATGTCTTATATAGGAATAGTAACCTTTCACGAATGGAAAGGGCTATATTGTTGTGACTGAACTAAACTAAATGGAAAATCTGAATATTGATTACCCTTTCTACCATAACTTTCATTGTCATGTTGATGATCTATAGCATGTTGTGTTTATTATTGAGCATGAGGAACTATAGGGCTTTTTGGAACCCATCGTTGAGTGTATGGATCATGTGTCGGTGTCTTATGTGAGGTTTAGAGCCATGTAATATAAATATAGGATGTGTAGGATTAGATAGAGGCTCTTTGGAATTTATGACATATTTGTGTTGAAGGGATCTTGATAGGCCTCTTTAGACGGGTAGTTACCCACTTTTGAACTCTCTAAGTGAGTTGCACTATTTCAGGTGGTTCGATTGACATCTTATATAGAGGAACTAAATATGTCTGTGATAGGGGTACTCAAATTGTGATACCCTCATTAGCATAGATGTATTTCAAATATTTATGAAGTGTGGAAGGAACTACGTGAATTTGATGAATCTAAGGGCACCCCAAAAACATATCAAAGACCCCTACATTGGGTATTGTTATGAATATGGTTGTCACATGTATGGGGCCAACCTATAATGGCAATGTAATATCATTGATGGATCTCTGAATGTGACCATTGAATCCTTTTATGGTGACGGTTGTAGGAATCAAATCCTAATATATGTATCCAAGATGATAGAGAAGTGTGATTTTACACATATTTACACTTGACCAATTATTGACCATGATAATCTAAATACATCGATGATCAGTGAGCTTGAATGGACAAATAATGTAAATCTGAGTCATCATCTTCTATTTCATGCTATGAAAATGTGATGAGTGGTCTAGATGGCACTAAAGTATGGTAGGTACCAATGATGTTGTTCAAAGGATGTGACACCTCTGTATGAGAATGGTAAGAGGTTGGTGGAGGGTGTGCATAATATGCATAATGCATTCCTAAAGTATTTGGTCTCATTAATTAGATGCTTAAGAAAATGATCATTTAATATTTTCATTGCGTTCATTTCACTTGGTAGTGCTTTCAAGTTATCTATTGGTGTGCCCACAGATCAATGATGTTAGCATCTATCAAATCTTGAATCTTGTGCCTCAAATTGATGCATTTGTTAGTAGTGTGGCATGGTGCACTGTGATAATCATAAAAAACATTATGATTGAAACCTTTTAGACGAGGTTTATTCACATTAACCCCTTCAATGGGAGGGAGAGATATGACATCGCATTCCAATAGTGTAATGAGAACCTTATATAGAACTTCTAGTAAATTGGTAAATTATCTCCTTGGAGGAGACAATAAGACAATGCAATTGAGTTGGTTTTGAAATAGAATGTACTATTGCCTTTTGATCATTCTTATTATCAACTGGCCTCACCTTGTATTGGGGCTTACTTGAACTCTTTGTATTAGAATCTTTAGTGGTTGTATACTTAAGCTTATTCATTGTTAATAATTTGACTTCTCTTTCTTTGACTGTGTGACATAAATCTATGAATGGTGTAAACTTTTTGAACATAATGGACTCATGTAGTGGTAGAAGCAAACTTTGCTTGAAGATATCCTATAATTATTTATTTTTTATAAGACTTGTCATCTTAGATAACGTCGTCTTGTACCTTAAAACATATTCTGCAATAGGTACATTCAATTTCTATTTGAGTTGTGCAATTTGAGCATATGAAATCTTCTCACATATATTTACTTCAAAGTTTACTAGAAACTTATCAACTAAGGGGTTGAATGCGTGTATTGATTGATGTGGTAAGTCATAAAACCATTATAGAGCATAGTCCTTTAGACTTGTTGGAAATAATTTAATTAATATTATGTCATTGGACACATAGTCCAAACATGTTGTGTAAGCTTAGGTGCCACAAAATTGATAGGTAGAGCATATATTGCTATATGTCGGGCCAATGGAGTGTGCAATAGACTGTGAGAATCAAGCACCTTATTATATTTTGAATCACCTTGTTGTAGATGTAACACCTTAGTTTGTAGAGACTAAATATCATGCATATGAGATTGTACATCAGGTGAACAATATTGTGTGCTAATCAAAGGTGACATTCCCAATGTCTTGTTCTCAAATTAGTGGTATTATATTAATGATTCAAGCCCTACATCGAATGTGGAATTTTATAACAATCAAATCAACTCTCATAATGTTTTCCTCTAACTTTGACAATAAAAAACTGTAAATCAAAGACATTGACTCTTTAAATACACAATGACTTGTAGAATTTGTTGCGTGCAATAATTCATACTTGACATGAATTTCAAAGAAAGCGACTTAAATCACATGATCTGACAATATCTTTGTCGTGAACTAATTCATAATTGCCACTTGCATTTTTATTGAAGCCCACTAGCGTTTGATTTGACAACTCGGCAAGTCATTAGAGCCATTCTTCCTTTCGCCCACAAAATTTGGCGCATGATTTTCTATGTCCGCTTTGTTCCCCGTTCACACACGTCTTTTTCAAAAGAGAATTATAACTAGCAATTGCCCCAAACGTGTAAAGTACGCCGAAGGAATTGTATATTTCTATTTTGTGATTATATCTAGTATGTTTTAATATATTAAATATATATAAATATTATTTTATATAAAATATAAATTGTATGAATAGTAATGATTTTGTAATTGTTTAATTGTTCACATAATATTTATTAATTTTTTTGTTTGATTCAGTATCAATTTATTGTTAACATTTTCATCCAACAACATTAACATTGTTTTCATATCAAGTTTTGTTCTCTTCTTTTCTTTAACTCAGCGCAAGTTTAACATTGTCGCTATTTTTTTTATCTCAGTGGTTTCAACTCAAGCGGAACCGCATTCCATTTCAGTCAAGGATTTCAACGGGCTCACAAATCTCCTTTACGCTTTCAACAGAGTATAAATATGCATTTATGCGGTAGGAAGTAAGGGTGTTGAAAACCTTATAAGAATTACAAAGCTTGTTAAGCACAACAATGCAACATTGAAGCATAAGAAAGTGTGATTCCATCTCCAATGTGGAACGTTGATTGAGCACCTGCGCCTTGTGCAACGTGCCAAATCCATGCACTCCCTGTTACATCTTCAACCCCCTGCCTTCTTGCATCAGATGTCCCTGCGTCTTGTAGACGTCCATTGACAACTTGTAACTGACATTATCTAAACTGCCCTTCTCACGACTCTGCTACTACAAAACATGTCAATTAAGAATTTATTGGCAATGACGTATTTAGTTTTGTCTCTTTGTAAAATGAATCTTGAAGTTTCACCCCTCCATAATAAACCTTTGACTTAATATCGTAAGCCCTATCCCATTATTCCAATGGCCCACTCCAAATACTCGAATTCTAACTATGATCAAATCAATCTACAAAACCCATCTAAAAAGATATTGAGCACTTCAAAATGATTCAACTAAACGAGAATAAAAGCCACCTATCCATTCATAAAATTTGAGCAAGTTAAAAATACAATATTGTCCTACCTAAAAAGATGTTCTACTACAGTACTAATCAAATCGAGACCATTAAAAAAAACTCTATCGAATGAGACCCACGACAAAATTATCACACCCTACCCTACCCTCCCCCACTCCCTTAAAAAAAAAACCCACCGCCGCCTCGAAATTGAGGAGGACGAGTGAACTACGTTGACTAGAATCATTCTTATTTCTTATTTTTACTCCAACAATGGAGTGGATTCCCGAGATTAATTTTTTAATACTTTATTCAAAGTTTAATCAGGGAAACATGTGAACCCCACTACTACCAACTTCATAGAGATTAAGATATTTCGTTTGGGTTTGTTCAAAAGCACATCAATCATAGTCTTCAACAAAATGAATTGACGCAAAATGAGCATCTCTATAAGAAGGTTCCGAAGAGTTTTCAATGTTCCATATTCTTTGGGATGACCAAGTCATAACCAACCAAACAAAGTATGCGAAGATTCCTTGTGCGTTCTTAGAAGTAATAATGCACTTACCAACAACCATTAAACTATTATACATTTTTGTCTATGAAAGGTGTTGACTAATTTGGTTAACCGACCAACCTTATCATATGCCGTTGTTACATAATTTTTGTTTATATAAGTATAATGCTTTAAGATATTTATCATCATCACAATAAGATAACTAAGAGTTGTGAAGCGATTTTAGTATTTATTATTAGTCATGAAAAAGTTTCGTTTGTGTTAATGTATGGAATAGTATTGTTAAGGTGTTAGGTTAAGTATTTGTTACAATTTTTTTGAGGTGTCCAATTCAGTGGTAGCAGATCACACAAAAAAAATTGTTTTGTCAGTAGGGTTTTGGTTTAATGGTCATTATACATTTACGGTTTTAATTTCAATCAAATATATAGCAGAGATTTCGACAAGTGTCGCCCCCTTGAAACTCAATTGAAACAGAGCGAAAGGCCAAGTATAAAATGGTCTCGAGTATCGAAGGCCCATGATGATGCCATGTGACACCATTGCAAGACCCTAGGGCTCGAAGGGGAGCAATGAGCATAGAGACATCACAAAGTCCTATGATCAAGCCAAGTGGCACGGCCATGATCGATCCTAGGAAGGCCAAAATACGTGGATACAATGATGTCAACATAACACTATATTAAATTTAATGGTTGTATTAAATGCCATTTTGCGATTCTAAAGTTTGATTAAGTCCTAAAGGTTTTCCTTTATCGAGATCTCAACAACTGTCACCCCCGCAGAGCTCGATTGAAACAAAGTTAAAGCCTAAGTCTAAAATGGTCTCAGTCCCCAAAGGCCCACATGGCTGGATCCCAGACAATCACGTCTCAGGGGAGAGACCAACGTATGGCCCTGATGATGTCAGTAGAACATAGGATTAAGTTTTAGGGGCGTATTAAACATCAAAACTATGAAAACCAAGATTGGGTATGTTTGATAAATAACTTAGTTTCCCTGAGTCTCAACCATGAGTAATTTATGTCAACATTGCAGGAGCTAGGGTTTGGGTGAGTAAGTATTTGTTTAGAGCTTTGCTCTAGAAATTTCTAAATTTTTTAATTCTTTGTCTATGCTAATTCATTTATTAGTAGTGGTAAGGGGTTAGGCTAACTATTTGTAAGTAATATGTTTAGTCTAATAGTTATTTGTGATAAGCACAATCATTATGCCATTTAACTCCTAAAAGAGTTTTGCAACATTTTTTGAGGTGTTCAATTTAGTAGTAATATATTAATCAAAAGAAGATTGTGTTGTCATTATAATTTGGGTTTTTTGATCATCGTAATTTTTCATTTTCAATTTCAATCAAATTGCAGAAACAATTTTATATAAATATATTTTGGTCTTTTTTATATTTTAAAAATCTATATATAAATATCTTTTGAATGAATACTACATTTCTTTCCTACTTACCTGCTTTGTCAAATTCTTGTAATGCAAAATAATTTTTAAAAAGTAATTGTTATTAATTTTAAAACAATATTTTATATTAATTTACATTCAAATTAGAATATTAAATTTATATTTAGTCATATTAATATATAATAAGATGAAATATAGATATACATTTAAAATAAAATAAAATTAAAGTATAAATCCTACATGTGTTTTAAATAGCTATTCTTCCATATTAGAAGTGAATATATTTTATTTAGAAAATAAGATTTTTGGAATTATTATGTATGGATATTTTAAAACCAATGTTTTAGGGATAATATGCGTGCCCATCCTCAAGGTGAAAGAAGCCAAAAAATGAATCAAATCAATGTGAAATGATTTCAATATAGCAGCAAAGACCCTCAATAAATAAATAAAAATGAATCATGTAAACCTCAAAAAAAGATAAAAGTCAGCCTCCCAAAAAATGTAAAAAGACAAAAAAGAGAATCCTACCTTTTTTAAATGATTAATAATAGGCCGCCAAGAATCCCCAATGCCTAAACCATTGTCTCTATTTTGATTAATAGGCCTTTTCTCAATCTCAGTCGTTTCCCTCACTTTTCTTTTCCAATAGTCATCTTCTTCCACAATAATTTTTTTGATCCATGCAAATATTATATTTTGTGGTCAAAAAAATGTTCTGCCAAAATCAAACTATTGTATTTGAAATGTTAATTTCAAAATATCCATACATGATAATTCTAAAAATCTTATTTTCTAAATTACAACATCATGAAAATTTAAATAATTTAATATTTTATTTAATGGATTAAAAAAAAATTTATTTCAATAATCTTATTTGAAAGCATAATTATACCAAAGAGTCTTATTAACCCATAATGAAAACTAGTAAATAGTTATCCAAAAAAAAACCAATATTATTCTAACGAATAAATTATTTTCCATAAATCATTTAATGAGAAACTAAGTATGACACATGAAATGCATACATTTTAAACACATCCTTTTATTTCTCAAATGTGATTGCAAATAAAACATACTCAAGTTTCTAACTTTCAAAATCACTCAAGACACATGTTACAAATTTTGATGTTACAACTTTGATACTAATTACATGTTCCAAGATAGAAAATGGTATACAAATATAATAAATAAATGCAATCTATTATATCAACAAATATTTCCTCTAAATTTTATACTTAGAAATGATATCATTTGATTAAAACTATAGTAGGGTTCAAACACAATTCTTAAATCCAATATTCTTCTTATAGTCATAGAATATTTTTATACTAGTAACAAACATGCAAAAACCTTATACTTAGCCTTGAAGCTCTCATCACATTTTCACAAAAGTGTCTATAGATGCAACCTTCAAAGCTTACAATAACTTTTTTAAATGATACAACAATTAAGAGACACTTTGCCAATGTGCACGAATAACAACTGGCGTTGCTTTTATTATTCATTATTAGAATAACACAAATGCATAAACAAATTTGTAAGTAACAACCAACTTTCAAGTTACTCAGACAGACAAACATATTACAACCTTCATGTTTCTAAGTTCAATTTTAGAAAGCTAAAGCCATATAATAACTTAACACACAACCATACTCAGAAATCAAATTTTATAACTACCACTAAAATTGTATTCACTTCTAGCCTACTAAATTAACATTCTTTCTTTTCTATTATGAAAGTCTAAAAATACACCTATACCAACAATAAATAAAATAGGACACAAACAGGTTGTGAACTTGTTGTAAACCTTTAGCACAATAAAATATAACCTTATAAAAAGCTATGTCCCTCCCATGCCATCCTCTTTACAAGAGTAAAGGGTCATGATCAATGGTTCAATGCCATTTTTAACTTTGCCCTTTTCTCTTTTGGATTATAATAGTTTAGTCTAATATAATCATTGATAAGTACATAGATATTTTAAAGTTATAATTAAATAAAATTTTAAAAAAAAATTCAAGTTTTAGATCGACATTTTTATGAAGGAAAATTAAAAAGTTAATATTGGAAATTTTAAATAATATTTTTAGATTGATGTCGCTTTCTCAAAGTTTAGATGAAAATAATAATAAGCACATCGATACAAGGTGGAGAGGCCACATGAACCAATTCTCATTAAAATTGAACTTTGTTGTCATATATCTAACATTATATATCAACCACCTTAAGATTATGACCTCATCTCAATTAATTATCACAACTACTTACCATCTTACATACGACTACAAGTTTTTATACAAAAATATATTTTTTGTACAATCATTGGAGTAAGGTGGGAAATGAAGCATTAATTACCTTCAACAAATTAACAACTCACATTCAACCGCTAACAGATCACCTATCCAACATTAATGATTAAGGGTATCTAAAAGATACCACAATGAATCTCCTATTATGCCATATATATATATATATATACATATACATATACATATACATATACATATATATATATACATATATATATATATATATATATATATATATATATATATATATATACATACATATACATACATATACATACATACATACATATACATACATATACATACATATACATACATACATACATACATACATACATACATACATACATATATATATATATATATATATATATATATATATATATATATATATACACACACACACACACACACACACACACACACACACATACATACATACATACTTATTCAACCGCTAACAGGTCACCTATCCAACATTAATGATTAAGGGTATCTAAAAGATACCACGATGAATCTCCTATTATGCCATATATATATATATATATATACATATATATATATACATACATACATACATACATACATACATACATACATACATACTAGCAGTCACCTTGACGGTGCAAAGAATGCTAGAAGGGATGTATTTTTTTTATTTTTAGGTGTCAATATAAAACAGATCTCATGACATCCTCATCCACCTTCAACAATAGAAAATTATAAATCAAGGATTCTACCAAATGATAAATCAAAGATTTTACCCTTGGAAGCTACAAACCCCTATACAATGGGCTATCGAGGTTGAGTCCAAGATCTGAATAAGATGAATGCATGAGTAGAATGAACACATGAGCCAAGTAAGTGCATAACATGAAGTAGCTGAAAGTAAATGAAATAAACAATGCAAGAAAATTTCACAAAGACATTGGAGCCAAAACTCATAAATGTGAGAAGTATAAATAGGAGAGTGTTAAGTAACTCCACAAAACGTGGTCAATAGACCCTCAAAATAGAATAGTAACTCCTCCTCAAAAGGTGGTAAACATATCCAAGCATAGAGGAGTAACTCCCATACCCGAATCGCTAGTCAATGGAGTTACCTTCTAGTCAGCTAGTCAACTTGTACATCTATGCAAGATTCTCCATGAAATTAAGAAAACTACAAGTGAGGAAAAAAATCATAATAAATAAATATAAGAAAATTATAAACCCCTACTCTAACACTCACCCCATAAGTACAACTTAGGCGGGCATTGTAAAAAAATGGGTCCTAACAACTAGGCTTGATGAGGTACCCATATATAAAGTAATATCTCATAAAGTAGAGAAATAAAAGAAAACTCATAGGAAAAACTCCCCCCCTCCCACTGTCCACCCATAAAAGGAGAGACATAAAGTAGAGGCTATAAGGTTCACCCAGAAGATGATGTTACAGTGTCATGAACCTCAAGAAGAGCTTGCAAGTGAAGATACTTTCTCTTCATGAAAGGTTTGGTGAAGATATCTACAATCTACTCTATCATCTAGAAATATATGTCCTGAAGATATATTTTCACCATGTTATAATGGATGAAGAAGAGATACCAATGATCAAAATATCATCAACATAAAGAACTAAAATCAAGAGTGAATGATCCTACTATAAGAGATAGACATTCAAATCTAAATGGCATCTGATGAACCATTTTATTAGAAATAAGGAATCCATCTTAGCATACCAAGCTTGAGGGGCCTGATTGAGGCCATAGATGGATTTATGATGTATGCACATAAAAGAAGGGTCCTTGACAAATCTTGTTGGATGCTCCACGTAAATATTCTCCTCAAGATCACTATGAAGAAAGGAACTCTTCTCATCCATCTAATGAACATCCTAATTATTGGCCATGATAATAACAAGTGTGAGTCTAACATAGTTTATTTTTGTGTTTAGTACAAAGGTCTCTATGTAGGTGATGCTAGGCACTTGTGAAAAACCCTTTGCAACCAACCACACCTTGAACTTGTCAGTGAACCCATCTATTACATACTTAGTCTGATATATCCATTTGTATTGAACCATCTTTTTCCCCTTAATAAGAAGTGTCAAATCCCAAGTATGATTCCTAATTAAGTAGTTATACTCTTCATGCATGGTAGAATCTCACTAAAAAACACCCAATACCTCTTGAAAAGTCTACAGATCTGAGACAAAGGTAGAGAAAGCATGTGGCTCACTCTCAAACTTTGAACATGTATGTTTTTCATCTAAAGGATCCCCAACCCATGTACATGCACTCTATGTCTAGCTGAAAGAGGACCTGAAGTGGATGAGTCAAGTAAAGAAATGTCATCCTTCAAAGTGTGGACATATGTGATTAAAGATGAGTCCCAATCACTACTCTTTCTATCCAAACTAGAATAATTGTCCTCAACCTATAAAATGTGCTTAGGCTTATTTGAATCATTTATATCGAATCCAAGTGAGTCCAATGAAGTGTGAGAAGTTTCAAGTGTTGAGTCTATGAGACTCTCTTAAAAGTGAACACTTATCTCTATGAACAACTCATGCATGGTCAAATGAAGAAGGCATTACCCTTTGACACCATCTAGATAACCTATGAAGATGTAATACTTACTTTAAGGTTCTATATCATTGCATTTATTCTTCGATATGTATGCCATTATTGGAGATATAAAAACCCTAAATTGCTTAAATATAAGTTTTTGCTAAGCTTTAAAGGGAGTTAAACATTTTAAAGCTTTGTGAGGAACCCTATTCTAAATAAAGCACACACAATTAATGGCTTGGGCCCAATACTGAGGTTCTAATGACTTAGAGTGAATCATATAGTTTGCCATCTCTTTCAAGGACTTGTTCTTGCATTCAATAAATCTATTGTGTTAAGGATTATAAGGAATTATCCATTGTAAATCAATCCCCTTTGCTGTGTAAAATTACTCAAACCTATTATCGACGTACTCACCCCTTTATCAATTTGAAGAACCTTGATGCATTTCTCAGATTTTTTCTCTGTAAGAACTTTGAAGTCTCAAAACTTGTCAAAATCTTAAGATTTATGCCTAAGGAATTGAACCCATGTGTGTCTCAAAAAAATCATCAATGAAGTTAAGGACATACTTATCCTTTGTGAAAGATAGATTGAGAAAAGACCCAGATACATCATTATGTACCAACTCTAATGCTTGTGAAGCCCTCCAAGTATTTCCTTTGTCAAAATTATCTCTAAGATGTTTATCAAGGGTACAACCTTCACAAAGACCCTTAGATAAATGGACATGAGGTAACCCTGTGAGCATACCACTCGTGTTGAGTTCTTATAAGTAGTGATAGTTGAGGTGGCCAAATCACTCATGTCAAAGTTTTATAACTCTATCTAAATGAGTCATAAATGCAATCAGATAATAATAGAGTGTAAAATGTGAGAAGGCATATAAGTTAGCTTGGTGATATATCCTACCCACTGCTACTATAGAATAATTGTGCAACTCTCTGATTATGACTATATCTAGGAAAAAATTTAATCTCATGCCCTTATTGATGGGAATGATTTGGTACACTAATAGAAGATTAGTTGAAAGTGATAGAACACTTAGAACATTATTTAATGTTCCTCCATCCATTTCAATATACCCTCTCCCTGCAACTTCTACTAAAGTGTCATCACCTAAAGTGATAGAAGACATGTTAAAAGGCTCTAAGGAAGAAAACTCAAATTTTGTAGATCCCATGTTATGGGAAGCACCAAAGTCAATAACCCATGAAGAGATTGGAGCTGCAACTACTACAAGACCCTTACCTTTTTCTTTCTCTTTACCTTTGCTTTTTTCCTTAGAAGAATCTTGAGTTGATGAATTTTTCTTGATAGACTCAGGAACACATGTTTTTATTTTCTATAAGATGAGTTAGGTGATCAATTTGTTTCTTCATGCATTTGTGTTCATCATGCCATTTTTTATTGTAATAGGCACACTTAACCTTCTCTTTCTTAGGTTTATTATTTGAAGACAAGGTTTCAGTGGCTATTTTGGCAAAGGTTGATTATTTCTTCTTCTCTTGATCCTTGTTCTTCTTAATTCTTCTCTTTGTTTGAAGCCTTGTGTTTCCCATTCCCAATAATTAGTGCTTGAGGTTTTGAGGACTTTGATGTAATCATCTGTATTAACATGTCTTGATTTGGAGTCAAGTTGGCAACAAATTCATCTAAAGAAGACCTCTTTCATGTAGTTCCTAAAGAACTTTTAGTGGCATGTAAAATAGAGACAAAAATTAAGTAATCATGACCTAGATTAGATAATATATAGATAATAATTTAGTCATCTTTCTTCTCTATGCCACATTATTTCAACTACAATCTCAAAGACTTGAACTTGGTGTAGAAATCCTAAAGGGTGTTAAAGTTGCTAGGACATAGGTTGATAAGTTAATTTTCTAGTTTGTGACCTCTCATCTCATCTTGTTTTCCAAAGAGCTTTTCTAAAATGGTCCACACATCATTGGGTTATTTGGAAATTTTTATATGAAAGAGGAGACTAGGGGAGACAATAAGATACATCAACCCATAGGCTTCATCACTATGATCATACCATTTAACATTTTCTGTATCTTTAGTTAGTTGATTTTTTAACCCCATTGTAATGTGATGTAAACCTTTATTTTTTATAATAATTTGTATTTTAGTTTTCTATTCATGATAATTAAATGGTGTTAGAGGGTTAATTTAACTTTTATCTATTTTGTGTATAAATTAAGTGCAGTGGTTGTAGTTATTGTAGAAATGAAAGTGCAAGAAAAATGGAAAGTGACACAGAAACATAGTACATCCCCCTCAAACTATGAAATGGTGACCCCACCCCCCCCCACAAAATGTTGTACATAATACATGTTCAAATGACATTGGGCCTATCGAGAGTGCGTATTGAGTAATCAATGAAAGTGTTTGAAAATATAATTTTCAAGGCAAAGGGATGTAGGGGTCAGCTAAGAGTGCATCCAAGAAAGGTATAGTGGGCAAAAAATAAAAAGAGAAATGTTTATTTTGAATACGATGTGGTTTGGCCACCTGCCAAACCAGACCTCAACCTATGATCTTTGTTAGGCAAACACAAGGAGTGTTAAAAAAATAATATCTTCTCATTTTAACAACTCACAATATATTATTTCTAGAAGAAACAATCAAAAGATCCCAACCTTTAAAAAGTCCCCCCACAATAAAGAAAGCATCCCACCCAATAAAATCCTCCCTCCTTTTACATAAAAATCAAGCAAATTATAATATTGTATTAGATAAAACAATAAAAGCTTTTTCTTTTAGACCTTATTTTAAAAAAAACCAAATACCATAATTTTAAAAATACCACAAAGTGGTAAAGTGAATTTGATATTTTAATTTTCACAAACAATAAAAATCAAGGTGGCATTCAAATACCACAAAGAGAGTTTTAAAGTTGTATTTAGTCTTACTTGAGGTCTTTGTACGCTGTTAATGGCACAATGGAGGCATAGGGATGAGTGAATATAGAGGATGTATATGGGGTGTAAGAGACAAGGTAAGGGTTAAACCACAAATAATGAATTTGAGAGCCTTAAATATGCCAAGGTGATGTCATTTGATGCCTTTTCCTAGTTTAAAGACAACCAATGAACAACATCATTGCTATCAAGGTCCAACCAATAAAAATGAAAGGGGGGAATGATAAAATGGAAGAAAACCAAGGTCAATGAGTTGGAGAAGAGAACTGATGCCTAGTTGAAGTGGTGGCCATGCAACAAAATATGAGTGCCTAAAAACACAACATATCTGATTGGTGATTCTTGGTTGGAGGAAGGCAATGGAAGAATGAAACCAACAAGTCAATAATCCCTTAAACCACATATAGACTGAATGACATACCTCATAATGTATATTCAGACCATTGGAAAAATATGGTCTAAGTGTTGAATCTAATCAACTAAGGTTAAACATTGAGGCATTATGCCCAGATCTATACTACGTTACAAGATAACATAAACATGACCGTAATTTCTCATGCAATTAGGTTGATTTGACTGAATAGATAGTTGCTCTCATGGTTTAGAACTGAATCAATAAAGCCTACCTATAAACACATAAGATACCAAGCCAAGAATAAATCCCACATAACTACATGCAAAAAAAAAACCCTATAATTTTTTTTTATCAGAATAAATCCCAAGTTTTTTGAGATTTAAAAAAAAATGCCTGAATGTTTTTTGAAAACCCTCTAAGATATGCATTAAACAATCCAAAGATTTAAAACTAAAGCTTACACCATAAAACTAGACATATAATTACCAGGGTGGATCTGATACCATATTGGGGTCGAATCCAAGGTCTGGATAAGTCGAATACATGAGTAGAGTGAACACACAAGCCAAACAAGTGCACAACATGAATTAGTTGAAAGCAAATGAAATATGCAATGTGAAAATTTTACACCAAGAGATTGGATCCAAAACCAAACTTGCATTACAAAGCTCACAAATGTGAGAACTACACATAGGAGAGTGTTGAGTAACTCCTCCACTAAAGGTGGTCAAAATTCCCTCAGAATAGAATAATAACTCCTCAAAAGGTGGTCAATAGAGCGAAGAATAGAGGAGTAACTCCCATACCTAGAATAACCAATCAAGGGAGTTACTTCTTAGTCATCTGGTCAACCTGTACATCTAAGCAAGCTTCTCCATGAAAGTAAGAAAACTCCAAGTGAGGTAAAAAATCCCATGATAAATAAATATGGGAAAATAATAAACCCCTACTCTAATATGGATGATGTAGGTTATGTAAATACAACTGCTAAACTGAATCTAGGTTTGTTTTAAGATAGCCCCCCCCCCCCCCGCCCCAACACATGGTATCACCTGAAATACCCTATCATCACCACTCACCATCACTACTAAGTGCACATTGAGATATTTCACCACATGCATGTTATTTATGCCCTTGACCCTTCTTCAAGGGGTTTGAGTTTGGTGTTTATGTATTTTGTTAAGCCTATTTTAGTTGTTCCAAAGGTTAATATTTTCATAATATGGATGAACACAAGCTAAAAGATATATAAGGTCAACCTCATGTGGCTGCCCAGAGTCAAGGCTATGATTTGAGATTGCATTGATAGATGTGACATTCTATTGAACTTTGTATGTGTATATTCCCAAGTTTCATCGAGTCAGGGGTCTTAGTATGATGTTTATGTATGTTATTAACCATGATGCATTTTATCTAGGTGTCAATATATTGGCATTATAGATGAATGGAATTTATAAGATAGAATCTATAACCTCAATGTATTATCCCAACATCAATGACATTTCATTATTCATTTGAGTTTTAAATGAGACGTGAATCCCTACTGCAATCAAATCGGCCTCATGATGCCCTCATCCACCCCTGACAATATAAAATAACCAATCATAGATGTCACTAACTTGCTTTGATATAAATGACATGTATCATTCTATAGTGTTGTTATATTGGCATGACAATTTAAAATTTAATGTAGTTGCATGTACAGGTGTAAATTAAATGGGATAAGTATTATCCATATGTCGGCATAGAGAATGATTATTTTCTTCCAAATGGTAATGTGTCATTCAATTCTAATATTATATTATATTATTATATTATATTATTATATGGGCCCCTTATTGTAAGATATCACCGAGAATACCTTATTAATACCCCACAATATTATACCCAATGCATGTTAAAAATTACATATTCTTTATCACCTTACCCTTTCTTATGGGGTTCCTAATTTGGTGTTCTTGTATGAACCAGATGTTAATATATTTGTATCATGGATGAACATAAGCTATAAGGTAGTCTTTGGTACCTCAATGTCTTATCCACACATAAATAGAATCTTAATGTGAATTCAAGACACACATAGAATGTGAAGCCTTATCACAATCAAACCATTACTCATGATGCTCTCATCCACCCTTAATAATAGAAATGACTGATTAAAGAAGTTTTCACCTTGCAATCTACATGCCCCTTTACAATGTGTGTAAGTCACGTAAATCCATCAAGTAGCCTAAATATGTTTTTAGTGTATGATATGGGATCTATAGTGTTTGATATCACATGAAATACCCTATAATTTATAAAGGAGACATGTTAGTGTCAGATTATCTTATTGTAGAGAGTTAGGGTTTGAGCCATAAAAAGTGATACAGATCCTATGTGTGAGATCTAGATACATCAAAAAAAGGTGATAAAAAACCCATAAAGACCTAGGTGGTTAAATCTTGATGAAACATACATTTCATAAAGGATATTTGAGTCAAGATTCAGATAGTACCATCGACATAAGTGTCAATAGGTCAACACAAATGTCTAGGCAGTCAGAAAGAATATTTTCATACTCTGATGACTAGTTCTTGAGTATCATACATCATTTTTCCACACATATACATATAATACTATCTAAAAATCACAACATAATATTTCTATTATTTATTATTCATTATTATGCAATCAAATACTATTTGGCATTGCACTTTCTATATTTAGCATTTTTTCTTAACTCAACACTGAAATTAAATATAAAAAACTGAATTATTTATTTAGCCTAATTTTATGAATATTTTAATCCATTGTTGTTTAGGTTATTTCCCATTAATTGATTCCAAAAAATGGTTAAGCATTTGGTGAATCTGACATTTGATTCTTCCTATCAAATCCTAGTGTGCCATATGGTTTTTTGTTTTCTGAGTTGTTAATTTTTTTTCTCAAAAAATTAGATTGCTTTTAAAATTCAAAGGACTAAATTATGTTTATCAAAATGCATACATATTGTAACCTTTAATATATCAAGTAAATCATGATAGTCATTGATTTTTTTAATTTCAAACATGATTACATTAATTATAACTTTGCTTAAATAAAATCAACAAATTACTACACATAAAGCGAGCAAGATAATACAAGATAATAATCTAAAGCCTTATCATAATTATTATTTCAATACCATTGATCCCTTATCTATATTTACTAGGTGCCAATGTGCATTTGATATACCCTTTGTACCACCTAAATATTATTTAAGTGACAACTACCATCATGATCCCATTATTCACCAACAACTTATATAGGATTCCACAGTCCACGTCGTCACTCCATGAAAAGGAAAATGTGCTCAACCTATTCAACCACCTGTTAATATATAATAGGTCCCCCCTAATCTTAGTCTAGTGATTAATTCTAATGTCTATGATATGATTGAATAATTAAGTAATACCAATGCTAAGATATCAATTCTTAAACATTTTAAACAATCAACTATTTATAAGGATTTATTATATGAAGCCTTTTGTGAAACCTAAGTACCAAGGGATATTTAACCAACTTATTTTGTGGATATTATTCAAGATATTAAAGATAATTACAACCTCAGAACTTTTGACTACACTAACTTACCCTCAAAGGACATCATTGATCAGTATTTACCTTTATTCATACAAGTTAATATTCAAAATAAGGGAATCAAGAGAGTGATCATTGATAATGGACTAGGATTAAACATTTATAGCATAGATTATTTGAAAATAATGGGTATTAATCTAGATGTGATTCAAAAATTAGACGTACATATCAAAGGATTTGATAATTCATACAACCCACCTATTGGTCAAATCACATTAGATGTGACATTAGGGAAAAAATAGTACAATTTATTTTTCAAGTAATATCTCAATCATTGAATTATAACTTAATCTTAGGTAGACCTTAGATACACCTCATGGAAGTTATACCATCCACATTACATAGATGTGTAAAATTCATACATTATGGACTATGCCTACAAATGATGAGCCCTTTAAATTTTTACATTTAGACACATCAAAATTTCCTCACATGTTACCACCTAAATAATTAATCCCAATTCGGAGCATAGCCACTAATGAGATAGGTCAATAAAATAAAATGGCACATGTTTCTCATGATACTCATAAATCACTAACACTCGAAGCACACATGGTTGAACATAAGGACAAGAATATAGAACAAATTCCATTGTAATAGGAAGTAATAATATCACAACCATAAGGAAATAAAACATTTGAGTTTCCTTTAGTGCTAAGTTATGAAAATTAAGATGGAAAGGGTTCTATTTATTATGATAGTGATTATGAGTTTCCTCATGATATGATTGATGAAATTCTACACATGCTTAACTTTAAACCACTTGAGAATATATCACATGATTTATTCACACCCATAGGCCCTAGTACATATAGGCTAAATTCAGATAAGGGCAAGGCAAAAATCACCGATGAACATGTGAATAATTGTTATACCATTCATCCTTCTTGGTTATAAGATTTAAGTCAAGCCTACATGGGACAAATGTAAATACTTCACATGAATAATTTGGAATCCTATTTTACTATAAAGTGTCCATGATAAGAGAATCTAACTATTATTTAAAATATCAATGGATCCTATTTTGAGCATCTTGAGGTTGATACAAATAGTTGGAGCATAGTTTGTAGCATTTCCTCTTTACAATAGTTCAAATATACTATAGTATGTTTTCAACATTCCCCATATTTTATAGAATCTAATGGATACATTCAATAACCTATTTCATGTGGACCAAAAGTGTTCCCAATAATTATATGTGTTATAGATTATGAGCCACATTTGACATTTTGTTTTGGTCAACATTAGTTGGTTGATATGAATGCAATAGTGGATGCTACCAATATTTGCCTTGTTTTTCCTTTTGAGGGTGAGAAATTTTAAAATCTGCATGATGGATATAATCATAAACCCATACCAACTATTGATGGTGAATACGTGCAAGTAAACATTGAAGAACTAGCAATCATTCAATATACATACATGTATCAAGAAAATGGATAATAGGTGGTATTATACTCGTTGAGGATGAGGAATTATTAGATTAAGCAACATAAAATTCGCAAACATTCCAAAAAAAAACAAAAAACCAAAAAAATAAAAAATTTAATAAAATACAAAAACATTCAAATAATAAAAAAATAATAAATGTTTAGCATTTCACATGTTTACTATTTTTTGCATATGCCATTTACTTTATGTTAGTAGTTAGCATATAATTTATATACACACATGTTTAATGGGTACTTGAGTGTGATATGGGCATACTTTAGAACCATGATACTCAAGCATCATGTTGGAACTTTTCTCTTCTAGTGTGATACATTATGTTGGGGGCATCTTGCTTCTATATGATCATGATTGAGATAAGTTATATTATTTTATGATCATTTTCCACTCTCACTGAGTTTATGTATCTCACACATGCATATACTCATGATTGATATCTTACATAATGTATTTGATATGATAGTCTATATGATGTTTTGATAACACATGTATGCAGGGACTAGTATGACATGCTTATGCTAGTTGCTTATATCTCAAGACATCATCTATTTACATTAGATTACTTGCATGTACTTATTGTTTGCTTCTTTATCTTTCTTTCGGAACATTTGAACATGTTTCTTCTTTTTGTCCATAGTTCCCTAAGTATTTCTTGTTTATTAGGTGTGTGAAAATTTGCACATGTCTTCCAATTGAGTGTGTAACATTTGAACATGCCACTTATTTATGGTCTTCTTGGACCCCTCTTTTTTTGACATTTGAGTACTCTTGTGTGTGTGCTCAATTATTTGCTAAGATTTTTATCTTTTATATGTTTCCATGTCTTATATCATACATATTAAGGATTGATATGTATGTATAAAAATATTCATTGATATATCTACTTCGACATGACGCTACTATATGCTTCTTAACTACATGATTTACAAATGTACAACATAGTTATCTTATCATTTTGATATAAAGTGATTATAAATTTTGAAAACCACTCACCTCAAAATTGGGGTATATCAGTGAGGGCATGTCATAGAAGACATGAATCCACATATATACAATTGATAGAATGGGTAAATTTTGATTTAGTTTACATGGTGTACATGATTCAAATAAACATTTGGGTCATAATTTTATGCATTAGGCATAGATTTGGTATAACATTTTTCAAAATTTTGATACATATTATACACATGTTATAGAGCAAATGTTACATTTTGACAGATAATTTATCATGAGACACATTCACTATGCACATGTACCAAATTAAAAAAATACTTTCAAATTATATACACATTTATGCACTGACCTCAACAAGATGAAACATTTGGGCCTTTATCAATCTGCATATGTTGGCTCATTTTTAGTAGTAAAATCAAGATTCTAAGCCATTTATGGACTTATAACTACTTATACTATTACATCTTCACATGGTTATACCATTTGACTCAGGTGAGATTAGCCAGATTGGCTAGATTGGTTTACATTTGAGTTGTGTGATTGAGATTATGTGTTCTCTATGAAATTGGCATAATCTATCCTTATACTAGATCAAGGGAATGATCATCCTCCATTTATCCTCTTCACATATCCAAGGTTTAGTTGTGAATCTTTATCCAATGGTTCAACTAGGAAGCATCTCTACCAAGTCAAATTACTAAGGGGAAACACGATTACATTGACACACATGTGTACTCCTTCCTTTCTCTCTTTATTTCAAGTAATTTAAATTAATCAAATTCATATTATATGCACTAAGTACACCTATAATATGTCGTCTTTAGAAGTCATTCAAATATAGCAAAATCAAGTGGGCTTAAGCAAAGACAAGGTGTATTATACACACTAGGGTAAAATTTTCTTTCCTTTAACCCGGTAATTTAATCTTTATGCATTAATAAATTAAAGGGCGGGGGGGTGGGGGGGTGGGGCAGAAATGTAGATGCTTAAATTTGGAGTTATATGTTAAACTAGTCTTGTACACTTGAAAAATATCTCTCAAGTCTATACCCTTCGATTTGAACTTCCTTGGATCCAAAAGGCTCGCATTCACCACCTCACTATGTCTAATCACTTATTTATTAGTCTAACTTGATTAATCTAATTATATAGATCACTTGTAACATTGAACACATAAAATATGATATATATCCTTCACCATCAGTTGCAGAACCCTAGTAACTTTCCTCCGTCCTAGATAATTATGTTTAGGTTTGAAAATTAGAATTGACACTACTATTCCTCGTCTAATGAAAGTGTCCTCACCCTAAGAACACTCAAATTTTCAAATATTTTGATGTGTATGAGTTGGCCAAAGATTGTAATTAACACTTAAATGCAGATCTTTTCAAAATAGATAGTATAAATACAAGTCAAAGTCAATTCATTTGGACATCAATCAATCACCTCTCAAGCTTAGACATACTATTGAATTTCAAAGTGTAAAACTAATCTATTATACCCTATTCAACCCTATTTACATATTAGTCATATGATCAGTCATGCTACAAGTCTGAAGCACTCAAAATATAGCTCATGAGCCATATTTATCAAGTTATAAGCTAGATCATTACATGCATTCATATATAACATTCTAAACTATTGTTCACACATATACCAACAAATATGGGATAATTACATATGTTTGGGGCCCTATTCAAAGTATTGGATAATATAGGTAGTGTTCATTGACAGAGGGGTATTTGAGTTCAGTTCGACATTGTGAGCCTACTAACCCATTTTTAGTAGGATAACCTAACCTAAGTTGGAGAGTTAGGGTTTAAGCCATAAATAATGATATAGATCCTATGTGTGGGATTCAAATACATCAGAAAAAGGTGAAAGAAAACCTAGAAAGACCTAGGTGGTCACATTTTGACACAATGAACATTCCATATAGTACAATTGCATCAAAATTCAGATAGTAGCATCGACATAAGTGTCCACAAGACATTACAAGTATATAGGTATCTATAAAGAATATTTCTAGAAAATGGTTCTTAAGCAGTAGATAACCTAATTCCATACCTATACATTTCAAATATATCTATGCATCACTACATAGGCTAACTATTGTTTAGTCTTAGTGATTATGTAATCAAAATATTATTTGGCATTTTTCATAATTCAACATTGAAATTAAATATCATGAACATAATTATTTAATTGTCCTAATTTTAGGAATAGTTTACTCCATTGTTATTTAGGCTAGCCCCCGCTTAACTCTTTCCAAAAAGGGTTAAACAATTTGAGAGAAGGAGAGCTTGACAAAATGGATTAATAGAGCACGCATGTCATTGATCAATTTAATAATTGACCAACAAGGATTGGATGAATTTCTAAGGAAATTTACTAAATTCAATGAATCTCCCTCTATGACTATTCTTTTACTAATTATTACCAGATTATTGGGTAGAATGGGGACATTTCCATTCTACAAAATATAATAATATTATAATCCTAATTTATAATTTTTTATTTGTTAGTTAGATTCTTATGTATAATGGGCACATGCCCATTCTAAAAAAGATAATCATATTACATTTGTAATTGATAATTGCCTATATTCTTAGATTCTTGTGTATAATGTGCACATGCCTATTCTACAAAAAATAAGAATATTGGCCTCCTAATTTATTATTGAATAATTGTTCCTTAGATTATTGATATGTATAATAGGCACATGCCCATTCTACAAAAGATAAGAATATTGGCTTCGTAATTGATAATTTCCTATATTCTTAGATTGTTGTGTAGAATGGGCACATGCCCATTCTATAAAAGATAATAATATTGGATTATTAATTAATTATTGCCTAGTTATTCTTATATTCTTGGCATGTATAATGGGCACATGCCCATTCTATAAAAGATAAAACTATTGACTTCTTAATTGATAATTGCCTATATCCTTAGATTCTTGTATAGAAATGACATGTGTCCATTATAAAAAATATAAAAATATTAACTTTTATATTAATAGTTTCCTATATTGTTAGATACTTTTAGAATGGACACATGCCCATTCTAAAAAAGATAATAAAATTCGTGTTGTGACCAACATGTCCCTTTATTCCTAAGAGATCTATGAGAAATACCAAAATCGAGTCCTCCAAACTTATGTATTAATCTTCAAAGTCGGTACCATGCCTAATGAATGATGCTTAATCAAGTTTAAATCCATTTATTTTTTTGAAATTATTTATGATCCCTCTCAATCAATTCCTTTCCTTATGTTTTATCATGGGTTTCTTTGTATTTTTAAAGTTATCCTATTGGCACTTTTCAATGGTTTTATACTTATTATTCCCAGAGGGTATACTAAAGCCTTCAATATGATTTAACCTTCGATTAAACTTTGCATTTTGGACCAATTAGAATGCATTGTTTTTGGTGCATAAAAAAATTGCATTTCTTCAAAAGTCAAGTTACACAATTCTTAACAAAAAATAAGAAAAAAAATATTTATTTTTGTTTTCATTGGCTAGAATGTTTTACATGTTATTAAGGGGAAAATGGATGATGCCATCCATAGTATCATGTTAGATTTGTCAATAAAAAATAAATATGGTGGCAGGGTCATGCAAGTCACAAGGCTCAAAATTTTTAGCAATCCAATTTGTGTTTCTTTCACAAAAAGGGGTTGAAAATAAAAATATTTTTTTTGGTTCATGATTTTTCATGCAATATGATACCTATCTTGGCATGGGCTCACTCTCCACCCTACCAAATTAAAATGTAAAAGAAGCCATTTCATTACCAGGCCTTGAAAATGTTTATCAGGAAGCTTTCATGGCAATGAAAAATAAAACACATTCCATTGTTAAACTGGCATCCATTGATTCTCCATCCATAATCTGAGCTACTCATTACTTCCTAAAAAAACATTGATATTCTCTGTAGAGAGGGCATGGCCACCATTGTTAGGCACATAGTCATCTGCCCAATTGAGCCATCTTTTGGTTTACATCTTGTGGATATAAATCCTAGTTTTGGTGCAGGGATGTGTGCATGTAGAAGATGTCACCTAACAATCTTTCTGGGCTTTTGATTTGTTATTTAGTTTTGCTCATTGCCCATTTTTTTCTTGTACTGAAGATGAGAGAAAAATATGAGGGTTTTGAGTGTTTGAAGGCTTCTGAAGGTCTAGTTGTGACAAAAATATGGGTTAAAATAGTGTTATTTGCTTTTGGTGGGGTTCAAAGGTGGGGCCATCGGTGGGGGTTAGAATGACCCATGGAGATATTTTTTTTAATAGCATGGTAGGCAGAGGAAGGGGTAGTGGCAATCAAGAAGGTATTCATGAATAAAAATTATTAGAGTTTTTTCCCTTTGTTGTTTATCTATGGATTCTAATCTCAAGTTTGCGGCGCTCCATATTTTGTGAGACCAATTTCACTAGACTCTGAGGTTAGTGATTTTCTTCATTCACAATAATGTCCTCATTTTGCTAGTTTTGCATAGTAATTTTTGAGTACATTGGTTGATACTTTTGTCATCTTTTCCTTTTATTTTTATTGATGTTGAACTTGCTTGGCTGAAGTTGAATCTGTGTATGTAAATCCCAAGTAGAAGACTAAACTGGGTCTTTAGTGAGGCGCCTTTTTATGACTTCATGTTGGAGGTTTGATTAGCTTTGGAATGTCTTAGAAATTAGAACTTATTTTGAAAATGTGTCATTTTAGTTATGATTGGACTTAGATTTTTTGTAGAGAGCTTGGTTCCATTGCCTATTAGGTTTGCTATTTTCATTGTACATTTGGCCACCATCCCCATGACTGGATCTGGCATCAACCCTTCAAGGAGCTTTGGAGCTACTGTGATTTATGGTGGTGATAAAACATGGGATGACCCTATAATTATCTATGTTACTATGAGCTCAAAATACATGTTGAAATCACTTGTCTGAAAACATGTGTTAGTTATATTGAAGTTGATGTCCTACTCTATTGCAGTTTTAAAGTTTTTTTTTTTTTTTGGTTTTGTGGAATCTTATAATGGTGGTCAAGACTCAATATAATGAAATCACAACCCATATGAATTTTCATGCTTACTTTACTTTTCCACAGGGAAATTTTGTTAAACAATGTTTTTATTATCATTTCAAGGAAAAATAAATGCTTAGGAACCCCATGTTTCCAAGTTCAAAAACTCTACACAAATTATTCCAAATACCCATGCTTTAAAACCAAAGCTTTTGGAAAAATCATGTTTTATTCTTGGAAAAGCTTACATTCGGTAGATCAAGCTTTCTTATCATGACCCATAAAATTTATTCATTTTGTTGGAAAGGATCTAGTAAAAAGATGGTGGTTGTAAGAATTTAGTTTGATCTAGTACTTATATTTAATCTAACCTCCTAATGTGATTGCTCTTTTATGCAGTGTATTTTTTGGATAGGTCCCTTTATTGGAGCTATAGTAGCTACTTTGTACCACCAATTCATTCTAAGGCCACAGCCTTAAAATCCTTGGGATCATTCCACAACAACCCCAATGTGTAAATCAGTAACACTATTACAATTATAGTTGTTTATGCTAGTTTGTAGGTTTGAAATAAGTAATTACCATGAAGGGGTATGCCATTCTCTGGATGAGATGAGGGATCACTATGGACATGAGAGTTGTGGGTATAATATTTTGATTTTTTTTCACAAACTCATATTTGGGAATACTAGTTATATGTGTTGTTCTAAGTTGCAGTAAAGCAAAACAGTTGGTGGTAGGGTTTACTCCTCTTGGGATTGAGTTTAGTGCATCAAGTCTTAGCATGAGTATAATTAGAACCAATAATCCCCTCTTTAATAGAGGCAAGAATAATTTTTCATGAATCCTATGTTTCTTCCTCCCCTATTTCAGCTTATCAGGGGAAAGCCCCCTTTTCCTCCTACATTATTTGATCTTTCACACAACCATGCCATGGAAACATAATGAAATTAATCAATGACATGCCCAACATGGAATGACACTCTCTTTAAACAACGTGAGTTGCAATCTCAACAATCCATAGGTAGAATTGGAAATTTTTTAAAAATAATTAAGGTTTGTTGCATGATAAAAATATTTTTTCTTCTTTTAGTTTGAAAATAAAAAAAGTCAGTTATAGTTTTTATTTTCACAATCATGACATCATATGTTTATCTCACATTTTCATTGTAAATTAAGCCATCGAACATAGTTAATTCTTTTATACTATTTTAATAGTTTAATGAAATGCTCCAATTTGGAAGCATACAGAATAACCCTGGAACAAATAAATTACGCATGTGGATGAAAGTATTTCCTTTTGTATTTGTCTAATAGTTCAATGAAATGTTCCAATTTTGAAGCCTATGACATAAGCCTTGCACAAAGAATAAGAGGAATAAAATTTATGACTCTTAGTTATATTTTGTAGTCATTGAGATGCAATTTATACTGGTCTAATAGGTTAATGAAATGTTCCAATTTTGAACCCTACGAAATAAGCCTTGAACACAAAGGAGTAAATAAAACATTTAGTTAAAAAATATAATAAAAGTGATGACCTAAACTGTAGTAATTATTTTTTCCTACAATAATTTTGTGATATATTTTTTAATTTAAATTATTTTAGATTGAATGTTTCTTGTATTTACTTTTAATAATTATCTTAATATTATCAAAATAATCTTGATTGGTTATAATACTTAATTTTCATTTTGGTGAGAAAGGATAAAAAAAAGCAATACAAAAAACAAGCGTAACTATTTAAAAACTAAGTATCCTTTTAATCCAACAACATTTCTTCTAATGACTCAACTTATAACAAATTTAATTATATTTTCAATCTACAGGGGCTTGGCACATAGCACCCTTGTTTTTTTGGGCACTAACCATTTCCTTTGTAAAATTCGTTATTGATGTGACATGTCCCAATATCATGAAGTGGTACTCTCTAAATCCCTTGAACATTGTGAAAGTCATTATTGATGTGGTAGGTCCTGATATATTGAATGGGTACTCCCAGAGTTCCAATCAACACCTCTTAGAGATTATTTGTGATAGGTAAGCTTACTTTTAAATTCAAAAGATTCAATTAACTTGATATTTATATGCTTCCGTAAGGTTTCAAGGATGTCATAAATCTATTCTAACTAGGACCTCAAACCTAATCACAACATACCACCTATATAGTTAACACCTATAGCATAGTGATGTAAATATATCCTTAGATGACAATAAATACAATATAACATATGAACAATCACCCAATCAAAAAGGTCCATGTGTAATACCTTACTCCCATGAACCCACATACCATTAAGAGGACTTTATGGAGTAGTAGCAAGAGGGTACGGTGTGAGATGAGCTAACCAATCAATGTGGAAGAAGTGTCTCACCTTTCTTGTGAGGGAATGATGTGTGTCATAGTATTGTACATCTCTGAGTCTCTTAACCTAATTAGAGAATGACACATTACATTTATATGCCACTAAGGATGTTAGATAATAGTATAGTTCAAGAATTGTTTTCTAGTCAAAAGTTTCCATGTGACATATGTATTCCTCTATTAAGACTTCAAAATAAATGTATGTCATGTCACTCGTTCGTATACCTAGATTTCTATACAAATGAGACCATGTCTCCAATATAATGTCAAAGGGGGACCCTCTTGATGTCCACCTTGACACCCCAAATGATACTTGGTAGACTCCACAAGATCCCCAAGCACCAAGGGAAAAAAATATCACATCATTCCCAACACACCCTAAAAAAATAAAAAGTCAGTTAGGTGCTACCCTCAACATATTCAGAAGGGTCAAATATCACCAACTAGGCAAATCACATTATCGATAATGGCTTTAAATATTAACTAGATCTTTAAACATTGATTAAAAATGAAAAAGGGTGGATATTTTGAATAACGCCACTCAGATTTATTATGAGTCTCATGAATGCCCATCTCTATTATTGTGATCCCAATTGTGATAACTCCAAGAAATAATTTAAGTGAAATTTTAGGATAATTAGTTAGAGCTCAAGTTATCTTTTAATCAAACAAAGCCTATGCTATTTGTCCATATAGCTTGCCCTTGTCAAAATAGTTTATGCAGTTCTCTAAGATCCAAAATCATTGATGACAACCCCTTATTCATATCCCAACCCCACTCAAGATTTTATGAACACCAAGTTTATTTAGGGGATTGTCATATTCAAGAATTATAGTGAGGTTTTCAAAGTAGTTAATGGAGTGCGAAAGTTATCAAGTAATGATGAAGACAATGAAGAAGAAATTGAGTTATTTGATAATGTAGCAACCATCTACCACTTGGGACTCCCCAAAGCCACTAGGTTTCCCTATGTGATGATCTATTTTATAACATGCTCAAGTTATTTGTGTGTATGAACAATTATGTCTAGACAGATAATGTCAAGCAACAAATCATTGATATCTTAGGGATTGATTTCAAGAAATACTACCATCTTCCTAAGCCCAACATTAATTTTGATAGAAATACTACAATTTCCCATAATATTTTTTGAGTTATAATTAAGTTAGTCATTAGGACCTAGAATGGGATTCTATGCGACTAGGTGGTGGGGCTCATTGACAAGTTTGCATAAAATGTCAAAGCATGATTTTGAGTATTAGTATAAGTTTATTAGTTAAATAATATTAATTCTAACCTGTGGATGATGTTGTGTGGATTGGGGAATCCATTTTTGTAGAGGGTATATTGGACTTTATTTTAGCAAGAAAATAAAAGACATTGAAGCACAAAAGCCTATATTCTTAGATTCTTGTGTAGAATGGGCACATGTCCATTTTATAAAAGATAAAAATATTGGGTTCCTAATTGACAATTGCCTAATTATTATAAGATTCTTGTGTATATTGGGTACATGCCCATTATACAAAAGATAAGAATATTGGCTTCCTAATTGATAATTGCTAAATTATTCTAACATTCTTGTGATAATTGATAATTGCCTATATTCTTAGAGACTTTGTTGTGACCAACACACCCTCATAACTAATAAAAATAAGGACCCATTGAATTAATAATGAATCACTACACACTAATAATAGGACCTTGTAGATTTTAAAACTAGATTTTGTTTGATAAACTAGTCTTGCACACTTAGAATAAATCACTCATAGCTCAATCCTTATGTTCACAACCTCTTTGAAGCTAAAAAGCCCACATTCACCATCTCATTGTGCCTAAATATTTATCTTATAGCTTGGACCTAATATTTTAGTTATCTAAATCACATATATCCCACAATATGCTTAAAATTTGATAATATCCTTTAGTTATAAATCTTTGTCCAATCTCTATTCTCTTAAACACTACCATCCATATTAGGACACTAGTGTCGATGTAAGTGTCCAGTTCTAATGTTAGTGTTTATATCTCATAAATAATCAAATTTTAAAATATTTCAAAATGTATTGGTCAAAGTGTCTTAATCAAATTTCCCATGATAATCATTTCAAAATGTATGGTATAAATACAAAACCAAGCTAGGGCATTATTCATCTAGAAAATACCTAGCAAGCACTTATAAATATCACTAAATCATATGCACAATTGAGTTATATTTTCCTATTATTCCTTATTCTCAAATCATTCATAGGTTAAATCTTCCTATAAGTCTGAAGGATTCAAATAATATCACATGAGTAGTATTTATCAAGTTGAAAGCTAGATCACTACATGCACTTGCATTTAGCATACTTCACCATTGTTCACAAACAAGCCCACATACGTGGGATAACTACATCAGTATAAGGCCCTCTTTAGAGTCTATGGATATGTAGGTAGCATTCATTAATAGAGGGGTCTTTGAGTGTTAGGAACCCGTGGAAGCACAATTGATTACTTTTCTTATAAGCAATTAAACACGGAATTATACCAGATTAAATAAGTAACTAGAAACTTGTAATAGCAAAGAATTTGAGAGACAATACACAATCTTGTATTAAATATACTTCAGAAGAAAATACAATAAAGAAGATGCCACTTCTTCTTCCACCACTAAGGCTTGCCACACCTCTAGGACTTCTTCCCTCTCTCTCTTGCTCAACCACAACTCAACACACTGAGTTGTTATCCCCTCCTTGAATGCTTCAATTGATCTCCTTGACCTTACACCTTGCAGATCTCCTTGACCTTGCTTCTTGCTTCAATGCTTTACTTGCCTTCTCTTAATTAATTACATGCCTCATGGGTCTCTTAAATAGGATCCCATGCATACAATAATTAGACTTCTAATTACAATAATTAGAAACACAGACTCAAGACTTAAATTAGCCTTCAACATGCAAACACTCTCGAACTACTTAAATTAGATGAGTCTAATTTTGGAAACACATTCTAGAAACCACATGCAGAAGCTTGCACACGCACAGGTTACCAACGTTGATTGCTGTCAGTCTGCTACTGACCGACGTCGGCCGATCCTCAGTCCCTGCCTGACCGACGTCGGCCGTACTGTCGACATCGGTTGTTATATGCACTCAGCAACCATCTGATTAGCTTTAATGTGAAGCTTTTAGCTCCATAACCCAACAATCTCCCACTTGGAGATAAATAGATACACCTGTACAGCATCCTCCACTAACCATTTTAGGCACCTCCATCTTCAAGCTCAATTCTAAAGACCATCCACCACACATTCTGTGATGCTAAACCTGTCAACCAAGTCCACTGATACATCTAAACTTTCTAACAACTCCCACTGCTTGGGAAAACTAGGCCTACACTAGACCTTATGTGATTTCGAACACTTGTTCAAAGCTAAGCTTGAACTGTCTAGCTTTTGGTGTGATCACCGATTTTGCATCCTGCACCTTGAACCTCACTAACACCTTCTTCACATCAGCTCCCACTTGAGACAAAACCAACCTATGACATTTCATGTCTCTTATGCCAAAGAATTTTGCTGCTCCAAATTCTTCATAACATACCTCTGAAACTAACTTTACCTTTAGTTCAGTCAAATCCCTGTATGTATAACCCTACAACAAGTAACACAATACAATAACAGAATAATGTTGCAATCATTATCCACCTAGTAAAATAAAAACACAATGGTCACATTGACCTTGACTAAAGCCATGCTTAGCCATATCCCTGTCAAACCTGTACCACTGTCCTGCAGCTTCCTCAAGACCATATATCCTTGGCCTTCCGTCTCACGTATCCATTCCCACTCTTCTTTATCTTGAACATCCATTCGTCTCTCAGTGTTTTCTTCTAGCTGACAACTCCACCAAAAACTCCTGTTTGGTTCTTCTTTAAAGAATCACATTCCTCATCCATGCCTAGCTCCCACTGTTTCCTGGATCTACCTGTTCTGCTTCTTTAATAACTTCCTGATTCTTGACCATCAATGAGCAACAAGTAGTGTAAAGAAGGGAAATGATGAATTAGAGGCTTACTTACCACTTCAGTCCTCCTTATGGGTGCTTGAGACTTCTTGACAGCTTGCTGTCCGCCCAAATCCGTCTCAGTGATCGATCTCGGCCATCTCCCAGTCTGCTCCGACCGATGTCGGTTCCCTGCACTAACCCTGACTGCCGACGTCATTTCCCTAGCTGACGCCAGTGTCCCTCTTGCCAACATCGGTCCTTCTGATCGACGTCAGACTTATCCTGCCTGGCCTACCGACCCTACTGGTCTGTACATGACCGATGTCGGTTCCTGTCTGGCCGACGTCAGTTCCATGGAAGCACCGACGTCGGTACCTGTGTTTTCTTGTACTTGATGATTTTTTCATCTTCAAGCTCATCTTGGATCAAAACCCTGTCCATACTGCCCTGCTCAGAATTATTCAGCCCCTGTGACTGACTTTTGTCCATCATCTCCTTCATAAACACCAAGGCTTCCCTGTTCGTGTCAAAAGCATCAAATTTCCTTTTCCTGCACTGAACTCGATCTATGCCTTCTAAATTTGAACTCATACCTTTTGACTCATGAACATGCATCTCCTCCTTATTCATGTGACCAAGCCTATTAAGCCACATCTCTGAATCTACAGCTGAAGTAGATAACTTAGAAGAAGAATTAGTAATACAAGTAGATAGGTAAAGAGTACCTACTTTCTTATCTCTTGCTAAAACAAGTGCACCCTTGGAGACCTTCCAAGAATCCGCTGTGAGGGTTATTGTACATCCCTCATCACCCAACTTCCCTACAGAAACCAAACTCTGCTTCAGAACTGGGACATGCATAACCTCATTCAACACCCATGTGTTGCTTGTCTACAATTCCAACTGCACTTTCCCTTTGCCAACCATTTGACAAGGCATTCCATCCCCTAAATAAAGCACTCCAAAGTCTCCCTAGACATACTCATGGAACAAATCTCTGTTTGGGGATGCATGAAAAGAAGAACCAGAATCTAAAATCCAAGATTCTATCTAATTATCCAAAGAAAGTATGAGAGCATCTTGTACCACAATACTTGCAATATCTGCTTCATCCTTACCTTCATGTTGATTGTCTTTCTCCCTCAACCAACACTCTTTCTTTGTGTGTCCTTTCCTTCCACAATACCAGCAGGTGATACTTCCACTTCTGGATTTGGATCCCTTCTCCATTTTTGACCTTGATTTCCCCTACTCGACCTTCTCTCTTTGCCTTCCTCTGCTTTCAGCGCTTAAAGTGTTCCCTGATGATGATTCACTTGTGCTTTTCCTGTGAATATCTTCATTCAAGATTACACTAACTACATCATCCACATTTAAGATTTTGGAAGCAGACGCAGTATTAGATACTACCATTACCAAACTCTCCCAACTTTCAGGTAATGAGCATAAGATTAAGAGAGCTCTTATTTCATCATCAAAAACAATATTGACTAAATTTAATTGGTTTACCAAACCATGGAAATCACTAAGATGGGTATATACCGATCCTCCTTCCTACATTTGCATAGTAAATAGCTGCTTCATAAGAAATACCTTATTAGAAGCAGAGGGCTTTTCATATATATTTGCCAAAGATTTTATCAACTCTTTCATTGTCTTACACTGTGATAAGTTGGAAATCACAGATGATGCAAGGCTCAACCTTATAGATCCTAGAGCCTTCCGATCAAGAACGCACCATTCTTCATCCTTCATGTCTATGGGCTTGCTTGCAACCCCACCCAACGGTAAGTACAAATCTTTTTGATACAGATAATCCTCTATCTGCATCCGCCAATGTTGATAATTATTGCCGTTAAACTTCTCCATTCGTAGTATACTTTCATCTGCCATTGCTATACTCCCAGAATGACCTGTAATCAAACAATACCTGCTTCTTGCAACCTTATCTCTGATACCAACTATTAGGAACCCATGGAAGCACAATTGATTACTTTTCTTATAAGCAATTAAACATAGAATTATACCAGATTAAATAAGTAACTAGAAACTTGTAACAGCAAAGAATTTGAGAGACAATACACAATCTTGTATTAAATATACTTCAGAAGAAAATACAATAAAGAAGATGCCACTTCTTCCACCACTAAGGCTTGCCACACCTCTAGGACTTCTTCCCTCTCTCTCTTGCTCAACCACAACTCAACACACTGAGTTGTTATCCCCTCCTTGAATGCTTCAGCTGATCTCCTTGACCTTACACCTTGCAGATCTCCTTGACCTTGCTTCTTGCTTCAATGCTTTACTTGCCTTCTCTTAATTAATTACATGCCTCATGGGTCTCTTAAATAGGATCCCATGCATACAATAATTAGACTTCTAATTACAATAATTAGAAACACAGACTCAAGACTTAAATTAGCCTTCAACATGCAAACACTCTCAGACTACTTAAATTAGACGAGTCTAATTCTGGAAACATGTTCTGGAAACCACATGCAAAAGCATGCACACGCACAGGTTACCGACGTCGGTTGCTATCAGTCTGCTACTGACTGACATCGGCCAATCCTCAGTCCCTGCCTGACTGACGTCGGCTGTACTGCCGACGCTGGTTGCTGTCTGCACTCAGCAACCATCTGATTAGCTTTAAGGTGAAGCTTTTAGCTCCATAACCCAACATTGAGGTCAAATTGACTTCACTTGAGCCCACTAACTATTATTTTTTAGATCACATGACTTAATTAGAGGACCTAAAGTTTTGAGCTATACATAGATATTGAAGACCTGTGCATGAAATACAGATAGAAAATAACAATGGAAAAAATTATATATCTAACATGTGTAGGTATAATTTGTAAAAAAGAGTTGATATTTCATACAAAATTAAAGTGTTTAAATTGGATAGAAGCATCGATGCTAGTGTCTTGAATCTGACAATAGTGTCCAAGTTGACAAAAGGATAATTTATAAAATCTAAAGAATCCTTCTTGAGCATCATAATAATTATTTCTACACTTTCACTTCTTAGATCTACCTAGATATTTTTCAATAAGCTAAGTATTTCTTCTTCTTCATAATTATGTAATCAAAATAATGTTTGGCATTGTACTTTTTATATTTAGTTTATTTCTATAATTCAGTACTATAATGGAATACTATAAAATTGAATTATTTAATAGGACTCCTTTAGGAATATTTTACTTCATTGTTTGTTTTAGACTATTCCCCATACCTTATTACAAAAAAGGATAAATATTTGGTGAACCAAACCTTTGACTCTTTTTATGAAAATCCTATATTTCTCTAGGGTTTCAACCTTCTCAGGTTTTTACTTGATGTATTTCTTCATATTTGTATCATTTTTATGCAATCAAGGATTAATGCTAGACTAGGTGGTGTATATATAAACATCTAAAGATTCTTATTCTTCCACCTAACATGTCTTAAGCCAATGCCCTATTTATTAAATTGTAGATTTAAGGCCAACTTGTGTTCTTGATCCACCCACACATGGGGATTAAACAAGCCATTTAGCTAAGACCAAACTTTTCACCAATTGATCACTAGCTACATGCACACACAAGATGTCACAAGGTTTATCAATTGGTTTCAGTACCTAGTGAGGTGTATTTGTTCTTTTCTTCTCTCTTATCCCTTTACTAAATTTTGACTTTGATTTTGATATATCATAAGTAAGGATTGATTCTATTCATGTTTCATTTATAGGAAATGCAATGGAGCATGCTTCAAATACTCAGATCTAGATTTATGGGCTTTACCTCTTAGGTAAGTTCATGTATGTTCTTTCCTTTATCCTAGTCATTTCACTTTACTGTATTCATAAAATAAAGTGGGGGGATGTAGTCATCTAAAATGTCATTTGAGTTCCAAGAGTGTTACTTAAGATCACCCATCCCTAACTTATCCCTAGACCTATTTTAGGGCCTATTTAAACACTTACTTAGATTTTGTGTAGGCCACACATAGCCCTAGACATCTCAAAATTAGTATCAAACCTTCCCCTAGGTAGTCAGGTCCCTAGTGCCTCAAGTTATACAACCTAGACATTAGTGTCATCCTTTGGACATTAGTGCCCCGCACTAGTGTCTCAATTTAGTGTTATTATCCTTCTCCCTTGTTTTAGCCCCAACAAATATCTTTTCAATTCCAAAGACACCTAGGGTTGGCTTAAAGCTATTTCAAACCCCACACAAGCACCAAATTAGTATATATAAATTAATTTTAGGCCATTATTTATTGAATGTAAATTAGATACACACAAATAAACTTAGAATAAGTTACCACAATCAAGTTATTGAACCCTATTCTACCCTGCTTCAGTATATAGTCATCTACAACCATCTTACCTTAGTATACACATATTTATAGTCTTAATCTTCACTCAAATCACTCAAACAATAATTTATACTAGCTTCACTTGCAATAGCACTTAGGTGGGGAGAACTAAATTGGGCTTGATCCCTCTTCAAAGTATTGGTATGTAGGAAACTCTCATCATAATGAGGTTTTGAGGATGTCCAACCAACCTAGATAACATCACATTATTGATAATTATGGAAATAGATTGCCCTAACCACATGGAGATATAATGTTTTGCATGTAAAACCAGTCAAAATAGGTCATAAATAGTGAAGTAGGGTTTGTCTACATAAGAACAAGCTTAGCAGACTCAAACACAACTACTTCTAGAAGCACAAATCAAAGAGGACATTAGCATCAAAAGTAGACACTAGTGGCACAATGATACTATCCAAAGTATGACGATATTGTTCAGGAGGGTTTCTAACACTTGTATCCTATTTGTGACACCCAGACTTATTTTAGATTTTAGATCCTTCATCTTAGTCAATTTCTAGATAAGTATTTATTTGTGTCATTCATTGATATTTTTATAAATATAAGATCATGTCAATTCCTACATAAATTAGTGGCTATATATATTTTGTATTTTATACCTTGATTTACTATACTTAGACCCTTCAACAAAGTAGGGCTTAAACTCCATAACACTTAAAATTTAAATCAATTTCATTGATAGTTATGGAAAATTGTATCTACATTGTTTTTATTTCTTTTTTCTAAAACTATTGGTATGACGATGAATATGCAATTTTGCCAAGTCATTTTCCATAACATCAGTATTACAAGTTATGTGTATGTCTATAAGATCTATAATTTTTGAATTTTGTTTTTTACCATATGTCGATGCATCTTCGATTCATACTAGACAATAGTCATGAGCATTTCCTTTGCATTGAAATTCTATTACACAAAAATAATCTATAATTTTGCCTAGGAACAAATAATCTACACATAACATTTGCCTCAATGCATTTATATTATTTTTATAATAACATGTACAAATGACTGGATTTTTTCTTATAAGAAAAGAAATGTCATTTGCATTATCCAATTCATTTAATGGTGAATTTGAAAATTTTTAGTGTTTTCAATATAATTATTTCAATGCATTTGTTAGTGGTTTCCAAGAATTTTCAACAATTATGAAAGTCAATAAAAATGTTGGAGGCCCTAAATGATGTATCATTTCAAAGTCAAAATTTTAAGACCTTGCATGTAATCAGGTGAAATATAGATATTTTTGAAATTAACATATCCAATTTCTGATTTAAGTAACTTTTCTAAATTTGGCTTGTATTTGATGTAGTTGGCCAAACATTTTCTCCATTTTAGCTGACCTTTTCTAATCTAGATCCTCGTTGTCTTTCCAACTTGGTCTATGATTATTTTGATTGTTTTGGAAAAAAAATTGTAACATGATATAAAAAATAATGAATATCATACAAAAGTTCCCATTACAATATTTGGTGATATGAAAATCTTGACACAATGTCAATGTCAAGAGGAGTACCAAATAAAAGTGTGGGAAAATTTATTTCTTCTGAATATTTATCTTTGAAAATTCCAAGAGGACAATTTCTTTTAGCTGGTGTTATTTCAATTAGCTTGTCCCCCAATGCAACAATACATGAACATGAATTTATAAAACCATGCACCAAAGTGTCATTGGACCTATTTTCACTATTACCACAACTTTTAGATTCATTGAACATGCTAATTTTATTTACATTTTCAATAACTTATGTTGATACAAAGGGTTTCCAATCAGACTTATTTTACACATTATGAGCAATGTACAATTTACTTACACATAGTTGTTGCAATGCTTCCATAATAAGTTTGGAACAAACTCTTTTTAATTGATATGTATTTATGTATTCCAATTGTCTCTTTAAAGCTATTCTAATCATTGTTTTTTAATCTATGGCTTGAGGGAGTGCTTCCTGAATTTTATCAACACTTGACAAGGCATTATTAATTGACTATGTAAAACCAATTTTTGATTGGTTGTATCCTAGTTTTATTAATTGAATAAATTCAATTCTTAGCACAAAAATCCTTTCTCCAAGATCCATTAATAGGCCTAAAAATTTCAATCACTTTTTCAGTCTAATATTAATGGGTGTTACAAATGTAGGAACATTTCCATCTCTAAGTGATTGATTGCATTTTAAACATATTTTTTTTCTTCGAGTGGTTTTACAATTTGGCAGTAATTCTTTGAATGTGTTCTGTTCGTACTGATTAAAATGCTTCATACTATGTTTGAATTGTAATTACTTGCAAATTCCACAAACATGTATGGGTGTGTCTATATTTTTTTGGTTAAATATTTTTATTGCTTTTATTGTTGATAGTTTTTTAAATTTTTTTGTTACATGCTATGTTCTTCAATTGATTTAAAGAGATGGTATGAACATGTAGAAATGTATGCACAACAGAACCACAAGGGTCAAATTATGGATTTATATTCTTATCTATTGTCAACAATTTATAGTGCATGTGTTTTATTTTTAATCCATGTGCAATGTGATTTAATCTATGTAAAAATAGTTTATTTGATTTTCGCAACATTTTTGAACAATCACCAATAGCATAGGGCCTTGCTTTAGTATGTTCTTGCATAGATAAAAATTCATAGTGTACATGCCCTATATTTATTTCATAAAAATGATGTTATATAAGGCTTATAATTGAGCACAATCATTATAGATATTGACTATTTGTGGACTCGTTGACAACCATAGGTAAATGTAGACATCCAATAAATTTTAAAGCCATTGGATGGTGAACCTTTTATAGATCATGAATAAAAGTATCAAAATTGTTTGAACCATTATATTGTTTTGTCATTAGTAGTAAATAAAATTGCTTTGCTATTGTAAATGAATGTTGGTTTCTTGTTTCACATGGTTCAAGTATTGTTGTCTATTTTTGTACTCATCTGAAATGTTACTTGAGTGCCAAGACTGTTATTTAAGATCACCCATCCCTAACTTAGCCCTAGACATATATTAGGTCCTATTTAGACACTTATCCAAATTTTGTGTGTGCTACATGCATCCGTAGACATCTCAAAATTAGTCTCAGACCTTCACTTAGGCTTCCAAGCTCATAGTGCCTCAGGTTATGTTACATGGAAATTAGTGCTATACTTTTGACACTAGCTGATGAGTCTAAAATATGGCTCATTATTTATATTAGTTATTCTTGTTTTTTTCATTACCTCTCCTTTAGACTAAACAACGCAATGATCTTAGGATTGTATCTAATCCTAGTGTGATAAATAGGATGCTTTATCTTAATGTAACTAAAGCCTAAATGACTAACTCTACTATTTAATTTTAACTCTGTATGTTTAGTATCTCCATTTTATGAATATATAAATGTACAATTGTCTATAAGGAATACATATTTTTTTGTTGATCTTCCAAGGTGACCTATAGTCTTCTCCAGACCAAGATTCAAACTTATTTAGAAGATACATACTCTCATAGTTCATTTCTTCAAACTCATCCAATAGCTTTGAACTCACCCAATCCATAGTTATGAACTCATTCAAAGATCTAATTTCATTCATTAAAGTATTCCACCCAGCTTAGCAACCTCATTATGGTCTTCTTCAAACATTCAGGTTTCTTGAAACAAGTTGATTTGGACTCCATCAAAAGTTTCTAAATAATTTCTTTGGACTCCACTAGATTGCTTTGGACTCCACCATATTGTTTCAGACTTCGCCATAATCATTCTAGACTCTTCCATTCAAGCTTTTGAGCATGCAAAACAAAAGATATGTATTTGGAGATTATTTTGGTCACTTATTATTTATAAGAAATACTATAAATAGACTTTATACATACATACATATATATGTATATGTATGTATGTATGTATATATGAATGTATGTATGTATGTGTGTGTGTGTGTGTGTGTGTGTGTGTGTGTGTGTGTGTGTGTATATCTGCGTGTGTGTGTATATATATACATACACACACACACAGATATATATACATACATATATATATATATATATATACATATATATATGTATATATATATAT